>OZ022517.1:35879815-37081366 GCA_963989415.1 Cerceris ruficornis | reverse complement strand
GTATTTCCTTTTTTTCTAAGGCCTACGTTTTATTTGGAAATTATATTTATAATTTTTAAATGAGAATTAACGCCGAAACAACTCGCGTGAAATTTCAACGTTCGTATAGGTGGAAGTTGAAAGCACATTTTTTGCCCGACTTTCAACCTTTCCCATTTCTCGTCTTTCCGTTCTTCCGTGCTTTTTACCGGAGTATATAATTACAAAGGTGTTTTGCCGTTGCCATTCGTTCGCGCCGTTTCCATTTCCACGTATCCCACTAACGACGTCGGTAAAACCACGGCTTTAACGTTTACAAACACCACCGGAAAATTAAAGTGCCACGGTTTAAACAATCCCCCGTACGATCTCCAAATCGACGCACGTACAGTCGTTATGTACCATCCCACGGGAATTAACCGAGCACCCGTCTATCATCGAACGATCCACCCCCGTAAATGCACCCCGAATCACGCGAGAAACATGGAACAAATGGAAATTTCCAGGCAAATAAAAGTTGCCAATGTCTCTCGTTTATTGGGACGCAAGAAGTTCGATCCTCTCGGATAAAGAGGGTCCTCGTCCCGTTGAGCTCCGTTTAACGAGAAACAAGGGTGCCTTGCCGAGGATGCTGGTAGTTCTCAGAGAATCTCTAAGACGACTTAGAAAACAGCACTCTTACAACGTACGCGGGGTAGCGATCGTCGATGTCTCCACCGAAAATCCACTAGCGGAGGCACGAAGACGACGGTGCGGGGGTGGTTGCCCGAAGGAGGAACTTCTAAAATCAATTAGCAGCCCCTCCGGGCAATGGGGTTCCGCGAGCAAGGGAGAACCCTCTTCGTCATAGGATAAGGGGTGATAAGGAGGGGCCGACGTTTATCCCAATAGAGAAACCGGTGGAACAATCACGACGTTTCTACGAGTAGCTACACGCATATCCGTTGGGTGGGGTAGTTTCAGGAGTGGCTGGATACGTGCGACTCCGTACCTGCAGGCTCTCTGCATCGCTGCGAATCAACCCTTCCTGTTCCCGTGCTACTTCCACCACCACCCTGTCGCCGCGGGCTTCGTGGATTATGGTGAGACAGCTCGGCCCGATGAAGGTAGCTGCCACTTTTTGCAATTCGATTAAAGTACAGGGTTGCAGTTCGATATTGCTGGGTTGGTTCGATCCTTCGCGTGGGAATTTTTTCTTCTGGCGGGGATTATTTGAGTTGTCCTGGGGGGTATGTTGGAGTAGCTTTCTTCCTTTTCTGGATTTTTCGGTTATAAGTAATATGGTAATTTCGCGTAGGATGTACAGGTTTTCGTGGAATTGTAAATTACCAAGGATGTGATATAATGAATGATAATTTAGGAAAAATTATGTACAGTTGGCGAGGATTTGAATTGGGATCTACTAATTGGGAGACGGAGTTTTTAATTTCATTCAAATCTGATGATTGGAAGTTATAATTCGAACATTTGTAGGCCATAAAACAAATAATGGTGATAATGGACATTTTAACTTCAAGTAACGTTGCTGACTGTTGATTGTTATCAGTATTACGTTTATCGTGTTATTCTAACATTCATGTTAACATATCTGTCGGGATAGTACGTCGCAATTCTCTGCCGTACGCCGAATTAATGTTGTACAGCTATTTCTGGCTGCAAGCGGTGATTGGATAGCACTAATTTGCTAGTCCATAATTAGTGCAAGTTGTTGCAAATTACTCAATTACCGAAATCGTATACTTGCATCGACCTGACTAATTTGCACGGTTTAACGTTCGGCAAACTTGATGACTTGTGTATTCGTCGATCGACGAAAGACTATTTATCTTCTTTAACACTATTCCTACCACGACCGGTCAAATGACCGTTTTTAAAATTTCGATTAGAATTTCCTATACACAACGTAATTGAATCGCCTTTAAACTTCACAACTTTTCCTCAAATATACGTATAATACATTCACATTATAATACATTTTTCAATATTCACTTCTCTTTTTACTGTTCATTTTCCGGGAAAAAATTATCATTTGACAAATTCACCGGTTGCGGTAGGAAAAGGTATACGTGAAGTGTCGGTAGGAATAGTGTTAACGAGTATTACTACAAAGTCTACGAAAATTTCGAAAATCATGTAAACATAAAATGTGATGTAAAAAATATCCAAAACCATGCGTAAAACCATGTTCACCTTCGCGGTAAACTTTTAAACGGGCCATTAAAAATTGTTTCGTTCGGAGGATTCGCTAAATACCAAACGCCGCAATAACGCAACAACGGGAAAACTGTGGCGACGAAACTTTGGTAATTTTCACTTTCGCTTTTCGTCGATACATGACGAACAGTGCTAAAAGTTTTATCATTTTCGTGGTTACTTTACACAACCCATTCCCTCCGACCAGTCGTCGAGAGACGGCCCGGTCCTTCAGAATTCATATTTGTATGCTCGTCTGGTTTTATTGCCAGAAAAAGTTAATTATTTTCTTCAACGAGGCTTCAAGAGCAATCCCCACGCTCGTAGACATTCATCGTAGAGAATTCGTGTATTTCATCTCGAGGAGCGTTTAAACTTTTACCTGGAGGGGCGTTTTCGAGGGACGACTTGGCTGGCGAGGTTCGCTTAAGCGACTACCCTCCCCTTGCGATCTCTCCACCCTGGTTGAAGTTTAACGACCACCCCCGTAATTCGTCCACCTGGAGTTGGATGGCCGATGAAGTCTTCGCGTTGACGGAAACGCAGGATCACTGGGACCAACTTTCGAGATCTTAAGGCTCGTCCTTGTCCTAGAACTTGATATAATTGAGCGTCACGGTGTATAGGAGCTTTCGAGGGTGGCTTCCCGACTCCCTTCGGAAGCATGGAAGTTGACGAAGATCGTGGTACCAGAAGCTTTGTCGAAAGTTCTGCTCGAAAGGACAAAGCTGCGTGACGGTGTACAAAGGGAGGAGTCGAGGGACGGTATGGAAGAAAAGTATACGTATCGGGAGTTCGATATTATTTGGGATTTTAGGTAATTAAGATTGTGGTATCGAACAATTTGATTGTCGTTCTGTTAGTCTTTGAGGTTTAATGTGATTTCTTTTACTAACAGTAAGTATTGGTACAAAAGACTTATTTTTCAGTAACTTTCGGTTAGATGGTCTCTGTTGATGGCAGTCAGACTACAGTTGTCCAAGCTATCTGTATAGTGAGGGATCAGAAACAAGGCACTTGGGAAGGAAGTGAAGATTGCTCTCGCACCGCCTATCTCCCCCATGTCGGTTCTGTAAACCTGAGATCGACGAATGACAACCGAAAATAAACCAGTCCTTTCGTCGTTCACATGACGACGCAACGAATGCGCGGGTCTCTCGACCAATAGCGCGTCAAAAATCGAAAATGCGTGAGGGAGAGGGATGTCCCTATCCGTCGGGCGAATCAGAGCAAATTACTCCTCATGTGCCTTGTTTCTGGTCCCTCACTATACCACTTTTGACGCAATATTGAGTCCCGTTATTATTTTCTCTAAACTCTTATACCGCTTTATTTCTTAACAATTATAAATACAACTTAAAATTTTCCGCGACTCTAAAACATTCGAAAGAATGAAGCCTTTATCAAAGCAAATGATAATGAGATAAAAAGTAACACAGGGAGGTTTCCTATCAAACTTTCTCCGCCACCTCGACAATGGACGAAATTACGGATCATTAAGCAGCAGTGTGATATCCGAGAGCATTCTTTCGTCTCATCGTAGATAGAGAAGTCGTCGTAGGAACTCGTTAAAGAACCTTTTGTCGAGATTTCGGTACGTTGGGTGGAGGTAGACGAAGACGATGCTCGCCAAGGGCAAGAACGATGGCTAAGTCCGAGGATAAGGATACCGGCCGATTAGAGACCGTTGTGACAAGCCCCCAAAGTCCACCTCTTATTGCATAGACCACCCGTTTCTCCTCCTTCCATGGGACTCTCTTCTCTGACTTTGAGTGAATTTCACTCTCTTTGAACAGCCGACCCTTCGTGACCCTACAAAAGGCTGGAGGCACGAGGAAAAGGGCTATGGTCCTTCGGTGGCACATTTCTGTCCGATTGGAAGGACCAAAGGACACGAAAGAGACCAGGGGACACGCGGATCCGTTTAAATGAAGACGAAGAGAGTCCTCGGAGAGGTTCCTAAACCTTCACATTCTTAGCTTTGTCGTTTGAAAAATTTCACATTTCGAGTGTACATTCCGCTTGCCCTTTATTCCTCGGAATTTTATTCACGTACTCTTTTTGCGTTCATGTTTCCAAAATGAGATATGTACGTTTATATTATTATGTTACTGAATCGTTTTAATTTTTATAGTAAAAAGTTTCGGAAGAATTATGAAATTATTCATTTTATTATTAACAGATTAAGAAAACGTTGAAATTTTTTGTTTTCTTGTTCGATTAATTGACTTGAAATTACTTCAGTTGTATCTCGTTTTAGCTGGAACGATCACACTGGTCAACACGATTTTTTGCCCAAAAAATATTTATACTGATATTTATACTAAATATTTATAAAGTCCATTTGCCTCCATCAGACTCCACAGTTAAAAAAAAATTCAAATTTCCAAATTACAGAACATTTTTGCATTTCAACTGTAAAAGTTATTTATGTTCTTTTTGCACGAAATGATTCTACAAATTCTCTCGAATATAACGATGCATATTACTTTAATGTTATAAATATAAAAACATGTTTAAACAATTGGCAAACGGAAAACGACGCCAACAATGCCCCAACTTTTGTGGATATTTTCCTATTTACCCTGAAAACCAGACGCCATTTTTCTTGAGGAAACCAGAATTAAATGTTGCAACACAACTTTTTTTCGGCTGGGAAATGAAAACAGCTCCGCAAAATACAAGGTACTGCCAGTGATTCTCAGCGTAACCGTTTCACGTTCTTCGGGCAAAAAAAATATTCAATTTTATAGATCAGCGTTATTCGTTCTGAAACCGATTATCGCATTTCCTTACAATTTGATTGGTAACGTATGTGGTTTGCAATTGGCACTAATTTCGGCTTCAAAGTGCAGATCTGTTGATCTTGCTCAGGCGAATGAAAGCAAACGGTCCAACTTTTCGACTCGGCGAGCATCGGTTTAATTTCTGAGTTTACTTTGACTACCAGTGTTAATGACGCTACAATCATATAACTCTTAGTTTTAACATCTTTTAAACTTCAGTACACTTACATTTGACAAATGTCTACATATAAATTTCAGTTTGACATTTTAGTTTGAAAATCGAAGGACCTTTTCAACCCAATACACCAAACCCCGTGCAATATTACATCAAAGTTTCAACACAAAAAAACTTATACCATTATGAAATAGTTAAGTTTAATAATCACGAAAAAGTTAAAGTGCTAAAGGAAAAATCTTCCAGTCATATTTAACAATCGAAATTACACATCTACTAACATTAAGTGCATACTTCCTTTCTAGGTCCGTTCATTTTTCTCCATCTTCCTTAAGTCTTCTCCACATTATCTGAAACACAAGCTGTCGCAGTTTGTCACCCTAACAGTATTATTGGATGATTTTTCAACTCGTCAGCCATCGTTTAACCTTGTCCTTTGGGACTCCTAATACAATACATTCGACGAACGAAGAAAAACGAAGCACAGAGCGAAAAAGAGCTTTCTGAGCGGACGGACGAAGGAATTCGTAGTTGGTCCGTCTCGTAAGTAGTTTTCGAAAATGATGTTGAATAGCTCCGGCTAAGTTCAATCTCGTGTCCTATTTGGGATTCCTTTCGTGAAAGTTTAATGTATTTATCCAGTGCAGATCGAGAGGTAGGTATCTACGGCTTGAAAATAAGGACCCTTCGTCCACTCGAATTCTTTCTTCTCTTGCTCGTCATTGATCACCGTTAACATCAACGAGAGAACGTCGATTCTCCTTTCTCGCGTTTATTTTTCCTCGATTTTTCTCGTCAGATCACGTCGAATGAATTTCCGAGAGAGAATAGATACAACACTTTGTTTCGGTCATAGTAAATCGAAGACCATGAACGAGAAACGAAAAGAAACAAAGGGGGAAGTTTACACGGGAAAGCTAATGGATAAGTTGCTGCATTCGCTCGACTTGCTTTGCAATGCTTTTTAGACGGATACTTTGTCGTTGGGATCTTTACACTACTTCCAGAACTTCCAAGTAGGATAAAACATTCCATTTTTCGACTTATTGCTGTATTTGGCGATGATATTGCGGTTTAGACGGATATCAGGATAAAAGATGTAGCTAATGTTAGGAGTTTTAAGCAAGCTTCTGTTCTAGTTGCCGGCATTTTCTCTGAGGAGTTAAAAGAAACTTTTTTTTAAATTATATAGGTGCGCGTCTTGTATCATAGAAAGATATTGCAGCTTAATTTTACACTGCAAAGCTTGTTATTTCAACTCTATGTTGTTAGTTTCAACTCAATGGAGTACGAAATGTCATTTTTTGTCAGTAATTTAAAACTTTTTCATTATGCAATTGTTCAATTTCTGAAAGGAGTTACGTCAGAAGTTTTAGTACATCTTGATATTTACCTTACGCGGTACAATTAAACGTCTAACATATTGCAGTTTGATTTAATTTTATACAACGAACAGTTTAATTTTTTGCACTAACTTCTTCGAGTTTTAGCAGGTATGTTTTGAAATTATGGAAAAGCGTAATATTGATGGGAAATATATTGTTATAATAATAGAATGAATTGTATTATAATGTATATTCGCTTAAGTGTTCTGTACAAACAAAAGAATAATTTATGCACGACAATCTAAACGCATTAATTCACATGCAGATTAACCCGAGAGATGTTAGATTTACGGTTCACTAACGAGCATTTAGGGATTCTGTGCAGGCTTCGGATCTTCAACCCTTAGCCATTGAAGATCTAACCCTTTCGAGTTAGACTTAATTGTGTCACCGTGATCGATCTGTTTGCATGATTTAACTGCTTTAAAGCTCATTCCGTGAACAAAAAACTGCTTTTCTAAACATAACAAACCTGTATGGATTATGTAATGATGCCATCTCGAAATGTTTCCTGTAAGATTTGTAAATTTAACAACTACGAGCTTCAAATGGTCAGTCAAGCACTATTAAATGCAAGTCATATAATTTATTATTAAATTTCCGTCTTTCAGGGAATTTGATTATAATTCATATTATTAAGTACCTTTCGTTTTCATTCTTTTTGCAAATACAATGGCTGTTTCCAAACAAAATTCATCCATCGCAGTGCACCGCTTATTTTGAAATAAAAAGAATGCATTTTATGGTACAACGTTTGATGAGTTTTCATGAATTACATTTTAAAATGTCACATGCACAATTAATACTTTCAGTTTGCATAGGACGTCATATTTTCCACGGTATCTGGAGGAAAAGTTGATCCGAACGTTGCTCCAGTTTTCACGCGTCGAGTTAATGTTCCAAAAGATATTAGAACTGCGGCTGTTGCCGGGACGATGGAACATTTAACGTTGTGTTTCATGGCTGCTTGTCTCGTATGATATTCCGCCTGATAGATCGCTTCGAGAATTTCACAGTTTCGCGGTACACGTTCTCTGCATAGTTGGATGTCAAAATGGAATTATCCATTTTGCTGCCGCATTATAGTACCATGAAACTATCGTCATAAACAAGTTGTACCGTTTCGTTGCGTTCGAGTATCGACTTCAATGTCGCACCGCATCATTCCACATTTATTGGAGCTCGTAAAACGATGAAATTTTCACTGTATCCCTTGAAAAATAAATTCACCTGACAGCGCGTAGATATTTGCATGACTACGTGAAAAGAGTTAGTGAGGGTGATGTTAATAAATGATTAACACTAGAAGTACCTAACCAGTCAAAATGACTGGTACATAATTTTTTCAAAAAATTCTCAAAGTTTATAGGAGAGTCATAGGAGAAATATTCTGCGTTCAAATAAAAAAACATAAATGGCCGAATTGATCATGTTTTCCGCCTTTTGATTCCTCTTTTCTCAAAGTACTTATTTAATATATTGAAATATAATAGATTTAACGCCAGTAGTTCCAGTGTTAACAACAATACAGGAGTTACATAGTCATATAGGACTTTATAATACTAGATCTATCGATAATCGACCCAATACATTTAGAAATATTAAATAGATGCATTTGCGGAAAAGAAACGAAGGAGGCAAAACACTTGATTGGTGTAACTGCTTGTAGTCTACAGGATAGACGTTGGAAATTGGAAAAGAAACAGGAAATTATCCGGAATATTTGCAGAAAAATTCAAAATAATTCATTCTGACTAGCTTGATAGATCTAGCGTTAATGATTGCCGTGTGAAAGTTCAAACTCCCCTTTTAGACATAACTAAAAAACAAAATAATTGAATTTTCTAAAAACTTTTGATACTGGAACTACCAAACCAGTCAAAGTGACTGGTACACAATTTTTCCAAAAATTCTCCAAGATTATAGGAAAGTCATATAATAAATATTCTACGTCCATCCCATAAAACATAAATTACCGAATCAATCATCTTTTCTACCTCTGAATTCCCCTTTCTTTCAAAGTACTTGTTTAATATATTTAAATACAACAGATTTAACGCCGGTAGTTCTAGTGTTAATATGTCTCATATAGCATATCCAAACCGCAAGACGAAAGGAATTTCTTGCTTTATTCTACTTACAGCAACTGATAGCTCTTTCATATTTTACAACAAATATCAAGTCGACTAATTTTGATTGCTTTATTCGTAACACAGATGTGCTTTAAGTAATCATAATCGACAAATTATCCATTATTGCACAATATTACAAACGTAAACGGAGGTAATATTTCTATTTTCCCGTTTCATTACATTGCAACACGACTTTCCACGGTGTTTCACCGTTGCATCGTGACTTGAATCCCACTTCTTGCAGACGTTATTACATCAACAGAATCGCGAATTAGGCTCGTAAGTCGTGCGGACAGTCGACCAACGCGGGGGTGGTAAAACGTGGATGGGCAGTTGGAAAGTCGTAGGTAAATCGCGAGAAGAGGGCCTCGCTCCGTTTCCCCGAGGCAAATTTCCGATTTATTCAAACCCACTCCCGAATACTTGGGAGCCCATAAAGAGAATGAATGGGATTGTGGCGGTTGCAACGATGCTTAGGGCTGCTTTAGGGGTTCATGAAATACGCGCCTGCCGCCACCCTCTACGGGCTTTTCGTACTCTCTCCCTTTCCTCTCTCTCTTTCTGTTTCTCTCTCTGCTTTTCCCTTTCGGCTTATCTCTGCCTCTCCTTTCATCTCGCTCTGCATTTTCTCACTCTTTCCCTTTGAAGCCATTCTTTCATTCTGAATATTTCCTTCTCCCTTGACCTTCCTCTCTCTCCTTTTATCTTTTTGCATTCCTTCGTCTTTTGTTCGTTTTATTTCACCTTCGTTAAATACGCGTTCCTTTATCTAGTTTTCTATTCAAAGCTCTGTCTATACGTTTCTCTTCTTCTCTCTCCATCCTGCTTTCCCTTTCCGTTGATCTTCGCATCTCTCGTTCTATCTGTCTCTATATTTTCTCGCTCTATTTCCATTTCAAGAAGCGTCTTCTATCTGGATTTCTCCTTCTGCTCTCATCTTCCTCTCTCCCTTGTTTCTCTTAGATGATCTTCCTCTGCACTCCTGTTTCTAGTTTTATTTCATCCTCATTAAATACGTACTTATATTGTACCTATAGTTTTCTCTTCACGCTGCTCTCTTGCTTTCCCTTTCTATCTCCCCTGACCTTCTCCTCTTTTAATCTTTCTACGCCACCTTCTCTCATCTAGTCGTAACTACTTCTATTACCAAGTTCTTTATGCAGGTTTCTCGCCCTTTTTGCTCTCCCCCTTTTCCAATCATTTTTGATAAGTGTACTTTCTTCTGAACTTTTTATTTGATATTTCTAACGAGCGTCTTTTTGTCTTTAATAGTTTGTGATTTCAGTTTCCTTTGATTTTCACTTCCCTTTCTTTCTTTCTCTGTCTCTCTGGTTCTTCCTCATTTTTTCTCATTCTTGCAATCATTTTTGTTAATTATACGCCTCTTTCGGTCTCTTTATTCCATCATTGTCAAATAAGTTTTTTCACCCAGCTTGCCGTTCGAGTTTCTCTTTTAGTATTCCATCTTTCATTGTTACAATCGTTTCTGTTAACTGTACTCACATCGAGGGGTCTTATTCCATCTCTCTGAAGTACAAGCTTTTTCACCTAGTGTCCTATTCAAGTTTCTTTGTCTTTCTCACATTTTTTTCTCTTTCTATCTCTGTTTCTCCTTCCTCTTTAGCATGTTCTCGCGATCATTTCCATTCCTTCAATTCTCATGTACAAGTTTCACTTCAGCTTTGTTGAACAGGTATTTTTTCATCCAGTTTTCTCGTTAAGTTCCTTTGTCCGTCCCTCATTCCCCCTCCCCCCCCCCCCTTCTCCTACCCTCTTTCGCATGTTCTCGTGATCATTTTCGTTCACTCAACTCTCCAGAACTCGTTCCCCTCCGTCACGAATCGAAGCACCGCTCCGCGGGGTGGCCAACGGGTATTACCATGAATTTACATAGTCTCGCTCCGAACTCCGAACATATTGCGCCGCTTTGATTTATGCGAAACATTCGCTAAATATTCCCGCTTAATCTCAGCCCCGTGTTATGCCTTTCTGCAGCGAAAATACGCCGTTGCGTTTTCTTCAGTGGGTCGGGAGAGCCCAGGCTCGGATCAAGAGGGATCGCGAATTTCACCCTACCCCCTAAACGGGTACTTTTCTTTTTGTAAGCCGCCGAAAAGGGAAAAAGAGGGTGGGAAGTACCGGTATCGGTCGAATTACTCGAAATATCCAAGATTACGTAGATTTACGGTAGGTCGATGAATATGCAGAGCCGACTGCTTTACACTTGGCGCTTTGAAGCCATAGAAGAAAGATTAACATTTATTAAATTATCACGCTATAACGCAATAGAGAATATACTTTTAATAGATTCTACGACCTATATGTGAGATATAATCTTGGTATTACGTGATCGACGTTGCATAGGTTGATATTGGTTGCTATGTAATTTGTGCGGGGGACTGCGGATTCCCTTTTATGTGGCGGGAAACCGCGAAAATCGAGGCTGCTGGTAGAAAAAAAGTACATAAAAAGGAAGTTCTTGTATGCTTCGAAAATTTGTGTTTTAGATTCATTTTATTAGTGGTAACGTGGAAAATATGATAGGAAGAGGATAATAACTTGAAATTTACTTGTTTAGCGTTGTTGCGACTGTAGTATAAAATATAAAATACTTTTATAACACAAAATTGGTATGATCTTTGTTTAAAAATACCCTGCTTTTCTATTCCACGTTGTGATCGTGGTCTGTTATATAATTTTATATTTTATTATATATATAATGAAATATATAAACATATTTTATTGTGTATTATATATATACAATATAATATATAGTAAAATATATAATTATATAACAGAGCACGATAACGAAGGTGGAATAGAAAAGCCAGGAATTTTAAAGAAAGATCATAGCAATTTTGTGCAATATTACCTACATGATAATAATATTTTAATAACTGTGCTCATACAAAATCCAGATAAAAAGAGTATAAAGCATCCAATAAAATTTTCTGTAATAAAATATCAAAGATAAAAAACCCAAATGAAATGCAAATTTTGTACTCGACGACGTAAAATAATCTCTGTAGATAAAAAAGAAAAAGTATTCTTTGCCCATGTAAAATTCACCACGTATGAATTAACGATCTATCTTTAGTCGCGTTTCTTTCTTTAAATGGAAAACCTTCAGAAATATTTAATTTAATCGTCAAATTAGTCTGACTTAATTAATATTTTCCAAAATTCCATTAAACTTCCTTTGCAGCTTCTTATCACATTTTTTCCGTTGCTTTAATAATTTATAGCGAAAAAAATCTCGCATTGTGTCGATGAAAAGTGTCTGGCGGCATGAGCACTTCATAAATGTCGAGCACCCGAGAAACCGAGCAAGCGTTCCGACCTCGCTTAGACGCATGCCGCTCGTGAAATTTATGCAGCATCGAGGATTTATGGGAAAGCAAATCATTTTCGGGACTTTCGGGATACAGCGTAGAATCCATTTCAGCCAATTTTAAGTATCGCCGGAACGATAATTTATTGCTATCTAACGGAGGAAGATATATGGAATATTTTGATAAAATAAAATTTAATATCTGGCGAATAAAAAATATTTTATGTCGTGGCCTACTTCTTCGTTACATGTATTGTACAAGGTGAAATCGAAATACGTAGCTGCACTTTAATATCGTTTTCTATTGTTTCCCAAAATGAAAATATCTTGTACGAAGATAGGTTCGGAAGTTTTCGCTTTGTCAGATATAAATGCGTTTTACTTTATTTTTACTTACATTGAAAATTCACTGGAATAGTTAACAAGTTTAATGTATGTTAATAATCCTATTAGTAGTCTGAGAATACTGAAAAACCAGTTTTTAACACACCACAGACTCTGGATTATTTTTCTAAAGTTTTTGAAACATTGATGCAGAGCATTTATCAGTAAAAAATTGAGGTTCAGCTATTTTTTTTACAGTTGAACTATTAACATTAATAATTGATTTGTAATAATATGTGTAATGATACAAGAGGAATATTTACAAGAAAGAAACTGAAGGATGAAGAACACCGACGAATTAAGCATTGTCATGTTACACGATGAATATCCAGAATTATTGAAAAAATACCATTTTTCAAAGACTTATCAAAAACTTCAAAAATCATTCATGTTAGCCTTGGTAAACCTAGTCAACTGGCTTTTAAATATTGTTAAAATACTCCATCACGACTAAAACGGCGTTCAGTATTTTACACTCTAATTGTAACACCTAAAATAATTAATTAAAACTAGTATTACTATTCGAATCGATTCCACTATTGAAAAATATCTCTCATCTGTTGACGTTTAAACAGAAAAAAATCTTTCCTTGTACAATTAGATCTACCTTGCACACATTTAACCCGTCTGACTGTAAATGCTTGAAATCTACTCAAATTGAACACACCAAGGACAAAATAAATGCACAGCTATTCCCTTACCGAAAAAAGTAGTAACAAAAGGGGAGATAAAAATAAAAATAAAAGTAGAAACTTATATACACGTAGCAGAATCGTCGTAAGTGTAGCTGAGAATGCTCGGCTCTCAGTGTCACGGCATATCTGGAACAGCGAAATACCCTGTAGCTGGAGGGTATTTGGTGGTTTCTCCAGATTCCATTGGCCGTCTCATCCAACACAGTGGCCAGTCGGCCTAGTTCGTATCCGGCTTCCTTCTCCTGGTAGAAAGGGAAGTATTTCTCTTCCACCCAGGGCTAGGTGCTTACCCTGAAGCCAACTAAGTTCAGAAAACACTATGCCACTTAGCATCAATTTCACGATTTAAAGAGGATACCGGGTGTCTCCGTAGCACGCGCTAAAAGTCTCGCGGTGTCGCTTTACATAGGAATATTTGCATGAAATGAAATATTGTCCGTGAAACAAGGATATGACTTTCGTGACGATTTACAAAATTTATAATACTCTCACGGCCGTAATATTTTTGCGAAGTTACAATGAATTTCGTGAAATTTCAACCGAACAAACAATGTATAATTAGTTCCAGAATTTTCATAGCTGCCCTATTTTCCTGGTTTTAGCTTCATATTTATAGCTACCGACGTTGCACTAATTCTAGGCAAAATATGCCAACGTTGGTTATGCGACGTTACCGTTTTAATGTCAGGAGAAATTATTTCTGTAGCGTTGCAGCAAAAAGTAGTTAATGTACATATTTTTTACATACTATGAAAAATTGTATATTCTTGCAGTATCGTGTTCATAATGACTCGAGATAAGTACAGATCACCTAACAATATCATATATCTCTCAAATAATAGAACTTTATCGATCAGTGACTCTTCGGTTTACATATCAGTTCCGTATTCTGAGAATATAATCCTTACTCTCCCTACTTTCAGCGCCTGTTACGCTCGCTATTTCATATACGCCATAAAGAACAGTGCTTCTCGCTAATACCACTTGAGCTTTTTGCAATTCTCGCATTATTTCTCGACGTGCGCGAAAACGCGTAGATATCGGCTTGTCTGTACCATTTCCGTTTTCGTTCAATCCACCGGTCTTACGCTCCTCGAGCTCACCCCCCGACGTAGTCCTTTTTTTTTGTTTCGTTTCCCACTTCACATATTCATACCGTACTCTTTGCTTACAATAAATACCAGCCATTTGCATGTAGGGTCTCTGCTCGGGAATAAACTCCTCCTTTCCCCCTTCCTCTTTCCCTCTCCCTCGCCCTCTTCCCTCTCTCTTTCTCTTGATTTCCAGTGCCTTCCCTCTCCGACTTGCATCTACTATCCTGCCTCTGTCACATTTTCTTTTTCTCCGTCTCTCGTTTTTGTCTTCTTTCTACTTCACTTCCTACGGCTGTCTTTTTTCCTGCGCCACGTTTCCCCTATTTCTCTCTGTCTCTCCTTTCTTCATCCCTCTGTCAATTTCTAGTTCCCTCTCTCATTTATGTCCGTGTCCCTCTCTTTCTTCCTTCTCTGTCTCTAACCCTTTCTCTCTACATCTCTCTTCCTGTATCTATTTTTTTTCTCTTTCTCCCTTTCTCGTTCATTTCACTTCCTCTCTGCCACTATCTTTCGCGCCGTCTCCCCTCTCTCTCTGTCTCTCTCTCTCTCTCTCTCTCTCTCGCTCTCTCCAACACCCTTCTCTATCCTTCCATTTCCAGTCTTCCCTCTCTCTCTCTCTCCCTCTTCTATACCCAGCTCTATTCCTCTCGATTATAGGCGCAGAGAGGACCAGCGACCATGGACCGGGTGTCCCCTCCTCCCCGAAGCGCCCGCTTCGGCGACCCCTCCGCGGCTCAACTCCAGCGCGATAAGCCGCCCCGGGGGATCCGCGATTGTCTCGATTTATATGCATGCACAGACGTAGGTGGTGGGCCGTGGCTGGTGCTCCACTCTCTCTCTCTCTCTCCAGCTGCGGATACATCATCGTACGGGGGTGGGAAGACGAGGGGTGAGACCAGGGGTGGCAGGCTGGCGACCAACCATCGATAGATCGATCCAACGGCAGACAGTAAATATCGCTGATGAGCCGGTCCAGTCGTCGACGATTGGGACTTAGGGCCGGGGGTCGAGGAGTCGGGGTGCTTACCCTGCGATTTGTCGAGTGGCAGAAATCCTCGCGTTGCTCAGCTTCGGGCCGTCGTGCACGGGTTCCTCTCCCCTTCCGGTCTTTAACCGGCGCTCGACCATTCTTTATTCTCGCAATTTTCGTTTTTACGCTTCGCATTGCCGATCTCGCGAAATCCACACTCTGGAACGCGTAGATCCGCAACGTGCGCCCTGGGAGGTCTGCCGTAAACACGGGAAACTGTTGTCCTAGGGGCACGATTCTTCGGGGAAAATTGCCAGAAAATTTGCATTTTTATACGGGATTTTGTATGATTTTGTTATTTTTGTATGGAGAAGAGTGTATTGTCGGAGGACGGTGAAGGTATTATGGAAACACGTTGCATGCCGTGTCATAATTGCATTATTTTTTCGCATTTGGGATTCTATAGTTGAAGATAGAAAGATAGTATTAAACATGAAGCACTCAGTAAAATTAATTTTACCAAGTTACGAGGCATGCCCATTGTTAACTGTAACCGTACGGGCACTTTGTGTATACCTACTTTGGGTCGTAGCCTATCATTTGACCAATTATGACATGAGTCGCTCAGAAGCCAATGCGGTTAAGTTAATTTTTTTTATATTTTCTAATTTTTGTAAATTTTAATAGAATGATTCTAAAATAAAAAATATCAAAAAAATTGGACTTAACTGCATCAGGTTCTCAGCGACTCAAATAACGATTATCTGTTATCGAAAGAAGTACAGAAGACTGTCAATTTATTACAGAAAGCCACACAAAAAACAGCCTTTAGTTAATAATAGAAAATTTACATATTTTCATTCTATGAAACAGGACACTTGACCGCATATGGTAGGGTTAGTGTTGAAAAGAGGGAAACAAGAGATTCCATTGTCTGACATCCTCAAAAACGGACGTGTTGTGAATTCTTGAAATAAAGGTTGGATAGTGTTTCAAATAGTGATGATTTGTTAATATTGTTAAATTAGGTTTCGCACAGGATACGCGTAGCAATATTTTACGCTGCACCTATATATCACTGTGCACTCAAATGTTCCATGAGTGGGGTGAAGATATTAAAAATCGGGCCTTCTACTTGGGAGTACCTATATCCTTTATATTACCTTATGCAATACTGATTTATAAAATTTCTAGTGACAATATATGGTTGTTAAAAATACAGCCGCAGGCAAGATATGACCATAAACTTCGTGATACACCAGCAAATTGCATAATTAGCCCCTTTAGTGGAAAAGGTGAAATATCGGTTTTCTACTTCAAATAAATCTGACAGGCTACATTCATCCATGTCGTGCAATTCTCTTTAATAAAATTTGGCATTTTTATCTTTCTATAGTAAACTAATAAATGCAGTAGTAGCCTAACCATTTTAAATCAATGCATTATAATGCGAAATTAAATAGTATATTTAAGCCCAAAACCTCAAAAGTAAATTGTAAGCCAAGAGGGTAATTATTTGTAAAATAAAACTTTACAGAATCTTCATGTTGCTAAATATAACTAACGATATACATAAATCGCATCATATATTACCATTATACGCTCTCATACCCTCAACGACTCCTAAAACGTCATCGCATCAACCTTCAAAATATCGATGCATTCATAGAAACGATCAAAAAGTTTCCTGGTCGTTTTGTCGGAGAAACTTTTCATTTTACAGAGTTCCCGTGTAAAATTCAGTTTTTCAGTTGCTCCTCGAATAAGGCGCGGTAAACGATGAAAATGTCCGAGGAAAAGTTTCCCTGTTAACCGAGTTCAACGTCGTTTGATCCGAATCATTTTGTTGAACTTAGGAAACTCGGTAATGGAGCGGAAGATGCAACGAAAGTTCGGATGAAAATTACAAAAGACCGGGCAAGCGCTAATGGAAAGCGATAATAAACGGACACGATACATTTCATTTCTCTTATTCTTCTTTCAGGTTTCTCTCTGCGACGACTACAGTCTGCCCGTCGACTTTGTGAATAAAAGAAGGCCTGCAAGCGCTGCAGCTGCAACTTCTACGGTGCAGTGGGCGCTTCCGAGTCCGACTGTTGAGAACGTGAGTATCAATTTTATATCGGATATCCGATGAACCACAAATTCTTAAAAGTTTAGTGAAAACTCTCATCGGACTAAGTGGTTGAAAGGATCAGGGTGAATTGGGGAAAGAGACGTTCCGTATGGTGATAAAATTAAAATAAGAAATTGGGAGTGATCTTATAATTGTACGGGATGAAGTTAGGCCTTCGAAAACGATATTGTAATATTTTTACCTTTATTACCATTATACTTTGTGTTATTAACACTCGATCTACTAACGAAAAGTATATTAAAAAATGTCAAATATATACATTAGAAGAATAGAAAGGCAAAAGGGAAAAGTTTGATCGATTTATTCGCCTGAAATCTACAAGATAGACGTTGAAAGTTGAAAATAGAACGGCTTTAAAACTAGCAGATGAGCAAAAAATTCAAAAATACTCATTTTGACCATCTTGATAGATCTAGTGTTACGAGAAAAAAGAATCGGATAAGATTTAACGACATAACTATTTTTATTGTATCAAATTCTAGAGATATTTAAAAAATGCCTTTCTTTGCTGAAGATTTTATTTATGAAATAGCTTTCACAAGATGCATTATGGAAACAGCTTCTAGAAAGAATTTCGAAGAGACATTTTTCCGTGAATTTTGCAGCAACGTAGCAAAAATTTCATCGCGCTTCCGATTCACGGAACGGCAAACGCTCATCGTTAAGTAAACGCGCCACCGTAACACGTTTACACCCCCGTTCGGTTCGATTGCGGCTCGTTTTCAGCGAGCAAAAGTTTATCAGTTTTTTTACTCGACGACGTGCAGTGAATGAAAAAGAACAAAGCGCCGCGATTCTGACAGAGGAAGAAAGATTGATGAAACGATTTAACGTGGACAGAAACGTTGTAGCGTATTTATTCCTTTTTATTTTCGAACAAACATTCTAAAGCACGATATCGAAAACGTGGGTTGTAATAAAAACAAAATACTTCGTCGAAGGAAACACAAAACCTCTATTGTCACTGACACATGACCTATCGATCATGGATGACGTAAATACGCAAATGGATAGTTCGTTACTGTAGGGTCAGGTTTCTTCTCCTGGTTTTTATAAATTATCCAAAAAAAACGCTTTCCATGCACCAGATACTTTAGTCTGAGGATTTTAGTTATTGCAAAGAATGATGGTTTTTATTATTTGCACGAAGGTGAAAGATTGTCAGTGAACTTCAATTAAAAATTCTGAGTTGACATATTAACAATTGCACGATTTCCGGGAAATTTATTATGAGAAATATTTAACGAAAAAGTGAAATTATGAACTTTTGAGCGAAATTAATAATTTCTGGATAATTTCAAGGACTAAAATGTATTCAACCAACCATTCTACCATTCGAATCTTTTACATAGAATCTCGTACGAAAGAAATTGAGTTGGTCTTGAAATTTTTAAATAATTGACAATACCTCATAATAAACTGTTCCGACGTCCCCTTTCTTCAAATATTTTCGAAGAAATCCCACAGGATTCGCACGGCAGTTAACCTGTCAGTAACCGTTCGAAGCTGGAATTACGATAAAATACCACTTTTATAATCAGTTTTATATCAAAATTAAAAAAATACTGCCAACATACTTTCCAAAACTTATGATCTCAACGTACGGTTTCAAAACAGGAGCAGTCTTAATTCCTCCGCAATTGGCAGAAGCCACATCCTCGTTTCCTGTACCGGCAGTTCGATTCTCCCCGCCGTTTAACGGCAGTATTGATATTTTCGCCTACGCGAATACCCGTGGAATCGGTCGAAGGGAGAAATATAATTACGGTGGTGACAAAATACCCCGTGGGCATGATGGCGTAGGGTCGATGGGGGCATGGAAGGAGCGGAAGGCACCGCTCTCGCGGCAGCGTCGAGAGGCGGTAACGGCGAACGGAAGAACGAAGAGAGACGCACCACCGAAGAGAGAAAGAGAAAGATAGACCCGGTGGTGACTTCCGGCGCTGCTTATAATTGTTCCAGCACTTTCTGGTGCCCCGGGATCGCCTCGGGCACAACGCCTAAATGCTTGTGCAGTTGAAATACAGTTCGTCTTGACTACCCTTCGCGGTGCCCTCGAAAACGCCATTGCGACCCGACGTTTGGGGATGTCACCTACGATGCGCATGTATACCGTTCTAATTTCCACGATGTTCTGTAATTGCAGTGGTCTTTAATTAATGTAAATTATGTCTGCAAGAGGTTTCGGTGAATAGCATGGAGTACGATATTTTGCGGTAAGAATAAAATGCATCGTACTTACAGTGCCACCCTTGTACAAAGTGGTTTTGATTATACACGCATTCCTTTTGAGAACTTTCACTTCGAATTATTTTATTTTGGAACTCTTTCTATTTTCTTTATTGTAAAATTAATGTCATAAATACATATGTGCATATACAGGGTATTTCACCTAACTTGACCACCTTAAATATATCGCTTATTTTGTATGATAGAAAAAGTTTCAGTGGTAGAAAACATTCTGTTTGAAGGTGCCAATAGGGTGATGATCCGAATTTTTTTCTTAAGGTCTTTTTTTCAAGATTTCAAGGTCATCGTATTTTTTTTAATTGGGACTGCATATTTTCATCGCAATAGTCTTATAGCTTATAAAAAAATGAATCCAACTAGGTGCAATATGTTGACCTTCACGTAACCTTTAGAGAGAAAATTATGAAATGTTTGTCAGTAACTTCAGTACGCGTTCGGGGACGGTAAATGAATGAATTTCAATTTCATTGAAACAGTGTACCGTGTAATTGCCCTAGGTGCTTTTAAGCAGGCATTCGTATTCTCCTTTCATCGGTTGAAGTATGTTTACAAGCATTTTTGGCGTGTTCGTCGTTGCTATTCGTTGGATTCTCTATCGGGATGTTACAGCGGCACGCGGCTACAATGTACCGTTTACAAAGGCTTTGATATGCCGATACACATTATTATCAAAGCGATAATTTTCTCCCCTAAGGTCACGTGAAGGTCAACATATTGCACCTAGTTGGATTCGTTTTTTTATAAGCTATAAGACTGTTGTAGCGAAAATATGCAGTCCCATTTAAAAAAAAATACGATCACCTTGAAATCTCGAAAAAATGATCTTGAGAAAAAAATTCGGCCCATCGCCGTATTGCCACCATCAAACAGAATATTTTCTAGCTCTGACATTTTTTCTATCATACAAAATAAGCGATATATTTAAGGTGGTCAATTAAGTGAAATACCCTGTATATTAATGCATTGAATGAACAGAAATGCGTGTATGTTTTTAAAAATTTTAATGGGGTAAAAGAACTAGATAAGTATGTGAAATCCACTCCGCTCTTACAGCCGCTGTTCCCAAACTCTGCGTTATCAGATTGAACAGTGTTATAAATACGATTCATATCCCCTAACTCATTAAAGAAGAACGTGACGATCAAATGAACTGAATCAAACGAGCAATCGAAGCGGAACGAAAATTAAAAAGTGGGTAAAGAAGCCGATGTTTCGAATGGAAGATAATCTTTATTGTCGGAATCCGTCGTTACAATTCATCCGCGCGATCGCGAACAATTGATAAGTTTGGTGGTACGACGAAACATAAAGGAGAGGAGGAAAGATTGCGGCAGTTCGGAGGAGAGTCGTAAAGGGAACGCGAAAGAAGCGTCAGCGACGGGAGGCCCCGGGGTGGCGGACACCTGGGAGAGACGAACAAAAGTTTCCTTCGCCTCGTTGTCACTGAGGCCGACCCCGTCGAAAATGCTTCGCGCAACATTGCCACGGAAGGAGAGGAGAAAGAGAGACAAAGAGAGGAAACGGGTGCCACTTGATTCAAGAGGGTGAATCGTTATGACTCTCACTTTCTCTCTCTTTCGCTCTCTCTCTCTTTCTCTCTGTCTCGCTCTCTCGCTATCTTTCTGTCCTTCGCGCTCTCCTTTCTTCTCTCCCATCTTTTGTCACTTTCTCACCCTCTATATCGGTTTCCTCTCTCTTTTATTCGCTTAACCTCTTTCTCTCTTCCGCTCTTACTATCACTCTCACCTACTCTTTTTCTCTCTATCACTCTCTTACCCTCTGTCTCTTTCCAGCACTCTTCCACCCTCTTCCACCCCTTCTCTCTAAGGCCCTCGTTCTGTTTTACCCTCTCTCACCCTCTTTCTCTCTCTCGTAAGCCCTACTTAATACTTTGGCGCTTTATTTTATGCGTGAGGTCGGGGACGGCTGCCGGTCGCATTTATCACTCCAACAAAGAGACTTACCGCGAGAAAGTTCAAGCGGCAACGCGTGCAAGGACGCCTCGCGCGATGAAAATTCGCGGCTGCGAAGACTTATGATTTCCTAAACAGGCTTCTCCTTTTGAATGCACGTGGAAATTTTCTAGCCCTCGGGAACAATTATCGTGGTGTTACTGAAACGTATTTATAGGGTGGCAAGTTGCACTTAGCACGTTTATTGGGATACTGCGTAGCTGGGATAAAAGTATTTCTCAAATTGTTAAAAAAATGTAGAAGTGCATAGAGGATAAGTGGTAAATGCAAATGTACTCTGATATTTTTAAATCGTACGTTTTATTTTCAGTTCTTTAGATTACTCTTTTTTTATTCGCTTTGAAATTGAATTTTTCAGTAGTTTTCTTTACAATGTTGAATGTTGGATGAAAATCGTTGTAAGATTTCGTGAGCTGGAAGATCTCGAGATTCGATAATTGTTCTGGAAATTTATTTCTCCATTACCGTCGGAGTTAATTTCGCACGGGTGCCCGATGAATTCTCGTTTCTGCATATCGCGTCTTATGTCGGAGATATATTTCAAGCATTTAAGCCTTATAATCTGCACTCGGTTCGTAGAACCTTGTTTCTGCCTATGGAAAGTACAACGCCATTATTGCTCAGCAATATTTTAGTTGGAACGAATTGCCGGTTATTCACGTACATATATTTGCATCTATGATTTATACCTCCAACTTCATTGAATGCGTGATCCAAATACATAGGGAACAACATTGCGACATTTCTGAAATTATAACTTCAAATTCATTTTATTTTAGACACTAAAAATATAATTTACCTTCTGTCGAAAGAATTCTATAAAAGTTTTAATAATTTTTCTATAACTTTTATTGTATTCTGCGGTAATAATTATTATACGTTCGATGTATCTTCATAGGTTACAACTCGAACGTGAAATGTTTGAAACATTTATAAAAATGTTGAAAATTTATTAATTTAACGATTTGCAACTCGATCAACCAAAGAATCATTTGTCATGTTATTTAATTTCATATTTCTATCTTCTCCTTCTAATAGAAATTTCATTTCTTATTTTCAAATAATAACGAATACCAGCCTTGTCATGAATTTTTGGACACTACGTACCTTGAGGAATTATTACCACATATTTCGACTATTTACAGTTACAATTTTTGTATTTCAGTATTTTCAGAATTTTTCATTTTTCAGTATGAAAAAGCATCCACCTTGGATGCTATAAACATACCAATTATTTATTTAATTTTTAAACTGTTCTCCTTAATATACTATATAACTATCGTAATTCTATAGCAAGACTATCCCAGCTGTTTGTTTAAGTTTCAAACGCATGTACGTCCCCAAATTCTGAACAGGATTAACACGATTATCGATTAAACTTACAACATGGTATAAAATAGCAGGCGTAATATGGCGAAAGTCAGGACGCACGGCAAAGTCACGAGATTACGGACCAGCTAATAATCAGAGTTAATTATAATGCAGTGGCCAAATAATCGGATTAAAGTCTCCGATAAATCTATGGGATTATTGGTAGCTTGTTCGTGTAGATATTCGCGCCGATTGTAATTGTGTTGAACATGGGAGGACACACATTCAAAAGAGAAACCGGACGAGTACGTGTTGCGACTGCACGAATATACAAAATATTTTCAGTGTGCTGTTGGAATACGTTATTTATAGATCGAAGTGCATGTGCAAACGTGTATCATGACAATTTTAATTCGAATATGATACACAAACTCTATATATACCATTGGTACGGTTGCATATGTATTATAACATAGATTAAGATTTATGTTGATTGCAACTGAACAAAAAGGGCGTTGGCAGAAAATTATTCCTCTTTTTTTTTGCAATTGCTGGTTTGGAGAGCTACAATATATTTTCGACATCAATTTGAACGTATTTCGAAACATCGATGCTAACAATAAGATACATATTGCATCAGTTAGCGAAAATTCCCTAGAGTTGATAGCAAGTGCATTCTAACTAGAGTGTAGTATTTGCGAGTTTGAGATCGTATCTTCCTTTCTGTTATAGTTCCCTTTTAGCTCGGTATTTTTTATCGCTTTGGACGTTATTACATCTATAGTCAACAACTTATTCGATAGATTCAGAACCCCTGTGTTTTCTCCTTACCTTTAGCTTTGCATAGTACATGTATTCCCTCATTAGTTTTGTAAAATTCAAGTAATAGAATTCAGTCAAAAACATAAAAACCATCATCGACAGTATTCGTTGCGCAGCTATGCTATCAAATTACCTTCAAAACACATCACTAAAAACCTCACGAAACTCCTTAAATACCGTGTCAAAAGATGTAACGGAAGTTCCTCCATGTAAATTAAATCTGTGGTGCGTCATCGGATTTGCGACAGTCGATCGGGCGGCTTCCTGCTTCGCCGTTGCCTCGTCCTCCGTCGGAAAGTCGGCTCCGTAGTAATTTCCGTATAAACATCCACGAATTTATCCATTCCATCGGTAAGGAGACGCAGGGGCGTCAGCCAGAAGGCAATCGGCTTCGTCGTCGCAACAGCCCCCGGGGATACGGCGCTCAACTTTGGCAGGAGAATTCCAATTTTGGGCTCTTTCAATTTAAGGCTACTTGTCTTCCTCGGAGTCTTCCCGTTCGCCTTGAACCATCGCAGTCGCTGGCCTCCGTCTGCCGTCATTTCAATCTGTCTTTCCTTTTCTTTTAGCCTCGGAGCCACTCCTCGATTCTTGATACAACCACCCACGGCATCGACGAGGAGGGTCGTGTTGCCATTGATCAGACGTCTCCTTCGAGATGCCGGCCCTCCTTGGTCCTTCTCCTTTTATCCGTTCGGTCTTACGCTTCCTCGCTCTTTAGGCCCGAGGACATCGTTATTACTTTTATTATCGTTATTATCATTAATATCGGGGAGCCCGGCTCTCGTCCACGATGAATCATGAACGTCGAGTCGTCCTCGGGGAATACCGAGAGGAGATTCCTCTTTTAGGTGCTTCGGCGTTTTTAATTATGCGCCGTTGCGATTGAAGGGGGTCGATGCGTTTGGCGATGGGAATGATTGGAAGGTTTTCATGCGCGGATTTGGAATTATTTTGAATATCGCTGATACTAGCGATGAGTGGGACCTTTGTCTTTTTTATTCGGTGTAATTTGTTTTCTTTGCAACGTGTCTTTTTAAGGGATTGTATAAATCTCGTTGGTACAACATTTTTTAGTGGGAAGTAGATGTTCGGGAATGATTTAGTTCTGGTTGTTTATTTGACTGCAGTGTATTAAGTGATTAGTATATCCTCATTACAACAGTTCGTTTTAAATTTATGATGAGTATTAACTCCTTCCGGTTCAATTTAATTCTGAAAAGTGTTGTAATGAAGCACCATTTAATTTGAGTTGGATACTGCATAATATGAAGTGTTAGGAAGAAAACAACATATTTTAATTTTGAAGCCCACATATTTTGTAGATTAAAAGTATAATATTGGTTTGAATATAACTGTAATTTAATATGGAAGATCAAACTGAGAAAAAAAACATTTCATGGTAGAAAGTAAATGGTATGTAGCTAATTGTTTTGCAAAGTGCTAACATATTTTTTTTGCCAAACATGCTCTTCTGGTAAAGCATAGAGCTTCCAGGTGTTTTACTATCGCTACTTACGTCTAACACGTTTTCGACTTCTTTGAAATATTTCACTACAATCATTATTTGTCTCATTATCATTATCAAGTGATATGCTTTTGTCTTCTTGGTCCGATTCTTCAAAATCACTCCAATCAGCACTTCATTCTGCAAGTTCTTCACCACTTTTGTTCATTACGAGGATTATTAGTAAAAATATAATTGCCCGATGTTCACAGTTACACTTGCAATAACTGCTGGGAAAATTATATAAAAAAAATCGATATCGTACAAATTTTATGCATGTTAAACATGCCACGCATATTTGTAATTGCATGCCGAGTATAATTCATCAATGGGCAGCTTGTCTAGCTCGTCATTGTAACGGAAGGGGTTAATATAATATAAGTTATTACATTAATATAACACTGTTTCCTCCATGTTTCCTCGAGTGCTCTTCACCAGAACTTTAATTTACGCACAGATTAAAATATGCTAACGAGGGGAAAATTCACAGATATGAAAACAGTATAAATTCAATAGGAGCCAAACATCTTCTCATCTTCTAATACTTGTGCTAAAATCTCCATCCCTAAATCCAACAGCAAATAAAAATGTCCATCAACCAACAAAATTCTTACCGGTATAAAATAAATTATATTCCTGGTACGAAAACCAGCGAATATTTTCTCAAGTACCAATTACCGTAAACATAATTCTGCCAACAGCTCGAGAAACAACGAAAAAATACGAAACGCAGGCCAGCCGTTTTCCCCGGCAATAATGATCGTTTAAAGGAGGGCTAAAAATATTTATCCTTCAGTCGTGGCCAAGGCATTACCGCAATTGGCTGCATTCAAGCATCCAGGCAGTTGCCTTGAGTTAACGTGTTGCGTGCTTAGCCGAAGAAACTCCGGCAATAACCCTTCCAGGGGTAGGAACCCCTGAAGGGACATAACTGGACGTCGTCTACGCATACGCGAATTACGTCGAGGCAGCTCGTTGCCAAATTAGTATTGTTAGTGCCGCTGCCGAGCCAATAATTCCTATTGCTGGCTGTTTGTTTTCCAGTCTCACGAATCCCATTTTCTGCCGAGTTTCGTTTCATTGAATTTCAGATCCTTCTGTTGTTTACGAAAACATACCCCGGAGAAGATATATCTCTGTTTATTGATTCGATCGTTACTGACAGACGTATTGGAAGACTTGATTGTTGTTTTATTTATTAGGTATCCTTCATTGGATCGTGATGTTTATACATTTGGGGCTTTTCTGTAAAATAGGGGGTCGCAGTATTTTGTGATTAATTTTATAGGGGAGTGTACCGTGAGTTCGATGTCTTTCGCGGTACGTCACGTTTTAAATTAATAAGTCGCGACCGGTTTTAAATGTTTAGTTTCACAAATAATATTATCCGAGGTGGCGAGCAACAAGTTAACAATAAAACGGTCAACAACAAGAAGTAACGACATGTTAACAAATTTAATTGTTGGACTTTGAAATTGACAGACTGTAATAGGGGTTATGATTGCCATGTTGTGTAGTTGACGGCTGATGACAGAATGAATGTTTAGAAAAATGTAAATGAAAAATGCTGAGCATTCCCCCCTCCAAGGAAATTGAAAATTGAAAGAAATTGGCCCAATTTTAGTGGGCCAAGTGAGTAGCCATTCAAGGTGCATCGCGGCGATGGAAGGGTAGCCATCCTTGCCACGAAGTCCTCCGAATGGCGGAAAGATTCCTTGGAGGTAGGAATGTCACAGGAAATTCCGAAGGATGAGACATCGCTGGAGTAAGCCACCCTCTCGAAGGTGCAGGGGTCAAAACAACAGGACTTGTCACGTGATAGACACATGCTTGACCGCGAGGAGTCCGTTCCTGTGAACCTTTTTTAGGAACGTTATTTGTTCCATGCTCGAACGAAGGGCGCGAACTTGGACGATACTCATGGTTTATTGCACGGAGATGCTATTAAGACAAGCAAATTAAAAATTCTAAAGGCAGGACACGCCAGATGGTTCGGTAGAATTGCTGGAAGAAGTCTTATTGATTCTAAACCATTTTTCTCAGAAATAGCCATGGGGTTGCTCATGCAATAAACCTTTAGAAAAGTTCTTAATACATTGAAGACGGACTGCGTGCTGAACGTTGGAGCTTGAAATACAGTTAAAAAAATTCTATGAAAATAATATTAAATAGAAATTCTGTGAAAGTAATTTGAAAGACGTGTTCAATCTATTAATGTTTTAAGTTGAAACCAAGCAGGGAGGTTTAGAGTTAATTGTCTGAGGATAAATATCATTTTAGTGAATTTGTGATTTTTAATTCTCGGATCAAATACCGTTGTTATCACTCTCACACTCGCCTCTGATCTGCTCTCCCCTTCAAGATTCGTTCGGTTCCCTCGGCTTATCTTTAATCACCCTCTGAATATTCTTTATTCGTTCTTATCGTATTCATTCTTCATGTGTACACTATTTCTCTTTTCGTACATAGAAGAAAAGAATAGTATAAAATTTACCATGTACCGTACATAATACTTATTCTATCAATTGCATTTTATCGCACAGAAATTCTAGGCTTCTAAGAAAAAGAATATTCAGTCGTCCTGCGTTCCTTTGAAACGTTCCACTCTATAATTCATGCCATCGAGTTGTGTACATTTGTTGAATTTTTACTTTCACTGCTTACTTGGAGCCCCCCGAATCTTCACAGAGCTTTCTGCAAATAATACGCGATACTCAAAGGGGCGCTCAACCACGGTCTTCCTAAATTGCAGCGGAAGGAAACAATTTCTGTTCTGTTTTCAGGCGGAAGTCGAAGTCGTGGAACAATATAGCGACCCTAGGGATAGTAAGAACAAGGCGTACACCGAGCCCGGGGCAGAATCTTCTCTGCCGACAATTTATAGCAAAGTAAATCGCAACTATTGTCGTCCTTATACGGGTAAGTACTGAATGTGCACATGCGTTTGTAACGTATCTTGCAATCTCAGACAGTCGGTACCATTTGTTGGACTGTCTGACTTATAATAGACGGTTACTTTGGTCTTGAAGCTTTACTTTGACTTTCTTGACTTATACATTTAAGATATTATATTGCGATGATTTGATGAAAAATAGTAGATTCTTGATAATTTATTATAAAAATAAATTAGGATAGTACGTTGATGATCTTTGTGACGTTGAAGATTGTACATTTTAACTTGGAAGTCACACATCCTCTTACAGAAAATGTCTGTCGATAAATTGAGATTATATTTCAATTAACATGAAATATATTTCTGTTAACTCACGTAATAATATGTAAATTATTTTTCTCTTCCAATTTTTAATTGTAAACTCTGCTTCCCCGTATGTTTCATGTCACAACAGTTTCGTGATCTTCGAATACATGCCTTACTAAATCAACATTAATTACAATATTTGCAAATTATGACATTAATTACAAACGGAATACAATTATATGCCAGAAAAAAAGCATCCAATTAACTTCCCAATTTGCGAAGCATAAAACATGGCAAAAGATTAATAACATTAATATTTTTTAATATATTCATTTTAAATCGTAAAACTCATAAAACTATGCTACATGAAATGTTTAAGTGACTATAATAAAAATGTCTTTAATAAATGTATTCTGCAGTCGTCTAGAGCGGTCAGTTATCGCATAATAATAAATAATCGTTAACTAGGCAGTGATAAATCACAGATTAGTCAGACTTCTGGATGATAGCCATCGTATATTTCTAGCAGCCTGCGGCTATCGATTGGACTTTGCTCTCTGTCCAAGTTTCCTACCGCTTTTCCGACCAAGACGGATTTTTTCTTCTTAAACCGAGGGTCGCTTCTCGTTAAGACGCTCAATGGTTTCCAAATGATCAAAATAAATATAAATATTTATTGCGTAGTATTAAAGATTTCCAACAAGGAAACAAATATTAAATATTCTTAAAAAAAGATAAATATTAGATAATGGGATACATTCGTGTCGTACGATATTTTATGTACAGTGACATTTTTAGGCTAAAGTTGTGAAAAATAAAATTCGTAATACCCACTTTTGACGATAATATGAAGACTTCCTGTATGGCGCTTTTTGGGGGTAATTTTCCTATTTAACACTAATTGCATGAGACGAATATGTCACGTACTAAATTTTTCTATTTTACGATCATAAAGTTGCCCTTGCGACGAATTAATTAGTGTTAAATTAGTAAAAGTGAAAGTATCAGCTTTTCAGGTACTGAAGGTTCCACAAAAAAAAAACACTAACTGTATTATACCCTATTAACTCTTAAAAGTCATATTCGGTTATTTAAGGGCATTTTAGCATTAAATTGCTCGGACTTGCGTTGTAAAAAATTGAAAATGATAAATACCATTGAATGCTATACCATTAAAAACGCTATTAGCACTTTATTTCTGTTTGCTATGTTCTCAGCAGTCGTTGTAACTTCTCACTTGCAGATTACCTTTCATTATTCTCTATCTACCCTATAATACCTCTTGCCGACGACTGACTTTCCCCTGTCGTGTACCTATTACACTCCTCACGACTCTGACCGACTCCTGACCTTTCTACGCGTATAAATAACAGCACTACTCGTCAGTCACGCTTGCAAATAATAATACACAGGGGAAAAAACCATAGAAGGACTAACGAACGACCCTCCATTAATTCACAGCGTCCACGTGCGTGACTGTAACACCTTTCCGTTACGCGACAAGATATAATCGTTCTGTCCCTTCAAATTTAACAGCTTACACATTACCGTGATATTTACAATTTTCCAATTATTGTTACAGTAAACTCCAATTCAATATTTCACGTAAAAACAATGATGTTTTTATTTTGTTGAATGATTCTATAGTAGTCATAAGAGAAAGCTTCGATCTACGTATATCGAACCAAATTACAAATTTTCTTGGAAATCAACGTAGCTGTAATATTTAATAAAGACGACGAATTTCGAGCTATATGTATAGTTAACGGTAACACTCGTGCCAAACCGCAAATTAATTCGGCGGACTTGCGGTGATGCGACCGATACTACGACGTACGAATTATCGAGGTAACAACTCAGTTAACGCGGAGTAAGAGGCAGACGAGCCCCTCGATAATTGAACGGTGCACACAGGTTGGCAGGGAATGCCCATAGATTAATCGAATGCGTACAAGGGGGACCGCGAAAGGTTTTCTTGTTCAATAAAATTCTGCGGAAAAATATACAGTGTGAATAAATTTTCATGGCGTGTCAATATCGATAAGGGGAGACATTGGGTAAAATGAAATTATTTAGGGGTTGTTTTAGAAATGGATGGTTAAATTGAGGTTTAGGAAAGGGTCATAGGTATGGATCGGGAGAATACTTGCTGTAATAAAGTAGGAGTTTATTGTTGACAACATTTTTCCGTTAGGTTAGTGTATTTGATAATTTTTATACTCGATTGAAAATTCATGAGTGCAAATTCTAATATAAATTATTGTGCTGAATAATTTGTAATGAGGTTTGTAAATATAAACGCGAATTTTGTCGAAAGTAAAATATAATATACCGATGCAAATTCAATTTGTTCGATAATTTTCCAAAAACAATTAAAACACAATTTTAGTCACATTGGCTTGAAATTCATTCATTTCTCCGTGATCTACATTCTGATCCAGATCATGCCTCTATTTGCAATCCATCCATGGCGGTGCCGCCTCATAAACTTTGGCCACTCGTTAACCCGTTTCACGGTAACAAGGGTCCCCGTTGAGCCATCGTCAGGATGGAATGTCCGGAGTTCCGGTTTGTAATTAACCCCAGCAGTTATCTCGTGTGCACAGAGTAACTGAATCGAGTGGAACCGAGCATCATCCGGAATTCTCTTCGTTGCATCTCCGAATGTTTTAGCACTCCGTTATGCAGATTGCCGAGTGACACTGATCCCGAGTAAACAACGGCAGGATTTGCATCCTTATCATATTCATGGGCTTTTAATTCACGCGAGCCATCATGAACGGGGTTAGGTCGAAGCCGTCCGAAGGACCTGAGTAAACTTTCGGGGGCAAACGTTTGCCGTTCTCCTACGAGGGCAGGAAGCAAGAGGCGATACGCTCTTTGACACGACTTCTTGCCTCGATCTATTAGGTATTCTAGGGGAAGACGACGTTTGCTACCGACGAAGGGCCAGGCAATTGCGGTGGCATAAATAATGCATGATTGGTAAAAGTAAACCGATTCGATAACACTGTGTAAGCGAGATAATCGTTCTGTCGAGAGAACTTACTCGAGTTTCGAAAACTGATAAAATTGACGATTCATAGTAAGACTTTGGGTGAAATATATTGTTAACACTAGATTTATGGAAGCCGTGAAATTGACGGGTTCCTACTTGTTTTATAAACATTTCTCAAACTTACAGAGACGCTTTACAGTAGATATTTCACGTGTATATTATAATACAATAATGAGTTAACGAATTGTCATCTTTGTCGCTTGATCCCTCTTTTTCCAAAGTCCTTATTTAATATATTGCAATGTAACAGATTTCACGCCCGTAAATCTAGTGTTAAAGACCGCGCACGCAAAGTCCTTTTGGACATAGTAAATGATTAACACACTTTTATAAAAAAATTACATTTTATTTCAAACACACGTCCGTCAACGAGGAGCTCTGACCATAGAATCCCTTATTTATTTATAAACAACTGACATGTCCCGTAACCCAGTAACATTCACACTACTGAGTGTTGCATAAATACATGGGGTGTTGTGTTGCGTAACAATATTATTTCAGGGTTTTTACACGGAGCTTCCCGTTAAGTTTGGAAATTTCTTGATGATTACTATTAGTATTGTGTTTTATCGGTATTTAATGGAGGCACGAAGCTGAAATCGTGTATACATGCATGAAGACGAAGATTCGAAAAAGAAATTATTTTATATGAACCGAGTTCCTAGTTAACTAGTACCCTTCAAAATCAATTTCAAATTTATTACACTTCTTACTGTTTCTGACTATTATGAAAAACTTGACTAACGACTAAAACTATTACCATTTCAAGATGTTTGCTTCTTTTCCATTAGCGCAACGGTTCATCAGTACTTACTCTTCCAACAACAAGCACATTATCGCAGAAATTTATCCAGGCTAAGGGGTTAAGATCAAACTTATAGACACTAAACACTTACGGTACGATTGGACAATAGAAACTTCGTATATAAAACCATTCATGGCTGATCGGAGATAGGATCACAAGGAACAATGCTCGAAGTAATTTCATTCTTATCATCAATAGCAGTGTAGATAGAACCAAGGCATTCTTTATCTCGCGATTGCTCGTTCGACAGATATATCCTCGAATTAAGACTGGATTTTCGTGGATAGCAAGGAGGGTAGGTTCTCTCTTTCACTGAGAATCGAATCGCCAGTTACGTGGTCGTTAGGGAGAAAATAAGAGACGAGGGGGTAGCCAAGAAGAAGAGCGGAAAGAGAGGGAAATGGCAGGGAGGGGGTGGAATGGCATTTCCAGACTGGCCGGTTTATGAAAGAGTATGGGGGGTGACACTGAAATGTCTGGACGATTTCTCCTCCGCCTATTTCCGGCTGCAGGAACCGCATGGTCCAGTATCACCGACACGTTCGCTTCGTTCGGTCCAACTTTTCGGTCTCATGGTGTGCGACTGACGTTACTTGTTACCGACACCGCACGCTGGCTTCGTCCCATAATATGTCGTGTGATATTTAATTAAACTCTCCCCCTCGAGCCTCCCGCTCCCTTGCTCATCCACTCTGCCCTCGTTCCGCTCTCGCAGTCTGTAAAGTTTCAAGGGGTTTTCCACCGATTTCTGGCCCCCTGTCCTCCTCGACTTATTAACCGTTTCAACAGGGCCCCTTGACATTGGATTTTTCTTGCCTTTTTCTCGGACGGAGAACGTTTCGAGTAATTAAAAATCGGCCGATTGAACCTAATGAACTAGAAGGGAAAGAAAGGGATGTCAAGGCAGTGCTGAAATTCGCCCTTAAAATCTGGTCAATTGCAGACGTTGGACGTTGTTTCTACGTGTTTTTTTTTCGTTCGTTACCGTTTGATTTTTTGCTGCACAGTTTTGATATTGTAAGTGGTTTTGACAATGGCGATTTTTAAAATAAACTTCATTATTTGGGGGAGTGTAATAATTAACCCTCTATAGTCCGAATTGTCTGTGGCATCTGAAGATCAATTGCACGATAGCACATTAGAAAATGATAATAATACTAGTATAAATAATACATTTACCTTGATTTTGAAACATTAAATTGTAAAGAATTTCACGATCGTTAAGAACTAAATTGTAATATTTGGCAAAGTTAAAAAATTGATTTTGAAGAATAAAAGCTTAGATTTGTCTTGTGTTACTTCAAAGTTCCATGGGCCCATAGAGGGTTAATATGAATATGTAATAAGTTTTTGACTCTTAACCCCTTAGCCTACAATGACGTTTGACACTCGTGGAGCAATAAATGCAATAAGAAATTTTCAAATTTCGTAAAATCTATAAAATTGAAATGATCAGTGAGACGCGACACGATAAAATTCTTTCTATAATATTAATATTACGTTAAAGTGCACGATATATCAAGTATCACTGATCAATTTTTATTTTAATAATTTAATTCTGAATCATTGCGGAGAAAGTCACAAAAGAAGTCGTAGGGAAAGGGATTAAACACTAATGTGTAAGATGGTCTGATATCATCAAGCACGCATTACATACCTCAAAAATATATGCTATATTTTTTAATATATTGATAAATTTGTTAGTTGTTATTTGTTTTTATTAGTTTAAAGAAATTTTGATAACTCATATTTGGCTATATATCGAGGATAATGTTTCTATGTATTTAAAGGTAGCTTCTCAGAACTCTTAATTCCTGGAGTTTACGGATGAATTACGATTCTCGAATAAATTTTCCGCGATTTCGATCTTTTAAAGACCCTTGAAATTTCTGCGCTGTGAGAATTCAAGTGAAATCCAGTTGAAGGAGTACTTTCCAGAAACTTTCTTAAATTTCACTCTTAGGGGAAACGTTTCGACTGTAAGTAAGGTGCCGCGTTGAGTACTACAGAAATTACATTGAATACTTGATAGAACGTTATTTCTATTAAACATAATTCGACATAAGTGAAATATATTTTTAATAAACTTCGCCGTGTCATTAAAAATTGACAAAAATATACATTTTAACTCTAGTTCCAGTACTGTCATTAACTGTCAGATAAGCTTAACACAAAGAAATAAATTATTAATCGAATTTTTGCTTCAATTTTCAACTATTCATTATATTTCGGATATTATAGTTCACCGTTCCATTCACATTTGGGGAAAACTAATTTTTAACGCCTCACAAACACATCAGCCATCATTACTATTATTGTAAATCAGTGACTATGTCTCTTCTTTCCTAAACGCCACCAACGCTAAAATAAGTGCACTATAAAAACATGAATTCCCATTATATTGAACTTTTATCTCCCATCAAGGTAAATTTGCAAGCAAAAATTGCCAAACGAGATGACCGAGTAAAAGCTTGAGCGATACTTAATCAACATTTTCATCCCTTCCAGGGGAAAGTACCAGGTTCGCGATTATTCAAGCAATGAAAGAACTTTGTTCCATACTGATTGTCTCTCGAAACGATTCTCGGGGAACTTACCCTCGTTTCAATTACCGGTACCAGGTGACTTGTAGCTCGTTCCGCGTCCCCGAGCAGTTAACGCCGCCACGGGTTCATCGTATGCAAATGACAAGCCGTCCGTCCGCCCGTTTGTCCGTTCATGCGTTGCCAGTGCGACAGGAGGGTTACTCGCCACCCGTCAAACGTTAACAGCTTTTCTGATAGCTATCTATTGTTTAATAAACTATGAATATGAATCTTACGCGAGGCTATCAATGGTAATCTGTTTGTAAAAAGTAATACGATTTTCATCGCTTTAACACTAGATTTGCGGATGTTGATTATATACATATTTTTACTGAAGTGAGCCAATTTGACTCAGACCCGAGAATTGAAGTTTTCTGCAATGAAAATAGCTCCAAATCAATTTAAATAAAAGATCTATTATTAAAATACACCCAATTCTGTTTTTACACGGTTTTGATTTAACACGGTCTAGAAAAAAAAATGATTCCTTTTTTACACGATTTCATTCGATTTAGCACGATTAGAAAATCTAAAATATTCTTAAAATAAAATTTTTAATAAATTTATTTTAACTATTTTTTACAGGGTTAAAGGATATGAAACTAATCCCCTTTTTTCTATGTATGTACTTCATGTCTTTTTTTACACGGTTTTGTCTGGAACGTGTCTACCGTGTAAAAACAGAATTAGGTGTATTCATTGAAAACATTTTTTCAAAAAATGGATTTTATAGGATTATATTATTTCACTAAAAATGCTCTGTTCACGTGCAATGTATAAATCGAAGTGATGACAGAAGTGGGTAGCTAAGAAAGATAATGTAGCGGAGTAGCTAAAAGAAGTGAGGATAATTGTTTGTATGTGAGAAGAGACAAATTAGAGGAGAAACAAATCTCGTGCGGCTCGCAAGCCGCAGTTGCCCGGGCCTGATGTAAGTTATAAATTTCATGTGTTATGCGATTAACTGTTAAATCATTTTATGAGCCAAATTGGCTCACAACCGTAAAAGCAGGTATACCACATTCGATAATGCGAATTAAAGAGGTCTGCGGGAGAGAGGAATCAACATTTACATATATTTCATTACGTAACTATAAACCGACATATGTTTTTAAAAAATCATATTTAAGTTTTATACATATATAGTAATGCAATTTTTAATGAGTCAAATTGACTCGGTCCGTAAATCTACTGTTAAATGCTCGTAATTCAAATGACTAATTAACGAAGTGTCGTTGGAACAATGTTACGTATATCAATTACGTGCATTTATAGCAATCTACTATAAGCACAGCACTATTTGTTATTCAACGACTCAGCATATGCGGGTGATTAATTATTACTTGGAAACGAACTTGCAACTGTACCGACGTGTCGTTCGAGGTCATCGATAAGCGGTGTCAAAAGTTTACTTGAACTTCTTGTATTTCCTTTTAATAACGTCAATCATTATTGCAGAATTTCTTGTTGAAATTCATTCATAACTCGTAAAGGTTTCATATTTTATATCTTTCGGAATAACCAACAAGTGGTAATTATATTGCTTTATTCCGACAAGTATAATTATCTGAAAATAATATTCAAACAAAAGATAACAATGTCGTATTACCAAAATTTTGTTAGAATTGGAAAACCTTAGTGCTGAATAGACTTTCATTTATCTTATAATACCAATCTTTTTTGTCAGTTTTCTACTTATGTTATCAAGCGAAACATAAATTCGCACGAATGATATTTCGTTCAGATTCAATTATTCATTTCTTTACTCGAAAATACAATCTGAGGATAGACATTAGATACCACATGAAACATCGTACATATCGGTGTTAATCGTCCGAGACTATTATCTACAATTAAAATTGGAACGTGTCCAGGAAGATACGCTACATTCCATGAACTCTTAGTCGTTTTTCAACGAAGTCCAATGGGCGCCATAAATCACGTTTCTCATCAACGACCAGATTCTTTGGCGCTACATGCTTCCGCGTTTCGTGTTAACACAGTAGCCGGCGACAATGAATGGTATTGTAAAGCCCTTTTGCGTGAGACATTAAGGGTTCGCCCACGAGTTATGTTTACGACGGCGCGATTTGCTTTGCGACAGTTTTAGTATTCCATCCAGGAGGGGGAGCACCTTGAAAGTTTGTTGGATTGCCGCGAAGATGAATAGTTAACGGAGCCTTCCACCCTTTCCTTCGTACTTAGGATCTCAAATTTTCCTCCATTCCTCGCCTCTTCTTCGCTTCCCTCTCCCTTTCTCTCTTCGTATATGCTCCGTGCCTCGCTATCTCTCTTTCACTCTCCCTTTCTCCCAATTTCTCTTTTCTCTCCTTCGCTCTCTCGACTTCTCCCAATATCTATTTCTCTCTTTCACCCCCTCTCTCTTCCCTTTCTACCCTTTTACTCTCAGATTCTCACCGCCTTCGTCTATCTTCTTCTCTCACCCTTACGTCATTTCCCTTTCTGTTCCTCGTCCAAGGGCCGACCCACTCCCTATTTCTCACTTTCTCGCGCGGTAAACTAGATCATTTACAAACTGTCAACGGCATGGTTCCACCTCGGCTCGTCCGACGGCAAGTACATGTCGTATCTCAACGCAAGATCTTAATCCACCGGCAATTTCGTAAAGTTAAATTCGGGCATCTTCTATGACGAGAAGTCCTCAGTCTCCTTCGTCGACTCTTGGATATTTTGAATATTGTCGTCTCACTAGGGAGGAGAGAAAGTTTGATAACAAAAAATGGGGCCGTCGCGACGCGTCGTCTTTGGTATGGGATAATCGAGTACTTGGTATTTTATTTGATGGAATTTTTCTATAAAATGATTTTATTTATTTGAAGGTATAATAATTTTAACACTAGAACTACCAAACCAGTAAAAATGACTGGTACACAATTTTTTCCAAAAATTCTCCAAGATTATACGAGAGTCATAGAATAGATATTCTACGTCCATCTCATAAAACATAAATTACCGAATCGATCATCTTTTCCACCTCTGAATTCCACTTTTTCAAAGTAATTATTTAATATATTTAACACTAGAACTACCAAACCAGTCAAAATGACTGGTACACAATTTTTTCCAAAAATTCTCCAAGATTATACGAGAGTCATAGAATAGATATTCTACGTCCATCTCATAAAACATAAATTACCGAATCGATCGTCTTTTCCACCCCTGAATTCCCCTTTTTTCGAAGTACTTATTTAATATATTTAAATATAACAGATTTAACGCCGGTAGTTCTAGTGTTAAATATAACAGATTTAACGTCGATAGTTCTAGTGTTAAGCTGTTTTAAATGTCAATGAAGAATAAGAATATAAAATAACGTGTGATCTGCTCTATGTGGCTGTGACTTTGGAACTGAGGACGAAGTTCTACAGCACGAGGAGCGGTTCTGCTTTCTTACAAACAAATCTTAAATTATTTTTAAATAATTAGCTATCGCTTCCTCATACAGCCGTCGAACGTTACATCGTTGCACTTCAACATTATTGTGCAACGTGGAATATCGAAATGTGCGATGATGAAAATTATTCATTGATAGTATTTTAAGATATCGAAATTATTGTAGTGTGTAGATAATATTTAGTAATTAATTTGAAAGCGGAAGGAAGATTTGCTGGACCGCATTAAATTTGCTGATCGCATTGGGTTGAGGTTACAGTAAAGAAATGCATTGTTATGAATTATTGGCTAAAACATATGACGGTTTATTTTGAACACGTTATCCATGAGCTTCTGTAGAGACCGATCGATTTCCTTTATACACAATAATTCCGAAATGTGGTCGCAGTTTTTTAAATTGTTATTTTACTCTGAAATTTCCCGAAATAGTATTGTTCATTGTCGCTTGTAATTTAGACTTTGTCAGCGTGAATTGCCTTTCTCGTTAGTTGTCAATGGATTGAAATTAATTTAGCTCTAATCTCTAATGCTGGATATTTATTCTTCTTCGACAACAACAGTAACGGCAGTTATCGAAAGACTTTTCAGCTAAATATCCGAAATAATTATCTCAAAGTCGAAATTACTTTATAAGAAACCCAGTTCTGTAAAAAATGTACGACAATCATAACTCAATAGAAGACCACACGAACTTATTTGATTCACTCAGAAACTAAATCTTTTAACGAATTAAAACTTCATTAGTGCACAATCGCTACCAATTTAACATGCATTTTACTACCAACAAGTTGCAGCAACCGATACCAAGTTCTAGTGCAATAATTATGTGAAAATTCAGCAAATCTCTAAGTTCCAACCACAGGCGCTCATTTGCGAAACAAAGAAACCAATTTGAATGAAAAGCCTATAGAACATTGCACAAATAACGCATTCTCATTCCATCTCCATTTTAACACGTTACCCTCTCGCAACAAAAGCCCGTAGTTTAGTACACAGCCAATTGCATTATCGAGTTCCAACCTAATGTACTAACAGACCATCATTCTCCGGTTCCTATTGCCTTTTGTGTCGTCCACTGACGAACGAACGAACGTAGTAACCCTATCATTTCGTTTCGCGTACCGTGAAATCGAGAGCCCCGAATCGACCGGCGGTTTAATATTCTCCATGGTGACCGGACCCTTTGAACGTGTCGTTATGAAACTACGAAAATAATGAAAAGTCCTCGAACGAATGGTGTTTCCAGGGAAATGAAAATTCCTAGCCAGTCGCTTACTCCCTGGGAAAGGTTGCAAGGTTTAATTAACTTTTGCGAAGGTAAACTCAATTTATCTTTGAAGATTCTTCGGCTGACGCTTTAAACGAGAATCAATGCGAATAAAAATTCAATCGTGGCCGCGATATGCCAGGAATATCTTATACGTTTTCTTTGAGGGCTTTGCCGCGTTTACGAGATACCTTTTCGTTCGCATGAGTTTAAAAATGGGTTCTTTTTCCTAGTGAATTTCTTTCGAGCCTTTGTGTACAGGAAAAGATTCTGGTGTCTCGTATTTCCACCACATCTCATATTTGTATCCTCTTCTGTATTTGATAGCCTACGATTAATTTATCGTTTACATGATATTTTGCTATAATTGAACGTAAAAGGAAAAGTTTGCGCACATTTTTGTTATAATATCAATCTCTGAAGAATAATAACACTTATTAATCAAGATTAATTAATCGTTGTTCGAATTAATAATCGTGACTAATGCACGTATAGAAGAGTATGTAAATATTCGATTTTATTCTCATTTAGCTTGATATTTTCAAAAGAAAGAAGCGTTGTTTATCGCATTCTAATTACATAGAATGATGATTACTCAGAGAAAGTGTTAATTGGAATATGAGTACGACGGAACGAAAGTTCGCCATTTCTTCCGCATGGAAGATCAGAATTTTCCATGTTCGCGTCAGCATAGTTTTATCTCTGCTACCATCGTACACCTGAAACACCATTTTCCTTCGTAAGGCCTCCAAATGAGGTGGAAAGAAAATTTTCAAACAGCGCATACCATTTTGTCGGGGTAAACGAGGAGGCATAGAGCCAAAGGTTGGCTGTAAGGACGTCGCAACCCCTCGTCGACATCGGAAGGGTCCCTGAATTCATTTCATGGGCAATTACAATTAGCATTTATGCAACGATTTGCATATCGTTGCGAGATAATTTCGCGAACGCTTAGCCTAATCTGCGTGTCAGATGTTCTCGCAGCTGACAAGAAGTACTCGCTGTTCAAGATCGCGTATCTCTCTGTATAAACTTGCGGAATTCTGGAGTAAAAGTAATTTCCTTTGACTCGAGACACTTTGAAAATTAGTTGAAAATATTTGTCCTTTGTAATTAGTATTCTGTTATCGTAAGTACCGTCTCGAATTCTATATAGGAGGTACTAAGCGTCTTTATAGGTAAAAGAGCACGGTGCGTGTTATTATTTTTTAGGCGAAAGAATATATTATAAGCTTGCGAATTGTGAAACTTTCAGTTTCTTCATAATGTGCAACGCTTCTTAAGCAGTTCACTGCGGAATTTAATTTTTAAAATCTCTCACGGGACACGGAATTAAAATCAAGAAATGATGTGTATACATGCCGAACACAGGGTAAATGCTCTTTTAATAAAGTTTACGATAGAAGGGAAACAAAATGTGAAAGGGTACATTTTTATGCGATAAAAAATTTACAATTCAGTGTTAAAAAGGTTACCGCAATAGAGCTTTGAATTAACGTGTATACGCGTCAAATGCATTTAACTGATTAATTCTCTTTGCAATACTGGAGCCTTTGCTTAAATGTAATTTAACATTAAAATTCTTCTTGGGTTTTCACTTTCAGTTGAAAATAGGTTCGCAAATTATTCTCTTCTACCTTTAACTCTATCAATGTTTTTGTCCAACTAATTATCTCGAAGTCAAACGTTCTAGAATCTTCCAATGTCGCATATATGCTTCTGCCATATGAAGGTACAGTCAGAATTATTAATGATGGATGAAAGTTATGCCCCTTCTCTCGATCAAAGGAATTCGCCATATTGGTGGCCCGTCTTAACTATAGACACATACGTTCAATTTAGACGATCCAAAAACTTCCTTTTATGATCACAATAAACAACCTGTCAAATAACACACTGAAAGCTTAACAACGATTAAATAACACGAACAAATCGCCTCCCACAGAACCTTGCAAGCTTCAAGACATGTTCTAAATTTATAAAAAATATTTTAAGTTTATAAAAATTATTTAAAATATTCTAAGTCCATAAAGTACGGTCAGTCGCCTCGACTAGACGAACTAACCACCTCGTATCGTCGATCCATCACGTTCAACGATCAACGTGCAAAAGAACCGCGTAAACGCAAAAGTTCTATTGTCCCAAGGATTTCGATACCAATCTACTTTTTCCCGTACGTGGGAATCGTAGAGAGCACGGACAATCGATCGTGTACACGAGACGTAAGATTAAATTTCAAAACGAAAGTAAACCGACCGCTCGATTAATCTGCGGCACAGCGCAAGGGAGGGAGAAAGGTTAAACGGAAGAGGAGGAAGAGAAATCAGAGGCAGCAGAGAGATACTTGGAATTGCTTGCGAGGTTCCGGGCACGATTGACCAGCAGCACTGGCTCTCCTGACGATAACCGATCCATCCCCTCGGCCACAAACGATCGTGCTCACGTGTGACCACCGATGTAGATTTCAATTGAGCAATGTCTACCGACAGGGAAGCGAATAATCCCGGCGCGCTACTATCACTCGGAGCGACAGATTCGACACCCTCCACGCTCGTCACCCCGTTTTCTATCGCGGAAGCTTTTGCAACGAACCAAGCATTGATTTCATTGCCGGTAAAATCAATCCAACTTCGAAATCTGGCCCCGGGCTTACGCTCTTGCCCTTAACGAGGGTTGGAATTATTTTCGAGGGTGTAATCAAATTCAGGAGGTCGTCCTGTATTTTTATCGGTTCTGTCGTTCGGTGGGGAGGACGTTTTATGAATCTTGGTTTCTACGTGGATTTTTTAGAATTTATTCGTATCCCGCTGCTGAATTTGGCTGTGAAAATTACGTAGAGACATTGAAATGGAGAAAATTCAGCGTTGTAGGAAATATTGCTGGTACTTTTGCTGGGATTTCTTAACACTAGAACTACCAACCGGTCAAAATGACCGGTACACAACTTTTTTCCAAAAATTCTCCAAGTTTATAGAAAAGTCATAGAATAAATATTCTACGTCCATGTGAAAGAACATAAATCACCGAATCGATCATCTTTTCCGCCTCTCGATTCCTCTTTTTTCGAAGTGCTTATTTAATATGATAGACTATAATAGATTTAACGTCGGTAGTTCGGGTGTTAATTAACTGCTGCTCTCGGTCGATTTATATTGCAGCGATTACTTACACCTGATTTCAAGGCTGCCATACAGGTGTGATGTTTTAAGAAATTTTTCACTTTGTGGAAGCCTGGGAGACAAACATTGGAAATGGTAATGAAGAAATGTAAAGTTGATGAGAGTTCTGAAAGAAATTAAAACAATAATTAAATGTAATTTCCATACTATGTAATTAGTGTACAGGGTATTTCACCTAACTTGACCACCTTAAATATATCGCTTATATGTATGATAGAAAAAATGTCAGAGGTAGAAAATATTCTGTTTGAAGGCGCCAATACGGTGATGGGCCGAATTTTTTTCTCAATGTCATTTTTTTCGAGATTGATGATATCAATAGTTGCAAAATTTTCTGCCGTATATTGGTAAAACTAATAGAAAGCTTATATTTATAATTAAATTCATAATTCCAATGCATCGTCTCGACAGAGAAGGGAAAAAGGCCGCCAATAACTCACCGCTTTAATATTACAAAATTCGCGGCCACATTATTCACAATATTACATTGTCTTGCATCTAAAACTGCAAATAAAAAATGTCCGCCGTAAAAAGTCTCGCGTTTCGCGAGCCTCGCGTATCACCCTCTTCCTTGGAATTTCTGCGAACTCGAGGGGAAACGAACACAAAGACCGACGACTTGGCCTCTTTCTTACAAAAATCCCTTTCTTCTGCACGAACTTTTCACATTATATTTTTCTGCGTGTATTCCCGCGTCGTCGGCTGAGAAGCTGCGTAAGACGCTTTCCTTTTGAGGAGTGCATCGCGACGGTATTTTAAGATAATTTCCGGCAGCGTGACTCTCACTGGGATCAGTCAAGGGAAGAAGGGCAAGACGGAGAAGGGAGGCCGACGGAAGGGTCCGACGAGAAGCTGGAAGAAGGGCCGGCAGAATAAAATTACTGGAGTAAGTAATTTGAGGACAGGGCGAGTAATTGCCACTCAAAATGCTCAAAGGCGCTGCCCTTTTTGCACCTTTTAAATTTACCACTTGGCAATGCCGACAACTTAGCCATATACGCGAGTTTCCGTCTCCTCGTGTCCCGCCACTTGACAGGAAATTCGTCACGAGACAATAATCAAAGAAAGCGGTGTACGAGGATTCCAAATTAAAAAATTCGCCGCTGGAAAATCTTCTCGTTGGAATCTGTAGCTTTCGAGGTTTCCGTCAGACTTTTACTTAGACGTCTCATTATGGAAATGCTGCTTTGCGTGGCGCGTTGGTGAAAACGTGGGTGTAGACTTAAGAAAAATAAGACGGGGAAGATTCGTAAGAAGCTGATAACATGAAATTCCTGTAGATTGCTGAAATTCGAATATCGATATTCGATATTAGGAATGGAATTCGTGTTGAATTCAATAGAAGCTTGAGATTGCGTTTATAGATGCATTTTATTAGATTTATATGTTTCTTATAAAGAACGAAAAATATGTTTCTACGACGGTGGGTACTCGATGGAAACTTAATCTTCTTACGTTCACTATTTCATTTGTGAATAGCAATAGACACATTTCAATCTAATTAAATACTATGTTTCTTGGACAGATTATTTTCTATACTTACTGAATATACCAATTAATTCACGGGCTTCGCGATCAATTAATTGCAATTTTGAGAATATTCCCATCATTCTTGCTGATGGATGATGTAAATATATACAACGTCAAGATTATTTTGCACACTAAAAATTCATTTTAATTTTTTCATCTAAAACTAGACATTGAAGCTGACCACATATTAATTTGTCCACCTAATATTCACTATCCAAACAACGTCATCGTTTGGCAATGTAGTCGCAAACTTTGTGAGAGGCAAATGATATTTGTTGACGAAGGTCAGACATTTCCTTCAGTTCTCCGTTAGTGTCATAGAATGTAACTGCTGCTTTAAGGCGAAACGGTCCTCAAAGGGCACCCTGTCAGAAGTGTCCCACTCAAAGATCGACGTACCGTTGTAATCAGCGAATGCTTCAATCAACTCGTAATGGAACACTTGATCACAGAGCACTGTTTACGTTTTTTCTCCGTCTCAAAGGAAAAGACAAAGTTTTGTTTCAACGTAAGCCTCTTATCTCTCTGCGTTTTTTCCTTCCTTTCGAGAGGTGTGTCTTACGGTTTCCGTGATCCTAATAATTTAAGTTCGTTAGCGAAGTCTTTCCGGTTGAGAACGAGTCACATTAAAGGAGCGCGAGCGGATTTGAGTCTTCAAAGAAACCTCAATGATGTCGGCGCAAATAGAAATTGTAATTTTCTTAGGAGAAGCTTATCAATCAGAAACGAATTGATAACGAGAATAAAGATTTATTTATAAATGATAGATTTGAATTTGCTTGGATCGTTAACCACATATGATATACTATTACGTCTATCGCGTGTTTAGGGACCCCTATTCAACATAGCGGAGGAACGAAAAATTATTTATAAAAATAAGCTCAGAGCATGTCTTTTTGTATTGTTTCTAATGATTTACATGGCTTGTAACTTAGCAACATCGAACATTAATTCTACAGAGTGCTCCATGCGTAACAATATATACACAGACTTCGTGATTTTTAACACAGTTAAAATTCAGAATCCCTTTTCAAATAATCCTATTGAAACCAAATATCTAGACGTAATAGAACCAGGTACATTTAAAACAGTAGCAACAGACACATTAACACTTTCATAGCCGCACGTCTAAGCAGTTAAACGTCGCCCGGGGCCGACAATGTTTTTAAAGAATTAAATTGAAAAAAACTTTGTATAAATTCACGAAATAATTGAATATGTGCGAACACACACATTATTAATGACAAAAACAGTCAAAATACAATATCCGTTCTTACAGTATCTAAATTTGTTCACGTTCTACACAGGAATGAAAATATCAACTTATGCTGTCAATAATATAAAAAAATTTGCAAGAGAAGAAGAAGAGGGAGAGGAAATTTCTGGCTGAATAATTATATTATATGTATTATGTTATCCGTCAATAACGTTTAGATAAATCATCACACAGAGAATGTGTTACTAGCCAATACCATCAGCGGTAGCATCACACACATGTTGTGTTGTCGGCCATTAAAGTGTTAATCAATATAACCCAACGTTAAAAATGAAGGGGTGCGAGGACAGATTCTTTCTTCTGAATACTGTATCAGAGGTCCCATCGTCACTGTCTTTTAAGAATCTTTTTAACCACTTGCCGTACAATAACGAGTGACACTCGTGACGCGAGAAATGCAAAAGTAAATTTTAAAGTGTTCCATAAATGATTAAATTTAAAATATCAGTGGGCCAGGATAAAATAAAATTAATTCTACGCTATTTAATATTGCGTTAAGTCCTACGCTATATCAGAAATCAGGGATGGATTGTTATTTCAGCAATTAATTCCGAGTTATTGCACATTCAGTCACAAAAGAAATGGCACGGCAAGGGGTTAATGAAATACATATACAACTTCACCCGTCTTACGGCTTGTAGATGTACTTAACTCATTCGCGACCGGCAAACTTTTTTCGTTTCTAATACTGATTGTGAGTACCGGCGAAAATAATGAAATTCTGAAGCTGGTTGCCGCAAACTTGAATCGTTAAAGCAAGGATAAAAATTATAAAATTTGTTTTGAAATGTCAATGTTGCAATTATGTGTTGTTTAAAATAAAAAGATTTTTACAATTTGTATACTTGCTGGCTTACAGTTAGTGAGCCAACTGAGACATTCTCACTTATCTCACTGAGATAGCGCTTATTATCGAAAGCGTCTAATGTTGCCGCATTAAGAAACAAAAATTGCAAGACGTGAATTCACGTCAGCGGCAGTCAGGAACAGAATTTAAAATGACGCGAATTCACGTCAGCGGCAACCAGGAATAGAACTTCAAAACACGTGAACTCACATCAGCGGTCGCGAATGGGTTAATACAAGGTCTATCTGACGAAAGAATCGTAGCTGAAAATGCAAGAACTATATCCCCATATCGCACGCATTTCGCTGAAAATGGAGAACACTGCACGATCCACGCGAAGCGAGCGCTGCACCGCAATAACACCAGTCTGTCTAGGCAATCGAGAGTCTCGTCGACGAAGCTTTAAATTTTCAGAGCCATTAGACCCTTCGGTCGAGCCAACTCCATCGTTCGACGACCTTTGGCACGGCTGACACATTTTAGGCGCGAAATTCGCCCAATCTCAAGATCGTAACCATGGATTCCGGTACAGCATAGCCAATAACCGAGATTGGCTTTGGTTTCATCGTTGCTCGACCCGAGTAATCTTTTGCCGTCTCGTAAGATGCCCCGAAGATCCTCCTGAAGGTGGCTCGTGATTTCGTTTAAGGTCTCCAAATGGTCCCCCTTATAGTACCTTCCCCTTTCACCCACTTTCCTTTTTCTTCCCTCTTCCACTGACGATACAATCCCACGACCGACATATTCCATAGAAACCAAGCCCACCGCGGTTATGTTACGAGGACAATATCTAATAAAAAGCAGAGTGAAGTGGCTCCGAGCACGCCGAGGTCTGCCCTTTTATAAAGCTTTCGTTGGAATTTTTCTCGTCATTGCTTTCTCCCGAGGATAACAGAGGAAAAAAAGGAAGATTGTATAAACGACAGTTCTGGCGAGTTTTCCCAACACCCCGATAGGATACCGTAGATTTTATTCTCGGATTATCGCGTCACTTGAAACGAGACGATGGTTGTTCGGCGGCCGTTCAATGAAGTGACTTATTCCTTCTTTTTTTTTTTGGTATCGACGTCTCTGCCGTAGCTCGTTATTACGAGGGTGAATCCGTCGGAGGGTTTTTTCCTTTTTATATATTTTATATCTTCGTAGAGTGTTTAGAATTGGATGAATAAAGGGTTTTACAGGTTTTTAGAAAGGATGAAGAAGGAAGGAGGATGGTATATTTCCATATTTGACGACAGGATTAGTTGATAATCGAGCTAATTACTCGGTCCATCGCAGGATGCAAATGGGCAATCGTTTCACGGATTCGATAAGCGATATTCCGATACGCCACTACGACTCGTTAATCTCGAACGACCTTGACTCGCGCAGCTCATCGCAGATTGCAATCTTCGGCGTCATTATCTCGTGGACTTAATCGATTTATCGAACGGAGGTCATAGTAGAACGAGGCTTGAAACCCGGCTTGAAGCTTGAATTTCGAATTCTATTCTCTTCGGGAATTTTTTATGGATCTGTATCAATTTGTGTAGATTATTTGCAAGGAAAAACAAAAAGTGATGTGCTAATAGTTGAAGCTAAAATCCTTAGTATAATTTCACATTGATTTTGCAAATTTTATTTTCTTCAAAATGTACTTTGATGGTTCGTTTAAAGCCTATTACCATTTTTAAAGTGCTATGCATATTTGCCTAAATATTCGCATATGAAGTGTAAAAAAAGTAGCAACTGATCTGACAAACAAAGAGAAACTTTACACAGCATCATAGTCTGAAATAATTAGATTCATTTTCATAAACGAACTCCCTATGCATTTTAATTTCTATTAGAATTTCCCACGTGCCCATTAACTTTGTTTAACACGTCGAATGTCATGGGGGTCACCGGTGACCGGCGCCATTGAATTCAATGAAATTTCACATGACTTTTAAATTGTAATATTTACGAATTTGTTAATTCAGTCAATATTTACGCGGTGGTCTCAAAAATGTAAAGTCCTGCTGCTTATATATCTCATTGCGCCTTTAAAGTTTCTGCTTTGTAAAGATATTATTTTAATAGAAAAAGTTTCACTTCAGTAGAACTGAAGAAACTAGCAAAATACCAGTGGCATTCAACGTGTTGAAATAACGAAAACTATCGTGATATATATTAAACAGAATCTCCCACATAACATCGCCGTTCTAATTATTCCAATTAATTCTCTCAAACCAATTACCAGCCATTGCTTTACTTCTCACCGATTCCACATTTGCCCCCACAAATTACAGAAGATAAACAACGAAACCCCTGATAATTCTCAATCACAACCTTTTACTCGACACTATTAACCAGTTAAGTGTGTTTCACGACTATATCCGTCATGGAGATGTGGCAGAATTTTGTGTCATGACGACTATATCCGTCATGCGTAAAATTTCGTTACAATTTGATATTTAAATTGGAATTTTCGCGAAAACTAAATTATATTCGTAAATTTTAATATGTTTAAAATGTTTAGAGGTCAAAACGAAATCAAACAAACAAATAAAAATTATAAATAATTTGAGTTGCATTCATAACTTCCTGAGAGCTAACTCGTAAGCAGTGATTATCGCGACACACACTGGTGCGCGCTTTGCAAACTGATCGACACACTTAACTGGTTAAAATATTGTAGGAACGGAATTTTTCTACACGTACATAATATTAATTTTGGAATAAGTGAGTGTGGATGGTTTGTATATGAGCAAGAGTGGATGTTTAGAGTACGTGATTTGGAAGGCGACGGATGTCAGGGCTAGCATGAATGTTTTGTCTATAGATGAAGAGAAAATGAGTGAGTGCAACAGAGAAAGTGAGAAAGACAAAGAATGCATGTTGTCAAAAAGAGTATCGAGGGTGGATGCGAGCGTGGATTTTTGGGAAGAGTCGAGTTAGTGCAGTCGAGTTGAGTGGAGAGTTTTACAGAGTGAGAGTCATAGCGTGTGTGGAGAGAGTATTAGAGATAAATAGAGAGTTAGAGTAATTTTAGTATTATTGAGAGTATTGTATTTTTATCTATTTAATAAAGTGTGTCATTTGTTTTAATTACGCGCGTTCAGTTAAGTTTCTAGGCTACGGTTTTGTTGATTAGTTCCAAGGGAACCTGTTCCGTTTATTCGAAGACAAGCACGATAGTCTCTGGTTGCTCGTCTAAGATTAAACCAGAATAGGACCCTATAATATTGCAAATTCAAAACAGATTCACACAAATTTTTCAAATTCTTCGCATGAAAATCCCCGAACATCAGCGGAGTTATCCTGGCGTCCGTGTAAACAGGCGGAACTCGGGCGACAGTGTTTCATGTTATCTACAGTGATTGCCAGGCGAGGGACGTCGTTCAGCGGCCCTAATAGATTCATTAGGGGTAGACAGTGTGCCCTTCGAGTGCATCAGGAGCCCCAATCCCTACGTGTACTCTATTTCCATCCTCCCTCTCCGCATTCTCCACGGTCACCTCGCCTCGCGTTCCTTTTCCTATATTCATATTCCGCCGGTACGTTGATGTACTAATACCCACACGTTCGTTAACTCATTCACCAGCGCGTGCTGGCTTTCTCTCGGCTATTATACTCGGCTTTGGATTCTCATCGATTTACTTGCAGACGTGGTAGTTTTTTTTGTAATATCTCTCCTGTCGCGCACACACATACGACCGTTCTTTAGACGTGTCCAATAAGTTATTTCCTCTCCCTTTTCCACGTTTTTTCTTTTCACTTCCTTTATCTCCTTCTCGCTCTCACTTTCATCGATTTAAATACGATTTCCCTCTTTTTCACTTTCCTTCTCGATCTCTTTATAATATAGAAAAGAATTTTCTCTCTTTCTTTATATCCCTCCCCCTTTCTCTTTTTTTACATAGGCTTTATCCCCTCTTTGCACGTAGGCTTTCCCATTCTATCTTTCATTGATATACGAAAGTTTTCACTCTCTCCTTTTCTTCGTCTCGCTCTCTCCTTCATTGAAGCACGAAGAATTTTTCTTCACTCTGTCTCTCTCTTTTCCTTTCCCCGTTTCTCTTCCTTTCGCACATTTCCCCTGTTCTCCTATGCTATCCTTCACACACGACTCTCATACTCTCTCCTCTTTCCATTCTTTTCTACGTTATTTCTTCCACTCTTTCATCCAGACGCAGACGCACGCGCGAATTCATTCACTCCCTCAACGGCGCACCCGCCGCATCGTCAACGGGCAACCTTGGTCATTCTCGTATTCCACTCGACGTACATCTACACCGTCATGAAAGTGATATATCATTCGGTAAGCACTCACGCTCCCACTCACTGACTCACGCGTTATCTACAGATTTTCCAACCCGCTCGTATACTCGCACGTACGGCCATTTACGCGATATATCACCCGCTCGGACACCCCACGCGTCCTGTTCGTTTACTTCATAACTCACCCGGTCATTCGGCGACTCACCCCGTTACTCCTTTCCCGTCGGCTTTTTCGTCGATATTCACCCGTTTGGCAGGATACCCCGAAAATCTGATTATCGATCAGTAATCAATATCGGTGCAATTTGGACTCGCGCCAGCGTTCCATGAGTGTCTCTCGTGCTTGTGCTTGTGTATATGCACGTATGGGAGTATATGTAGAGCTTTCGGCGAGTACCTCGGTCCGGTTTTTTCTCTTCTGTTCGAGGATGGAAGCGATGAGGATGAGGTACTACTAATCGCACGGTTCAGCGACTTTGAATGCTGTAATCTTTGTTGCATGCGGAGGTTTCTTAACCTCCTCGTTATAGTTGAAGTCGAAGTGAAAACAATACAGGACGTCACATGGATATATGTGGATATTACGATTTAGTAAGGGGCTATGGTGGGTAAGGTGGTAAATGCTCAGACTCGCAATTAGTGGGTCCGAGTTTCAAATTCTTTGCCGATACCTCTGGCAATTTTTTCCTATGTGATCTTTACATTTATTATAGCTTTGGTGGCTCGGAATCCACTTAACACCATATGTCTTCGGTAAAATCACCATAGTCATTACAATCGGACAGTATAAAATAAAAAGTATTAAATAAAAAACAGACGATATAATAATCATGGAAGTTTCGAATAAAATTTGTAACTTTGAATGCTCTGGTCATTGGTGCGTATAGTGATTTGTTAGTTCTTGCATTATGACAGGATTTAATCTAAAGATATCGGAGAAATGGATAGCAAGATTTAATTCTCATAAGTTCGCCATCTGTATTTTGCAAGTTTCATCATTTTTACTGAAGTGAAATTTTTTCTATTAGAATCACATCTTTACAAAGCAGAAACCTTAAAGACACAAATAGATGTATAGTCAGCTGGTCTTTATCTTCTTAATGCCAATATTTAAACATTGACTGCATTAGGAAATTCGTACATATTACAATTTAAAAATCATGCGAAACATTGAATTCAGTTGCGCCGGTCACCGGTGACCCCCTTGGCGTTCAGCGTGTTAATGAATGTTCTTTGTAATCTATTAAATTATATTTCCCTAAAGATAAATCGAGTCACACCATATTTAAAAAGTAGTCAAATATTATATAGTATATGGAAACGGAGATTGGATGAAATTCTACCCAAGCAGCATGTGAGAATTAATATTGATCAAAGTTTTACATAGAATCGACTTGCAATGCTGTAATGTTTTTGTTATGGGAGGAGTTAGCCTAAAAACATCATAGGACGTTACATGGATATGTGTGGATAAAAATTTAATACTTACAATCAGTGAGATTTTAGGTAGAATTTTTCGAACCTAATGAAAATTGGAACTTGGTGAAATACTCAAATTAGAAAGTATTGAGTTGTATCTGATAAAAAAATAACCTGTCACGTCAGTCTTCAATGAAGTGAAATTGTGTTACGTAAACTAATTCTAGTCTGCCATTACCATTACTGGGGGAGGAGTTAAAGCAACATTAAAGTTGTCCGTGTAACTGAGAGCCGCTTAAATCTATTTTTGTAACACAGCAATTTCTGACATTTTTCCGATTAAATAATTTTGAAAAATTCATTGGGCATTTGTTATTTTAAATATATTCATTACTTTATTGATTCGTGAATATTGTTACTTTATTACGATCGATATGAAAGTGTCGAAAGATGTCGAATTTATACGTGCAATTTACTAGAATACCGTGATAAAACATATGTAATTTATTTCTCCACGTCACTCGATTGTCTCGCATTTTTCTCCGCACGACATTCAATTAAAATCACCATGACTCAGAGGTTATACGAACATTTACAAATTTCCAAACGACGGGGTTTAATTGCTTTCGCGTGCATTATTGCCAACACCGAATATTGAAACGACAGCGACTATTGATTTCTCGTTTAAAAGGCAATCAAGTCGTACAAGCGCGCTTTTTCCTTAATATATTTGTTTCTCTTGAGGTTTAATCCAGCATCTCTTCTAAGCCGAACGAACAGCTGCGAATCCATATTCATGTTGCCCCTGTGGTAGTTTTATTCGGTTTTCAGTATTTGTTTCCTTTTTCCCTCGGCATCGTTTAATTTCTCTTTTTCCCTCTCTTGTTTTTCAGTCTCCGATATTATTCTCCAAACGTAATCGTATTTTTATATTTAACAATTGAATTTCACCGATATTCCTCATTTTACTGCAAGCTTAAGTTGCAATTAAAAATTATTTTAACTCATACATTCACACTTTAAGAATTGACATTTTAAAATTATATCTTATACGCGTACTAACGAAAATTCTAATTACACGTTTTTATGTTGTAACAATTAAATTTTATTAATTGATTTTATAAGAGATGCAGTGAAAAATTTAATTATGTTTCAAAATTCTTTTAGTTTGCAGTGGTGTCGTGATACACCATGTGAATTCGATATTACAGGATTATTTGCAACGCGAGAATTATAATGTATTTTCACTCCCCTTTTTATCCCTTCAATGAGTGCTGATGTCATGTAATACCATCGAACGACAAAGTGGATTCTTTACTACAAAATGTTACGTGATTGTAGTAAAATGACAAATTAACGAAATTTCAAAATTCCTTTAAATTGCAATATCCCTGCATTTAGTTTAATCAATTCGATATAATGTAATTACACATAACGCTAAAATCGAGGAAGCAAAATTCGATATTAAAAGAGCTCAGAGGCAGGCCGTTGCAGCTGAAAACGAGAAAAGTATAATGGATCTTTGTTTTCATTTTTCATCCCTCCGGATGAAAAAAACGGTAGCGCGCAGAAATTCCGAAAAAATATAAAAAGTCGTCTCGCATTGCAATTCTACCGTCATCATCAAATACACCTAAGAAAGCGAAACATTAATTTCGTTTAAAAATTCCTTTCTTCCCTTTTCCTCGTAATATTGTGCTATAATTCAAATTATTATGAAGACCACGTATTACAAGATCTAGAACGAAGTTCAGTTTGCATCCAAAAAAAAACGAGGATGGCTATAACGAATGTTTGGCCCCGTTTTTTCATCCCTTCAGACGAGGATGCTGGCACGCAGAAGCTCGGAGTGAATAAGACAAAGTCGGCTCTTTTGCATAGATCGTTCCTTGGTTCGTTCTTGGTCTCCTTTTGGTGTCCTCGCCCATTTACTACGGTGCTGCTAGGATGTACCGCAAAACTCAAAAGAGGAAGATGAAAAGGAATTGTGCCAGGCTCATCCCCGATTTCGTGAAAGAGTCGGGACGTGCTATAATTTGCTCGATTCATTGTCGAGAAATTAATTTCTCATTTCACGTTTCACGTTCCCCAGTGCGGGCTTTTGTGTTTGAATAGGGGAAATGAACTTTGGTGTGCTTTGTGATAACGAAATGCCCTGGAAACGGATAATACCGCGGATAGATTTTACTTTAAAATATGTAGCGCGGAAAATTACTGTTTGCGATTTTCGAACTTCGCGCGTCATGTTTATCGTGCTGCGATTGCAATAATATTAATACTGCCAGTTATGATTTATAAACCGTAGGTAATATATTGTCAATAACATTGGTACGGTATTCGGTTAACGGTTTTGTTACAGTTTCATTGTATTTAAATTTTAAACTGATGAAATAGATTGAAATTACGGCATTCCCATATCTCGTAACTTGTCTTTTACTTTTCGTAACTTTTACGATTAAACTTAAATCGTATTTATACAGAAGCTAAGAGTAACACTAGAACTACTAAACCAGTCAAAATGACTGGTACACAATTTTTTCCAAAAATTCTCCAAGATTATAGGAGAGTCATAGAATAGATATTCTACGCCCATATCATAAAACATAAATAACCGAATCGATCATCTTTTCTACCTCTGAATTCCCCTTTTTTCAAAGTTAATATTTAATATATTTAAATATAACAGATTTAACGCCGGTTGTTCTAGTGTTAAATACAGAAGCGATCTAAGGAAAAAATAATGGCATTGCTACGTAATGACAGATTCAATATTTTTTATTTAATTCTATAAAATGTCATAATATGAAATAATGTTACTTATTTCGTTTATATAAATCATCGTACAGATGTACCATCAAATTCAAATGTCATTTTTCCCCGAAACATCAAACCATAATCATTTATTTCAATATTCCTTTGACTCTCAGAACTTTTACATCAAAGTTCTCGAATATCTTTCAAGTTTTAACAACTTTCTCCGTAAACTTCGCAGCCCATCGATCTTCAGTTTCCATTGATTTTTATTACTCTCACTCCTCCAAACTATCACAGTAAAATCACGCCAGGTAAGAAGATCGTTCAAGATTCCTATAATAATTTTTTGCTCGCATTCGGAAAGTTTTTCGTTATATCCAGGGAGGCGCGGTTCCTGTCAGGAGCAGCTTCGGGCATGGTTTATGGTGTCTCTTGCACTTACCACCCTTCAAAGGAGGAGCGAGGAAGGATTTCGGTAGAGCCCTCCGGTCGAGCATAATGCTCCCATTATCTCCAGTCCTTTCGTCTATTCTACGTGTGCACATCGGCACTCTACCGGGTGTTCGAATTATATTGCACTGCCTCGATCTATCGTTCCTTTTCGTTTGCGGTAAATAATGGCAATGCTTTTGCAAACTCATCGGTGGCATTGGAGAACGCGGCAGAGACTATGCGGAAATTACGGGGGGAAACGGTAAAAACGGAAGCGAAGAAGAACAACGGAGAATGATCACGTTACGTAGGCAAGAGAGATACCATTACGGTAATACCCCGTGGACCGAAGAAGTGATTTTTAAGGAGAGAAGGCCGTCGTTTCACGGCAATTTCGTTCTCCCCATGAGCGTTTTTGCTCTCTTTCTTCGGCGCCTAAGTAGGCGAAGCTGGCGCTGTTATGATGGAACGATTATGAAAATTTCGCGTCGTTTTGCCTTTTCCATTTTCTCGCAAGTGGTATATATTCTGACGGGGGTTCTTTCTTATATATTCCCACCTTGACTTACGGCGTTCGTTTTCATCTGCGGCTGTTTTACATGCTGACGCGGCGGTTTTTACCACGGAGAGGGATTAATTTTGTCATAAGTGAACACGGGAATCTGACGGACATTTTTGTCGACGGTATGGTCGAAAGTGTGCCTTGAAAAATGGAATTTTTGAGTGAGGATGAATCATGGAAACTTGGAGGCTCTTTCAGATTAGAAAACTTCTTAGAGACGGTCAGAGATGGTTGTTCTAGTAGGAAATTGTTATTTTAATGAAACCTTCAGGGAATGTGGAATTAATTGGTCTCAAATAACAGCACTTCTGTTTACAGAAGTTCTATTCGAAGACGTAGAATTATTTTTTAGTATCGTCGAAATATATAATTCCAAATGAGAACATTTTACATTTACAATTTTGCTTCCGTTTAGATTCAATCGTAATTTTTGTTGTTCATATTTGTGCCCATAATTATGAAAGTGGTCAAAGTCAAAATTTTAAAAAGTGAGTTTATTAGTTATTTCGCACCACATTATTTTAAACTAAATTAATTCAATGTAATTTTCACGATATTGCCAAAAATGAACCATTAGATAATGGTTGTTATTTCAACATTATATGGAATTCATGTAGTGTTAATTATGAAAGTGGTCCAAGTTAAAAATTTAAAAAAATTAAGTATATCCGTTATTACAAATCAGCCGACGACGATAATGATAACGATGGTAACACATTCTTTGAACGAGAAAGGCAAATTCACTCTGGTGAATTTATCATTATACATTATACATTTTCGGTACAACCAATGTCGCAGCCGGATTTTATTTCATCGAAACCACTAGAAGAGTCAACGACAAGAAGAGTAAAAAATATAGCGGGCGTATCTGTCGCTTGACTGCAAATTCAATGGATGAGATTCTTGAAACATGAACGTTATAAGATGTTCTATAAAACTTCCTTAGATGATTCTGAATTCCACGTTTTGAATCTTTCACCTAAAAGAGGAAGACCAAAAATATACGGAAATATTAAATTACTTCCATTACACACCACTAGACTAGAATGTCAAAACTCATAATGATAAAAGCCTAAAATGATACAAGTGGATTACTTTTCAAAAATAATTAATAAATGGTTATGAATTCTTTCAATAAAATTATTGTTTCTAATAAAACTCGTAATTTTTTATTGCTTTAAGTCATTTATAGGTCATCCAGTTAATTTTGTAAATGGTCTAAGTCAATTCAAACTTTAAAAATAACATTTTCGTATGAGATTCATGCACAACTTCAGATTCATAATAAATTTTCATTATTCAAAATCAATAAAATTCTAAATTAAAATGTTGCATGATATAAAAATATTTTTTAACTTATTCAGATGTAATCCATTAAATATCTCGAAGCAAGAAATATATGACTTAGACCACTGTCAAAGGGGCACATTTCCAGAACCAAATTATATTTCTTCATAGAAGTCATATCTATCGATTCCTTACAGTCCACATGGAATATCCCAGTTAACATGTACCTCTATCAATTCCAGATCCATCAGCCTCGGGATCATCCTGCGAGGATGACGAAGAGGGTCGTCGTCTTGACATTAGAAAACGCAAGAACAGCTTGTACGCTTCATCCTCGACTCGCCCTGCTTCGGTAGACAGAGAAGGAGAATCCGCATCGAACGACGGTTTCGTCGTAGATTGCGTAGCTCTGGTACATCTCACGGATCAATCGCCGACAGAGTCCACTCAACCTGTACGCCATCCATCGCCTTACTATTACGGCGATCTCTTCAAGGTGCCGGAACAGTCGTCCAAGACGCAGCCGAGCAAGTATAGAAAAAGCGTGAGTCTCGACGTGCCGGGCGAACGTTCGCGGACACCCGGTATACCAAAGAGAAACTCTGTGGCGGGTGATGGGGGTTCTTATTCCTCCCAGCAGAGCCAACAGCAACAACCGTCTCAGTCGCAACAACAGCCGCAACATTATCAGAACCAGGATCTAGTGAGCCCCACGTCGGGGAGCGAGCATGCTGTCCCAGTCAGGAACGAGATCCTATCCTCGTGTATCATTACCGAGTGGGATCACACCCTCATGCCTCCTCATCGACTGTTGAGCCATGACTTGCCGACCACCGTCTGTACTTGCGTCGCATCGGCAGAGGAGGAGGAGGATGAGCTAGATCAACGGCAGCCGCAGTTAACGCGGCACCAAGTGCGCAAGCTACGACGAACCCGAAGGATAGACCCGCAGCCGATACTCGTCGAGGACGAGGACGACGTGGAGGGAGAGGACGAATGTGAGGAAGAGGACGAGGACGACGCGGAAGAAGACGAAGAAGAGATGGCTAGGCAACGTCACCTCTACGAGACGGCCTTCGACTGCAAGGTCAACCGATCCGATGACGATCTCGATGATCTCGATCGGGTCACCAATCACCCGGTGTTGCACTCTCAGGTGAGTTTCTTCCGTACGTTGTCTGAAAGTGTAGTCAGCTTGCTGAGATAATATCCTCGGAGTATATACGTCGAATGGAGAATGTGTAATTAAGCACCGGACGCGGCACAAAACCAAGTGGAATATAGTCACCGCGACGGGATTGTTCCGGGCAGTTGGTTGAAATTAGTTTTTAATTACGGTCGAATCGTATTTCTTCGCTATTACCGTTTGAGCTAATTAGATTTCTTTGATGCGCGAGTAAGTTTTAATAGAGAGCGAAATGTAGCATTAGGGTTGGGGAACGTGATTAACGCCCTTACGAGGTAATATAATATGATTAATGCGTCGGGTAATTGCTACTTGAAATGCTGAAACTTTGAAATAGTTTCGAAGCTCGTCTTAAAATAGGCGTCTCACGTGGCGCGGTATTATTGTGATTTAGATGAGAAGCAGCAGCGCGATACCAATCAGTAGAACGAGCTCGTCGACGGATACGTCGAAGCCGCAGCAGCCGCCGCAGCAACAGCAACCGCTCCCTTTTGCTGGTCAGTCCCACAGCAGCAAAGACCGACGTAAAGTCGTACTTCTCCGCCCAAAGCCAATTCCGAGCCGTCTTCAACAGCAGCAACAGCAACAACAGCAGCAACAGCAATCAGACAATATTTCTACTCTGTCCCAGGATATCGAATCCCTCCAGATAAATTCGAGCGACGAGAAAACCGGCTCGCCGAGATTACCAGCTCGCGGTTACACTCCGTCGCCTCCATCCACGGCACCATTGCCGGCCAAGTTCCACGGAAATCGGGATCACTTGTTGTTGAATATACGGAGCGCCCCCAATTTGCCCTCTCAGCCCGATCACCCACGTCTGAAGGACTTGAGATTGCCGGTGAAGTCTTCCCTCAGAGCCAAAGACTCTCCGCAGAGCAGCGAAGGCAGCATACTAGAGATCAAAAGTAGACCAAAGAATTTTGCTCAAGACAGCGTGGAATCCTCCCAGAGGCGGCGCTTCGACAAGGAACTCATCTTGGAGTTCAAGGGAAGGCCGAGGGAGGAAAGACAAAGACCGCGAAGCTTAATCCGCGAAAGTAGACCCATCATGGAATTCAAGGGTAGGCCTCACGAGGCGGAGAGCGATCTTCTACGGCCTCGACGAGAGGCCGGATTACTCGAATTCAAGCTGCGAAGCAGCAGACGCCGAGCAGGCTATTCGAGCACCGAGAGTATGGCGACCAGTAGCAGCGGTGGTAGCATGGAGTCTCTTCGAAGCAGCACCAGCGAGGGCAACAGATCCACCAGCAGCTCCGAGAGCCGTCACAGTACCAGCTTGAGCTCTCACAGCTCCGACAGTAGCAGTACCAATTGCTATCACCACCATCATCAACAGTCGTCGATGACTGGGTTTTTGACACATCACGCCAATAAATTGCACATACTCTCGCCGATATCCGACAAATCATCGCAGGAGCCGGCATCGGAAACTTCCGATAATAATCGTAACAATAACTCACAGAAAGCCTCGCCAGAGGAGAACGTTGCGACGGAGAATAATGTGACCGCTTCCAATAACACCAACACTAACGCGGCAAATACGAACACCAACTCCGTAACTTCGCCCATGGATACGTCTTTCAAGAAGAGACGCACACCGCAGAACAAGAATCTCATTAATCTGGCACTGCAATCCTCCTCCTCCGGTGACGCGGAAATTCAAGGATCGGACAGCGGGATCTCGATCGAGTCCCGAGCCGGCATCAAGTGCAAGCCCTTCGGCTTCCACTTGTTGAAGCCGCAGTTGGACAATATTAATCTTGCCGACAATGAACCCGAACTCTCCGATCTACCTTTCGATATGCCGAAGTTACGCAGACGACGACTCCTCATGCAGCAGGATGCTACGACTTCCGGAAGCGCGACTAGCGTGGATCTGAGGGATTTGCCGTTCGACATGCCGAAGTTGAGAAGAAGACTTAGGTGTACTCAGAGCACCGAATCCAGTGCTTCCCAGGCGTCTTCGAGTCTCTCTGTTCGTGACGTCGAGCCGCCACCGTTGTTTGGTAAGTATTTTTTCATTTTTTGTATTATTCTTTTTCATAGGAGAAGAAATCGTATTGTCTTATCCAGTTTGGAGATTATGGAGAATTGAGCTGTTAGAATCATCTTCCGTACTCTATAAAAATACATTTTTTGGGAAGAAACTGGGATATAAGTACGTGACATAAATCTTTATGTCTAAATGATTAAAAAATTTTACGATTTGGGAAATGGCAAAATGGGATAATATTAGTATTTTTTAATTAAAGTATTAAACATTATTTGCTAAGTTTTTGAAGTCAATATGAAGTTCATATATTTCGCGAATACAAGGTTTCTATTTTATCAAATGACTACCTGCACCCTGAGCTCGCTGCTACGCCTACAAAAATCGCATTTAAAGAGAACTCGTTATAACAATTCGGTGCTCATTTTTTTTAAGTGCTCTTGGATATATATTTTTTTTTTTGTACTTGAAAGTCAGAAACCTTCGCGGGCATGGGCACAACAACATATCAAAGTTTCATCACAATTGGATGATGGGTTTAGGAATGCATAAAGGACAAACAAACAAACATTCATTTTTCTATTTAGAAGATATAGGAATAATGTTTTAAAGAAAAATAGAAGAAGTTAATCTTAATTTTTGACGATTTCAGAATCGTCTTCGATGTATTTCACTCTTCTACGTTGAAAATTTCTCTCGGTATTCCCGACCTCAGAATGTAAAATAACTTTTAGTCCAATTTCTGTCAAACGTAATTAGCATGTTGTCGTTAAAAAACCGCTCGCTTCTTTATAATCGAGTGTCTAGCCATTAAAACGATAAAAACTGTACTTTCGGCATCGCGAGGTAAACTAAGCACTTATCAAGGCTAGGGGACACCGTAATTTGATGCTGATCGTTATGAACCTTCCAGACAGCGGCTAATATCGTTAAGGTTCACTTAGCGCCTGCATCCCTTCCAACGACTAAATACTCGATGTTGCCAGCACACATTTCTTTCTTATTTTTACATACTGAAACTTACTAACATTCCGTTTTTCTCCTTTCTTTATAACTTGAAAACTAGAAATTGATAAATTACTAATAAAGTATCCCAATAGTACTTTATAGCCAGAATACAAAGAATATTTTATTTTTGATATTTATTCAAATAATATTCATTTGAAAGTAAAACTTTCAGTCTATACGTAAAAAGTCTGTACTCATTAACAAAATGAGTGTCGTGTCAAGATCTCTCATTGTCAGGCTGAACATATTGCACGGTAGCAATGATACATTGCTTACTGTTGCGTTAATATAGATTAGCCTAATATGTGCACCGTACCGTGGGGCATATATGGGATCAGCATGAAGTTACCACCATGCCTCGTAACTAAATCATGCTTGGTGAGTCGAAATTCCGATAAAACACGTTCCGGTAGAATACAGCCGCATCCATCTTCTCTCCGAAGTGAATTTCCAGTAATAACGCGTGTTAATTAAATTAATAGAAATATCGAACGTAATAGAAATGTTCACTTTTCCATAAAGTAATTGAAATACCATTCTGCTTATTAATCCAAATGTTTCGCCTTTGACAAAAGACGGTAATATGCTCCTTTGAACAGTGCGGTATTATTAAGGAAGATCAGTACGTAGCTCATCTCGACGAGACACTCCCTTCGTAATTTATAGCCAGACGTCATCGATCTCTGATCACCCTTTAATGCCAGAGTCGGCTGTTAGTAGAGTGGGCATCATTCGTGATACCCTGTATAATTATAATTGATCGAATTACAAGGAACTGGAGTAATTCCGTTATTTTCAATGTAGAAATTTCATATTTTGCTCTCATATTTTATTGCACTATCAAGTAACATAATTAACCCATTTACTTCCACTGTTGCCTGCCAGAATCAAGAAGAATACAGTCAAACTGTTTTTGTGCGGGGGATAGGGACCGCATAAAAGAAATCGCATAAAAAAATGTCCTGAAACTTCATAAGCAACTATAAAATATATTGTTTGTAACACTTTTAAAAAAAATTATGCGGTAAATAGGGACCGCATAAAAATGTCCCATATAGAAAATATATAAATTAAATCTTGCGATGTAGATAGAAATTTGTTTTCTGAACAACGAAAAATTGAGTTTACGCACCGGAGCATTTTTAAATGCTTTATTTTCTTATATATTCTTATAATACTGATTCAAAATCACTTTTGTCACTTGAAGATGCTACCTGGCATTCGTTCAGAGCTGACATTTTTTGTGGTACAGTATGGTTGTTGATTATTTTTCGCGACGAAAGTTCATTAACTAGACGCTTGTTTTTGTCGCGATAAACAGACATACAAGACCGAATGTCATTCTAGAATGTAATTATTTTTAATTTGCATGTTATTTTGACAGCCATTCGTTGCTTTTCTTTTAAATTACATTTTTTAATTATTATGAATAATTATTATGAATGATTATTATAATTATGAATTCTTATTCATAATATGCATTAAATGCACTTTTTTTTACATACCGCACAAAAAAATCGCATAAAAAAAGACCGCGCAAAAACAGATTTGACTGTAATTTAAATTTTTAGTTTAATGGTGTAGCAGTGGCTGCATAGCCCAGTATTTGAGATATTATGCATAATAAAGATGATGAAATTATTAATTATTTAACAAAATTCACATATATCTCTCCGTCCCTAATGAACAAACTTAACGTTTCCTCTTGCGCTGTACCATGTCAACAAGGTAGATACATGCATAGTCGCTCATTTCGGTCAGGTGTAACCTCCCTCGTTAAATTACAGCCACGCGTCATTGATCACCCTCTAACGTTTGAATCTGCAGCATCAAGTTCTACACTGTACACCATCTCCAATATCCTACGCTAAAATTGGTCAAATTACAACAAGGTTCAAACGCAACGTCTTTCTCACTATCAACAAACCGGTGCAACGTTTTCTCTTACACCTTGCCCTGTCAACAAGAAAGATACGCAAACACATAGCTCATTTCGACAAGGCAGTACCTCCCTCGATCATTTAGAGCCACGCGTCATCGATCATTGATCACCCTCTAATGCCCGAATGTATAGTAGCGAGTACACTACACAGCGTTTGGAATTAGTCGGCCGATTAAGCTCCCGCCCCTCGGTCGTACCGAATGCCGTATCACGGCTTCCCCAAGCTCCATCGTCCACCGTGATGGGAGTTTGAACGCGTCTCGTCTGCCCTTCGAGGCCCGAAATTGCGAAAGCTCTAATGCGAAAGCACCGAAAGCGAGTCTACGTCACATCGCCTGCGGGCAAAATCTGCACTGCATAGTGTCGATCGAGGGGACGGTAAATACCGGCACACCGGGCTTGGGTTACATGCTGATGTATGAATCACGATGTGGGGGTGAGATGCGGAAAGGAAGGAGAGAGAGAAGGGAGAGTTATTTTTACGACTGGCCGAATGTCAATAACAGACCGATGGATAAATCACTTTTCATTAATGGTTATGACTTTTTTCAAATTCAAGCAATATTCAGGAATATTCTTGTCGTGGCTGGATCGTTTGGTGATGGGAAGTTTTTGCTAAACGTAGGAACACTTTTATGGAATTGTTATCAAATATGTTCCCGTGTTGGATTTCACGAAAGAAGTGGTCAGTTTTATTTTCATCGATGGAGGAAAATTTAATTGCTAAACAGATATTTTAAAGGGAGAATGAAAATAACAATACGTAACATCTCAGTTTATTTTTGAGACGGCAACTTTTTCTGGAGATATGTATAGTGAGGGACCAGAAACAAGGCACTCGAGGGGTAATTTGCTCTGAATTGCTCGACGGATAGAGACATCCCTCTCCCTCACGCATTTTCGATTTTGACGCGCTATTGGCAGGAGAGACTCGCACATTCGTTGCGTCGTCATGTGAACGACGAAAGGAGTATTTTATTTTCGGTTGTCATTCGTCGATCTCAGGTTTTCAGGTCCGTCATGGCGGAGATAGGCGGTGCGAGAGCAATCTCCCCTTCCGTCCCAAGTGCCTTGTTTCTGGTCCCTCACTTTATCTGCATATAGTGAGACGTAATGCTTTAGTTTGCAAGAAAATGAATAACGTTAGAATATTGTCTTTGCATGGATTATTGCAATTGTATGGAATTGAATGTTATAACATAATATAAATTCTCACTATAGACGTTTGATTTCTGAGAAAACAAAATAACTGAAACTATACCTAATATAACTTCTTCTTGCTTTCGAAAAATCTTTTTAGACACCATGCAAATCGTACCTACGACATTAACACTAACTGTACCGTCGCGGTCGAATGACCGTTTCAATGGGATAAAAATATGTAATTTTTTATATTATTAAATGACGATTGTATTTTACATTGTTTCTGCTATTAAGTTGGCAGTCTTCTGCATTTCTTTTTGAAAGGTATTATCATTATTTCAGAACCAGTTGTCGGGACGGTCGGGGTGATAGTAAATATTTCAATCACCGTGAACACTTTATCTTTATTTCGTAAGGCTAGTGACTAGAAGTGGTGTGTAGCGCGGCTCAAAATACAATAATCTAACTACGCGCTGACTTAGCTCGAAGGAGCCGCGCCCCCGCAGACCGGTGAATTTCCGCGGCCGCTTAAGCCAATCGGAAGACAAGAAAATCACCGACTGCGCCCTCTTTTCCTTGCGCCCTTGGCGCGCTTTTTAGGGAAAAGAGAGAAAGGTCATGGCGGCAAGTTTTCGCTGGCAAGGGTTCGGTCACGTACGCATTTCCGCCGCGCCCCCGCTTCGTCTTGTGCGGCCCAAGGTTGGCGTTGGGCCTGCACTCGAGGGGCCAACGGAAACGCGTAATTTATGGCACTCGCAAGAGCTATTGAGACTGCGAAGAAACTGTACGAAGTGATTCTAAGAAATATATACAAAAGGCAGTTTTCTCAAAAATAGCTGTGTCGCTGCAAATGACATAAACCAGACGAACCGTTTGCATGGGAACGGAAAAATTCCCAATGTAGGTGGTCGCTACACAGTCAAATGATCGTCCACTGTGGGAATAGATACCCATAAAGTGTCGGTACGGTTAATGTTAACAAAAAAATACATCGAGTCTTCCCATTTCTCAGCGAAAGCACGCATCGGTGACCGTAAAACAATGAAGCTTATTTTTTATACACACAAGCGTATATATTTTTCCCCATAAAATATTAGCATGCTGGGAAATAAACAGCCCTGCAATTTTGTGTGTTTCAATTCCACCGAAAACGCATGGTGCAGCGGATGAAGGACAAAATTTCCCGCACACACAGTTTAACCAGTGAAAAAATTCGTCAAACTCCTTTATTTACAATAGCTCTGAAACGCTTTTTGCTGGTGCAGGTAGAAAAAGATGAATAAATCAAGGATCGCACACCGGGTTTAATCAACGCGCCAGGAAATACGCAAATATCTCGATGCGACTGTGTCGCGTACCGCCACTTCCGTTCTCCAGATAACGCAAAAGCCTACCGCACAACGCGGGTATCGCTCGTACAAACCAGTATGCGTTTTGGCTACCGTTCGATTTGGAAATTCGTGACATTTTGTAGATTTGCCTTTCATTCGACATTGTATTGGATAACTGATAATGTATAAAATGTGTGGGTGTTTCTATCGAATATTCATTTATGGTTTGCGAGTCAGAAAAATGGGTTAACGCTGGTGATCGTGAATTGATGAATTTTTATTCGTCGCTAGCTTCTGAATAATCGATTAAGCACGGTATGCTGGAGAGATGTGGTATTTTGTACTATTTCACTTTATTATCTCCATTATATATGCAGAAATTGTAAGCGGAGGTGAACGTTCTATTATGGTAGATTACGAATTCATTGATGCTACATTGTCTCCAGTTTTGGCTCCTTTTAACGCCTTAGATTATGATGGAATCACAATTACGGTATATAGTGCAGTCGACCGACGAATTTCACTAGTTAAGATTGCAGGTATTATTTTGTAATTTCTTTTCGGAATAGAAAATCAGTATAGTCAGAATATGTGTTTGATCCAGAAGCATACCATTTAAGATGTTCAAACACAGACTACCTTTACTTGAGCATCTGTAATTTTGCTGTTTTATGAATTGCACTATTCCTGCAGCCAAACAACTAACTCCTCTCTCGGTCATTAGTTCAGCAGTTGCTGTTGTTATTCTGTACTTGAACTTTAATTACTACGTTTATTTCACCTAGAAGCTACAGTTTTAGATGGCTTTCAGGCCACCGAAGTTACGATATATTAAATGATAATTTAAGAACAATCACCCAAAGGCTATTTTTTAAACTCGTGCCCGCTTATTAAGAGTCCGAAACTTGAATCTACTGTCACCTTAGCGTTGGTATTGCTCATCAGTTTACATTTGTTTTTAATAATAACAAACTTTTATTGCAAAGAATAGAGTTGTCGCATACAATAAGAAATAGTTACATGTTTTAAACCAGTTGGTTTGTCTCACATTCAGACATTACAGAGAACTTAAGGACTCAAAATCTCATATACAGATAAGTGCAGAGGAAAAATTAGAAATGAAAAAAGAACCCCAACCAACCAGTTTAAATTTATTATCATCAAATTACATTTAATAAATATCAATTAAGGTCGCATGTTTTTTACTGCAATATTTTGAAAACAAGCATATCATCTGCTGTTGTAAATAAAGGAAGCATGACTAGGCGAGCAGAAGGACGAACGTGCGATATTTCCACGTTTTTTCACCGCGTTTCATTTCCTACGCCTCTACGTATATTTCTGCACGAGATCTGGAGTATCATGATCGCAGTCAGCTGCGAAGAAATCGAGAAACAGTTATTTTTTCCCGGTTGATGGATGTCAGCAGATTTCCAGCCGTAAATTACGTTTTGAAGAGGGAGAATCGAGAGAGGGAGAACGAAGGGAAAGAGATCTTGTGCGCGTTAGCGCGTGATCGAGAACAGATTTCTGAAAAGCTTCGCGCTTTTTATGCGTCAAGGTGCCGACAATTACTTATTGCAAGAAGGAAGCTCTAAGCCATGCGTGATCGATCGGCCTTCCTCTTTTTCGTCCTCGTATCTTGACCAGTTGGGTGTTATTTTTATTAGTTTCCCAATGGTTCGTCGATCACCCAAAGTCGTCCAATTTCGAACGTAAGCTTAGCCCTTCTAACGATGAAACGATCGTGGCAGGAAAATTGACGATGATCGAATTGTATCGCATTTTCGATTCATTGTGATTGCTTCCACCTACCAAGTTTGCTACTACTCCTAGCTACGGTGAAGTTGGAGAATCCACCGCCATGCAACATTTATAATAACTTTATTTGGTATAATGCATACTTAATTTCAGCCAATTTATTCAATTAATAACATAAATGACTTTCTCGTCGATTGCCGTACATGTTTCTACAGTGCAAAGACTTGAGTTTGGCACTAGAGGCTGAAACCAAACTTGGAAAGACATGAAAAAATTTGCCACATTCGTCAGCCAAAAAGTAATTCAGGGCAAACCAAACTCCTTCCAATGGCATAACACATATATTTAACTATAAATCTCTTTCGCCGCATTAGTCATAAACCATAAACATTTAATTAAAGATACAAAGCTCCCACGTAAATCTCTTCATCTAGAAACTACCTAAAGACTACTTCACACCTACCGCAACATCCTCAATTGTACAGTACTGTCACCCATACATTCAACTTCAATTTTCATTTCACAAGTAAACAAACCACCCTTTAGAGAAGCCAAATCTTATTCGAACGATGTCAAACAACCCCCGCAAGATCATCTTCTAAAACGCCCCAACCATAACCTACCGGAACTTCAATTCATTTCACCTACTCCTCAAGAACCCGGGAAGAGTGTTTCCCAAAAGACAAGCTAAAGCGCCGTGCACAAGAGTGGCACCTCAGTTTCGGCAAGCTATTTTTATTTTCTTCTCTTTTTTCCTCCTTTGATACTTGAGCCACATCGGCGGACAACTAACCCGGAAGGAGAACGGTTCGGCATTGTGTTTCCAGACAAAACCTCGGAGGCTTGCACGTGTCCACAATGCACTTAGGGCTAGTGACGCGAATATAGAGCGAAGCTTAAAGCTCGAACCGCAATATCATTGTATGCCTCGGCCACCCACGTGGTTGTGTATTCGAAGCGTGGATCCTTCGGCAGACGGCCGCGTAGGGATGCATGCATACGCGTTTACCTGCTGGTGATTGCATATATCGTACATCCTGTACACAACATGGGTTACTATGTATAGACACGCTGTCACCACGAAGATACGGGGACGGACATATTGGAAATATCGGAAATAATACGCCCTACTTGCCACGAGTTTGTACTGCCCCTTTCACGATCAACTCCCGCGGACGTCGATGACGCCGGGGACCCTTTCGTTAAGCGGCTCTGTCAAAGATGCACTTTTTCTGGGGGATAAAAATATCCGTGGCTCGATCGATGAATAATTGTTTCGTATTGCTCGGCAACCCTCGCCGTTGTTGAACGATAGCTGCTGTTGATTCGCGATATCGGGAGGTGGAGAATTATTGGAAATTGGTTTGAAGAGATTGTTTGAAATTTCTGATAGGCCGAGGGATTAAGATGATATGAATTTTCATTCAGCCTTTTCAATTAACATTGCTTTGTGTAAAATGGCAATTAATTATTGATTTGAAACTTTTTACGATAAATTCTGTTAATACGGGAATTTTGAATATTATTTTGCAAGATGCAGACAGGGTATACACTTTCAATGCATCCGTATGAGAGCGGTTTGGAACTTGTTTGCATATTAATTAAAAATATTATATATTGTGGGATCGGGTCAGTACCCTTCTGTAAGAACTTAGGAGAAAGGCCGTGAAAGGGAATAGACACCAGGGAAAGGCTGTGTCTTTTTCACGATCCGACAATAAAGCTCGCAAAGACTAGAGAAGTCCTCTGGCCTCTGGTTTGTTCTGATTCGCCTGACGGATAGAGACATCCCTCGTTCTGACGTCATTTTCGGTTCTAATGCGTGATTGGCTAATAAAGCCGCACACTCGTTGCGTCGTCATGGAAACGATGAAAGAAGTGTTTCGCTTTCGTTTGTCATTAGTCGATCTCAAATGTCCAGAACCGACATGGTGAGGATAGGCGGTGCGAGCGAGACTCTCCTCTTACACCGTGCCTTCTACCGCGTGCATTCTTTGCCTTTTGCGCATGATATTACTATTCGAATATATCATGAAACCTATCTAATACACAAATGAGATAATTAACGCAATAAAGCATTAATACCTATTAAAAATGAAATAGCTCGATCCGCTCGGAAACTAGTAGATATAAATTCATTTATCGCAAAATTTCCACTGTTTCCGCATTATGATTATTAATTAATTGAATAATATCCATTTAAACCGGATCTCTAATAATTATACGTCCACACGTATCGATATAATTATTCGAGAGATACCGAGCTAGATTTTAATTAATCGAAAACGCACAATTTGTATGTCTTCCTACCTTTGTGGGTGGAATTCGCTTATATAACGGTGTTTGTGCAACCACGTTTAGAGGGTGACGGTGGCGTAATTGCACCGCGGCTACGTTTGCATGCTAGCGCCAGTGGGACACTGTCAAAGGATCGATCCGCATTCCTGCACTTTGATACGACGCATGCATCATGCGACAGAGGTGAACACATGCACTTCGCGCATGTCGTTTTTAGTTTCCTCCGTCTTTTGCGTCTTTTCCGCGTTTGAGGCATGAATTTCTATGATTTTTATTTTCCTCGAATCAATGAGCAAAGAGGAGTTTTTCTTCTTTTGAATCCTTTGAATCTTAATTTCACAGAATGATATGATACATGTGATGTTTAGGTTTCAAGTCAGAAATATCATTTACTAATGTATTTTCTTCAACTAATTATTCCATGAGTTTGTAGCAGTATGGCGGTGGTTTTTATTTTATGGGTCTTTGGAAGTTAGACTGTTGTTTATGATACGTAATTATTCAGCTAAGAGGGTATGGACTTTACTCCAAAAATATTTATACTCCCACAAAAAAGTATTGGTAGTCTAATTACCGTAATATACTCTGATTCTGGAATATAATAAACTACACATTTTGTTTCAAGTGCGGATGTGTTATATTTATTTTAATTAGGAATGGACTTTTGAGTATTATGAGGGAAAATCAGCTGAACCGATAATTTCTGTGTTAGGTTCAAGGGTTAAGTTCGGCTTAAAATTCTGGCATCCACTTTGTATAAGATTTACTTCAGTATCTGGAATCTGGTCTTATGGACTCGTGAATGGAACCGTTTCGCATAGTTGAGTAGCTGGAATACTTGAATTATGCGGCTAACGAAATAATTAGAATTCCTCAGGGGATGCTTCGTCCTCTCATTATTAATATTCCTCCGTAGGCTGTCTTTGTTTATCGATACTTGATACTACAAAATCCTTACAGGTATAATTACTTATCCAAAAAAATGCTGAATCATAAAGGATGGTATCTAATATTTATTGTGTTCAAACGCAGATAATATGTGTAAAAAAAGAAGGTATTTATGTTAATTTGTTTGTCATTTATTATGGCTATAGTAATTTAACAAAATTCATTGTTTCACGCGAACCGTTGTCTTTCGGTCAAATAAGCCAATGATACTTTCTTTAAACATTTCAGTAAACAAATTTAATAATTTAGTATAAAAGTTACTATAAAACTACTATAAAAATAGTATTTAAAGTTAATAGTATAAAATAATTTTTATAAAAATTACTATAAAATGCAGTTTTATAGTAAGAGTTTTTTAGTATAAAGAAGTTTAGTATAAAACTTTAGTATAAAAATTACTATAAAATGAAACATTAAGGGATCTTATCGCATCCACATATTTATTCGATTAAGCCCATCACAATGAAAGGATTAAAATAAAGTTCTCAGAATCCTCACTCGTCTCGGGAATTTCTCCTCAATCTATTTCCCTTGCCCACGGTAAAAATTCATCTCCTATCGCTCCGTCGTCAATGAATTTCCCGTAACCACCCACGAAATGTTAATCGAATCAATAAATACAACGTCCTCCTCGAAGATGGCGCGTCTTCACTCGAAAGATCACCTTACGAGCCGTCGCAATTCGAACCGCTATAGTCGTATATAACTATTACGGCATTGTAAATCTCACCTACGTCAAGTAATCCCTGCCTTTAGCATCGACGGTTGAGAAAATTGATATTCCCAATCTCAACGAGCCGATCTATCTCGCGTCTGGGCCATTTAACGGCCAGCAATGCGAAACGTTCAATGGCGGTCGTTAACGGGGCGAAGAAAAGAAGAAGAAAGGAGAGGAAAGGTGGTTTGGAGGAGTAAAAAAGTATAGTACCCGGTATCTACCTTCTTCTCGCTTCGCTAGGTCGACGAAAAAAAATGGAGGGGGCACTGAAAAGGTGAAGGGGAATTTTGCTCCTCGTATTCGAATTACTACGCGTTTTTCGTGTTTTTGCAGTGGGGTAATGTTCATCCCAGTGTTCTTTTTAGGGAAATGCCTAGGTCGTGAAGAAGATAGGGCGGACATATGATATTTTGACGGTCATTGTTTGTAATTAGGAACTTACATATAGGAATTTCTTTCTGATTTCCATTAAGGAACGAGAAACAGATTCTTTATGGAACAATTCTTTAGGGAACAATAATGCTAGGTCTTCGGGATCTGTACTGGACGATGTTATATCTTTTGGGATTCCTTCTCAAAATCGGTAAGGTGTAAAAGATTCTCAGTACAAGTATGCAATTTTACAATGTGAACACAGACACTAAAATGTCAACATTTTTTACTAATGCTGTCAGAAGTACTATATATTTATGAAATCGCTTTAACTAACAATAAGTTGAAAAGATAAATGTTCTTTTAGAATTTGGTGAATTTTGTCGGAACTGAATTTTTAATATGCTTGGTGAATTATAATTGTACCGTTAAGAGTTAATATTAGGCGATTCGGAGTTTAATTTCTAAACGCACGTATTGCTTGCATTTAAAACTTGTAATAATTACTATCGACCAGAGTATAAGTTAGTACAAGTTCTTTGCATGAAAAATAATGTAATTCATTGAGTTAAGAAAGTGCATGGGAGTCAATCATTCTAGAGCAAACATCCATTTAATTTCAAAGACTTACAAAAGAAGGGAACTTCGAGTTTACAGAAAGAGTGCAAGAACCGTACGTTTAAGTGCTTTCCACGGAATGCAGTACTTTTCACTCTACTTTTCACTGCTGCAGTAGAAATTGCAATTTTATCGTTAGTTCTCGCGTATACCGAACACGTATCGTTTACTTGCCCCTTTTATTTCTGCAAACTCTTTCCTTGCTTCTTGCTTCCGATTAATTACTCGAAATCCCTTCGGATTGTTAATACGAAATCGACACTCGCAAATAATAATTACGGTCATACTTATTCATATGATAATGACAATCCAGAGAGATCGCCAGTTTTTCGAAGTCGTTTTCCTCATAATTTATTATTGGAGTTTTATTTGTTGTCTTCTTTTATTAACACAATGCCGTCCGCGCGATAAATCGAGATGCTTTGGTTTGGCGCCGGCGCTTTTCGAATTTGTCGACAAATCATAATACGTCGCATTTTACTAATCATAATAAGTTATAATTCTGTCCCGCAATTTTCACGAAATTTCGCGGTTATGTAGCGTATTACAGTCTGTACAGGATACATGCGATACTTTGCAACAATGTGTGATTGTGAAATAGCCACGACGCCTTTGTGATATAACAGGCAATTGTCTTAACACTAGAACTACCGACGTTCAATCTATTATAGTCTAACATATTAAATAAGTACTTTGAAAAAAGAGGAATCGAGAGGCGGAAAAGATAATCGATTCGGTGATTTATGTTTTTTCACATGAACGTAGAATATTTATTCTATGACTTTTCTATAAACTTGGAGAAATTTTGGAAAAAATTGTGTACCGGTCATCTTGACCGGTTGGTAGTTCTAGTGTTAAAATTTTAGCGTGACACCAACTTGGTGTCACCAGCATTTGTCCGCATATTTTCGCACGACACCAACGTGGTGTCACCGGACGGCATAGTGTTAATGTTTTTCGATTTCGTAAAAATAACTGTCTTCTGAAATTCACATTCGATGTAAGTATCCATATCTCTCAGCATGATCATTACAATACAAAACGTACCCCTTCAAACAACTCAGTGGTCAGTTTTGAGTTGATTCAAGACTCGGAGTCTTTATCAGAACGTAGAAAATACACCAAAAATTGGGAACAACTTGGGTCATGCGGTATAAAACGTTTCGTTCCTGATGCCGTCGTTATCGTTAGAGAAATTGCTTACCAGCTTACGGACTCTGATCACGTACTCCCTGTACCTGCTGTTCCATCGTACGGAGACAAAAGCGCAATCGAGACGAAGCGAAAGTTTGCCGTTCTTTGAGGCCCGAGTCTGGCCGCCAGATTTTTTATTATTTACAAACACTTGGCGACCATCACGTGCCAAGGCGGCCAAAAACTCCGGTCCTCAAAGAATTAGGCAGCCTTCGTTTTGAATGAACGTTTTCGTTAATCCGTCATGCTCTGTCAGCGGGTGGTAACCAGGGACTTCGGCCCGACGGTCCCATCGACCGCCGCTGACTCGCGATGACAAATCGGTCATAAATCGCGCCTTCGAAGAGAAATTCTGCCGATCGGCCGGACTAGGATTTTTTGGGCACATCTGGTTGCACTTTCCTCCACCACGCATTCGCAGGGGATGAGTTTCCACCTCCGTGGGGCCCTTCTCGTCGAGAGTCCCATGGGGGTGGTCACTCCTCTCGGAGGAAGGTGCGACCAATTAACGCCTCGCACCGCCCAGAAAATCCGAAAAACCCGCCTGCTGAAACGTCGCGAAAATTCAGCAAGCGGGGATGTCCGGCCCACAGCGTCGCCGAAAATCTTACGGAGAAAATTCTTCGAAGACACTTCGTTTCCGATCTTCTTGACGACAACTGCAACATCGCGCTCGCTGACGACAACAGTCGTCACAGTTTGTCATTAAATTCCAAATTCTTACTCTTTCGCGAACTTACAAGTTCTCCGCCGGTCGAGGACTATCGCGGCGATTAATTAACCAGTCCCGGAAATCGCTAAAAGATTCCGCGAGTGGTGAAGTGGACGTCACGTCTTATTCACGATCGACATCGACGCCACAACATTTTGGTCCTTCGAGCCGGATTCACCCTAAGGACGAGCAGCTATCCAGTGGATCCAAGGGGTAGGCGAGACGGATCCCACGACTTGGAACAACCAACCTGGGAGCAGTCTACGGCAATCGAGCGCACCGAGACAAGCCATCGATCAGGTAGGCTCGTTAATATTACCAAGTTCGAAGTGATCCATCCTTTCCGCCACAAACCTCCCTTTAAATATGGCAAACGTGAACGCGAGCGCGAGCGCGAATGAAACTAGTACATTCTCCGAGACGGACATCCGCTTACGGAAGCAACAGCGTCGCACGTTCAAGACGCAGATCACCGCGTTGGAAAAGTACGTCGCAACATACGAGGACTCGGGGAACGACCGGATGAAACTCCGGATCAAAAGCAAACGGTTGGAGCAATTGATGGCAGCGTTCGACCAGATCCAAGGCGACTTAATGATCATCGACGGTCCCGAGGAAACGGATGCCCAGTATAACGAAATACTGGAACGTTACGACAACGTTCTCGCGACCGCGATGCTGCTGCTGGAACGAAACGATACGCCGACAGAAGCAGCGCGCAACGACGGAAATCCTGCCCAATCAGCCACGCCGACGCCATCGACGGTGACCGACACGAATTCATACGAAACCCTGCCGAAAATCGATCTGCCCAAATTCGACGGCTTGATCGAAAATTGGATCACGTTCAAGGACGCTTTTGTTACGATGATCCATTCCAACGATCGGTTAAGCAAATCGAAAAAAATGAATTATCTTTATCTATCGCTATCGGAGCGGGCACGTCGCACGATCAAGGGATACAAGGTCTGCGACAAAAATTATGATCTCGCATGGAGGCAGCTCGTCGAAATATTCGACAACGAGCGCATGCAGATCCTGCGACACGCCGCGTTGCTTCGCGATACCCCAACGGTGCACGACGATTCGCCGCGATCAATCTTAGATTTGGTGACCCACGTGCAGCAGCATCTGCGCTCGCTAGAGTCATTGGGTCGATCGCGAGAACAGATCGCAAGCGATCTGTTGACGAGTATCGTTGTATCGCGAATGGGTAAAAAGGGGCGATCGGATTGGGAGAGGACGCTGAAAACAAAGGAGATGCCCACCATCGAAGACATCTGCGGATTTCTCCTCACGGTCGTCCACCAAGGGAACGGAGAAGAGGCAGAGTTACCCGCGCCGCGAACAGTGCAGTTCTGCTGCACTGCCAGAGACGACGAGTACGAGGAAGCAGGGTGTTGGGAGACGCCGAAGAAACGAGGACAGAAGCGACCGCGTCCGACAGCACAGTACTCACCACCTTCTTCGCCTCGTTCTCCGACCAGCGAATATCGACGAACATCGCCGCCAACGAAACATCGGTCGCAGCCTCCGCGTCATTCGCCGCAATCGCGATATTCGCAGCCGCAACGCTACTCCCCGCGAAATTCGCCGCCGTCGCCCTCATCGGCTACACGCGGAAAAGGTCAGGCTTTCGCAACGACCACGTCTAAATGCCGGATTTGCAAACAAGGCACGCACCCGGAATACGGCTGTAAGCAGTTTCTCGGTTTCACGATAGAAAAAAGATTCGAAGCCGCCCGAAAGGCAAACCTCTGCCTGAACTGTCTACGAGCGGACCACGAGACTGACCAGTGCAAGGCAGGAAAATGTCGCGTATGCAACGGTGCGCATAATACGCGACTACATCGGGACTCGAGTCAAACGTCCGTATGACTACCACGATCGAACGATACGCGACGCAAACGGCCACGGAAACAAAAACGTAGTGTAATTACGCAATCCACCAGCGAACCATCGAACGGGCTGATGACCACCGCAGTCATCAAGGTTCTTGATCGCGACGACCAGACGATCGATTGTCGTACGCTGGTAGACACGTGCGCGAACGCGAATTTCATTACGGAAGAACTCGCCACGAAGTTACGCCTTCCGCAAAAAACATTTCCGTTGGCCATCGAGACGTTAAACGCCGCAAACACAGTCTCAAGCAAGATCGTCGCTATCACGATAAAGTCACGCCTGTCGAACTACACTCGCAGCCTGACTTTCTGCACAGTGCCGAAAATCGCAGGCCTTATTCCGGACACACGAATCGATCGGCCGAGATTATCAATTCCGGCAAATATCCGTCTAGCCGACCCGTATTTCCATCGACCAGCACCCGTCGACATGCTCATTGGTAGCGGCCCCGCACTCGCATCGTTATGCGTGGGGCAGATCAATCTTGCACCGCGAAAGGGAGCAGATCTCGTTCTGCAAAAGACGCGGTTCGGATGGATCATCGGGGGGAGCGCACCAGTCATCGCGCCAAAAACGAGACGCAACGCCTTCATCTCCACTGTGGAATTCGATCTCCGGAAATTCTGGGAGATAGAGGAGGGCGAGAGCGGACGACATCTCTCCGAAGAAGAACGGGACTGCCAGAACCACTTCGCGAAACACGTTCAACGGGATGACGCGGGTCGATACATCGTCGCGCTACCGTTCAATGAGAAGAAATCGGAAATCGGAGAGTCACGTGCGCGAGCACTCAATCGATTTCTCTCATTGGAACGAAAGCTTAATCGCGAGCCGGAATTGAAGCGCGAGTACTCGGCCGTTATTGAGGAATACCTCTCTCTCGGGCAGATGAGACAGGTAGCAGTCTTCGACGCACCCGGATTTTACCTGCCTCACCACGCCGTCGTAAAACCTTCGAGCTCGACAACAAAGGTTCGCGTGGTGTTCGACGGATCGGCGAAATCCAGTAGCGGCGTCTCGCTCAACGACGCTTTGATGACTGGACCGACGCTGCAGGACGACTTGTTCGCCTTGCTCCTGCGGTTTCGGATTCACGCGTTCGTGCTGACCGGCGACATTGAGAAGATGTATCGCCAGTTCATTGTGCGACCGGAGGACCGCCGATACCAACGCATTTTGTGGAGAAACGAGCAAAACGAGATCGTTACGTACGAACTGAACACAGTTACATTCGGGCTCTCGTCAGCTCCGTTTCTCGCCATAAGATGCGTCCAACAATTGGCAGACGACGAACGGACCGACTTTCCCAGGGCTTCGACGACACTGAAGAGGGATCTGTACGTCGATGATCTTCTCACCGGCGCCGACACGCTCGACCAGGCGTTGGCTCTACGAGACGAAGTCATCGGCGTACTTCAACGAGGAGGTTTGAATATCCGGCAATGGGCATCCAACGAGCCAGCTCTCCTTGCCGGATTAACCGACCAACAGATCCATCCTAAATTCTTTGGCGACAACGACACCGTGAAGACCCTGGGAGTAGTATGGAACGCGAATCACGATACGATTGGATATACCGTCGACCCACACATCGTGCAACGAGCGACAAAACGGATCATTCTGTCGACCATCGCGAGGATCTTCGACCCATTGGGACTGCTCGGTCCAGTTACCATTGTGTCGAAAATCATAATGCAACGGTTGTGGCAACTGAAGCTCGACTGGGACGAGTCGTTGCCCGCTCAACTACACACAGAATGGTCCACATTTGTGAACGACCTTGCAACTTTAAACAAGGCGTCGTTCAAACGCCACGTAGCGCAACGGGGACACCATAGGACGGAACTCCACGGATTTTGCGATGCCAGCGAACGAGCATACGGAGCGTGTGTGTACATTCGCTCGGTCGACGAAAATGGACAGACGGACACGCATCTTCTGTGCGCAAAATCGCGGGTTGCGCCCCTTAAAACGGTCACACTCGCGCGACTCGAATTGTGTAGCGCCGCGCTGCTCGCGACGTTATTCTCCACGATCCAAGAGGCGATGGTTGAAGAAATTGATCGTACAATCTTCTGGACCGACTCGACCATCGTCCTCAATTGGCTCAGACGATCACCAGCCACCTTAAAAACATTCGTCGCGAATCGCGTGGCGGAAATACAGCGAAGAACCGACGCGAAATCGTGGCGACATGTTCGGTCGGAAGATAACCCCGCCGACTTATTGTCTCGCGGACAATCGCCGAGCCAGTTGATCCGAAGTCACAACTGGAAGCATGGGCCATCTTGGCTTTCAACCGTCGAATCAACCTGGCCGGTGTCGCCTATCGACGTGCTGGAAGAAATTCCGGAAGCCCGTACAGTCGCTTGCCTCGCTACAACCATCATCCACAGCGGGGAGATCCTAGAAAAATATTCGTGTTTCTCTCGGCTGAAGCGAATCGTGGCTTACTGCCTTCGCTTTAGAAAACCCGGTCGCGACAAGGGACCGCTAACCGTAGAAGAGCTCCAGAAGGCCACGGATAGAATTCTGCAACTAGTGCAAGCGCTCGCGTTTACGCAAGAGTTGCAGCAGCTCAAGGATGGGACGGAATTGCACCGCAAGAGCAGACTCTTACCACTGCACCCTTTCGTAGACGAAAGGGGGCTCCTGCGAGTGGGAGGACGTTTGCAAAATTCGGACCTACCCTTTGAACAAAAACATCCAATCATTCTGCCAAGGGGACATCACGTGACTGGCCTCATCATTCGGCAGGCTCATCTCCAGCATCACCACACCGGAATCACTTCGACACTGAACAACGTGCGACAGACGTACTGGCCGATCGACGGACGCAACGCGACGCGAAAAATCGTCCGACAGTGCATCAGGTGTTTCCGGGTAAACCCACCTGAGACCCAGTACATCATGGGTCAGTTACCTGCGGCGAGGGTAACGGAGCACCGACCGTTCCACAACACAGGTGTCGATTATTGTGGACCCTTTCATGTAAAGGAGCGGCGCTTCCGGAACCGCAAACAGATAAAGGTTTATGTCGCGGTCTTTATTTGTTTTGCAACAAAGGCAGTGCACCTAGAGGTTGTTGGAGACCTAACATCGGAGGCGTTTATGGCGGCGCTTAAACGCTTCGTCGGGCGAAGAGGACTCTGCCGAAATATATACTCAGATAACGGCACAAACTTCGTGGGCGCGAGCAACGAATTAACGGAGCTGCAAAATTCCCTACCAGAGGACGAAGAGATCCAGCGTTTCCTGACGGAGAGGAGCATCAGTTGGCACTTCACGCCGGCTCTCTCACCTCACTTCGGAGGCCTATGGGAAGCAGCCGTGAAGTCGTTTAAGCATCACGTTAAACGCGTCGTTGGCGAAGAATTGTTCACGCTCGAGCAATTCAACACGTTCGTCATCGAAGTCGAAGCCATCCTCAACTCCCGACCTCTGACACCTCTATCGTCCGATCCTAACGATCCCCTCGCGTTAACACCGGGTCACTTTTTGATTGGTAACGCATTAACGAGTCTCCCCGAGATCGATTTCAGCGACACTCCCAGTAATCGCTTGACCAACTGGCAACATATCCAGAAGGTCAAGCAAGATTTCTGGACACGCTGGCACAAGGAGTACATCAACCTCTTGAATGTACGCCACCGCTGGACCAAGGGAGGCCACAACATTTCGGAGGGGACGATCGTGGTGCTGAAGGAGGACCATACTCCGCCACTGCAGTGGCATCTCGGACGAATCGAGCAGGTCCATCCTGGGAAGGACGACGTTATACGCGCTGTCACTGTCCGCACCGCGTGCGGCGTCTACCGGCGCAACGTTCGGCAGCTGGCACCCCTTCCCATCTACGAGGAGCCATCGCCGTCTTCGTAGATCGCGCCCGATCAGCTGGCACCGCTTCCAAGATCGATGAAGCGGCATCGTCATCGTCGAAGCCAGCATCAGCGAGCGTATCGGAATCGGTAACGTAATTGATCGACAGAGTCTCTCAACGGGGGGAGCATGTTCCATCGTACGGAGACAAAAGCGCAATCGAGACGAAGCGAAAGTTTGCCGTTCTTTGAGGCCCGAGTCTGGCCGCCAGATTTTTTATTATTTACAAACACTTGGCGACCATCACGTGCCAAGGCGGCCAAAAACTCCGGTCCTCAAAGAATTAGGCAGCCTTCGTTTTGAATGAACGTTTTCGTTAATCCGTCATGCTCTGTCAGCGGGTGGTAACCAGGGACTTCGGCCCGACGGTCCCATCGACCGCCGCTGACTCGCGATGACAAATCGGTCATAAATCGCGCCTTCGAAGAGAAATTCTGCCGATCGGCCGGACTAGGATTTTTTGGGCACATCTGGTTGCACTTTCCTCCACCACGCATTCGCAGGGGATGAGTTTCCACCTCCGTGGGGCCCTTCTCGTCGAGAGTCCCATGGGGGTGGTCACTCCTCTCGGAGGAAGGTGCGACCAATTAACGCCTCGCACCGCCCAGAAAATCCGAAAAACCCGCCTGCTGAAACGTCGCGAAAATTCAGCAAGCGGGGATGTCCGGCCCACAGCGTCGCCGAAAATCTTACGGAGAAAATTCTTCGAAGACACTTCGTTTCCGATCTTCTTGACGACAACTGCAACATCGCGCTCGCTGACGACAACAGTCGTCACAGTTTGTCATTAAATTCCAAATTCTTACTCTTTCGCGAACTTACAAGTTCTCCGCCGGTCGAGGACTATCGCGGCGATTAATTAACCAGTCCCGGAAATCGCTAAAAGATTCCGCGAGTGGTGAAGTGGACGTCACGTCTTATTCACGATCGACATCGACGCCACAACACCTGCTATGGAGCACATCCCTTCTCGTTAACCGTTTGAGGGTGTTTTAAGTTCCATCGTAACGTAAAACTGCGAGCGTTTCAATTTTTCTCTCAAAGCGAGTGCGACTGAAAACATTAACATTTTAATTTTCCGTTAAATTGCGTGCGCGCTAACACTGCAAATAAATAGTGGGTATAAAAGGCAACAGAACATTTGTATTTCTTTGCGACACGCACATTCGAACGATATATAGTTAACACTAGAACTACCAAACCAGTCAAAATGACTGGTACACAATTTTATAAAAAAAATTCTCAAAGTTTATAAGAGAGACGAAGGAGAAATATTCTACGCTCTACTCAAAAAACATAAATGACCGAATTGACCATCTTTCCTGCCTCTTGATTCTTCTTTTCTCAAAGTACTTATTTAATATATTGAAATATAATAGATTTAACGCCGGTAGTTCTAGTGTTAACGTTTCAAATTTGTATTGATTTATTTCTCAGTCGATGCGTGAAATTTCCAAGTGCAGACCTATATTCGGAAAATTTGACCGTACGTTCATTTCTGTTGTATCTGCATTTGCATTATAGTAATATCATGCCATAAGTAGAAGTGATTATGGAATAATTTTTAATCATCTGTCTTACAATATCGAATCTTGTCCCTTATGAAGAGTGTAAAATGAATAATGTTTGTACTTTACTAAAAATTGAAAAGGTGAAGAATGCAGTATAATAAAATGCCATCACTGGCTACTTAACGAATTTTTATTTTAAGAATTTAATGTTTACATTTTATTCGTTTTAAAAACAAATCTACTATTATTTTCCATATATAATAGATATTCTTTATTTTCCGAATTTTAATTGGTATAAATTGTTCATAAATTGGTATTTACTTACATGCATGTATTCATAATAATAAGACTACCGGACGCAAAAGACCTGATGGCGCGCGATAAATCAGTGCGGCAAGCGGGGTCGTCGCTCGCACCTCCTATTTGCGCCATATCGTTTCTGGAAACCTGAAACTCGACCAATAACAACCGAAAACGAAACACTTGTTTCGTCGTTCTCATAACGACAGAAGAATGTGCGGTTTTTTCGGATAGTACCGCGTTAGAATCGAAAATACGCGTGAACGAGGGATTTCTCAATAGTAAAGGACTAGAAAGAAGGTACTTGGAACGGAAGGGGAGATTGCTCTCGCACCGCCTATCCCCGCCATGTTGGTCCTGGAAATCTAAGATTGACGAATGACAACCGAAAATAAAACGCTCTTTTCGTCGTTCACATGACGACGCAACGAATGTGCGGGTGTTTCGGCCAATAGCGTGTCAAAATCGAAAATGCGTGAGGAAGAGGGATGTCCCTATCCGTCGGGCGAATCAGAGCAAATTGCCCCTCAAGTGCCTTGTTTCTGGTCCCTCACTATATCCGTCTGTCCAATCAGACCGAAACACTTGCAATGCACCGTCAGAGCTTTTGCGGCTGGTATCTAAATTATTAAATAAAGTAGAAATGAAAATTAAATAGCCGCTCACATTTTATGCTCACATAAAAATATATGTTACCTTCTTTGTTGATGATTATTACATGCCATTATAGGAAATGTAACGTTCACAATCGACTGTAATTTAATTTATTACTCCATCTTGTCTAAGCTCTCCATTTTCATTTTTATTCCACATTTCCTGGACCTTCCTTTATCGGGTCGTTACATTTTGATATCCGTCCAAATTGCCGCACGAATATCGCAATTTCCGAAATGCCGCTTCACGACATTTCATTTTCTTTCTCCGCATACGTTTCAGTGACGTTACTGACATTTCTCAAGTAAAAAAGAGTAATAATACCTCCTCTATGTTTTAATAACTTATCTTCAAATTTTTTAAATTACTTCCAAGAAATCATTTTAAACTTAAAATTTTCGTTATTAGATGAAAAGCATAGGATAAAAAAGTTTAAACATACACGATAATGGAAACTCTATAAGGCCATTTGGACTCGTACCAAAAAGTTACTAACATGGAAAGATCCGAGAAATTTGAAGCAAAAATAGGGATAAAAACACATTGTTAGATAAATGGAAAACTTACCATAAAACAAGCTCGATCGTAAACTTCACATTTCAGTAATAGCGCAAACTAATAAAAACTATTCTGCAGCTTATTTTCAGAATCATATTGCGGTTAAGCGCCAGAAATCGCTTATCGAGGATAATGAAATTTGCTAGTTTGACGTTCCAATAACAATACATATCAATCAAACCTATGTTGCATTTAATTTTTAAAATCATATTGTAGTCTCGCCGAAGTCTCAGATGCAAATTCACCAAACAATATTATCCGCACTTCCCCCGTCTCGATTTTCCAAGTAACAGCCACTTGGAAATAATGAAATCCGCCAAACGAAATTTTCCCCGAATCTCTAATCGAATTCCCTCACCGCGACATATTCCCAGTAGAAAAATACAATTTTATCCCGTCCGCCCGTGTAAAACCAGTCACGTACGGTTTACTCGGCGTCGCGATTGCGACATGTTTCCCGTTTTTGTCGGACTGTCGTTAAACATTTGGTGCGCGTCCAAAGTGCCGGCAGAAACGGCGAACGTCCAGCCGAGTTCCAATTTTCACGGTTACCTCGGTAGCAGATTTTTTAACGAGCGGTAACGTTTCTCACTAATTGTCACGGTTGACAAAATTCCGAAGTGGCGGGATCCTTATATTAAACTCCTCGCAGCCACGTTCCCGTGTTAAATCTGTCGTTTCGTAACCCAGTTACCCTTTTGGCATTTCTTTCTTTTTCCTCTTCCTCGCGTGCGACGCAGCGAATTTTCGTCGCCTCCATCGAAGCGCGGATACGGTTCTGCTTTTTATCTCACCTGGCAACTGCATCGCTCGTTCAATTAATTTACACCGGCCTTTTGCTACCGAGCCGAGAAGCACGCGCGCGTTTGTCGAAACGGGACCATTAACTTGGAAAGGTGTCTTTAAATTCAACCGTGGAGCGACACGATGCTCGCGAAGATATCAGAAAAAGCGCGCTTCGAGGATCGTTACGTTCTGGGACAAATCCGGAATTGAATCACGGCGAAACGTGGGAAGCTGGGATTAAACGTTAACCAGTTGCGTAATATTCTCGTGATGAGTTCTTAAGATATTTATGTTCCTGCCTCCGTTTTACTTGAGTCCTACCACTACCCTACTGCTGGCAGGATATTGAAGTGTCTTCATTCTTTTTAACTGAATTCTAATTTGTTTAAAGTTTTGTTGAGTTTTTTGTATTTTTCTAATTTGTCATAGTCATTTTGCCTGATTCAGCGACAGTTTTATTTAGATTTCGAGTCACCGAAGCTTTAATATAATAAATAATAATTAAGGAAATATTTGTCAGAAAGAATGCAGATTTGAGCTCCGATTCATTAATTGGGGGTTCGTTGTTACTTAACTTCTTACAGATCATAGCTTCCAACGTTTATAATTGCTTTAATTTTTATACTTTGGCCTATAGTGTTATTCTTGTACGTTATTTTCTATGGTTTATTTTAAAGAAGAATTGCAATTTAATAGAAATTATTTGAGTGATGTTGATATCAATCAACGTGAAAGAACAATAAAGAAAGTTAAAGCGGAATATAATAAGATCTGTTTATTTTTTAAATAATTGTTCTCCGGAGGACGACTCCCTTGGGGGTGATACATTAACGAGGGGTTATGCGCTTAGAGCTGTTCAAGTCAGCCCGCCACCGGAACCTCTGACTCTTTTCCACTTGGCCCTTTATATAGTTTTAAAATGAGTGTAATGCACCATCGTGATATTTTGCAAGTAAAAAACAACATATTTCGTAGTTATATTCCAATACATTATATACGTGTAATTCGGTTTTAAATATAGTATATAGTAATACACTAATTCCATAATTAACATTAGAACTACCAAACCAGTCAAAATGACTGGTACACAATTTTTTCCAAAAATTCTCTAAGTTTCTGGGAGAGTCATAGAATAGATATTGTACGTCCATCTTATTAAACATAAATTACCGAATCGATCATATTTTCCACCTCTTAATTCCCCTTTTTTCAAAATACTTATTTAATATTTTTAAATACGATAGATTTAACGCCGGTAGTTCTAGTGTTAAAAGGGGAGACGCTCGTCTACCATAAATTGTATTCGCTATGACAGGTTTAGCTTTTTCTATTAGAATTGTTCCTACTATTTTTAAAATAAATTTAAATACAGAATCTAAATTGATAATCCAAACATTCATCAAAATTAATATACTAGGTCCGATAAACCTCCAATGCCTTGCTTTTCGCGCGAAATTCTTTACAATCTAAGAACTACCAAGAAGTTGAAGTAAATAATTAATAGTAAAACTCCCCATAACGCTATTGCGTTTGTCAAAATTATTATTCTTATTATAACGTAAATATACTAGCAAAACAAGATCGCATCTCACAAATTAGACACTAACATATCTTATATATCTCCGCCGGGAAAAAGAAGCAGGTTGCTGTGTTTACACGAAAAAATCCAAAAAGACAAGACAAAGTCTTATGTTCTCATGTACATGGAAATAATTGTAGAAATCCGTGTTTTTAGTAACCACAGTCATACAACACTAATTTATGCATTTTTCACCAGGTTCTATTTTCGGGGTAGGAATTAAATAAAAACTCCCCTTAAAAATCATTGTAGGGTTTATTTTTACAGTGTGCTTTATTTTACGGGTTAAACTGTACATTCATTTGCAACAAGCTACGTGATCCATTTGCTCGAACAATTACACCATAGAATAAACCAGAAATATAGGATAGCCTACTGTATACCGAATAATATATATTAACCATAGACATCGGCGATTTCTCACGGAAAATCGGCGATGATCCCGGAGCAAATTGCACGGCCGATCCGAATCCGTGGATGAATCCTGCGTATGTGCCTATCGTAGTTCATATTTCATGAGAATCGAGGCGTATCAAGGATTCGAGGCAGGTTCGAAGTGTTTGTTACCGTGGCGATAAGGGCTGCTTCGAGTTCCGTTATAGGGGAGCAAAGAAGAGGGGCTGTGTAACTGCAACATCTGTTGGAGAGGATCTTAAGGTCTATCCCGCATCTGTTGTTCGGACATTTCGACACATCGCGAGGATTCTCCATGGGGAGGAAAGCATTGCGCGTATAGTGCCCCCTTCCTGCTCCAAGGATTTCAAATTGTAAAGAAGGACGACGGATGATGGGCAAAGTTGCGATCTCACCGTGACTGGTAGCTTCGGAGAAATTTCTTCGCGCTTATTTTCCTCGTAGCTGTTCGTTCTGGGCGAGATTCATTGGCACCCGTGAGAGGAGGAGACATTTATCTTCTCGTTTCGTCGATGAAAAGTTTACGTCGAACGAGGGTGCTATTTAAATGTTCTTATCAATGTAGATCGTTTCAAGGTGGCGGAATGATCGCTTTAGATACTTTCTCAAGATTCTTGGGAATTGATCGTTTTATCAAACTGCAGCGGGGCATAGAGTTTTTATTGTGTCGAAGCTTTTGAATTGGTCTATAGGTAGGTTGAATTTACGGAAGCATCTTTGAATTCTAATAGATTTTATATACTATTTTTACTTTTATTCATTTCAAATTTAGTCTTATTTTACAGCTTTTCGTGTTTATGGTATCTCTCTTCCATAAGATAGTGTTGCTTGCCGTTTATAATTTTGTGAAGTTGAAACCTTTCAAGACGCAAAACGTATCAAATTAACGTCTATCAGGAAATTCTGTTGCTTTTATATTATTTAAATATTACGAATAACTGCATGTATCGGCGAACGGAGCAAGAAATAGAAGTTAAAGTCCTAAAAATAAAACTTCTACCTCTTCTCCGCTGTGAAATAAAACAAAATTTGTAGAATTTGTAAAGTTCAGTACAGAATTCAGTAAAATCCTAAATGTGTAGAATTCAAGACCATATGTTGCGGGTATCAACTTGGAACAAGTTTTTATATTCCATTCTCCAACTGAGCATTTATTTTCACGTTGCAAGTGGGCAGCCAAGCTCCGTTTCTTCGCCGGGGAAGTCCGCGGCGATGCTACTTTAACAATAAGCGCAAATAAAAGTATCCACTGTTAGCAGAGAACTCGGAGTTCTTCCCGGCGGCATCTGGTATCTGTTGTACGAGCACTTCAACGTCATCCAGAGATTTTTATGAAATACAGACTGGTTAAGGCAGAACAGCCTCGTAAAAAGCAATACTTACGATCGTTCGATTTTATTGCAACGAGTCCTTCGTTGCGGAAGTTAAAACGTTTTGAAATAAGGAAGTGGTGAATTTTGTAGATAATACAAATTGTGCGATTTTACGACATGAATTTCGTAGGGTTGTTTAATCATAATACTTTATTTTATTAAAATTAATGTAGATGGTAGTTATATATGTACATACATACTTATATTGTTATAGAAAGCTATCATGTACGAATAAGATAAAAATAAAAATACAGTAAAAGCTGGATAATTGCGACAAAAGTTTGGCTGGATAAATGCAACACGACTGTGCCCTCCACATAGGGGGATCCCCCTTCGCGAACCTCGACGCTCGACGAGGGAGAAGTGAAATATAATGCAACTCGGAACAAGAGACTGACTTATCAAATTCAGGAATAAAACTTCTTCATTTTTGATGTTTCTATTTTTGAAACCTTTGTTAATGTATTTGTGAGATTCTTCTGATTAAAATGATACCAAACACGACACAGTTTGAATTATATTTACTTAATATTTAATATATTTACTTAATATTTAATATATTTACTTAATATTTAATATATTTGCTTACTATTTAATATATACTTACTTGCTATTTAACATCATTCAAACATATCGTGTTTGGTATCATTTTAATCAGAAAAATTTCACAAATACGTTAGCAAAGGTTTCAAAAAAAATCGAAAATGAAAACGGCCGATCCTCCAATTAGTATTGCCTCACCGATACGTTCGGACCGCTCCCCCTATAGCTTGGACATCTCTGTCAAATCTACTGTCTGTCATTTTCTTTGTCGGGCTTGGCTGGAGCCGTGATGTAAACAAGGATTCGACACCGCTACGTCATAAGAGAAGCGCCTGAGCCCTGAACTGTGCCGCATTTATCCAACTTTTACTGTATTTCTCTCGCCCGTTACTGTGACATCCGTCTTCGACTGCTGTTATGCTACTGTTCTTCGAGGATTTCAGCGGCGCATTTTATCCCTACGCTTTGTTACTGCGACGTAACCATACGCCGTAGCACTCATACTTTCATTTTATTCATACTTTCATGCCACTACAATTGTAAGCATTTTGAAGGAGAATGTAAAGTTTCGGATTGGAGCGAGTTGAGAAAGAGAGTTTTCTCGAGTGGGCGATTTAAGGCGTTTTCTATGTTTCTGCCGTTAGGGCGAAAAATTTCAATGTGCTGCGAAGTGCAATTTTCGATGACAAGTCTCCCGTAATGCTTCTTGGTGTCCGCTTCGGAGTCTCGTTTCTTCGAGAGGGATTCTTTCCGATTACCATTCGCAAGTGGAACACATTGTCGAGATATCTTTATCCTCTCGTTATGCTTCCTAAATGTCTATTTTTCGATGAGCAGTAAATGTTTAACTTATTTATCCATAATTCTCCAATTTTCAAGTAGAAAGTGCAAATTATTTTTTCTCGGTGCCACTTTTTTCGTTTATTTCGCATATTTGGCATTGTTAAAACTAATAAACTTAAAGCGCCAAAAAGGAATTAACTGTAAATGATGAAACACATCTAAATTATCGAACGGCAAGTTATAAAAAATATATCGATAAATAAATAGAATAAATGATGGAAAATTGATATTATTTTCACAATGCGTCACAGTATTTAAATTTTATTTGTAACGTCTTTTTAATATTTGCTTATCGTATTGACAATGAAATAGCAGATAGATATTTATAACAGTTTCTCTACCATACACGATCAACAAAATCAAAAATATTTTTTTAATCTTGATAGGCACTCTCATCAACTCGTTATTCATTAACTTGGGCTGTTTAAATCCTCATCCATTTTTTTTTATTGTTTAGCAGATCTAACAAAATTTGAAAAGATTCCTTGAGACTTGTCAAAGCCTATAAAGTAATATTCAATCGTTTGTAGAATTAAACGTTCAAAGAAATCGTCATCAAAAATAATAATTGAAAGGAGAAGTTTCCACTTTGAACATAAACGACTTAATCTCCCCACAGGGAGCCCGGAAGACTTTCCACAAATACGGAAAGTAACACTGCGAAGATCTTAGAAATGCGAAAATAAGAAGATTCATCGAATGAAATTCGTTTTCCACTTTCAGCTTTTCCGCCTCGATATTCAAAGACATTCTCGCTTTAATGGCTCAGTGAAAGTTGATGGAATCTCCATCAAGTCCTTTCCTAAGGCGAGTGTGACATGCCACGTCCCCATAGCAGTAAATTCTTCTCCGTCGTAAATCTCCTTGGTGGGTTTCACCCTCGATCTCTCGTTGCCGCAATAAATACGAATCGCCGACGCGGGTTGTTTGATTTCTTCGCGCTCAGACGAAGCCGACACTCGAACCTTGATTTTCTGCTTGCCACATCGGCCATACGTCCTGATTTTCACGGGGAATTAAAAGTCCTCCCCGTTTCCGCTTTGCCGCGATACATCGAGTCGAGAAGAAAGAGAGACGATGGGATTTCCGGTGGATCCATCGCGATGAGGAATTTCCCCCGGGATTCTCTTCACGATCTCCTCCTGAGGTTCTGTCGTTTCAGTTCCTCCTTCTTCGTCCTCGTATTTCTGGGTGTAATGTTTGTCGTACGGAATTTGGAAGGTGAAAGTTAAAATGTTTTAAGTTGGTCTAGGCTTCTGTTTAATTGGGAGTTTTGATCATAAGATATTAGATAGTTTTATAGATCTAATTTTATGGGAGAATGAAGGGTCGATTAAATTGAATAGTGGTGAGTTTTTGACGTTAATTCTTTGCCGTATAATTTGTTTCTGTTTATGTATGGTATAGTTAAGGATGAATATGCTCAATTAAAATTTATTAAAATGGAGACTCATAACATGAAAATAATATTGTAGTATGACGTCATGCTCCACTCATCTTTTCAACTTAAACTTCTGTTGTTTACGACTTACAAGCAGGTATATAGAAAGAATGGTTCGGCCAAAGGGGTCCCTCAAAGTTGAAAACGGGCGCGAACGAACTACAGTTACCTTTTTAGATATATGTAATTAATATTTACGCAAAATTTTATCAAAATCATAGTGTATCAGTTCCCGAACTTCCCTTGCAAATTCTATCAGCAGCAACATTAGTTTACTTGCTACTACACCAAATTGTTTAACTTTATTCGCGTTACCATTTCCAATTTAACTTCTATACCTACGGTATACAATAAAAACCCCGCAAACAGATGCTTGTCTATCCAAAACCCATTTCGCATTCCATGCACCTGCTGAAAAAGACAGTCGTAAGCTTAAAAGGTTAAAATTCCACTCGATGTTCCCAACATCTCGAATAATACGAGGATACGACGTTTTTAAAACAGACGTCCATTGAAAGCTTTCCATTCCCTTGAAGTACACCCGTGGCCAATTTGCAAATTTTATCTGCGAGACTGGGTGGATCCGTAGATAATTTTTCCTCGACGTCTCGTTTGTCGCGGACGTCCTCCTTCTGCGGGATCTTCGCGAAAAACGACGGGAATCAGCCATTCATAGCACGGTTCTGTGTACAAATATCAGACGAACGGAGGAGAAGGTTCGTACGCGTACCTCAGGTATCTTTACGCATTCTCTCGAACGTGCCTTAGCTCTCGGCATTTCCCATGGGAAACCTGGCTGGATGGAACAACCGCGGAGAAATTGATCGAGACGTATCTCTCTCGCTGACGGATATTAAAACAGTCTGCGAAGAAAACGAGAAAATAAGTACAGTGGTGTCAAGGAGAGAGAATCTCTCGCGGAGGAATAAAGTACGATTGTTTGTTCTTTCAGATGATCGGGGTGAAGGGGATGGAGAGAAGTGTGCAACTAGGTATGGGGTTTCTGGTGAAGGTGTTGTTGGAAGAGAATTATTTGAATACAGGCTTGTCATTGTTTTTTTTGAGAATTTTTGGGATTGTTACGAAATATTATTAATTTGACGTCGGGGGTAGAAAAATGAAAGAATTTGAGTGCAAAAGAAATATTTTTATAATATCTTTAACGCGGTAAATGTCATGGGTCAAGATTTTTTTTCAGAAATATTTGACAAATGTTGCATTGCAAAATTTAATTTTATAAAGTACTGACTTTGGAATAATTTTAAGGCTATCTTGATTATATTTTCCAACGAGTCAATACAAAGAATTGGAGAATTAGCTACTCAGCTACTTACTATTAGAAATACTATAAGAAATAGTATTTAAAATAACATTTTAACGCGTCAAACGCCATGGAGATCATCGGTGATCGACGTTGTTGAATTCAATAAAATTTCATATGGCTTTAAAATTGTAATATTTACAAATTTTCTAATAAATAAAATACTTAAATATTGGCATTGAAAAGGTAAAGGCCTGCTGACTATATATCTATTTGTGTCTTCACGGTTTCTGCTTCGTAAAAATGTGATTGTAATAGCAAAAATTTTACTTCAGTAAAAATGATGAAACTAGCGAAATATCGGTAGCGTTGAACGTGTTAATATTCTATGGCTTTTTATGGAGCTTCCGTTAATTAAGGAAGATCAAATACAATTACAATAAGAACAGCGCTTCCTTCCTCCCATTAAGTAACATATTCCTTTCTCATACAAGGTACATTTAAAAGTACACTTCATTAACTTCACAGAAATCATCGCTGTGCACATCTCACTACAACAAAATATCCTAAAAAGTCGAAGCCTCCACAAAAATTCGTCTCCTCTTCTTAAATGTTTAGAAAACACTGACAATGAGTTAGAGGGTTCACTGAAATACAGAAACAAGAAAAAGAAAAGAACAGAAGAGGGGGGACAGAAGAAATTCGGGCAGATAAATCGAGTTGCCGGATAGCCGGATTAAATTTAATAATAGAGAAACGAGCAATCTCAGAGAGTAGTGGCGGTTGCCTTTCGTCGTTAATCTTTAACTATGCTTGAAACGCATGCTGCGTAACGGAACGAACGAAACCGAGGGAAACTAGGATATAATCTTTTGGGGGTTCGTTTCGTTGGCACGTGTGGAGAGACAAATGTACCCTTAGAACGTGCCTCATTGGGTCTACCTGTGGTTTTCATTGTTGAATTTCATCGAGCATTCATGAACGGCCGGCGAATCGATTGTTCGGAATGTTTACATATTTTTGTTTGAGTTTCGCTGCGATTCGATGTCTGTGAATGTATACGGATGTGTGGGTGGATTTTTACGATGATATTTATTTGCGCCAGAAATACTGGTATTATCGAATTGTTTATTATTGCGACTGCGAATACTATGTATTGTTTAAAAGGTGATAAATAATATAAATGGTATTATTTTACAATGGGCGTGAAGACATTCCGTGTTTTTGAAACTTCTTTAAATTTGCGATTTTCTAAATTCATTGAGATTTATGCTGAGGAATAAATTGCAATTTTCAAAATCTTGAATATAATTTTTAAAAAGTTTCTGAGAAATTTCTGAGTCGTTATCCAATGTTAAACGATGACGTCCGTAAAAGTTTTTATATCTTTCCTAAAACATTTGTCTAATATAGATTTTGAAACTATAATGAAAGTTTCTCCTTTTTCCTGCTGCAGAAAGTTACATCGTATGCATAATAATTAACAGTAGAATATTAACATATTGGTAGCAAATTAGATAAAGTCGTATTATTTTTCCAAATGTATTCGTGATTGCCAAATTATCAAAGTCATAAACTTTTGTTGAATTTATCTCTGGAATTATTCGTTCCATCAAACCCTTCAATTTCCATTTACTTTTAAAAAATAATACCCAAATTAACCGATAAATAAAATCTCTCAAAGTTTTTCATTTCAACGCAATTTCATCGACAAATCGTGAAAATATTCCAAACGGTTATCCATCGATGCGTTAACATAATATTTACATCGATTGTTTGCGCTCTAATATCTCTCGAAATCGTCCTCCCCCGACCACGCATTTATTCGTATTCATACCCCGTCATACGTTGTATCTGCGCTATAAAATTTGTCGCGGCACTTTCTTTATTTCTACGTGAACCCGTGTAGAAAAAAATCACCATAACGGCTCGTACCGTTTCGAGAAACTGCACGATCTCCGGAGGCACAAATGTTCATACATAATGCACAAGTACATCCTTTCGAGCGAACGCACCAAGTGTATTCCGTGCCTGTTAACTTCGAAGAAAGCTAACACGGTGTTACACCTGTCAGAGCAATTCCCAACTACCTGCGTCATGCCACCTTCCAAAAGTCGTCCGCTAAGAGATTGCGCCCAGCAAATGAAATTACCCCATAGCCGCAGAGGCACTTTCTTCAGAAACGAGACCCCACCTCCATCGATTATCTTCTGGACTTGGGAGAAGTATTTTGCAGAAGCAATTTGATGCTTATGCTCTGCGGAACCAATGAACAATTTGTGACCGTTTCGACACATTTTATGGCAATGCCTTTCCACTTTGCAAATTATATTAGTATTGGAGGATAGGTTGCGGGTAATTTATGACTGGAATTATATGTAAGAAAGAAAGTATATTTTAAATACAGACGATGTAGTCTTCACCAGTGACACGGTTCAACTGCATGCCTCGTGGCACGGCAAAATCAGATACGCAGATAAACAAAACAGGAGCGACACAGTTCGGCCCATGATGAGCAAGGCCCGTTTCCAAAACATTGGTCGCATCTTACATTGTAAACTCAACAATTAGTGCTGCAGAAATATAAGATAGAAAAGACTCCTTTTTTGCTATTGCAAGGGATGATTGAGAATTTGAGAATTCTGATTGCAGTGACGATTTATGGAATATTGAGTATACTAGGGTAAGGATTTTATTTCTATGGAAATTAGTTTGCAGAATGTATTGGGGTTTTCTTTTGAAGTTGAAGTTGTGGGTATTATTATGTACCTAGGCAATCGGCGATGGAGAATATTTATTAATTGTTGTAACTAAATCTGTATTTATTATGATATAAATCAACTTAAGATATTCGCACTCGCGTAACTGGTTATTATTTAACAAAAGAACAAGAAAGAAAAATAACTACAATATTAGAACTAAAATAAGTGGACATTAGACTGATTTGATCGGATATATTCGCAAAGAAAATAAAACGATGTCTGATCACTTACGGAACTACCGAGAGAATGAACCGGAAAAGAAACTAATTAGGCGAATAATCACACTTTCCGCGATAGCGCCACATTTCCGAATCTTCCAGCACCGCGCAATTTTAAACCCTCAACATTAATCAAGAATTATATATATTACAATGGGAGTTTTGTTAGATTAGAAGAGAAATTAAAAACTAAAATTTTTTGTTAGGCACAAGTACAGTACGTGGTAAATAATTGTAGTACCATTTTAAATGCAAAAAGAGCTCGCACATTTTTATAAATAGGTACTATAAATATAAATAAGAATTCTATTCCGTATACAAATAGAATAAGCCTTTCATAATTAATCAACCCCTCTACGGATTTAAAAGTTCAAAAGGAATGTTAATTCAACACAAAACCCGTTAAAAACTCGACAATCGGTTCTTTACAATCACCCACAAAGGATTAAACGTACCTAATGAAATTTCACCCCGTCGTATATTAATCATAAAACTTAATGTATCCTTTAAATCCACTTGCTCCGACTGCTACGATAATAATAACCGTAGAGATCACGGAATTTTCTCCGGAAAATTCCGCACTTTAAAAGAGCGAGCTGCACGCAAGTTTAGCTCGAGACTCCTCTCTCGTTCATTCGCAATAAGCGGAATATACGTAGTTTCTACTCTCTCGTTTCCGCGGCCACATTGTTTACGAGGAAACAATGCTCGTAATTTCCGCGCGAATCTTAAGTGGCAGCAGGGAGAAAAGTTCCGAGAGAGTCGATGGAACTCCTTCCTCGAGGAGGCAACGAGGGGAGGGAGGAAAGAGAGAGGAATTCGAGGAAGGAATTTCGATCGTATTGTTTCAACCGAGTAAAAGTACTCACAATCAGCCTATCCATCGACGAGAACGAGACGTTCTATTATCATATACCTCGACAAAGAGCGAGCCAAAGTCACGGTCGACCGTTTCTCCCTCGTTGGAAGTATATTTCAACGAATGTTACCAAGGATTTGCTTCGAGATGCGCGATCGTTAATGGTGTAATTTTACTCGGAAGGAAACTTGACCAACTTTTTATCGACGCGTGAATCTGGATTTGTGGAATTATATTGTACTTAATGTAGCATCGTTGTTTGGATTAATTGCATGTTACTTGGTATAGGAACGTTGGAAATGTTTGACGATTTATGTTAATACTTCCTTTGCTCTGAATATTATCGACATCGATTTATTCCGATGATTATCAGGGTTGCGAAGTTCGCATGAAAAGCTTTCCTTTGAAGTACAAATATTATTATTTTCGATTTAATCCCAAATCTTCCTTAAATGTTTGTACCGCACAGTAAGAAGTGACATTCGTGTTGCGATAAATTGGATAGGAAATTTTTAAGTTTTGCAAAACTTATCAAATTGAAAATATCAGTGAGACGCGACGTGATATGCAAAAGCCAGGGTGCAGTGGATATAACAGTCAGAACATCATTGTTTATAAAATGGTCTATTTCTTATCACTACTGAGGCTATAAAGTATATTATAAGCTAAGATTACTAAGTATCCTTTTAAATATGCAAGTTTCACCAAGTACAGAAAGTAACCGGAAGTGCCCGTGATTCGGGCCTTAGACACATATCTTAATAGGGGTCGCCAAGCGCAAGGCGGGAAGAGCAAACCGCTTCACGATATATCAAAAATCACCGATCAATTTTTTTTACCGATTTAATACTGAATTATTACGGGGGCAGTCAGAAAATAATTCTTATGGCAATTGGTTAATATGTCATCTAGCGCTCAATTCTGTGAATATTGTTCGTGAGTGTATGTATCCACTTGCAAAGCTCTGTGACTTTGAATTTAAAATTTAAAGTACTTAGTACTCATTATCTTATTCGGATTTCAGCCGAGTCAAAGCAGTATAATTTTATTTTACTATCATTTGTAATAGCCAATTAATAAACTAATAAGGCTTCCGGTAAATAAAGTGTTAAGTGAACCTTATAATCTATTTTTACATATACATAGCTATAAAGCCCATAACAAAATTCTACTTTGCAGCATTTATGTAACTAGTGAAATAAGAATAGAATTTCAGAATTTTAAATACTAACACTGAAACTACCAAGGCGTTAAAATGACGAGTTCCCAATTTTTACTAAACATTTTCCAAATTGCTAGAGCAGCCATGGAGTAAATATTCCACTTCTATTTTATAAAACGTAAATTACTCAATTGATCATTTTTTGCACCTCTTGTTTCCTCTTTCTCCAAAGTACTTATTCAGTACTTTCAAATATAATAGTATATTCAGTATATTCAAATATAATAGAACCGGTAGTTCTAGTGTTCAGTTAAAATCTCAAAAATCCGGAGACCAAGATATCAAAAAAAAATAATGCAACCCCACATCCGAAAAATAATAATCCCCACTTCTCCTCCTCCAAGAAACTCCTCCGTACACTTTCACCACGTTAACCCTTTGCGGTCCGAATTATTTTGTCACGTTTGTAGCGAACTAAACGAAATTAATTGCACAACATTTTCTATCGTGGATTATTCATTTTTTTTAATGATAGCAATAACTATAGATACTGACGGATATCTATGTGATATTACAAAATCATTATGAATTTGAAAAGTCGATATTAACTCGTTAGAAAATAAAATGAAGTGAAAAGCCATATCGAGTATAGCTCGACATAGGACTGCAAAGGGTTAAACCTATCCGCATCAGCTGCAGCGAAAAATACATCAAAGTAAACAACCCTAAAACCCTTTTCCCATCTCGTGCATCCCAGCAAATTCGATTTGTCCCAATTACCGCAGGAGTCATAAAATCCGCGGAGACCTTTCTCGTTTCTCCGCATTCACGTACGATCCGTGTTTACTCTCGGTAGTTTTGACGGCGTCTAACAGTCGCATGACTCATTTCAGGCGGCGGCCTGGCGCGCCCGAAGATGACGCTGAATCTCGACGGTGGAAACGGAACGGCAACCGGCGGAAACGTGGCACAACTTGCACCGAAGAAACCCGCCGGATTGAGCCTTGGATTGCCGTTGGAGATAAGTACCGCCCGGGGATCCGCGGACCTTGTCGACGTGGACCTCCCTCTCGAGCGACAAGGGTGGGTCCTTCGATTTATTAGTTTGCGAAGAGTCCGCCTTCCCTTGGCACGATGTTGAAAGCGATTTCTACGTGATAATTCTTCGGCCCTGTCGAACGTTTGTTAATGTGTTTGTCAAATGGGATAATGAGCAAGTACAATAAAACCTCGATAAATTCACAGATTTCGGGGGCAGACCAGTGCTCTTATCGAGTACCGTTGTCGAATCTGTGTTTACATTAGGGCTTGAGCCGAGCGCGAACTTAAAAAAAGACGGGCAGTAGAAGAGACAGAGAGAGCAAGCAAACAAAGTGCTCGAAAGTATCGGCGAGGCATTGTTAATGCAACAATAAACTTGTTTATTTATTAATTTTTTTAAATGTAACTTTTCCGAATGTATTTTTGAGATTCTTCTGATTAAAATGATGCCAAACACGATATAGTTTGAATTATGTAAATAGTAAGTAAATTTATTAAATATTAAGTAAATATAATTCAAACTATATCGTGATTGGTATCATTTTAATCAGAAAAATCTCACAAAAACGTTAACAAATGTTTCAAAAAATTTGAAAATGAATACGGCCGATCCTCCAATTAGTATTGTCAAACCGATACATTCAGGTGATATCATGTTAAATACACTGCTCCCTCGTTGAGCGTCGAGATTCGCCAAGGTCCATTAATCGAGGGAAACTTCTGATGCCTTTATCGAGGTTTTACTGTATTATGAATTATTAGTATCACATTATCGGAGATTTCAACGTGTTTGGGCGAGGATATATATTATGTACCGGAAAAAGTTCGTGCTGATTCTTAGATCAATATTCAAACAGGTCGAACTTTTATAAAAACTTGTGTTACTTCAGGATGTAGTCACCATTGACTTCTATGACACTTTTCTAGCATTCGACAAACTTATGCCACCCCTGTCTTGTAAAAATCGGGTGTTTAACTAAAAAAAAAAAAATTAATTAATTGCTGTTTTGACCTCGGTATGATGAATTATGAAAACAGTTATATATGTCAGGAAAAAGTTGAACTGCTTTACACTAATCGTACCGGCATTTTATATATGTATTTATTTTTACCGTAGCCGGTCATTTTACCCGGTTATGAAATGATGATAATACTTTATGAAATAAATGCAAGAGATTATCGATTTAATATAGGAACGAACGCCGTAAACCGTAAATTTTCATTCTGTTGAACCGGGCATTTGAAGACGCATGGGACGGTTAGTGTTAATAGAAAATAGGATAGGCTATTTGTGATTGTTAAGGCTTTTTTTATAAAAATATCAACACCGTCATTAATAAAAGTACGTATTAATAATTTGGATAGAAACGTTAGAAGTTTCGTTTTCTAATATTTCATTTAGAGTGCTGTTAAACAAAGAAAGAACTTTCGAATTACTTATTAAATTGCAGTGTTTTGTTTCATTTGCCCACTTTTGGTAATTAGTGTTTCTCAACTCAGGTGGTATCACGGATCCATCACGAGAATTGAAGCGGAAGCTGTCCTACGACTTCTGAGAGAAGGAAGTTATTTAGTGAGGAACAGCGAGTCGACCAAACAAGATTACTCTCTCTCGTTGAAGTAAGTTTCCGATACTTGACACTTTTTTCCCATGATTCTTTTTCCGGGAAACTCCATAGGGTTTTAAAGATGTCAATCATGCGCGAAAATTTTATACTGAAATATTTCCGCGTTAACTACTTTCTTCGCATTAAATACAATTAAATATAACATACATTTTGTCGCGATGTATGTTAAGCATGCAACAAAAATTTAACAAAGTATCGAGGATAGGCAATTACGAATTACTAAATTAATTCCGACCTCCTTTATCAACTGATGCAATATAAAATTAGTTAATGAATGAAACATTAAATTCTATTTTATATAACGCAATGCAAATGTTGGCAACCCTCATCATAATTTTTACAAAAAATTAAAGTAATCGTTCACTAAGCATCTTATATTTCACAACAAATACCAATATTTCTCTTATTCCATTTCTTTCCAACCTTTCCATAAAAACAATTTTTTTCAACTACATCATCAAACAAGAAATATTTATTCAACAATACACATATATTTAAAATTTACAACGCCTCTTTGTTTCACCTTTCAGGAGTGCCCGCGGTTTCATGCACATGCGTATTCAGAAGAACGAGGAACTGAACGCATACATTCTGGGCCAATTCAGCAAGCCGTTCGAAAGTATACCGGAAATGGTTCGCCACTTCAGCGTGAACCGTCTTCCAATACGCGGTGCCGAGCACATGTGTCTTCTGCATCCGGTCATAGCTCAGCTTTTGTAGCGCATCTATCGCAGCGCCGTTTAAGGTGCTTCTCCAACGCCTTTTTGATATCCCATTTTACTCGACGAGCGCACAGAAGCTCGAAGAACGCGATTTTCAGGCATCCTCGGCGCTGTCTTCGTTTAATCGTCACATCGCCGAGAGAGGACGAAGAAGCATCTGCTTTTACGGAAAATGTCATTCACGATAGAACGACGATATACTTCCGAAATCTCTACGAGTATAATGTGTACTTCCATGAAATTTCCCTTTTACCTTATACTTCTCCGCGGGGCTGAACGACAAATTTCCTCAGCCTCCGTGAAAGCTTTGTCGATTGCATGAAAGAATCGATGGATTGAAACCATCATGAACAAAGTCGACGATCGATCGGGGAAAAGAAAAATAAGTCCGTATCGGCGAGTCGACGGAGGAACAGAAACACAGTACAAAACATAATCAGTGAAAAGTTTTTTCGTAGAATAACAAGCGACCTTGAGAGTAATTTCATTTATCCTAGTCCCTTGAGAGTAAGGTCGTTGCTTCGGCGTCGGGCAGAGCTTTATCGGCTAAGTGGAAATAACGGGTGTTGATTCTCGTCGAGTTTTCATTATGTTACTCTTCGGCTCTGGCGACGTGATCACGCGTACTGCAGGAGGAATCTGTAGCTGTGGACCTTGGGATTTCAGTGGCTCTTTCATGGGCCGTTTTATGGTCAAAATGAATTAACTTGGTTTCATGGGAGAACGCAGTATTCTTTTCCGAGCGAGTGATCGCAGTATCTACAAATACAGTATCGCAGTTTCTTCGTGCAAAAGGTAAAAATATATAAAAATAAATTTCTAACTTCTTTGAATTTTCTTAACCATTATTTTATACGGTAATTTTAACTTCAAGATAAGAAGTATTTTAAAAATAAATTATAACTTCTTTCGATTTTCTTAGCTGTTATTTTAGTAGGTGATTTCTATGTTCAGAGCTTCATTAATATGCTGCAAATACGCGCGGAAATTCGTCAAATTAAATAACACCGTTTCCATAGTAAATCCTGCGTAACATTTAGATTTTACGATTGCAATAACAGCATCTTCTTAGAATGGATCGCGTATACAGACGTCGTGTTGCGAATCAGCCTTCTTAGCATTCCGCTAACGCACGTCGGGACGAGACGTCATTATTCAAAGCTTGTAACATGCAGCATCTTATATTTCAAGCTTTACCATCAAATGTGTATCTCCGAAACACAGGCCTAGACGAATAAACTCCAGAATCCCATTCAACGTAGCCCATAATTTTGTTCACCTGTGTAAAAGTGCTGTTCCTTGCAGTGCAGAATTTAACGACTGCGTGACATGAAAATGCCAAGTTTCCCTGACATCTGAAAACGAAATATGAAAAGAATCGCTAGAACGAAAAAAATGTTACATTCACGTCAGGTACAGAACCATTGACTTATTAACACTAGAACTACCAAACCAGTTAAAATGACTGGTACGCAATTTTTTCCAAAAATTCTCCAAGATTATAGGAGGGTCATAGAATAGATATTCTACGCCCATCTCATAAAACATAAATTACCGAATCGATCATCTTTTCCACCTCTGAATTCCCCTTTTTTCAAAGTACTTATTTAATATATTTAAATATAACAGATTTAACGCCGGTAGTTCTAGTGTTAAGTTATTCCAATCAAACAACTATAACGATATGAAAATTTCAAAGTCCACAGTTATAGTGTTCCCCTCGTTAGCTGATGTTTGCTCTATCCGAAGCTTTTTGTCCGAAATTACTTGTAATAACGCCATAAAATCTACAAATTCGTCTCGTCTTCCCCAAAACATTGCACGAACCTATCTCTTAGAGAGGAACGTGCGTGCGTTACGTCCGCAAAATGAATTCTGAATTTTATTCTATGCATTTGCTCGGCGCAAGGGTCGGCGTATATGTTTTTCAACGGTGTCGACAAAACGGCGAAAGATGAAATCGTCAATTGCGTTCGCACGATGAGAACCAACAAGAAAGAGAGAGAGAAAGAGAAAAAGAAAGAAAGAATTTAAATATAACGTTGGAGTCTGTTCAACGAGACGAGGCACTAGATAGAAACAAAATTTTAATTTTCTCGATTACAACTCTTGGTCATCAAGTTTCATTTATTGATACAAGGTCTATGACGGTTAACCCATTGGCTGCCAGGAAAACTCAGTAAATATTGTCTCGCATGTTACAATTTGAGATGACGACAGAATGTTTTTAGAACATTTATTTAATTAATCAAAAATTTAATCTCGACATTTGTAACGATACGAAGAACAATTTTGTTTCAAAATTACTATCCACGCTTGGCCATTATTCCTAGCTTATTAATTCAAACTTATAATGCAACCACGAGATATCTCGTAGTTGGCAGTGAATGGGTTAAGTTTGTTCTTCCATTCGATGATTCGCAGTTAATACCAGTTCATGGAGGGTTTCCCTACGTGATTTACGTTCATCGTAGCCCCTTTGGTCAGAGCACTCCTAAAACTGTAACTCCTAGGTAAAAGTGGCGATGACATCTGAAGTGAAAATATAGAACAAAACAAAAAAAGCTTGTCGATTTTTAGCGACGAACAAGTATCGTAATTTTGTGGTCCTTAACGGTTTCTAACTCGCAGGAACTTGGAAATTGTAAGCCAGTCCTGTTCTGCTCAGACATCAGACCCTTATGCTTGTTTAGATCTACTGTTTCGTTTCACTTAAAGGACTTTACATTCTCCAAAGAGATCTTCGAGAACCAGTCATTGATTGTACACGTAAAGCACGTGTCCAAGAAACTCGACTATCGCGAGAGTCGACTTGTCGACGATGAATGTCGGAGAACGACCGAAAGAGCTTTACCTAATGATTGTTCCTGGAACTCGTGGTCCCCGAATCTGCGAGTTCAATGTAAAGAAAGAAAAACACTATCGATGGGATCAGAGTCTGTCTTACGAGCCAGTATAAACGAGGAAGAAAAGGAAAGAAAAAAGATAGATGGGTGGTAATACGTACTTAGATTTAAATGCACGCGTTTCGATAGAGCTGGCCCACGATGGCCTCTACGACGAAAGCCAAAGAAACGCTGAGTCGTGTTTCATTTCTTCCTTTCATTCGTGCGAGGATGAATAAAAGAAGATGAAGAAAACGTCGAAGGATAGAGTCACGGCGCGTAATCGCTGTTGCAATGCCAAAAGAGAAATCATTACTGCTGTTCATGCTCCTTTATCCATGGTTTTGTTGCTCGTCGTCGTTGATAAACGATTAGGCTTGAACCGACCATTTTGTTGAGAAGGATAGTTGTTTCGAAACGTAAAGAGATAAACGTGTAAAAGGCAAAACGAACGACGTGAAAAGTGACGTTTTTGTTTCTCCCGTCGGGCTGACCGGCGAAGAGTCGCAATTATAAGGAGTTCCTCCAGGGTACGAAGAGAGATATACAAGAAATGATTGAGATGATGGCGAACGTGGAGGATGAGAGATCAGTGGTCAGCCAATCCGAATCATCGATGGCTCGTCACCCCGAGTCATCCGTCCGACAGTCTCTTATTTTCGGGAGATTTTTTGTGAGAGGAGGCAACCGATACATATTTTTTCATGTGATATTAATTTGTTACAGAGATAGCCTAGTTTCACCTGTGATCTGTTACTTAGTTCCCATTATCCGTGTCTGTTGGTCGCTGTGTGCAATATTCTCGTACGTAACGATATTGATAATGCTAACGATAATAATAACGATTAACATTAATATTAATATTAACATTAATATAATAATAATTGATAATAACGATAACGATGATAATTCACTATTGTATTGGGGTAGCCAGCAACGATGCGTAATTAAAACGCGACACGAGAGACGTCCGTGGTGTAACAATAATTATTTCGAGCTAAGGATTCGATTCACATGTGGTTGTGAGCGAATTTTAGTTTGTCGTTCTACATCAGTGGCAAAGATAACGGGAGATTTTACTTGACATTGATTAGCGATAGTAGAAGCCACGATGAGAGTATCGAGTGCCGCTAAGTTGGAATGGAGAGTCCATTTGTTAGGAATTAGTTGTATTAACCGATTCGCGCAAATTTTTTGCATAGAGAATTATATTACGAGCAAATGCTTTTGTCCTTGAATTTCTGAAACTACTGTCAATTTTACATTTGCAATTTATTTAATAGCCTTTGAATCCATTGTTTGTGCACATTGGACAGGTACTTAAGCAAGTACTGTGCACTGCTAGGAAGAAAACGATAGGAATACTAGTCTGATTAGTCAGAATGAAAGTAGGGAAGGTCTTTTCTCACACATATTTTCGATTCTTATATCTCATTAGCAGAATCAACACCGCTTAATCAGTTCAAGCGTGAGAAGTACTTTTCCACTTTTACCATTTCGCTGATCTTCTTTTCAGTGGAGCATTACACACATTTTGCAAGAGAAAGTATTATTCCTTTTTTTCTAATTAAGATGTCAAGCTTATTAGTCCTTTTTGCTGATAAATCTTAGAATTGACTGTACATGCAATTTGCGCGAATAGGTTAAACCCGATTACTCTTGAACTACAAGGTCAGTTTATCACGAACTTCCATCAGTTTTAGGTTCCCTCTCGCGTTTCTTTTTTCACGTCTCCGATATTTCAGTACTAGCACTTGGTACTTCTTACCGTTCTCGTTTAATTAGGTTGAGTGTAATACATACATACACACCCTACGTACACCTCCCCATACACGTGCACACATACACATATACACATACACGTTGTACTTTAAGCTGCCAGTATTATTAACTGTAATCGATAATGCATATCCATGTTAATCATTAAGACATTATATTGTCCCCGTACGAATGATTATATATATTACAAAGAAGGTATAATCTATATATTTATTTGACATTATATTTATTCGTGTCGTTATGCCAATGATCTTACGTCACTTTCCTCCCCCGTGTATACCGTTGATTTTAATTGTAAGATCATTATAGCGCGATTATCCATGATAACCTTACTAATTAGAGTTGCGTAGGATTTAATGCCATTTACCAAGGAAAAAAAAATGATGAGGCAGTCGTATAAGAATTATGTCGTAGACACTAACTTGTAGATACTTCCTGTACCTTGAAATTTATATGATGTAGCATTTAGTTCCAGCTACGTATATACACATGTACGTACGTAAATATATATATAGATTTATGTCTATGTATATGTGTCTATATATATGTAGGCATATATGTATATATATGTGTATGTTACCGTTAAAGTGTGGAATCCGTTATTTCATAAAATAACTAGATAGCTATGATCAGTTATTTCATGAAATACCCAGTTATTTTATGGAATAACTGAATTATACGGTTCAACGGTGACATATATATTAATACCAAGAAAAATATTAGCGCGTAGCCCTTTATAGGATATATACAACCGTAACGAATCGGAATTAATCGAGGCAAAATGGTTGAGCATGATCCGATTATGTATTTACTCCTTCGAGCGCTGTGTTACACTCCTCGTGTAAACGGATTTCGAACGGTTTTGATGTGCAATAAACAAAGATGAACGATCTAGTGCGGTCACGATGCGAGGTGCGTTCTAGTATTTTTGTTCTAGCATAACAGACCACCGCTGTTCCAAATCGACTTCACTAGATAGTCTTGTGTACTCCGAAACTCCCTCTTAATAATAAAACATTTAATAAAAACGAGTAATGTTGTATTTTTTTTTACATGTTTTACATTATCGACCTTAACATGGCCAATGTAGTTTTTTTCTTCGAGAGATGTTTACTAAACATATAACCAGCAGCAAATGTTTATATGTGGTCTTTCGGATAGATTGAGACTTTTTTGGGATTTGTAGGTTTTATTGCAGACAATTGTTTTATGGATACTGCTGTGAAATTTCTTTCTTATATTATTTATGTTTAAGCTTCTTCGGTCTCTTCTTCGTCGTAACGAACGATTTGATCGGTATGAGCCAATGGATCGATTGGTACGACGTCCGACGTAGTTTCCTGTTGATCCACGGATGGAGGTACTTCCGTTAGTTGTACCTTAAGAATTTTATAATATTTTGTGTAATTAATGTTTGTCCAACTGTCGTTTCATTTTATCGAATTTTTTACTTACATCTTGAACTGTAGCTTGTTTCAATTCTTCGTTATAGCTACTTCTTGAACTTCGCTTTCCTGTGAAAAATGAGAAGATAGTGAATGTTAAGTTGCTATTATTATTAGTATTAGTTCAATATTCAGTAAATATTATTATTGATTCTAATTTAATTTTCTACTTCTAAACACAGGAAGAAACTCTATTCGGAACTCTAAAAAATGTATCTCTTTTCATCCATAATTTTAGTGATAAAACTCTCTTAATTGATTTTAACAACTAAATTATAAATATTCCCCAATAATTATTAATAATATTTAATTTACTTTGATTTTATAATAAAGAACATAAAAGAAAGACTTACTCTGACCGTTATTGGACTTTTTTTCTGCCGATTTTTTTTGTACCGCAGAAACAGGTGGTCGATCCTAATATTATGATAAAAAATAACAATAGCATCGAATTGCTGTATCAATTACTCCAGTATTTGAATATTAATCGTAATTCGACGTACTTCATCGTCTCTTTCGCAATATGGCCCGCAAACGTCGGGTTTTCCGGGCATTTGTCGACTACGGTACATTTTCCCATCCTTTCCCCTTATAAGTCCTTCGGTGAGTTGAACGATTTCCGGTCCCCACTGACTTAGGAAATGTCCAACTCGCGTTACTCTTTGCTGAGGAGTCGTGACGGTGTGACTTCCTCCGCAATAGCGATTACAAAGGTGATCTCTGTCGGTTAATGACATATTTAAATAAATTTACCTAGCAGATAAACAATTGCAAATCCCTCCTAGCCTATGTATTTGTTTCAGGAGAAACCTAACACATTCCTATGTGAGGCAATACATTTTTTTAGAAACTTATCTCGAAAACTGTAGATTCTTTGAATTTTTAAAAATCTAAATTACTTATTGTTAGACCTGCATTAAGTTTATTATAAAAATTCTCTAAAATCCGTCGAAAAACTTTTGATAAGTATATCATTGTGTCACTTATTTAATATCTAAAAATTATGTGGCCTGTATGTAATAAAATAGGCGGTGTTTTTAAAAATAGTTTTAGCATTAGCTATCGCTAATAACACTGCCAAATAAATTTAAAACTTTTTTCTGTTTTCCAGTAGCCACAGAGTGATTCTTACAGTGCTGGTCGTCCTGAACACGAATCCTCCAACGAAATTTCACTATCACCCTTTGTTTTCGAAAAACATCAGTTTTTGTAAAAACGGTGGATTTTGGCAAATAAGCTTGATACAGTAAAACCTCGATAAATGCATCACGACTATTCTCTCCACAAAGGGGGATGGATCTAATTACTATTGCCTCACCGACACGCTCGAGCGTTTTAGCCGGTGTAGCTAAGCCTACAGTCCTACCCGCAAAATAACATACGGGGTGTGCGTAAAGCATTTCCCCTCTACACAAAAAAATTGTTTTTTCTACCACCACGTTAGTAAAGGGGTTGAGAATGCCACCTCAACGGGATTCATCGACGTTCAGGGCCTGTGGTAGTATAATGCGTAGCTACGGCACTGAGGAGCCCGGTTCGACGAGCGATGGCGTTGTAGCGGGAAAACGGTCGGCACACGTCGTTGGCGGATATTTTCCTCAATTGTACCAAAACGAAAACAGTTGTGACATTTTTGGCCGATAGTTTGTTCTTGAGAAATGTCCGCAGAATCCAACAATGTGTAGTAAATTTGTGCTAGCAATAGTACTCTACGTGAAAATGCAAAGTTAATGCGGAGAAAGTTCGCGTATCCGCTCGTTTTTAAACTTTGGCAGTTATTTAGTATCATTAAAAAGTATGGAATATTATAACTGGCCACACCTGCATACTCAGGACACACTCCTCTATTTTTTAAGACAAAGAAAAACTGTCTACCGTTTTTAGTTTTCACGTAATACCAGCTTCTTTGCCAACATCCACCGTTTTTACAAAAACTGATGTTTTTCGAAAACAGAGGGTGATAGAGAAACTCCATTGGCGGATTCGTGTTCGGGACGAATACTTTCTTTTTTCAATAGCACAATAGTTATTGAAAAACAGTAATGTTATACAACAGGGTAATAGTCGTGCAAATATTTCAAATATTTAGACTGATTAATGTTAGGAGGGGAGAGAAATTTCTGTTTTGTGGAAGAATAATTTATATTTTTCTACCTAGGAGTCCTTGCGAGTGGCTCAGTTCGTGCACTTTTTTGTTTCTTAGTCTCTTCCTGCATGGCGGCTTCAAATTGTATCATATTTCTGCTGTGCGGCAACCTTCTTTGTTGCTTTCTCACCTTATCCAATTCATAGGTTAAATAAGGTTTCACGCTCATCGTGCAGGGTAATGGTTCCACGCGGAATTTGTTGACGTCCTCGGTTCTCATCACCACGTTCTTATCGCAAGATATGCATTGCACGTCACTGATAATTCGAAGGTGATATTCAGGATATTTATATTACCTTATATGTACATTTTACATACATATCTTTAAAAATTTATATCCAATATGCTTTTATACATGTATCCTGAATTATAAAATTAATTACAGAAGAAGCTTGAAGATCAATAAAAGTTTATAAACATAATACAGAGGTTACGAGTTTTATAATATAAACTTGTCAAATATTTCGAATTATAAATATTTTGTATTATTCGTAAATATATTCGGTAACATCTAAGGTTATTATTCAAATCAAAATTGTCTTTTTAAAAGAAATTATCAAAGAATGATAAGTTATAGATAGATTTAAGAAATGTGGCAGAAGTCAACCATGATTTCAACGAGAACATAAGTAAATTTAGAAAGTAATACAATCTCCATTGTACATAAATTTTTCAATTCTATTGTAATTGTTATTTTCCACTTTAACCTGAGCATCTTTTTAGTTCCTGCCGCTTCGGTTTCGCGTTCCTTTTCAGCCATGCCCTTCAGCTTCTCCTGAAGAGACTTAAGGCGACTGGTAACAAAATCTTTTAGCGGTGACATTTCCATCTTATCGACTTTACCCTCGATTTCTCTCTGCACTTCTTCCAACGCTTCCTGCCAGATTGTCTCTTGTTTGCCTAATTTGCCAATTGCATCTTCGAGTCCTCTAGCAAGGTCATCACAGGCTGCATCGAATTGATCGTAAGAAACCTGAAGAAAATGATTTTCTATATAACTTTATCAAACTAAAAACCACTTTCACGATAATAATAACATCCATTTAACCTTTCTGTGCAATATTTGAGCGTCGGCTTTGTCAGCAAGAGCATCCTCAAGGTCTTCTTTGTCGGCTTTTATCGTTTTCAGAAGTTCTATTTGCTCCAGCAGTGCCTAAATATGAAATATGAAAATTACTTCAGTAGACTAAAAGCAAAATAAACGGTCCGTGAAGAATTGTTGTATTTACGTTTAGATGTATTTCACGATTTTCTCGATCGTCGATCAAATGATCAGCTGTTTCATGAAGTTTCTCTATGTCAGTCTGAATTCCTTGCACCCTTCCCGCCAATTCGTTCAAATCAATCTCTTCGGTGCCAGCCATTGGTGGGCTGTCTATTTTTTCCGACAAGCAAGTCACATCTTTTTCCAATTTTGCGATGCGAACGTTGATATTCTGTAGGGTGTCTTTGTCAATCTTTTCCGTCGGCTTTGCACTTTCAGCTTGTTGTTCGTCTGCAGGAACGGTATCCGCCGGTTCTTTTGCCACTGCTTTGTCCTCGGTTTCCGTAGTTTCTTGTGTTTCGACATTCGTGGTTGCTTTTGCCGCGTCCACAGCTAATATTTTAGAAGATTTTTTCAAAATTATTGTATTTTTCGCAGAAGCAGAATAAATAGTAGAAAATTGAAGTCGAGGAATTTCCTATTTTAGATATATCTCGCTATTTGGAAATCCTTTCCTTCAATTCAATAAAAAAAAGTCTACCAAATTCTATAGTAGCATCTTCTGTCTATCAAATGATAAGAACTTTAATATACGATGAGAATTTTTTGCCTTTGAAAGCAGTTAAATCATTAATTATTTACCACAGAGTGTTTTAAAAATTGAAAATAAATGATCTTGCTTCATATCACAGACGCTACAATTTTCACATATATCCGTTACAAAATTTCCAATTTCATGATTTGAAGTTGAAACTTCTATCCATCATTACGATTGCCTGTTCCATTTTTTAACTATATGTTCTCGTGAAATTCTATGGTACATAAAAGCTGTTCGAAACTCGAAAAAGGAAATATCATTCCAAGCTATGTACGATTAATCTTACATTAAGTATAATATGCGCCTCAGCAGTCATTTTTAAAACACTCTGTAAATCAGAAAAAATGTCTGATCATCAAAGTATAATAGGTCATTACACTTAAACATTCCTCCAGCCGTCTTCACATTTTCCAATTCTTTAGACACTCGAGACACTTCCGTCTTCAATGCCGTCACTTCTTCCTGCATTTTTGTCAAATCAATTCCTCCTAAAAGTTTGCTCAAAGATATCCGTTGTCCTTGTTGCTGGCCAGTTTGCGGAGGTTCTTCGCTTGTTTCTGTAGTTTTGCTTTTTTCCTCGGCCGAAGTAGCCGGTGTACTTGCATCAGCAGTCGTTACGGTTGTTTGCACCGCTTCTGCCTCCATATTGGAGATCAGTTGTAAATTATTAACTACCTGGTCCAAGTTATCAATGGCTTTCTCCAAATTCGCTAGCCTCTCGTTAAACTGAGACGTGTCCTCCGAGACGGCGATACTGGCGTCACCCTTGATCACGTCTTGCAACATCGTTGTTAGCTGAAACATTTTTATGTTTTTGTATTTTTTTTTAAAACAAACAAGATTCAAACCAACAATAAGTTCAAGTCTGTTTCAGTAATTGGATATATAAATTGATTCTTGGCCTTTCTTGGTCAATTTTTTTGGTTACAAGAAGCTGAAGTGTATTTTGATTTTAACTTAAACGCTGTAAGAAAAAATGTATTAATTAGAATGAAGTTACAATCGATTGGTTGTGAGGCACATGAATCAATTTGTATGTTTAAAGTGTTGTTCATTATCGATATTGTTGTATCTGAATTGAAATCCTATTCACATATAAAATGTCTGAATTTAAATACAAAAAGTATAATAATCGTTTATTGCGAAAAGAATATAGTTCACACATACAGAAAATATTGACATGTTTTTAACCCTTTGAGGACTACTGACGCATATATGCGGTCTGAGAAAAAATTTGATCATAGTTTATCAAGGCATGTATACACGATTAGAATTGAAAAATTCAAATATAACCGTTGAAATATGATTGTGCAAATAGTAATGTATAATTCGGATACATTAACACTCGAACTTTCTGATAAAAATGTAGTTTTTGATCGCCAAATAAATGATTATCTCTTATCAATCAAAAAGTCTCCGACCGCAAAGGGTTAAACTTGATTGGTTAGTTTAACATTCAAACGATTTATGAGCGCTTAAGGGCTAGGAAACTAATCTAGGATTCAGCCTAGAGGAAAAATTAGAAAATAAAAAAACCTCAACTGAAAAAAGTATAAAGTTAAGCAATATCACATCCACAAATTTTGAGATTTGGAAGAGTCAGAATTTAAAAGCTACAAATGCAGCCGTTCCATTCTTTATTTCAAATAACTTCAATAAACTCGATGATACACTTTTTTCTCAAAATTAAAAGAAATATAAGAGAACGATTTGAAACTGCATTAAAGAATTACAATTTCATAAATTACATTTTCATGTTTCGAGACGACTCATTTCAAATATAGCAATGAAACACCTTGCAAGGAGAGATAAGATTCAATCCGCGAAAAATATCAAACGATAAAGCTGTACCTTGTCAATACCTTGTTCGCTCGCGTCCAATCTTTTCGTGATGTTAATGATTTGCCACACATCCGTTAAAGGATCAGTAATTTTCCCTTTAAGCCGCTCGACGAGTTCGGTGTTCGTTGCTAATTCTTCCAACGCTTGAAATTTCTGTTGTAATTCATTCACCTGTGCATTTAATACAACAGTATCGTTTTACATCGAAGAAATTCTAATCAAAAATATATTACACGTTAAAAGCACTATTTTTATTGAAAAATATAATTTTCCGAAGGGTGAATATAATTACAGACTGCTCGAGTTGCTTAAATCCCAGTGCTGTCGGAGGAACGTTATCGACAATGGGTTCCACGAAAATAATTGTCTGACATTCACCCTCCGTTCCAGGGCCAATTTGTTGCATTGTACCCTTAGTTGTCCGTGTAGCTGCTGTGTCCTGTTCCTGCTCGGAAGTGATTGCTGAATCTGTAAAAATTCTTATTCAGAGTAATATTCAAAACGTCTTTAATTCGAATTAATGATCTTAACCGTTTGAGTGCGGCGAAGCGCTATCGCGCTTCTCTTGTGTTGTGCCAAAAATGCGTAGAAGCGCGATCGCGCTGCTGTATGTTACTACAATATAATTTTCGCATTAATTAAGAGCAGGATAACACGACTTGCGACAGTGTGAGGAGTGCAGTAAAAAAATGGTAATATAATTAAACGATCCAACTTAATTTGCGCTATGTATAAAAAAGGAATTCATGGAATTTGTGCAGCAAAACACTCTTGTAATAAGCGAGAACAAAAAATATTATTGTTGGTAAAAATTACGTTTTATGTAATAACTAGAGTTAATTATAACCGTTTCTATTATTTTCCAAAAAAAATAACTACGCATTTCATTCCGCACTTTTAGCATATATACAAGAAAATTCTTCAGCACTCAAACGGTTAATAAAAAAAAAAACGATTGGGTTCTAATGTTTCTATGCCTATTTTTCAAAGAGCAAAAATTAAATTGATAAGTCTTCCTTTTCCCTTCATTCCTTTCATCCCAATATCTTTATTAACTTTATCTTAAAAAATTGAACTAATTTTCAGTCGTTCTAGAATTAAATAATAAAACTTTCTTCATAAACAAAAATAAAATATTTTTGTCTCAATAAAAAAGTTTGGGGTCGTAGTACCTTTTTCTTTGTCAGCCTTTTTATCATCAGTTGCGGGGGCAGATTTTGGTGATTTTGCACTGGCATCTTTTTCCTCTCCTGATGTAATAGTATTCCACGTAGATGGAAATTACTAATTAATCGCACGTAGGTAGTCAATTATTTAGAAATACTTGTTTACCATCTTTAACTACGTCGACATTCACGGTAAATGTATCGGTGCTTTGAATTCGATGCTTGATTTTACCAGAAGCGCTTGTGATGCTGTACTCGTGAAGATGAAGAGTCGGACCAGATTTCAGTGAACTTACCATCGTCTGAAAAATGTACGAATGAAAAGGAAGGCACCTCATCTTATACGTAGGAATTTTCTATTTCTATTGAATCATCTATTCTTTTGATTATACAATTTTCTATTCGATTATTTTCAATAATTTTTGAAGGGAATTTGTTTGATGTTCGCCGACGATATGCTAAACTTTCAATTGTGTTTTATAATTACTGAAATAGTCTTCAAATTTTCTTCTTAATATAAATATAATATCATTTTAAATAAGTTAGTTTAAGATGTATGTTTCTTTCATTAAACGGTACAGGTGGAAACTTTTGAACACTTTTATTGGTCACTGTATGCATCAGTTTAAATAAAGGCTGAAACTTTTCCAGGGCTCAAAGAACCAACTTCAAACTTTTTGTTTCATAATTACCATTTCTCGTAATTATATTTGTTTACTGAACGATAATAAATGATGTACTTTGATTCGACTTGCGTCTTCGCCACGATACTCGACTTTCGTGGATCGTAAATTTATCTGATGAAGCAACACGTGGAGAAAATTGTGCAGAATGTTCAGATTGACTGCACCGACCTGCGTAAATATAAATAAAATAATTTCGTCACAGAAACTTTAATAATAAACATTTTTGGTTCAATTTGAAAAAAAACAATAAAATTAGAAAATCAATCCTAATTTATCTTAAATTCGGAGTTTATCAGATTTACCATGTCCAGGAAACGACCCCTTTTTTGTTATTAAGTACAAAATTAATTCTGGTTATCAACAGTGTGTATAATTAATTCATTATCAGTGCAAAAAGTTACCTCTGGCGTTCCCAGCGCAAGATCTAGCATTTGAGGTAAGGAAACTTGCAAGCTGGCTACATCTGCACCAGTGGCTGCTGGTGCCTTCACCGGTGGTGGTTTCGCAGTTTTTCCGGACATCCTTTACTCGACAATTTTTCACAGTTGGCAAGAAAAAAACATAATAATGAAATATCAGCTTAGTCGTATCTTTTGTACAATTCTATTTATTAAATGTCCAGTTCAAACATGTCATTTTTCGGAATGACGTTTCTCTTCTGTTCGTCCACGGACGAGAAAGTAGTTGCAGAGATATGAAAGCAATTGGATATATTATGATTATTTTAATAATTAATGCTATCAACATAATGTCATTATTTAATCAATTAATACTATTATGATACAGAATATAATAAATTGCCTTTATTGGCAGTAGGAAAGCCAAGTTCAGAAGATTTAGAAATTTCTTTTTCTACAGTTACAAGTCTAATTTTATTCCATTTTGTTGTCGCTTACTTCTCTTTTATACTTTTTTTATGAAATACAAAAATTTTAGTTTTTGACTTTAACTTTACCTCGGTACTGTAGAATCTTATCACGTTTGCATTTCAATTTCGTCGTCATCAAATCTGTTATCTGTTGAACCTACTATCGCAAAAGGAAAACTGTTTTTTTTTTTTTAATTTCTTTATGATTTATTGGTTGCAATTGCATCAATATTATCTTGTCTGCAATGCTATCATAAACGGGAACTCGTCTGTGCTGCCGTTTCCCTTCATCGTACTATGATTTGGAGATATTTATCATGCGTACCAACCGAGGGTGACTTGGAAACTTACCCTCGAATAGGGGTTGCTCTCAGACAGTATAAGATGGCGCCATTTTTGCTCTTGTAACTAGCGTCCTCTTCCTGAAATAACAGTTTACATTACATAATCTTCATTATCCCTCTATAATCCGAATATTTTTAACACGTCAGAAAATTAGTTAAACGAAAAATTAAAATTGAATTTAAAGAGAAATTTATCCTGATTCTTAAGCGTTTAATTCTAAAGAACGCTTGTGACTCTCAAGAATGAAATTATAATAGTTGAGAAAATTGAAAAAATGATTTTACAGAATAAAAATATAAAACTTGTCTTTCATTACCTCAAAGTTACAAAACGTCATATAGGGTTAACTTTAAAGTCATGTTATTAATCCCGATGTTAATTATTACGACAATACACACATTGCATCTATTAAAATGCAGTTATGTCACATAATTCCATCTTAATGAAAGATATTGTACAAACAAAGAACAACCCCCAATATTTTAAAATTAATACTTAAAATAATATTCACATAAGTGATCATTTTTCTCGTACTCCTATTCTAGAAGAATGTGTTTTTACTTGTGACTTTTATTGTCTCAATTTTAATTATGTATTAATCTATTGCCGATCATTTATAATATATATTTTATTGCATTAGAAAAGTGTCTTATTAATAAAACAATAATTCATCGTGTTTTACTCACCGTAAAACAATGCCGTTCATCTGACGATGTCAGGTGGTCCCTATCGTGGAATAGAAACAAATTCACGATTAAATGGTAGATTAGCCCGACTCGTGCGCGTTTTACCGAGCATGCCATACAATATTGTCGATTGCTTTGCTACCCGATATGATCGGTGTACACGTCGATCGTTAATATTTCTCGCAGCGGCGATACGGAAAACGATTAATTCATTTGCGTCGACGTTCTACACGGTGTTTCTGAATGTTTGTATGGCACACTTATGAATCGTGCTATTTTACGTTCGAATCGGTCCTGCTAGAAGAAAGTCTTGACGATTTTAATTTTCTTTTAACCTGACAATTTGTAATTTCTAAACACGACGATTTCAAATTAGTTCTTCTCTTTTATGAGCCATTGATATTGTATGATATCTGACGATTGATATACTTTCTGTTTCTGATTTTGTCAACCGGAAATATTTTAAGTAATCTGGAAACAGGGAAATATAAAGAATTTAGAAATGTACATTTCATTTAATATGTCCTTAAAAAATATATTCGTACGCGATAGAGGAAACATTTCTGACGTTCCCTTACAATTTCCATAAATTTTGAACGGCTTTTATAATTTGATACACCAAAGTACTTGAATAGTAAAACGGCAGACATGTTCGCTAAAGTCTTCCTTGCAAATTTAATAATCTATATAAATTTAAAGTACCCTTAGCACTTTCATTCAAATTTGATACAGATATAAAATAACAACGACTGTTTCAAATTTATTTAAACTGCTTAATGGACTGAAGAGATTTTCATATTGCATAAAATTAATTCCTAACAACCCTTGGGAATGTTTTGATTATTTAAAATTCCTAAATTATTGAATTTTCTTCGTCAGATACAGTGCTTTATTAATGTCTCTCAAAACCTCCAAATTAATTATCCTTCGTGTAGTAAACTTGCAGAATTATCAATTTTTCCGGTATTTTATAGACACACCGCGTACATCGTTGTATTCTCGGGTTACAAACTATAAATCCGATCTGTCTCCTGTTTGAATTACACTGTTTGATCGGGGACCGAACGTTTAACCGTGAGTAATGTTAGTATTCTTGACGGTAGCCCGATATCTGTTCTAACATCTCCAACCGGTGTTCGATACCAGGTCGGTATCATCTTTTGCATGATTCAGTCACCTGTCAGCCGTGAAATGATTTACATCTGTCGTTCGGATTTTCCTTGATTTCTCTTGCATTTTTTATTCAGTCGACTTTGCCTCGCTGGCACCGTTTTAGTAACAATAATAGTATTGCGAATAATGTATTCGTTGAAAAGAAATTTCGCTTGGATTATAATGGTGAGTGACGTCGAAAGACATTTGCGATTTTTTGAATAATTAAATCTCTTATGAACCGTGGTACGTCTGACTCCTGATCAATGGGAATCTGTTATTTATTCTCATCTATATAAACCGGATAAGATTTTTGATTATTAATGCATGAATTCAAAACATAAGATGTAACTTTAATAATGATATAAGTGCAAAGTGTTTCTGACATTTAGTGAAAATGCAACGTAATGAGTAACGTCAGTCACTGTCGGCTGAATAATAGATAAATTAGATTTATTAAATTTTCAGTATATTTGTGAGGTAAAGATAGAAATCCAACGAACATAAAGCAATTGGTTTAATTGATATTGAGGTGACGCCGCAATGGAAAATTTTATTTCGTGCGATGCCAGACAAAAGGATTAATTCTGAAATAAACCGATATTGTGTTTGGTATTATTCACTTTCGAAACCACCGGTATAATTCGATTTTTTCAAATAAAGTCTCGTCTCAAAGAGAGCCAATTTCCTGTTTGATCGTGCCCAGCAGCTACAAATTCAGTAACTTAATAATTATCGACCCAGTAGACTTACATATCGGCACAGTGAATTCTCGTATGTACATACATCGTTTCTGAAGAACAAACGAATCGCTGTTAACTTCTCAAATAAACGAAATTCAATGTAATCTACACAATACACAATTTTACAACAGTAAAAAGTTCTCATTTTCAATTGTACATTCGATATCTCTTGAGTCCATACGATAATTTTACCGAATATACAGATTTTATTATTTAATTACTATTATTCAAATTTGTCGAGAGCGACTGAGCATATAAAAATATAGTAATTATAAAAGTATAGCATAAATTATTTTTGTTGGAGTTTTGGATAGTGGGGAAAGTTCAAAGCCAAGTTAATTTTTAAAAATGGTAAAACTTATCGATTCTTTTCACAGTACATTGGAATTTTTTAAAACAAATTCAATAAAAAAGATAGGTTTCTTTAGATTTCCCCATGCTTCTGAAGTTATTAAACACTGGCAATGTAGAAAGGAATGTGAAAATTCCAAAACTTACGCAAATTATTAGGTTGGTAAGAAATTAATGTAGGTTTTTGGAGTTTTCAAACTTCGGCGCTTAATTTTGAGATAGCCGTTCATTTTAATCTGTTTGTTTTCTTATATCATTTAAGAAAAAAAAATACATTAAAAAACTTGTTTCTCTTTGGGGAAAAATGTGTAAATTTTAATGGAACTTATTTTGATTAAAAAAAATTATTCCCATTCTCAACATGTGTCAAAGATAACGTTTTAAAACCAACATTAATTTCTTACCAACCTAATATAAAGCAAAAAAGTGTCTGCTTTAAAATTTCTAATTTCGCATGAAAATATTTTAATATTTAGCAAACGGTCAATAAATTCACAGTTCACTTAACTGCACTTTCATTTATTTTTTGGATTGTAAAATTTTTTGATTTTTCCTTGTTTGGTTATGTACCGTAGAAGCTGTAGAAGTTATCGGTAGAAAGTGCTCCATCGTTGGAAATCGAATTCGAGTCTTTCGCTTTCCAAAAGTTAGAATCAACCAACAAAATTTACACTTGACTGGATTTCTGTTCAATCGTTTCATTTCCATATCGACGATTCCTTTCTTAATACCTGCATATACTAGCAACTGTGGGGAATTTATCAGGTCCCAAGAAACTGTTTTAAGACCGTGATGTTTATAATGAACCAACAAAGTTTCCAGTCTACATGACTGAATTTCCATCCCTTCATCAGCTTTCGAATACCTTTGCACGGGAATGCATTTTTCCAGTACTTTTGAAAACTTCAAATATTGGTATAATAATCAGGCTATCATGAATTTCCTACATCAAGAGTTGAATTCAGAAACCTTCTATTTCTGAGACGACCATGTTTATCATCTAAATATTCACTTGTTAAGCCGCGGGTGAAGCTCAATATCAGCCACTTTTTAACCCCTTGCCCTATAACAACGAGTGACACTCTTGATGCGGTTGCAGTAACAGGAAATTTTGAAGCTTCTCAAAAATGGTCAAATTAAAAATATCAGTGGGTCACGATACGATGAAATTATTTCTATACTATTAATATTCCGTTATGTTATATGCTATATTAGATATCAGGGATAGATTATTATTTCAGCAATTAATTCTGAGTTATTGCGCATTCAGTCACAAAAGAAATGGCACGGTAAGGGGATAATATTGCTTTAAATTCTAAGATATATGAGGAATCACTGCCATATTTTTATTTTAGCAATTTAATTCTCAATTATTGCGGAGGCAGTCACAAAAGAACTCGTAGGGCATGGGGTTAAAGAGTGGAATAAATCTTGAAAATAAAATCATCGTTTCAGCTTCTAATACTCTCCGAGGGATGCCCGGACTTAATCAATTCCAATCAACGACAGAAGAAAGCTACCCCTACGACCTCAATAACTACCGAAAAAGCCGACCCACCACCCTATTGGGAAAGTATGCTAAAAGAATTCGTGTTCCGAACAATTTCTTCCCCACCACCCGGTAACAACGTTCTCTACAATCGTCTCCTAAACGCACCCTTCTACAGTGGTCCTTTCCCGACTTTCTCGAAGCAGGACGATAACGTTGCTCTGTCTCGTGGTAATGTTTATTATCTTCCCATGAACCAGTGGCTGCTTTGCCAGGAAGGCTGTAGCAAGTGTGAAGTGTGCGACGAGCAAAAGAACCCCACTGTCAAGTGGATCCTTCGAAGGATCAAGAGGCTCTCGTCCCATGGCTCGCCACGATACGATCTTCAGCTGACGATAATACCGCAGATCGATGGCAGCTATCACATGAACAATCTTTGGCCACGTTCTTACGTCTACGTGACGTCTCCTGGGGAGCAGGAGACATATTTATATAATAAATCGAGTCCCATTGAGTCGAGTGATGATTATTTCAATTTTGGGGATAATTTCTTCAGTCAGCAACAGAGACACGGCAGCTTTTGGAAGTTCGTGGACAAGGATTCCGTTCCTGATCGATGGACTACTTCGCAGGAGAGCAGTTCGACGAGTGGTCCGGATAGTTTTGGTAATTTGGGACGAAATATCGATACCACGAGGACGACAGGGAGAGAAGAGACGACGGAGTATAATCAGGGATTGCGGAACATTAAGAGGCAACGGCCACGGTTAAAGTTTACGGAGAAAGCAGGTAACGAAGATTCTTCGACCGCTGCTAATTCGACGGAGAATTGGAGAGAGAAGACGTTTCTGCCTAAGTTGATCCTCGGGACTGATCAGCGAGGTCACAAACACCTGGTGCATTTGGTGCCTGCTGAACCTTCGTCGACTGTCGCAACTAGTGTCAATTTTGGCGTAGTTAATTCCACGGGCTCGATGAGCTCTGCGGGTGATCAGGGCTTGAGATCGAGCAAGGATAATCAAAGTCAGAAGAGGAGCAGTTATCAGCGAATCTTGCGTAGAATTGTCGACTCCTTGAACAATCATAGACGATCTATTGAGAATTTTTTGGAACCACCTGTGAATTTGGTTAATAGAAAGGAGGACTTGACAGGAAGAGGTGAATCAATGATTTTTTATTGATTAGAAAATTTGAGACCTGCTATGGTGTTTGACCGATGCTATTTATTATTGTTTAATCCGGGGAAAAGTAAACTATTAGGTTGGTAGGAAATTAATGTCGGTTTTCAAACTTTACCTTTACATACACATATTGAGAATGGGAATAATTTTTTTTAATCAAAATGAGTTCCATTACAATTTACACATTTTTCCCAACGAGAAACAAGTTTTTTAATAATTTTTTTGTCTAAAATGATATAAGAAGACGAACATATAAAAATGAACGGCTATCTCAAAATTATGCGCCAAAGTGTGAAAACTCGAAAACCGACAATAATTTCTTACCAACCTAATATATTGTTATTAAGTAATTTTGAAGTAATTTTCGTTGGAAATGACTCGAAAATTTGGGAAATGATTTTGGTTAAAAGAAGGAAACAGTAGATTGCAAAATTATTCATTATCCGTAAAAAGACGGATAAAATATTCATGAGGAGATAATGCGGAGGTACGCTGGTAAACGAGAATAGTTTTTTAAATAACGGACGATGGAATTGCAATAGCATGCACAAAGTGGAATCCGAAATATTTATACGCAGATTTTGATTCAAACGATACCGATGTCATGCTGTCTTTTTGCAGGATCAATGCAGGATCAAATTGAGGAGCATCAGCAACAGGAAACGAGAAGCGGATTTACGGGATTGAAACGAACCGATCTTCATCGTGGCAACGATGAAAAGACTCACAATCGATCTTTCTTGCATAAACGATTGCCCGCGGCTTTCAAATGGAGCCGTCAAAGAAGGAAAGCGAAGGATAATGTGACAAATGATACGAATAATATCAATCGCAATGTAAACGACACTTACAACAAAAATACTACGGCAGAAATTGCTCGTGAAACCCGGGCGAAAGGAAATATTTCTAATTCACTCGATTTTAAGCCATTACACTTCGATTATAAACGATATAACGACACCAAAGATACAAATAAGCCTACTAACAATCGTCAAGATATATCTACGTTTTATCCATTTTTAACATCAATTAATACCGAACCAACTCTTAATGCGTCCACCGAAAAATTCGTTAAAGTTGCAAACTTTGGAGAACTATTGAAGCTGACAGAAGTTTCTAAAGTTATAGAAGGGCAACACTAAATATATGTATTCAGAGGATTGAATTGATTTTGATGTTATGAGGTTGGTAAGAAATTAATGTCGGTTTTCGAGTTTTCAAACTTTGGCGCTTAATTTTGAGATAGCCGTTCATTTCAATCAGTTTGTCTTCTTATATCATTTTAAAAAAAAAAAATTATTAAAAAACTTGTTTCTCGTTGGGAAAAATGAGTAAATTGTAATGGAACTTATTTTGATTAAAAAAAGTTATTCCCATTCTCAACATGTGTATTTAAATATAAAGTTTGAAAACCGACATTAATTTCCTACCAACCTAATACTTCGCAGAGTGAGTTTGTTTATTGAATATAAAAATTTTATTTGGTACAAAAAAATGTCATCACACATATCGTACTATATTAATCCATCGACGTTACGATTCATCAAACGAAATTTCTAGTATGCCTTCTAAGTAAATCTACCAATCGGTCGGCAGTACGAAGTTAAAGGTCGCCCTTGAATCCAATATTAATTATGCTCCGCAACGGAGCGGCCTTAACGCGCGCACCAAAGTAACGTCGTCCCCGTCAATGTCACTTTACACCGTAATTCGACTGGTTCCATGGTGGCCCTGCTAAGAGGATCGACTATCCTTAATCAGGCCTGGCGCGATCGTTTAAAACGATTATAACCCTTCCTCTTCCGAGCGATGTGTATCGCAGGGTGCAACGGTCACACGCTTTGCGCACCGGTAGACAGAGACCCTCTCTGTCCAACGTACAACGACAACCCCCGCGAGTAGCACTTCGGTCTTCTCGTAATTGCGTGCCAATGGAAGTGGTGCACGATGTGCCTATGTATTCTCATCCATCCGCAGACCCTTTCACCCCCTGCGTCTGCACTCACGAGGGAATCTCACGGATCCAAACACCCCCATTTGGGGAAATTTTGTGGAATTGTAGAGTAATACTGGAGAATATTAACCCTTTGCGGTTGAGCGCTTTTTCAAGTGCACCTCTCGCTGGGTCAAACAAATTTGATTGAAGAACGCGATATCATGTACTGAAGCGTTAAATATATGAAGTTAAGTGAAAAATATTTTGTTTAATAGAAGTTTAGACTTTATTAACACTAGAACTACCAAAGCAGTCAAAATGACTGGTAAACAATTTTTTCCAAAAATTCTTCAAGTTTATGGGAGAGCCATAGAATAGATATTCTTTGTCCATTTCATAAACCATAAATTACTGAATCGATCATCTTTTCCCCTCTTAATTTTCCTTGTTTCAAAGCATTTATTTAATATATTTAAATATAGTAGATTTAATGCCGGTAGTTCTACTGTTAAAGAACAATATATTTTGGGCTTATCAAAAAACTAGTGAAACTTATTTTGGTTTTAGCAAATGTAAACTTAAGCCACTAATCAAAGCAAGAATTTGATGTCTGTATGTTTGCGTAACAGTTACTTAAATCGTTATTTATTGCAATTCCTGTAAAACGATAAGCAAATAAGTAACGGTTCATAAAGTGTACTACGCAATAGTAACAACAAAGTATTACCAAATTGAAAAAAAACCTATTGACGGTATAGATAACGAAATTATTTTCTGTAGCCGCAGAGGCGAGATTTGAAGTGAATCGAAATGTAATGTCGCTTGCGTGGTGAGACACTGTTTTGTGTATAGAGGTACACTAAGGATCTCTTAATGCAGTGGAAACATTATAACGAATAAGAATTCATTGAAGTAAAAACAAATGAATGTAGCCATGGTGGTGCAGAGTTACAGGCTGGAGTTTCCAGTCAATGAGAACACTTTTTAAAGCCGTCTTCAACTTTGGAAATTGTTTCCTACATACAGGTACCACTCCGTCTCATTACGTACGTACACGTGTCACAGGTACCTCCGTTCAAAATGGACACATAGAAGTCTCCGTGGCATAAAACTCATCATTACCTAAAATATTAGAAGAACCGGAAAGTAATGTCGTATCTCCAGATATTTTGCTCAAAAACTAGTCGATTTTTATCGATCCGACATTGAAAATTTGCACATTGGGTGACAAAAGGTTATTGTTAACGAGGGTGATTACATCATTCATTAAAAACAAAAACTTGTTACAAATTTATTTCTTTGAATTTAAGGTAGAAAAACGACATTACTTTCCGGTCCACCTAATATTAATACCCAGGTAAAATGACCATAATAGTTAAATTTGAAAAAATACAAAAAATAATAAGAAAAGAGACACGTATGAAGCGAAGACGAGCACAAGTCTCTAAAGTTTGTTTAAAGACCTAAAAAGTTAATATTACTCTCGAAGCCTTCCTATTCCGTTCATTATGACCATCGGCGAACGCGTATATAAACGACTCCCGATTCAACACCTGCCAAGTTTATAGTAACGGACATCTGCCGAATATTCGCCATTCCTCCAAACTGTCGCCTGTAAGGGTCTTAATGGCGAATTTGCGCAAGTACAGAACGTACCGTGTGCACCACGATGGGGTGAGAAGGAGCAAGAGGGTGGCCAGCTCTGGGGGGAAGGTTTGAGAAGCAGAGGTAAGCCGGCGCTTATATTTAATTAAGGAGAGGATACGGGCTCGAGCGAGGAGAAAGTCGAAGAGACTACCGGTTCGAGAGAGAAGGGTGTGTCTGTGTTTCTTGTCTAATTATCTACCCTTCGCGTCCTGCCAGCTACGTTCACTTTCTACTGTCTGCTCCCCCGCCATACGATCGGGTCATTCTTATCTTCCTGCCGGTTTCTGCCTACTCTTTCACCCCTTTCTCCTTCTTTCCTTCGTCCTGCGAATCTGATCTCTTTCCCGTCTTCCCTTCCCACTGCCTCCTCCATCTTTCACTCTTTCTTCCTCCTTCTAATTCTTTAACGCTACGGAAAAACGGTCACAATCTTTTCGTCGTTCCCTCGCAAGTTAATCTACCCCATGGCTCCTGGTTTCGTCGTCTTAGGAGCCGATTGCAAATCGCGAATGCAGAACGAGCCTTTAGAACTTTTTAATTAGATCGACGTTTCTCGCTACTCGCTTGATGATTAACCGTTAATGCGTTCGAGCACGACGTGCAAGAGGTGGAAGCGTAAGGGTGAAAGAAGAAGGGTAAAAACGGTTCAACGTTTATCTGCGTTCGCGCATCGGCCAGAAGATATTCTCTTTTCATTTTCTTCGTGCTTTCTTCTCTCTCCGTTCCCTCGAAGACTCCGTTTAACCTTTCCCTGGGTAGCCCGTTCTCGTTTTCCCTCTCGTCGTTGCCGTTCACCTCTTCCTCGTCTTTCCATCCACCGCTCTTCTTGCCGCAGTCGGACGGTGCAAAACGATCGATTCGATCCGCGCTGGATTGGTTTTAACGAGTTTCCTTTCAGAGCGGTTTATCGAGAATTGCGGCCGCTTTCGACGAGCCCCAGAAACCGAATACGCCGGAGAAATTTCGACGGAAGATCTTAATTAAAGACGCTCGCCAAAAAATGAAAGCCGGCAGATCGAGCGGGATTGGTATTATTGCTAGGCTGACGCGCTAGGACTTCTATTATCGTTCTGTCGTCGATTCCATTAGCGGTGTATATATAATTCAGAAAATTCCACGGGAAATTGTAAAATCGATCCTTTAACCGAGGCTGATTTTAATGGGATCGCTAACGAGATTCAATCGAGGGAAACGTAATCGGATATAACCATTTAGAAGGGACAAAAATCTTATCGCTGGTCGAGGAATTTGCTCGGTCTTTCCCTGATTGACGTTTTAAAAGTGGGATAAGTCACACAGTAAGTGGAAATTACTTTTGGCTTTATGGAAATCTCGATTTGCGAAATGACAATTATCTGTTAATTGATTCTTATCGGTTACTTTGTGTATTCGTTTGGCTTTAACCCTTTCGATACTACTGGTGACTATAGTCACCCGCCGCCTGACACTGGCTGGGTACTATCGATGACTATAGTCACCCGTCGAAATTTCAAACGAATTACTAGTTCATATTTTGTAATTGGATATTTTTTAAATACCATAAGTTTTTAGTTTTCATATATTATATGCATTACAACTTCAATAAAAAAGTAATTATTTATATTACGCCACTAGCCATTAAAAGTTATTTGTCCACGCCGGGACTGCTTCGTACCGCGTTAGCAGACTCGCGGAAAAGTACTCCGTAGCGAAAGGGTAAATCATATGGTCATTTCTTTTTGAAATCAGCCGACTGATTGGAAGTCTAAGCCTTTAATGCCATACTCACCATAGCCCTCCCCCCTAATTAGTTATTCTAATAAGGCATTATTAACACTAGATTTACTCATTATAAATTTGATTACTATATATATAAAACTTAAGTATTATTTTTTAAAAACATATGTTGGTTTTTAGTTACGCAATGAAATATATGTAATTATTGATTCCTCTCCCCCACAGATCCCTTCATTTCTAATTATCGAATGTGGTATTTATACCTATTTTTACGGTTGTGAGCCAATTTGACTTATAAAATGATTTAACAGTTAATCGCATAACACATGAAATTTATAGCTTACATCAGGCCTGAGCAATTTGCGGCTTGTAAACCGCATGTGATTTGTTTCTCCTCTAATTTGTCTCTCCTCGCATAAAAATAATCATCCTCACTTCTTTTCGCTACAGCGCTACATTATCTTTCTTACCTACCCACTTCTGCCATCCTTTCGATTTATGCATCGCGCGTGAACAGAGCGTTTTTAGTGAAATAATATAATTTTATAAAATCAATTTTTTGAAAAAATGTTTCCAATGAATTTTTTAATAATAAATCTTTCATTTATATTGATTTGGAACTATTTTCATTGCAAAAACTTCAATTTTCTCGTGTGAGTCAAATTGGCTCACTTCAGTAAAAATAGGTATATTATCAACATCCGTAAATCTAGTGTTAATAATATTTAGGGTTCTGTGAAATCTGATATTGAACCCAAATATCGCAATTACCTTCACAATTTATCTCTTAGGAATAAAAATCCGTCAGGTATTACGTAAAAGTAAAAATTCGCAGACATAAATTGTATTATATTATATCAAAGTCGCTGTTTTTTCAAAGGGCAAGAAGAGATAACGATATAATATATTGAAAGCAGGCAATTCGCTTTCGCGCGGTTTAATTTCATTAAAATAATAAATACTCACGTTTTTGATGGTTCGTAAACGGTAAGGTTAGTACGACCTATGTGTATTAATAAATTAACATTTGAATTGCCACTTTTATAATGAAATTATATTTTCCGACGATTACGCTGCATTTCAAGCGCGGAGAGAATTAAACGGAATACATAACTTCAAAATAATCGATTCCTTTTCGTATAATAAGCAATTAAATTTGTGCTCGTGAAATATTGCATTTACGTTGCCATTTTACGTTCGCCGGGTAAATGTATATCTATTTACATACGGGAGATTTACGTTGACAAAACGGAGAGGAAGGTCAGCTTTAGCGAGCTGCAATATGTCCATTTGAATTTATCTTGGTTAAGATATGCATTTAATTAATCGTCGCGTTTTTTGATTCAATAAAGAATTCTCTCTGCGACTTTTAAAACGATGCGCGCAAATGCACACGATCATAAGGTGCATCAATTTTAATATTGTGAATATTTTATTTGAATTGATAACTAAAATTACAATCACCGCTCAGTGACTGCTTATGTCAATAGCTGTCTACGCGCGTAACTATAAATAATTCAAATATCCTTCACATTTCGATTTTTCATCAGTTTTTATCGTACGCCCTTTATTTGTATTGATGAAAATGAAACGCACTTGTGTAAACAGCAGGAAAAACAATTTGATGAGTGCTTATTAAAAGCTGACGTCCACCGAACAAAATGAATTCCAATGGAACAACGATGAAAATTTATCCAGAACAATGTGAAAATGATTTTAAGTGCAATTGAAATGTCTTCTCCGAAGTTCAAAGAGAACCGCTTGCAGTGCCTCTTTTCGAAAACTGGGAATGTATTTTATAAATATGTCACCAAATAACGATAGAATTTCATATTAGCCCGCATAATCTAGAATATAATAATGAAAATAATGCTAATAAGCACTATCAACTGTTTCCTGATAACTGAAATTATCAGAAAGTATCGATATTACCTGCGATGGTTTGCGGCCGCTAATGTCGATGGCACACCTGGCAACGCAGCGTGTTAATTTCAAATTTTATATCAAACCGCATAAAAATGATGTCTACTAAAATAATTCTCTTTCAACAATCCCAAATAAAATATTCTAAACAACAGCTACACTACAGTTCAATACCTGCATTTAACCCTTTCGAGACTAACGGGACAATATATTCCAAACTAATGTTCATTTAAACTGCTGGGCTTTTTAAACCCCATATAAAAAGCCGATGGGTTAATATGCCGCACTTCCAAATTTCTAAATTTTGATCATTTTCAACGGCAACATATAATTATCGTGTTCAACAAGCTTATCGTACATCCAAAATATTAATAAAAACTTGTTACAGCCTGTTTCAAATTAAATATAAAAATCCGTCTCGAAAGGGTTAAAATCGTCAAATTATACTTCAATCATCAGTCAGTGCGTATATGTCTCACATCATAAACAAACAGAGAAAACTAAAACGTAAGAGATTTCTAAAAACTAAGAGGAAATGAAATCAGTCGGAAAATCAGTAGAAAAAAACACGGCCTTTTAACGCTAATACGACGAAGATCACGACCCGTCTGATAAGAGATCTACTCTCCCCAATGGCTGTCCGAAATACGCTGAAGAGGGTGACTGAAAAAAGGAAACAAGGTTTACTAAACGTGTCAAGGAAAGCCCGTTGCCTCCTACCATTTTCAGATATTTAAATCCCCGCGAACAACTCAGAGTCTCCATCCCCGAAGACCGGCCACCCTCTTGCCGAACCCTCGAAGACGAAGGGGTGAGTTTCGTGTACCGGGAGTGCCTTCAAAGTGCAGAGGAAAAGCAAGAAATAATAGGAGGATAAAAAGTATAGAGAGCGAGTTGTTGGAGCGTAACGTGTATTCTTGTCAGACCGAGGCCGAAAGACGTGGTACACGATGCTGGAGCTTCTAGGGCCCGTTTCGCGAACGGAGAGCGCGAAAGAGAGGAAAAAAAAGGGGATGAACGAGAGAAAAAGCAGAACCTCCCTTTTAATGGTGTGGGTGTGTCGGCACGAATGGAGGAGTAAGTTTTAAAAACATCCTGCCCAATATGCCTCTGGTGGTGGTTTTATCGCTCTGCCTCTTGCCTCCACCTTCAGTGAGTCGGACTCTTTTCCGGAACCCCTATCCGGTAAAGCCCTTTTCCGCCTTGGTGCCGAGGGTACTTGCACCTCGCGCACTACCGGCTGTAAATCCTACCGAAAAGCATCTGCGGGTATCAAGAAACACGTCCTGGAGTGACACACGGCCGATCTCTTAGACTTGTGGAGGTAAAGCGTGCTATTTTATTGTTTCCTCGGCGGTACGGTTTTGGAAGTTTAAGGAGAGAAAGGATTCGGATGTTTTAGAAGGGCGAAGCTTTTTCGTTGTTCTTTGCCTGTTTGATGGCTGGAAAATTGTAGGAGAATGGGGAGGATGCACGGGAGTTAGAACGAAGCGAGTTATTTTAACCCCTTAGCTTACGATAACGTGTGACACACGTGAGGCGATAAATGGAATACGAAATTTTGAAGTTGTCCAATAACTATTAAATTGAAAATATCAGTCGATCACGACACGGTAAAATTATTTCTATAATATTAATATTGCAGTCAGTTGTGCCAAATCTTAAAGATCAGAGAGAAATTTTTATTTCTGGAATTAATTCTGGGGTATTACGCACGCTGTCAAAGTAGAAATCGTAAGGCAAGGGGTTAACCCTTTGCGGTCCGAATTATTTCGTCAGTTTTGTAGTGAGCTAAATGAAATTAAGTTCATAACATTTTCTATCGTTGATTATTCATTTTTTTTTTTTAATTAGTTGATCATTCATTATTTATTCTAGTGTTCAGTTAGAATTTCAAAAATCCGGAGACCGAGGTATCAAAAAAAAGAATACAACCCCATATCCGAAAAATAATAATACCCATTTCTCCTCCTCCAAGAAACTCCTCCGTACACTTTCACCACGTTAACCCTTTGCGGTCCGAATTACTTTGTCAAGTTTGTAGCCAACTAAATGAAATTAATTGCACAACAGTTTCTGTCGTGGGTTATTCATTTGTTTTTAATGATATCAATAACTGTAGGTAGTGACGGATATTTAGGTGATATTAGAAAATCATTTAGAAATTGGAAAGTTCATATGAAATCACTAGAAAATAAAATGAAGTTAAAAGCTATGTCGAGTAGAGCTCGACACAGGACTGCAAAGGGTTAAAGTGAGGAGTGATGAATTCGGTTGAGGTTTTGATTTTTTGCGTACTAATTAATTGTTTGGATCTTATGCGTATTGAATGAATGATTTAAAAATATATCTTCAATGTATCTTACAGTTGTACATACATGACGAGATAAAAGTTGAAAATTGGAGAACGTAGATAATACTGTAATTGGAGATGGCTAAAATTCTTACAATTGGGATCATTAGCTCAATAGATTTTATTTTTGAAGCATTTAAATTATAATGACTCGTAAGAGAGTCAAAGTGGTGGTTGAAATATTTACATTCAGATCGAACTTCAAAAGATTTTTGAATGATTAAGTGCACAAATGTGATGTTATAAACCGTATTCATACCTTATTGCACCTCAAACCTGGAATATTTCTACAGCTCTACTGAAGCTTCATTCGTAAGTCAAAAACTTTCATAAACCATACTTATAAAATTGTATAAACTTTATAATAAACTAATCAGTTATTATCCCAAACAAACAAATTCCAACAGTGAATTAATTCTAACAGATTCTACTCTTCGATTTCATTTCTTTCATTTTTCTAAATATTTCAGCTTTCTAAATATTTCCCTTCAATCTTCGAACTTCGTGCTCGGAAATAGCCATGCGTCTCTATGCCATACAGCTCTACTGAAGCTTCATTCGTAAGTCAAAAACTTTCATAAACCATACTTATAAAATTGTATAAACTCTATAATGAACTAATCAGTTATTATCCCAAACAAACAAATTCCAACAGTGAATTAATTCTAACAGATTCTACTCTTCGATTTCATTTCTTTCATTTTTCTAAATATTTCAGCTTTCTAAATATTTCCCTTCAATCTTCGAACTTCGTGCTCGGAAATAGCCATGCGTCACAAAGAACCGTAGGCTAGAATGTACTCGACCTAAGTCCCAATATTGACGTTGAGCCTCGAGCATTTACATCTTGCCGATGTAAGACTTGGCAGCATGCATCGACGTAGCAACATTTCGTTTCATTTTGCAGCCCTTTTTGCCTTTCCTTTGACCGACAGGGGAAGATTGGATATTTCTCATAGGAGAAAGCTGCGCACCTGCTTTTTCCATCGACAGCCAAACGAATAGGGCGCATACATATCGGAGGCCTGTGCTTTTCGTTTCTCTTCCATGCAACGTATGAACTTATAGGCTTGTACACCTTAGGAAACGGAATGCGACACAGTAAAGTGAGGGACCAGAAACAAAGCACTTGGGACGAAAGGGGAGATTGCTCTCGCATCGCCTATCCCCGCCATGTCGGTCCCGGAAACCTGAGATCGACGAATGAAAACCGAAAATAAAACACTACTTTCATCGTTCACATGACGACGCAACGAATGTACGAGTCTCTCCTGCCAATAGCGCGTCAAAATCGAAAATGCGTGAGGGAGTGGGATGTCCCTATTCGTCGGGCGAATCAGAGCAAATTACCCCTCAAGTATCTTGTTTCTGGTCCCTCATTTTAACTACCGAAGAACGGGTAGAAGGTTCTGCGTAACACATTCACCGTAGCAACTGTTTTGAAATCGTCTGTATTTGGTGTTATGCCCTAAATAAGCCTCGTACTGAACTTTCCTATTTTAGAAAATATCTCCGAATACGTCGAAAATTTGTGATAAAATATGTATAATATGTTTAGTACAACTTTTTCGAGAACTTGCTTGTTTAACGCTAACCGTACCACACATGATGAAATAACCGGTTCAGTGGGATAAAAATATGTATTTTTTTGTATTATTAACTAAAGACTGTTTTCTGCATAGTTTCCTACATTAACCCCTTGCCCTACGATTTCTTTTGTGCCTGTGCGTGTAATAATTCAGAATTAAATTGCTAACATGAAAATTTATCAGTGGTTCCTGATATATTTTACAATTTAACGCAATATTAACACGTTCGTGGACAGTAAAAATTTCAGTGAGCTGCAAAAATAGACAGTCAAGTATTACACTTCTAACTACACAGAGAAAAAATAAAATAGTATGAAAATACTCAATGAATCACTTGGCCATCACTTTAAACTGCATAATAATTACAAAAAATTAAGGTTATATAAAATGAAATGAATTATAGTTGGCTTTGTCATTTGGCATGACTGAATGCTATAGCATACATGTCATTCTACATTACGATGAAAATGAATGTTATAGCATTCACGTCCGCGAACGTGTTAATAATAGAGAAATAATTTTATTGTGCTGTGTTCCACTGGTATTTTCAATTTCATTATTTTTGGGATGCTTCAATATTTCCTATTCCATCTATCGCATCACGAGTGTCACTCGTTATTATAGGCCAAGGGGTTAAATTGACAATCTCCTGCATTTCTTCCGGAAAAAGCAGTACCGTTGTTTCGTAATCAGTAAAATGATAGACTACGATCAGAATAGATATACATAAAGGTATTTTTGGTTAGTGTTCACGGTAAGGAATAAATATGCCACGAAGCACGAAAATCCTTGGTGTCGGTATTATGACGCTTATAATTCGTTTGTTTCTATTCTCAGTCTTCGATTAAGGAGTTGAGGCAAGCTACTGTGAACATCAATTATAAACAGACTTTGAAATCTTTATCACAATTAGTCTACCTAAAAGCAACTCACAAACCATAGTTTGAAAACTGCTGTTCCATTCATCTGTAATTGAGTTTTCGCTCTATTTAACATATCACCTACATTTCCAATCCAGAAATAATCCCAAGATACGTTCCAATTCTATGCAAAGTCTCGTGTACGTATAATAAATTAGTACGATGCACGGAAAGTAATATTCTCCCACATAACGTAGCACAAAGTGTCGCATTCAAATTCGATTCCTGTACATACGTGTAGCTTTCTTAACCGACCTAAAAACATGTCGCCACACATAGTCTAGAAATTTCTATTTCATTTATCTATAACCGAGTTTTCGTGCTATTGAATATACCACGTGCACATCCAACCCAACAATAATCCCATGATACGTTCCAATTCTCCGCAAAGTTTCGTGTAAGTATTATGTTGGTGCATATGAAATGTCGGATTAGGTCTATACACTATATTTTGGCCATATTTTGTAAATAGGTAGCCTTAAAATTAATAATTTTATAGTTGAAACAGGTTATTTCATCTATACGCTCGATGTTGAGTGTATTTTTTTGGAAGACTCCTAATTTCTATAAAAAAATATACTTTTTCCTGCAACGTGAGTACTAGTGAAATACGAGTAGTAATCCGATATGAATTTAAACTTGGTAATAATGCTGCTACTGCAAGTCTTAACATAAACAGAGCATATGGGAGGCAATTGTTAATGAAAAAATCCTACACTGTTGGTTCAAAAAGTTTCGTTCTGGATATAAGTATCTTCAAAATGCGCCTCGTGGTAGACCCACAAACGTATGACATAATGATGTCCTAATCTATATATGGAAAGCTGAACTTCCTTTTTTCCAAGGCGATGAAAGCATTACGACTGACAGATACTGCAAAAAAATTGAACAAATGCTTGTAGAATTGAAAATACTGCGTTCGGTTTCAATTAATCAGCAGGGGCCTACTTTATTGCACGACAACGCAAGACCATATCCGTCAAAAGTGAGCTCAAAAAAATGCCGTGAATTGAAATATGAAATTTTACGGTACCCGCCTTATTCACCTGATCTTCCTTTAACGGATTATCACATTTTTAAACAGCCAGACCAGTTTATTACAGAAAAAAATGCAATAAGGATGGTGACCTTAAAAATGTCGTCTCCAATTTCATCGTTTCTAAAAACTGAGACTTTATGAAAAATCGTATAAAAGCCCTTGTGGATCTTTGATAGAAGTGTATTGATGTCGATGGAAATTATTTTAATTTATAAACATTCATTTTGCAAAAACAGTGGCATTTTAATTTCGCCGTATACAATCCGACATTTCATATGCACCAATCCAATATAATAAATTAGTAAGATGCACCCAAAGTAATATTCTCTCACGGAATGCAGCACAAAGTGTCGCATTCAAATTCAATTCCTGTACATGCATGTAACGAGGTGTACGCAAGAACAGTTACCAGAGCGAACGAAGGAAAACGAGGCAGAAACGTGGGAAGCCTTCCTCCGTCCCTCGCACGAGAGGGGTAGGCAGGCACAACTAAAAACAACTCGATCCATCGACATCCTATTTCGTTTCTTATTACGTAAACGTCTGAAACACGCGATTTATTTGGTTTATTTTCATATGGAATGTTCTTTGGCACGATCTCAAAGGCGGAATCGAGCCTCTGTGCCTTCACGGAGGCTACCCTTCCGCCTCCTTTCTACCCGGACCCTCTTGGTCCTTATACCCCTGCGGGATCGACGACTTCTTCTCACACACGATTACGATCGACCTACAGCGAACTAATATCCGAATTTTTGTGATTCCTTTTACTGGATATTGAAAGCGTCCTCCTGCGATCCTGCAAACGTATACGTTCACTTCTTTCCGTGTCTCCTCGTCGTCTGGGATATGCATTGTAATTGATTCTCTCCTGGAGGAAGGTATGAACGTTGAAATTGAATCGTATGTTCTTTGTGTCTGGTGATGAATCTAGTTGTAATCTTGACAATGTCGAAGCTGAGGGAACTGTGTGATAGAGAGGCTTCAGTTTTTACAATTTGCAGTGTAGCAGTATAAACGGGAGGGTTGATGTTGAATTATTCTTAACAATATAATATTACATAGTTTGAATGAGTTAAAAAACGACATTACGTTCTAGGAATTCCTATTCTAAACAGGAGACTCTCTGCAGTGTAGGGGAGGGTAACATAAACAGTTTATATTACTGGGTGGGCCCGAGCTCGTCTTTTGGGCATCCACAGTCAGTCCGTTCTAAACTCCTACAGTATAAAAACGTTTCTTCCAAAGCCTTATAATAAATAATAATATTAACATAAAGTATATTAAGTTATTTAAAAACCCATTTCTAATAGTTGATATTGAAATTCTTATCGTGCAGGATTTTGCGTTCATAGATAGGTTAAAAAGAAAGCATGACATTTTTTTACGAAGCTTCCTTCGCGAGAAAATCAAAATTGAAAAATTTATCTGATGTTTGCAATTTGAAAATATTGATAACATTGAAAACTGTTGATACTGAACGATGATACCTACAATAAGATAGAAGGAGAGATGGAGTATGAATCCAGGTCGCTACTATGTATGTAAATATAAATAATAGTTCAAAACAATTTATGTAAAATCGAAGCATGGTATGCGTGCGTCATTAGCTATGTACAATGTTACCTTCATTTTTGAAAACGTGGTCTCGAAGGAAGAAATGTTGTTGAATAACATTCCAGTTTCTTGCCACTAAGTCGTTAGACTCCTACAAATAATATTTTAACGTGTAAATAACGCTTATGGTTGCGATGACTTTTTTTTTAATTTAACTCTTTGTTATTGTATAACAACTATGTTTTTTCCCACTACTTTTGATTGTTGCCTCTACTGAAAAATAAATAAATCAATTCAAAATAGAAACAGTGCACGCAATATTGAAACGTGGCATTCAATTTATATTTCTATATAAATCTACAGCGGTTGAATCTTTTTTTCCATCACTGTTAATTTGAAATTATAAAGTCTTGATTGTAAATTGTTCGAATGCTTAACGTCGGTGGATTTACGTAATAGGGTTTACGTTTGCAATTAAATTCACCGAATTTAACGTACGGCGAAAGAACTCAGTGGCGTATTTAAGTTCAGACAACTCGTGGAGATTTTCGCAAAGACAGTGACACGCTGTGACGTAAATATTTCATTATCTGCAATTATAATGCCAACGTTATGAACTTTCTCGTGTCACGTTTAAATTTCTCATACCTTTCACGAAACATTAATGAGATGCTTTTTGACGGAGGAATCTGAAAGTTACCACGATTCATGTAACGCCGTTCCAATTGCAAGTGGTTACTAATTAATGTAGTATTAATTGCATGCTGTCGGAATATTTTATTTAAAGCACCGAAAAAGGAGTCAAAGGCTTACAAATTATGAAAATCGTCCAGACAATTTAACAAGTAACGATAGAATTTTCAATCGCATTGACATTAGGCTTTATTGCAGCAGCGGTATCTTCATTATTTTAATAATCTCTAATTAATTAAATTTTTATAGACGTTCAGATACGTTCAAGTGTGTGAAAAATACCGCAGTATTTTACTATGAAATCCTTCGTTATACAGCAACGTGTGATTTCCACATAACCGTACGGTCGCTCCCTTATAATAGAATTTCCATCAATTTCCGTGATATTATCAGCGAAAATCAGTGACGCTGAATTTTATTTTGACATTTCAGCGAACACCGAACCGTGTAATCAGCAAAGTGCCGAGCACGACGATTCATCGACAATTCGTACGAAGAGCATTTGAATGTCTATTTAGGCGCATCTGCAAAATCGATGTTACCAAATTATTGCAATAACAATGACTGCAATCAGTTCCAAATAGAAATAGTGCTCGCAATATCGACACACGGCGTCCAATTTAAATTTAACGTTTCAAATTGCGATGCATCTATCCATGATTATTGAACTTGATTATTGGCCTTAAAGAATTGTATTTTTCATTTTCCCCGTGGTAAGCTTGGAAAAAAATCCATTTCAATCTGCAAAATAAATAAATAAAAAATAAATGACTTATGACCTTTTTGTATTGTAGTCATTTTCGTAAATTGCTCGCGCCTAACTCTGCTTCATCTTTTTTTAGTGTTAGTCTTTTATTTTAGCCACGGAACAATTTGCATACTTTATAAGTTTTCTTTTTGTAGTAAAATTCCTTGCTGGCGACATATTTTATTAACGATATGTAGCATCACGTTAGAGGTGACTTAAAAGTTCTAGGTAAAAATAACGTTATACAAGAGAATGTCACAGAGCATAGAATTAACGAGAAATCGAACTTCTTTACTTTTTAAATAAGACTATAATCGATACACTGTTAATAGTTACGTACTTAAGAATGAAAGTTTAACCATTTGAGGACTAGAGACGCATATATGTGGTCTGAGAAAAAATTTAATCATACTTTATCGCTGCTTGTATACACAGCTAGAGTTGAAACATTGAAATGCAACCGTTGAAATATGATTAAACAAATAGTAATTTATAATGTATATAGATTAACAGCCTAATTTGCTGATAAATAGGTGGTTTTGGATCGCAAAATAAATGGTTATCTATCAATATTCAAAAATGTCTCCGTCCGGAAAGGGTTAATCAATAAGCCTGCGAGGGCTGTTTTAAAATATTCACGAACATCTCAACCTCCAGCGTATCGAAAATAATTTCGCCAAAGGCCCCGATCCGGCGTACTCGGCGTCGCCATTAAGCCGATTTATAATTAACTACAGAGCATTCGTAAAACCTTTGTAGTACATGCTTCTTTTACTAGGAAAGCAAATGACATAATCTCTCTACGGTCTGAAACGAAGCAGTAATTGAACTTTCAATCCCTCTTCGACTTTCCGCGCGAAAAGTCATTTCACAGATTGCTCCAAGCCCGAGCGGAGAATTGAGAGTAAGAGTAGTAAGAGTAGGAAAAAAAAGAAAAGTGTCATTAGCGTTCCTTTTTGTAGTTTGACGCACGATACCAGGAAATAGGTTAATAGAATTCTAATTTGAGCGCACGACGACGAGAGGGTAGGGGTTTGACCGCTTAGCCCTCCTACATCCCCCTCCAAGGGATGAACGTGAGGAACGGGATCTCTTCCTTTGCCGAGAAAAAGATGCAATTAGCTCCTTCGTTTCTTACGCTCGGACGTATAATCGCGTCAAACTTTCTATCGCATGCTTTGATCTCCCGTAAAATCTCTGAAAACGAAGAATAAAAGGTGGAAAGGGTAGGTGCAGCCGAACGAGTAACGAGAACACGAAAGAGAGAGAGCATGGAGGGCAACCGTTGATCTGAAGATGAATACGGTCTTCCTTATCGCCTTTGCACTCAAATATCATTTTTAACACTAGAACTACCAAACCAGTCAAAATGACTGGTACACAATTTTTTCCAAAAATTCTCCAAGTTTATAGAAGAGTCTTAGAATAAATATTCTGTGGCAATCTTAAAAAACATAAATCATCAAATCGATTAGCTTTTCCGCCTCTTGGTCCCTCCTTTTTCAAAGTACGTATTTAATATTTTGAAATATGATAGATTTAACGCCGGTAGTTCTAGTGTTAAGCGAGTCTCGCTTTTACCTCGTTCAATTTCGATTAACAACACGAACGACATTGTTGCAGTTTCGAGAGAATTTTCGCGGCGAGCTGCGGCACAGTGGGATAAATGATACTTTGAAATCTTTCCTCTCAATTTGACGCTTTCTCGCACGATTCCGATTATCGAAGAAACGATCGGAAAATTAAGTTCAATTATCGTCTTCGAAGGAGAAGCGGTCGAGCATTTTTCAGACGTTCTTTAAGAGGCTTGCGGAGCTGCAGTCCTCTGCTTTCGATTTTGTCTTTTTTAATTACAACTCGATACTTGTAGAACCGGTTTCGTTGTTTTTCATCGAAGGAATTTTGGATTTTTTCAATTAACGGCGATATAAGTGAATATTGGGATCGGGTTTGATGAGAATACCAATTGAACTAATTCATTGCGAATTTAACCTCAATTATGAATTCCATTATGTAGAATCGATATGGAGGAGATCAAACATTGAATTAATCAAATTGCAGTTAATGCTATTTTAGATGGCATTTGCAAACAGCGTGATACAATTACGTTCTGCGTTTTGCATAAGACACTATATCTATTGGGTTATGGTGATAATGTTAAACAGGGAAATCATTCTCTTAAATAAGTGGCCTAACACTTTTTTTACATGAGATAAATATTTTATATTCAATGATTTGAAATTCATTAAAAATTTAAAACAATCGGGGAAATGGTAAAAGTAGTTGAAGTTAGAAATGCAGAAATAATTATCAATAAAACACATAAAATAGTACAGCCCTGTTACGATCCATTAGAAAAAGAATCTCCAAAACATCATGTTGACTTCGAATCGATCGAATTTCCCTGCCTTGCATTCCCCGCTTCAGTTCGTTCTATTATTTCTCATGACGTAAACATCTGTATCGAGTAATACCGCCATTTCCGGGATAATTTCGGCTTCAATATCAAAGCCATGGAATTCCAAAGCGTTTAAAAACGATTGCATAACCCATAAAGCCTCCTTCCCCTCGGAATGGTGGTAGATGGAAGAAAGGGGGAAGAGGGAGAGAAACCGACAGAGGATAAACCTCCGAAGGAAATACAAGGTGGCGAAACAAAGAGAAAATCCAAGCAGAAACGAACGAATGGTAAGAAAAGAGGAAGATAGAACGATCCATAGAGTGCGGAGGAAAACGAGGGAGAATGAAGAAGAGACGAGAAGGGTCCTCTGGAAGCTCGAAGACTGCGAAGCCAGACACCAGGACCGCGTTACTTCCAGGCCGCCGGTGCCTTTTGATCTTTCAAAGTCTAGACTTCCTCCAGTCTTCTATCCTATTCCAGCCAGTCGTGCTCACCAGGAAGTAAACGCTTCAGGACCGACTTATCGAAACTTTACGGAACTACGCCGATATCCGTTCGTTCTTCTCTCCTCGTGCCGGTTTCCCTTCTTCGAAGACGTGGCCCTCTCTCCTCTTTCCTTCGACCGTCCAACCCTCGTCACTATCCATCCTACAAAGACTTTTCTTTTTCCTCGGGTTCCTCGATAAATCCTTCCTTCTTCTTCGAACGCTTCGAGCCTCTCCTTCTGTCCTGTTACTCTCGTTTCTTCTTCGGGAATTTGCCCCGCAATAAAACGATGAACGGTGTTTCACCGTTGGGAGAATTAATGCGGCTATTGACTGTTGGAACGGGAAGTTCCTCTGGTTAATGGGCGACCGGAGTCTTGCGGTTTTGTAAATCGTTACTAAAGGCGGGGATACGGTCACCAGAAATGTTGTTACGAATGATGGAGACGATGGGGAGATTGTCGGTTTATTGGTAGCGATTTAAGGTAGAAACACATTGCTGTCCCGTCGCGTGAAATTAATATTAACACTTTAATGGCCGCACGTCAGCGCAGTTAAACTTGGCCAGGGGCCGGCAATATTTTTAAAGAATTAAATTATAAAAAGTTTATATAAATTCACGAAATAATTGAACATGTGCGAACACACACATTTTTAATAAAAAAACAATAAAAATAAACACAATATCCTTTCCTACAATATCTACACTTGTTCACGTACAACACAGGAATGGAAATATGAACTTATGCTGCCAATAATATAAAGCATTTGCAAGAGAGGAAGAAGAAGGAGAAGAAATGTATGGTTTAATAATTATACTATATGTATTATGTTACCCGTCAATAACGTTTAGAGGAATCATCACACAGAGGGTGTGTTACTGGCCAATAACCGTCGGCGGCAGTATCACACACATGTTGTCTGAGCAGCCATTAACACTAGAACTACCAGACCAGTCAAAATGACTGGTACACAATTTTTTCCAAAAATTCTCCAAGTTTATATGAGAGTCATAGAATAGATATTCTACGTCTATCTTATAAAACATAAATTACCGAATCGACTATCTTTTCCACCTCTTAATTCCCCTTTTTTCAAAATACTTATTTAATATTTTTAAATATGATAGATTTAACGCCGGTAGTTCTAGTGTTAAAGTCATAAAGTATTAAGGATAGCAATACATCATAATTTATGTTTATGAAAATTTAAATTACAGTAGGTGGTAACAAAATTTGTCTTTTTGCTATAATTTCTTATAATACATGGCAAGTTCGTTTTATTCTGTGTGGCCGAGTATAATTGTTGCCAGTTAAAATTCTTAAATGGTCTATCAATCAAAATTATATCAGCATTCACATTTCATTGTTTGGTCAAAATAAATTTCATTTACCACGTATTACAAGAAGGATTTTTACCCTTAAATAAATTAAATTAGATTATATAATTCAAGCACGACGATGTTGAAACGCTTATAATATATTAATGTAAACGATAATTTAATTTACTTCTATCTTAACTTAAAACAAGATCAATACCGGCGCGTTCATCTGAATTCCCACCGAGGCGGAAGCTCTTTTAAGCATGACCCCATAAAATTTTCTTAAAATTTGCCGCTTTAGTTATTCTTTCTCAAGTAGAGGAAGCGTTAAGTGGATGGTACATCGTTTGTGTTTCAAAACCTCCCGCGTTAACCGGCTTCGTTTAAAAACTTTGCGGACGGTTCATAAGAGGCGAGCGGAACACAAAACGAGCCCGGATGAGGAGCCTCTCCTGCGGTTAACTTTGAGCTTGCAATCACGCCGATGGCTAGAGACAAATGGCATTATCGCGGGAGAATCATCGTTTCCCGTTCGAATACTTGAAGCGAAGCACGATTTCAATAACTGTCCTGCTATGGAAACACAGGCAGATGCTGTTTCCCAATCAAACGTTTCATTTATGTTGGTATGCGCACGAGTGCTTTTATCCCGGGGGCAGGACGACAGTTCGCAACATTCGCATACTCTAATTGCTGTTAGTCCTCCGTTACGAACACGTAGCTGGATAACACGGGAAACGATGGGAAACGACGTCTAGTGGTTGCGATGAGACGAATGTTACGAATACTAATTGAACCTATGCTCGCGAATGTAAAATTGTGTTACGTTTGCAATATTTCCACGCGTGCATTATAATAGAAGAAGGCTTGAGTCAATATTTTTATAGAGGGGGGCACGTTAGAGAGATTCAAAGATTTATTTACGATTCGATGCATTTGGTAATGTAGGAACGGAATTCCTAGCAATAACCAAATAGTACTAATTTTTAGAATTAGCACTAGAACTACCAAACCAGTCAAAATGAATGGTACACAATTTTTTTCAAAAATTCTTCAAACATATAAGAGAGTCATAGAATAGATATTCTCTGCCCACCTCATGAAACATAAATTACAGAACCGATCGGTGTTTCCACCCCTTAATTCTCCTTGTTTCAAATCACTTATTTAATGTATTTAAATATAATAGATTTAATGCCGGTAGTTCTAGTGTTAGTTACTTTGGATGGTTTGTATATAAGCGAGAGTGGATGTTTAGAGTGCGTGATTTGGAAGGCGACGATTGTCAGGGCCTGCATGAATGTTCAGTCTATGGATAAGCAGAAAATGAGTGAGTGCAAAAGAGAACGCATGATGTGAGAAAGAGTATCGAGGGTGGATGCGAGCGTGAATTTGGGAAGAGTCAATTGCAAATATGCAGTTGAGTTGAGAGTTTAGAGAGTGAGAGACATAGCGTGAGTGGAGAAAGCTTTAGCGAGAAATTCAGGGTTAGAATAATTTTAGTGCTGTTAAGAGCTTTGTATTTTTATAGTTAATAAAGTTAATCACGTATTCTTAAATTACACGCGTTCAGTTTAGTTTCTAGGCTACGATATTATTTTTTAATTAATTTTAAGGGAATCTATTCTGTTTCTTCAAGGACGAGTACCGATATTCTTTGGTGGCTCGTCTGAGATTAAATTAGAGTAGGACCCTATACTAATTAGTCAATGGATTTTGAAACATCACGGACTTACACTTAAGGCTGTTGAATTCCATTAGAGCTGTAAGAGATAATTTTTATTAATTTTTGCTGATATAGTCTCCTCGGTTTTATATAATGCCACGTAACAGCTTTACAAGTTTGATACAAATTTAATCGATGATTATTGAAATTGTAAAATTAGCTTCGAAAGCCCCTTGTCAGTGTCTTCCAACAAGTCCATTTTTAAATTTGAAGCGGTAGCTTATTCAAAATTATAAACTGACATCGTTCCCCAATCACTTCAATCATCAGCAAATTTTCAATATTATCACAATACAATTAAAACAAAAACACAAACGCAAACCGTACTACCAGCTCCCGAAGATCGCTTCAACTAATTACAATCTCCTCATACAATTTTAAAATTAATCCCGCTAATTACATCGTCGGCAGATTCGAGCGAAACACCGGGCGCTCATAGACAGAGAGGAAAAACGATCGTGAAATTGAAATCTGAAATCAGCTATCGGGGCGAGCATAGAAAATCTCACGTTCAACAAGAAAGCTCGGTGACCTCCTCCGGCTGGGGTTGCTGCCGCGTTGGTAGTCAGCCACCCTTTGTAGTTTTCCTCCTTTTCTCCCGAACCTCCGTCCTCTTGGCCACCCACTTCTTCTTCTTCCTTTTCCTCCTCCTCGTCGACTAACCTTCCATCCACGAACCCGTCGTATAACCCGCCTCGCTACTTACGTTCGGCTCCAGTGAATTAAGCTAAGGGAAGTCAATTGGAAAAGTTTTTATTGGTCCGCGTTTAGGAATTCCACGATGCTAGCCCATATCGTTTCGATTCTAGACGACGCTATACCTACCACCGCGCGGATACCTATCTCGTTCTTGCATTGGGAATATCATCCGTGCTGAGGCGACGCTTCCTTCGATCGACGATTCTTTCGCGCGTTATTGCACAGGGAGTCCAGGGACGGGGAGGACTCTCCTTTTCTCTTGATTGCATTTTATTTTGTTCCATTTGCCGGCGTATGCTTTACGAGCTGACACGTAATGGGCTGGTTCCTCGGATTATACGTCAGACATTCAGACCCGTCGTTGAAACGAGCTAAGTTAGCGGAGGGTACAACGAAGCAAATTGCCGTGTTCATTGTTATTGATGAATTGAAATTTGTACGGCTCGGTGGAGTTGTTTATTGGGAGGAGTGATGCAGTTTGTGAGACATTGTTTTATTCCTTGAGGATATTAGTCGATTGGGGAAGATGTTTGGTCGCTAAAATTGTGAGAGTTTGAATCAGGACGGCAGTGGTTTTTCATTTAGATAAAATGATTGTACCGTAACATAAGTGATACAGGATTTGTTTAAAAGACATACTTTTACATTTACAGTGGGCCCTCGACTTTCGCACACAATTGGTTCCTGAAAGTGTGTGCGAATGTTGAATGTTCGAAAGTAGAGGGATGTAAAAATATATGTACCAAAAACTGTGTTTGTGTATACATAATAAAGTTATGAATAAAGTATAAATAATAAAGTTAAAGAGGCGTGTGTAAATGCTTGCGGGTGTTTTCTTTATAAACTTGTCAAGATTTAGTTGAATACCTCCTTTTTTTTTTCTTTTCTTGACAAAGAATTCTATAACATGCTGTGTCTTTCTAATACAAGACTGAAACTGTTTTGTCTTCTTGATCGGAACAACATTGTGTCCCCTCAGGGGGGACATCCGACAGCAACGCTAAAAAAGTTGAATTTTTAAAAATGTGCGAAATAGCGAATTGTGCGAAAGTAGAATGTGCGAAAGTCGAGGGCCGCCTGTATTGCAACACATATTAGCCTAACAGGTCACTTGTATTGGTTTGAATACTGACATATATTCAGATATAAATATAGTATAAATAACTAAGAATTATAATTCTTAATAAATAATTAAAGAAAAATAAATAATTTTTGATGTTTACGAAATTGAAAAAATAGTATTACAGTGGAATTAAGAATGAAGTTTTATGGCTTCTAAACCATTGAAGGTGTGGTATGAGTGTAGCACAGAAAAGCCTACAATTTACGATAAGGTAAAAGGACTCGTATTAACATATTAGAACTACTTCATTCGTAATTTATCAATTAAGTCTAAAGAAAAATTTCTCGCGACAATGGATTTTTCAACTACAATTCCAAGTACCTAACGTACCGCAATTTCATTTATACCAATGAAAACATTGCTTCCGCAAATAATTACAAAAGCAGGAGCTACGGGTAAATAGGGAGAGAGAAAAAGAGGGTTGAAGCTAGAGGAAGGAAGCTGCGCAAAACCAGACGGTTCGACATTTTTCCCCGTGTCGGATCAGTGAACGCTTTATTGGATTTTGCGAAAAAAAACATTGCAGCCGTTTCGGGATCATCCGTCCTAATTCCATTTATTGGCTTGGCGGAGTTCGCATCAAAAACGGGCTGCAAGTGCGCAACCGGGCAACTCGCCGTCTGTTAAATTTGGCGCGGTCGCTTGGCCTGGCCGGCGGCATTATTAAATTATTCTGCTCGGTGCAATTATATGGAATAGTTGTTATCGGCCGCTAAAAATCGATGAAACGCGCCTCGTTCATCTCTTGCCGGTTTTCAACACCGCGTTCGGAATCATACTTTATATAGCTTCTCTTCTATTAAATGTCGGTGGCGTTTGTTTCGGGGAGTCGAATTTTTTGGGATGTATATACATGTATCATTCTACTCATGTTTACGGTTAATTTTTAAGGGTTTTTAAAGCCTGATAATTTGATGTTATTAGCAGTGTCAATTATCGAATTCTTTCGAGAGAAGGTCAAAGGAAATTGAGAGATGGGATCGATGCGGTGTCCCCTTTTGCGTGGGAATTTTAAAATTAACTTTGTTGGAGAAAAAGAGCGGATGCTGAGAGCAAAGGATATGGGTTCCTCCTTTGAAGAAACTCGTAAAATCTAATAACTGATAGACGTAATTCCCATCCATTTAGAGGTACAATGTTATTACGTTAAAGTAACATGATATTTCTCTGCCTTTATTTGTTGATTTTAAGTTTTTGTTGGTGTATATCATCGTAGCTAACAACTGTGGGTATCATTTTATTCAGATAAAATGAACAAATGTTTATTGTCTAGAGATAAATGTTTCTTCTTTCAAATTTAATCTACCCGTAAACTTAATTATTCAACGTATGTGATTATCGGCTACAAGCCAATACTTATTTCGAGATCATTAAAAAATGGTTAAATAAAGAAGGAATATTTTAAGAATATATAGAAGTTCACGGAAGAACTGACACAAATCTGAATAAATCTTTATTTTGAAAGCACATATCGCTGCGCGATTTACCTTAATGCAATGACTTTTGCTAAATACTGCCGCTTTTAAAATATATTTTACATCAATATTTAAGATCAGATCGATTAATGTCTAAAATAGAAAGGCAAAAGCTCAGTGTCGAGTAGAAGACCAAACAAAATAAATTGCTTTTAAAAAGCTCTCAATGCAACGTTTCCAAATTTAAAAACGTAAATCATATAACAGCGTGTATGAAATATCACCTACGAAATGACAGTTATTTCTGCAATTTCGATAATTGGCCGCATATATCCTTCCTCAAAAATACGTAAACACCGTTCGTTCGGTTTGCACGTCCGCCGCCATAAACGAAAGGGTTAAACACGTCTCGTCGTGCGACACAGCACGAAAATAAATTTTACAAAATGCCCGGACGCCCATTCGCCGTTTAAAACGTCCAGAATTTTGTGGAATACTTTACGGCCCGTAAGCGATTCGATATTCGTGAAATACGAGCGATGAGGGACGGATACGCTTGCAAGTGCGCGCGTGTTAGACATAGATTCAAAAAATGACTGACAGGGTTCCCGGCTATTTGTTGTACCACTGAATGCGGGTAAACGGTGGTATTTTCGGAAAATTGACACCCTTGAACGAATGAAACGATCGAGGTAAAAATGGGTCAGGGGGTAATGACGTAATCGCAACACGTAAATAAATTCCAGTGTTTCAAGATGAACGACGTGAGGCTACTGTTGACGATTGGGTATGAAGGTGGTTTAAGTAGAAAGCGGACTTGAAATAGACGCTCTGGGTGATACAAGACAGCGTGGTTTATATGTTATTATTACGATAATTAACTTCTTCGTTTAAAAAAGAGGATAGTAATCTATTAAATTTATTTTTTTAGTGATTTTCAAATTGTACAGGCACATGTAAAAAATTATTATTGGTATCTTAAGAGAAAAATGTGGAATAAAGTAATGTTATTTAAATTACCGAATTCACAGAATAACAAGAGTACCTTGTATCAATGTAGAATAATCATATGTTATGACAAATTTCTAGTGACATCATCAATTTTAAATATCCAGTTACTTTTAAAACTAAATTCTTTCAAAAAGGGTAGCCCCAGACGAGAAAATTTTATTTCACATTTTTCATTGATCCCCACATATACCAGTTTCTACCGGTTATAGGTGCCATTCCTTCCTCATCTCGTACGAAACGTAAACCAACGACAAAAATTATTATCTCGCACCAACCGCGAGAAAGGGACCCGAAGATAAATTCAACGCCAGAGGAAGCCGTGAAAAGAGCGTCGATGTCCGTCAATGCCGGTCGTTCATTCGACATCGGTATGCATTTATCGCAGCGGCAGTCGGCTGATTTATGCGCCGACTGCAAAAGGTAACTGAAAAAGACCGGTCGACGGAAGCGCAGCCATTCATAAAATTGATCGGCACAAGCGAAGAGCAGCGCGCGAGACCGGCTGATTGTAAATTGTAAGCAATTTCGTAATTGCGTGGACAAAGCAATTAAGCCATTTGACTGGCTATGTACGGCAAAGTGCGCCGGGGCAAATACACCGGCTGACGATATAACCGTGCAAACAGAGGACGATAATGCAATTTGGATAATACACGGCGCCTGCACCAAACTGTTCGCCGCTGTCGTGCAGGTGCGCAGAAACAAGAGTAAATACGTGAAACACACGCAACGAAGTCCCGCCACTTGATGAAATTCGACAAGTGCAAAAAGTCCAAAGGCTCTTCCGTTCTATGCCCGTGGCGAACGCTTTCGCGGATGAATGCACGGGATGTGCGCTTCCTGCTTTTTACAGAGGGAGCAACGACGTTCCAAGACGAATGGCTCGTGTAAATCTTGCAATGGGAACTTTCCGTTTAACTTGGTCGGAACGAACAGAGAAATTTTAAGTTATTGGCTAAAGTTTCGAATTATAAATGTTCTTAGGTGATTTTTTATGATTATGTACATATGAATCTCTCCCGTTCATCCAGGTAGATTTAATAACAGTATTGAAAGCATATGCATCTGATATACTATTAACCCTTAACGTTCCAAGTGTGCCTCTCAGGCACCATCGATGTGCGACGCTCTACTCCAAATGTGCCTTTCAAGTACTACTCAATTATAATTAATATAAATATTGTAATCAAAATGATATTACTCCTCAGATGAATAAAGATTGCTTTGAATGTCTTTAATATTATTTTTTACACGTCATTGTGTAATTTAAAGCATTTAAAATCTGTCACTTAACACTAGATTTACCATACAGTCAAAATGACTGGTACACAATTTTTTCCAAAAATTCTACAAATTTATATGAGAGTCATAGAATAGATATTCTACGTCCATCTTATAAAACATAAATTGCTGAATCGATCAAGTTTTCCACCTCTTAATTCCCCTTTTTTCAAAATACTTATTTAATATTTTTAAATATGATAGATTTGACGCCGGCAGTTCTAGTGTTAAAAGCTTGCAAGTCGAAGTATGATGAGAATAAGTTGGAGTTGCCGGTCGATATTCACAATTAAAAGTCGGAGCGTTGAGGGTTAAAATGTGTATATAGTATTATTACAATGCTAGTAGGTTTCTGTTTTGGTCCTGTAAGGTTTCTGATGATACCCCTCAAACGGTTGATTACCTGTAATACCCAAGGTCTTAACTTGCTTCCAAAGTATTCCGAAGATTTCTATTTCTCTCGAACGCTTCAGTCGTCTAATCGGTGCAACGCAAATCCCTCTCGGAAGATCGGATGCCAGGTATCTCCAGTTAATTTCGCGGGAGAATGGAGGTCGTCTTCGATGTCCTCACGGTGATCCCCGCGTGTCGTTGGAAGGAATTTTTTCGTCGAATCTCTCGCCGTGACTCGACGTCACGGCAGACATAAAGCTTCGCGAAATGACCCATAAAATTGAACATTTCCTCGATATAAGTAGACACATTCAGGTGCGGTCGCATCCGGTTGGATGCACGCTCCTCCATCCAAGGCAAGGGGGTAGAAGCCAAACGACGATGGGGTGGGTTGTGTATCGCAGACGATGCGCATCGGACGCTTATACGATCTCGGGGAACAATTTTAACGCAAATGAGAAATTCTCTCTCTCTCACTGTACGATAAACAATCCAGATAAAGGATTTATGGCCGCGCGGGAAACAGCTGCCATAAAAGTCTCGGATTGTTTCCAATCTGTCAACTCCGCTACCACCGAGAACGGTGCGAGCCGGAGAATCGTTCGTTTCCGCTGCTCTTTCTTTCTATGTCTTTCTGCCTCTGCTGCGAAAGCATCCACGGTCCTTCGATGGTCGTCATACGTCGTACCACGTTTGACAATCGATGGTAGATACAATCGAAAATGATTCCCACCGACACGTTGTGTTCAAGCTAATCTTGAGATTCCGAGGTGCACTATGGTTTTTTTCCATTTCTTTGGGACACGTGCCACCGATCGATACGAGCAAGGTCATCATCGCCCGTCTGGGCACCAAGGACCCAAGCTTGGGCTTGGAGGGCGACGGGACGAGGATGGCTGAGCTGCGAGACCAGAGTCGCTTCAGCCACGCACAGGCACACATCAGGCAAAGTAGAAAGCAACAAAATACTTTGTAGATTTATATTAAAAATAAATCTTGGTCTACCACGGCTATATCTTGGAGACGCTTAATCAGCGTAAATCCTAAAGGCGTTTCCTACCACAAATTGAAATCATACAATTCGTGAACACGTTGAATATGATGGAACAAGGGCCAGATACTCGATCTGGCCTTGCGATTGAAAAGTTGTAATAGCGATTTATTAACGAGCTGGTGCCTTTTAGATGTTTATGGTGTGTTTGGTGGTAGTGGTAACTTTATTTTTTAATAGGTTTTGAGGTTCCTTTACAGGTGCAGGTCGTTTCGAGCGGGCTCTTCTCGATCGACTGTGTCGTCGTTCCTCGGGGTGTACCCGAATTTTTGGTCCCGTCCTCGGTTCCCGCGCATCGTGCGCTCAACTCCTCGAACTGATATGTTTATCAATTCGAGGAAAGATGACGGAATGCTCAAGTCCGGGAGGTCCTGTTTCGGACTTGGGACAGAGAGACGTCTAAAAAATGTTTCTTAACCCTTTGACTACGGCAGACTTTGAGACACAATGGCCGTACCATACGGTAGGAATTCAGTCGCGACGTACACCGAGAACAGCGAAGTTTTCGTTAGGCATGCGTTTTTGACGAAGTATACTGAAATAATCAAAATACTGAATTCCATTACATTAAACCAATATTATTTATTTATTAATATTCTGCTTTGAATGGTTAGGGCACATACTAAAAAGTGAACATTAATTTTAAGCTTTTTTATTATTAGGGGATTTTATTATTAGAAATTACGTGTTGCATATTACATATTATATTTACTCAGGCCCCTTTCATTATATTACAGTTATAATATTTGCGGGGTTATAATAGTATAACATCTTAACTCTTTGAGGCACGGCGGAATTAAAAGTGTCACGCCTTTTTGATGCGTGAATATGCATGGCGGGATATTCTTTGTCCCACCTCGAAAATTTATATTATTGTATAACTTTGTTAATAAAAGTAAACGAACTTTGTACAATTAAAAAAAAATGTCTGTGCAGCATGGGTCATTTTATTTTTTGAATTCCCCTGCCTCAAAGAGTTAAAGCAAGCATGCCAAACTCAAATGCTAACGCGGGCCAAATAAACAAGGTGTAAGTTTATGTGGGTCGCAAAAAAATAAAAACTTCAATTTTTATAAAAGTATAGGTTTATTTTGAAAATAAAAAAGAACGAGTATAACGGGAAAATTAACATTTTTTTCTTGACACTTGACATCTCTGTCATGACGGGCTGCCAAGGCAGTCGTTGTGGACAGCGAATTTGACATGCTTGCCTTAACACTATTCCTACCGACACTTCACGTATACCTTTTCCTACCGCAACCGGTGAATTTGTCAAATGATAATTTTTTCCCAGAAAATAAACAGTAAAAAAAGAGGTGAATATTGAAAAATGTATTATAATGTGAATGTATTATACGTATATTTGAGGAAAAGTCGTGAAGTTTAAAGGCGTTTCAATTACGTTATATATAGGAAATTCTAATCGAAATTTTAAAAACGGTCATTTGACCGGTCGTGGTAGGAATAGTGTTAAACTCTCAAAAATATTAATTTAGCCTTCTTCTACATTAAGTGAGCTCCAATTGAAGTTCACTTATCATCAACATTGAAAAGTATCCTTCTCGTGACATTTACATTGTAACATTGATTCGAAACCATCTGAATACAAAATGAACAATCACTTCCATTACCTTTATAAACAATGCATTACATTAAACCATATAACATACGCTGACTATCGTCTTACCAAACATTCTCCTCCCATCAGATTTCACAAAAAATCATCCCGAATAAGCAAGTAGCTATTGCGCCTCGGGCGAACGGTGAACTGCAACAATCCCGACCCGCAATCGCCGACGCTTTTAGTTTCAGGCACGCCGCCGGGAAAAGGCCAATAACAGTATCAGTAATAATAAGAAGGAAAAAGAAGAAGCAGCAGAATGAACCACGATAAAAATCAGTAGCCGTCTGAACTGTTTCTCCAAGACATCGATAAACAATCGTTGGCCTGTTTTATCTCGTCGGTTTTCCCAGGACGATGGTAAGTCAACGGTGCTTACACGGGAGCGAGATTCGAGACGGCTCGAATTCCCATGGGACAAATTAAAGTGCGCGGTTCCTGGCGCGTATTAACGAAGAACTATGGCTTGCACGTTAATGGACGTTTAAATTATGCAGCCTCGCGGCAGCCTCTTCGCCCTGCGCCAGAGAGAGAGAGCTAATTAGTTATTTATACATTCCAAGTGGGTGTGAGTTAGTGTCAATGATTAAGGAGGCACGAAGAGAGGAACTTTCGCGCTGAGTATTTAACTTTGAATGAGCGCGAACTGTGCCGCATGGGGAGAAAAGAAGAGGGAAAAGGCGACGGAGGTTGTCGCGCGAGGAAACGGGACTTCCTCTATCGCCGACTGAAAGGACGAATGTTGGAAGGCGAAGATAGGAAATCCTCTGTCGAGATGTTGCACGCGAGTCTTCAAATGGGGACAGTTTCTCGAGTTTGCGTGGATTTAAGGGACAGTCCCAGAAGAATGTCGTCCCGTGGGGATGAACTGCAACGTTTGAAAATTTACTCGCTTTCTTAGTTTCTTCAAAGTGCTTGTTTGTTGTATTTGGCTTTATGTTCAACGTATATCGCTGCATCGCGTTTTTGTACTTCGTTGACGATGACAAGACACTTTGGCTTGAATAATTTGAACGCGGTATTTCAAACTTTTGCATTAATCGCAGGTGATTTAGGGTGGATTGTTTAATTTGAAAAGATGTGACAAATATTATTGAAAAAGCTAGTTTGTTGTATGTTTCGATATTGCATGCTATGGTTATTTTTTTGGTAAGTTACAATTTTTAAGTGGGTTTCATAGCATCAAAATTATGATAAACAGATCGCGTAGGAGAAATATCCGAAAGGTGATGGAGTTTGAACTGAGATGCACTAATTAGAAGTTCAAGCCTTAAGTCCTATACAAGTAGCCTCGATAGCTCTAGCTACCGCAATCGGTGTCAGGAAAATTCATCGGCCGCAATTCACCGCCAACAATTAATTGCCAGCAGTCTACCATGTTATTTTAGCGCATAAACAATTTATAACCTACAAATGATTGCTAGTATACTTTATAGGCTGCCAATACATATAATTTATATTTTATTATTTATATAACTCTGCTGCATATACATTACTAACATAAGAAATATTATGCGCTACAGTACTTAAATAATTAACAATATCACTCCGTTCATCGTATACACTAACAATCATTTTCATTTTTTCATTACATAATCTTATCACTACAGCATGCTAATATATACAATATTAAGAACTGTTAAATTTGTTTCTTTTATTTCAGCCGTTGCATGACCTTGGAGGCCATAGTGTTATCTGGTTGGAATCGTCTTAATGCCTGCTTTTATATGATGTAAAAAAATACGTTGCACCGCGCGTAAAAAATGAAGGTCACCTTTGTCTTTAGAAAAATGTTAAAAATACCAAAAATGTAGATTCGCTATCACCTTGCTACTACAATAAAATATACTACAACTCTCTCAGCGTCGGTTTTTTTCTCATGTTTACCCTTTGCGAAAGAACCGATGGTAAAATTTATCGCGAACATCCAGTATAGTATTCGGTTTCCAGAATGATTTAAATGATCCTTCATTTTTTTATACAATAATTATAATTAATTTTTAGATAACTCTCAATATTTCTACATTTCTTGAACAATACTAGTGCTATAATAACGAATAGACAACAACTCGTTATTTATATGAACGAAAAAAGTCGTTCTCCTCCTTTTCAGGACATTTTTTCAACGTAATACTGGTCGAGATTGGTTTATTCAATAATAATTTTCATAATATTTGTATGCAAACATCTCATTTACAGTTTTCTATATGTTTGAAATCTCTTCAAAATCCTTAAAGCGCGGTATAGATGATACGCACTGTATCAGAGGTAGCGGCATTCTGATTGGTCCGCCGCTCTCCCCACCAGTCGACAGCAGTGCCGCGTCGTGGCTTCCCCCACCATTCACTAGAGAGACAGAGAGCACCTTGCCTCATGCTGTCTCTTCTCCTCGTGCCGTCAAGACGTATCCACAGTTAGTGCCTTTTACACAACTTCCTCTTTTACCGATTGCGGAATAATAGTTCTCTCGTTTATCTACTACGTAATATTCTAGTATTTCATATCTATTAGTTCTTGCAATATAAATTACGCATTTAATAATCATCGCGGAATAACTACGCAGTTAAGAGCATCCACGACTCCCGTGACATTTGCAGTTTACTTTTCTCGTCTCCAACGTTAATACTCGTACTATAGCATCATGTTTTGATTTTATCATTTGTTCATATTGTTCTGAAACGAGATTATACAGAATTTTTGAATATTTACGCAGTTATTCAACACTTGACTCTTGTGTGTTTACAGAATTCGGCGTTACCGTTCGGACGACCTCGCGGTGAGTCAGGTTCAGACTGGCTCAGAGTGGAACAACACGGCGTAAGGTATTTACGACGTAATAAACAAATTAATATATTCATTTTCTTCGGATCGTCGCGATATTTTGTTACAATTTACTCAATATTCATATTAATTTACAATTACATGAATTAACACGGTTGTACGGAAGCATGCAACGATTGAAATCTTTCAGTATTACTTTGAAACCTTTTACAAGATATGAATATTAATTCAATAATTACAATACGATAGCTGACTTTTAAGATAACCGGCTTGTTTTGGCAGTGATTACCAATTATGGTTTTAAATTGTGACGATTATAATTCGCTGCTACAGTTAAATCGCGATCTTTGTTATTTAATGTTTTAATGTTAGACGTAGCTTTCTGCTTTGAGATATTGTTCTGGCTTTATATAGGTCAAGCAGCGTGAGTATAAGCGTAATTAGACATCGTACTTGCCGATGTAGGATACTAAGGTCCTATATTAAATTTGTTTGTAATTGCTATAATGATTTTCGTTAATTGATCGAAAGAATTTATAGTATTTATTTATAATGTGAAACAAGTATGACTAAACACGTAACTCTAACATTGCCAGCCTACAGTCCATATATTTTTCATTAACACATTTGATGAATTACATAAAATATCATACTATACACGTTACGAATGAATGAGTGAAACGTAATTTAAATGCAGTATTTCTTGAAGCACTTGATCTGATATGAAAAAGAAAAATATTGTTTCTGTCTCTTCTTGTGTCTTCCTCACCCTTTTATTTTCAGCAAAACTTGTGGCCGCGCGCAATGCGGTTTAGAGTCAGTGTTTGTTTCGTAGTATATTTATATTTTGATATATTTTCAATTTATAATAATTTCACGCGAAGTTAGAGTCAGTGTCTGCAATTCACTACTGTAATTATTCTCGCTACTCTATCTCTTGTCATTATTCCAATTAAAGCGTACCGGAAGTAGAGTCAGTGCAACAGGAGCAGTCGTGAAAAGGATTTTCATTGGGCAAGGCTATACGAATTTAAAAAGTAAGTACAACTAAAAATTATCAGTCAGATGATATAAAATTGCATATATTTATGAGGCATCGTTGTAACCGACGAAATTACGATGTACCTCGCGCTTTGAAGGTAACATAAACACAGAGAGATTTCCACGTAGAGATAAAGTCATATCGATTCTACGAACTTCTCTTAAAATTCCTTGATAGGTAGCCTTTTCTTTCATCCTACATTTTCAAAATCAAATTAGATCTGTTTACAAAATTGAAATAGAAGGCATTTTAAGATTCTACGGACGTTGCTATTTGCAATGTGAAATACTTGGTTTTGTTTAAACCTTGGGCATTCTGTGAGACGACCTGAGGACAACTTCAATAACAGCGACCGAAGCTGTAGAGATCAAGGTATTATGTACGCGATTTGTACATCGCGGTCAGATCAAACTATAGACGATCGCGCCTGCGGGAGATCGTGCACTCTCGTCTTCTCTCGCCTACCGTCGCCTTAGCGGCGATCGTCTTTTCATTAGAATCACCTTCCTTTTTTTTCTGTACTTCTCCACGGTTAGAACGTGCTCAACCGTCTCAGCAATAAAGACGCATTTCTGTTTTTTTCGACATTATTGGTAGCCGCTCAAGGCAATTGAAATTATAAGACAGCGAGCGACTAATTTCTCGCGACCGTGCCCGCGCTGGAGAGAGTTTACCACGACGACGCACGGAAAGTGGCATCGCGCCCACACTTTTTCGTACATGGTCCTTCGAGCCGGATTCGTATCCAGCATCAATCCACGCAAGAAGAAGATATATTAGAAGCCCGTGGCGACCAATCACCCAACGTCGGAAGCTCAGGCAACCTCTTCGAGGAAACATCGCAGAAATTGCATCCCGCAACGCATCAGGTCTTCGACATTTTGCACCTTACGAACCGACCACGTGCTGGATCGAGCAGCGGCATTTCCCGAGAGGCGTTCTCCACGAAGTCAACTGCATCGCAACGCTTAATACAAGGGAGGTAACTGATCAATGCTATAGAAATTCGATTAGCGTATGAAAATAGGGACGTTAAAATTTCACATTGCATTAGATTTCGATTTCGCACAGTATAATGGCGACGAACGTAGACATTACTGTAGAGCGTAGGCGTCGCACAAGTATCAAGGCGTCATGTACACGCATAAAAACCTTCGTCGACTCTATATCAAATATAACGAACGAAATGCTTGCGCAACTTGAGGAGCGTAAGGCGAAATTAGAGACCTACTGGGACAATTACAACTCGGTACAGGACATATTAGAATCTATCGATGAAAAAGAAGCGTCCGATAGAGAAGTTTTCGAGGAAGCGTTTTACGCGTTGTCCGCGAAAATGCGCATCCTCATGGCGGGGCCCACTTCCTCTCATATCGTCAGTGCTCCCTCTCCCTCGATCTCGAACAACATACAATCGGATGGTATCGAATCACTCGCACATGTTCGACTTCCTAAATTGAATTTGCCGACCTTTGCCGGAAAATACGAGGATTGGTTTCCATTTTTCGACACATTCAATGCGATCATAAATAATAATCAATCGATCACAAATACACAAAAATTCCAGTATCTCAAGGCATCGCTCACCGGTGAGACGGCCGATGTAATACATTCCTTGGAGCTCTCCGATCACAATTACGAGGTTGCTTGGGATCTTTTGAAATTACGGTACGATAACGAACGCATAATTGTACAGACTCATATCAGAGCTATAGTCGAATTGCCGGCTGCGTCCAAGGAAAATTATCTGGAATTGCGTCGAATCGCGGATGGGGCCGCGAAACACGTGCGCTCGTTGCAAGCATTAAAACGTCCCACCGAGCATTGGGACGATTTGCTCGTTTACATTTTATCCTCAAAATTAGATCAGACAACCACGCGAGAATGGCAGACGTCACTGACGTCGACTAAATTGCCAACATTCAAGCAATTTTTAGATTTCCTCACTCATAAATGTCAATCGCTCGAGGCGTCTAGTAAGGGTTCGATATCGACCTCCAACGCGATCGTAACGCGGTCTCAGAATCTCTGCAAAAGGCAGGCCTCTTCGCACGTGGCTACGGTCGAAACAAAATGTTCCTACTGTAAGGGAAATCATCCTATTTACTTTTGTACAGATTTCTCTAAATTATCTCCGGAACAACGACTAACAGAAGTGCGAAGTCGCAAGCTGTGTACGAATTGCATTCGTTCCACGAATCACAAATCGAGTCAATGCAAGTCGGGGGCTTGCAGGACCTGTGGTGCCCGACATAATACGCTGTTGCACGCTCCTGCGAGCGAAAAACAAAGGACGGTAGGTCCGCCATCGCAGAATTCTGCAAGCTCGAACACTCCGCAAACCACGGTCTCCGCGCACAGCGCCGTTGCGCCCGCGGATGACTACGTCATGCTTTCCACCGCGATCGTATACGTCACTGACGTCACGGGCACGCGTCGCTTTTGTCGCGCGCTACTTGATAACGGATCCCAAGCGAACTTTGTGTCGCAAAGATTTGTGAATCAACTAAAAATCAAATCGCGCAAAGTAAATATTTCAATTTCGGGCATTAATCATACAACAAGCACGGCTCATGAAATTGCTACGCTTAAGTTACAATCGCGAATGAATCCATTCAATGCAACGATCGACTGCATAGTAACGGATAAAATTACCGACCGATTTCCTGCGGTATCGATCAAACGCGACCGCATTATTCTTCCTCGACGCGTTACCTTGGCAGATCCCAAATTTAATATATCGTCAGAAATTGACGTGCTTATAGGTGCCGATCTGTTCTGGCAACTTCTTTGCGTAGGACAAATCAAGGCGTCCTCGGATCACCCCACCCTACAAAAAACTCATTTCGGCTGGATTCTTGCAGGAAGAATTACAAGTCCAACCACGACCTCACGCAAGGTACAAGGTTTCACGGCAACTGTAAAAAATATGGATTTACAATCTCAACTTCAACGATTCTGGCAATTGGAAGAGGTGAAGGGAAAAAATTTATATTCTGCGGACGAGCGGGCATGCGAAGCCAAATTTGTGAACACCGTCACTCGTAACGAGCAGGGCCGTTTCATCGTCCAATTGCCGCTAAAAGAATCTTTGGAAACCCTTGGCGATTCCAAGGCAACGGCTCTTCGACGCTTCCACGCTTTGGAGAGACGTCTCGGCCGCGACTCGGCACTCAAAGTGCAATATACAAGCTTCATAAAGGAGTACCTTGCGCTAGGTCACATGAGGTTGATCGATAAAATTGACGAGTACAAAGACAAGAGTTCTTTCTATTTACCGCATCATTGCGTTATGAAAGAATCGAGCGAAACTACGAAATTGCGCGTAGTCTTCGATGGATCCAGCAAGAGCAGCTCAGGTGTGTCGTTAAATGACATTTTAATGGTAGGTCCAGTTGTTCAGCAAGATTTACTTTCAATTATAATGCGCTTCCGCATTTTTACATTTGTTTTTGTAGCAGACATAACGAAGATGTACCGGCAGATTCTAGTGCATCCTTCTCAAACGTCCCTTCAGAGGATTCTTTGGCGCGACACCGCAACCATGCCTATCGGAACTTACGAGCTCACTACCGTGACTTATGGCACCTCGTCCGCTTCTTATTTAGCCACGAGATGCCTCAATTATTTGTCTGAGCTCGAATCGAAGAGATTTCCTCTCGGTGCGAAGCATGTACTTCGCGACTTCTATGTCGACGACCTTCTTACTGGCGCGGACAACCTCGCAGAGGCCAAGGCGATTAGACGCGAAGTAGTAGCTCTATTGCAGGAAGGGCAGTTTGAATTGCGCAAATGGGCGTCGAATTCTCAGGAACTGGTAGAGCCAACTCATCATTCGAGTTCAACAGACGCCATAGATTTCAATAAAGATCAAGAATCTCGCGTATTGGGAATTCGTTGGAATCCCATTAGTGATTCATTTCATTTTTTTGTAGAGGGATGCACACCTGCTAGCCACATTACGAAACGTACAATGCTGTCCGATACAGCGAAACTCTTTGACCACCTCGGGCTGCTGGGACCGGTTGTGATCATCGCCAAATTGCTCATACAGGAGCTCTGGCAAACACAGGTTGCTTGGGATGCCTCCGTTCCAGTCTCCATACACACAAGTTGGTTGCAGTTCCGAAAGGAGTTAGGGTATCTGAACGAACTAAAAATTCCACGCTGCGTGAAATTTAACGCCAATTATTCTTCAATAGAATTGCATGGTTTCTCTGATGCGAGCCAGAAGGCTTATGGTGCATGCATCTATTTACGCTCCCGACTGGAAGATCAAACTTTCCGTACCGAGCTGCTATGCTCCAAATCTCGAGTCGCTCCATTGAAGTCTATTTCGCTTCCACGTTTGGAACTATGTGCTGCACACTTATTGGCTCGTTTGTTCGATAAGGTTCGCGATAGCTTCGATACCGCGAAATTTAAGAAATTCTTTTGGATAGATTCCACCATTGCACTACACTGGATCAAATCACCCTCCCGTAAATGGGTGACTTTCGTCGCAAATCGTGTCGGAGAGATTCAAACTTTAACTGACATCTCAGACTGGCGTCATGTTTCTTCGACAAACAATCCAGCCGATCTTTTGTCTCGCGGAACGAGTCCCTTAAACATCTTACAATCCAACCTTTGGTGGCACGGTCCTGATTACCTTCGACTAGACGCGCTTTCATGGCCAAATTCCGACGTACCCCCTTTAGAAGGAGAGTTTCCTGAAGCCGCTAAAATCGTAGTAACGACTGCCACGCTAGCTTCCTCGCCCATGGGGGATTTGTTAGATAGGTTTTCCAATTTAAATAAAATATGCCGAATAACGGCATACTGTATGCGATTCGTTTCTTTCCGCGAAACAAAAACGGGCAACTCACGTACATTCGTCACACCAGACGAACTGAGAAACGCTCTGCATAAATTGTGCAAATTTGCTCAATACAGTGCACTTCCGTCAGAAATATCAATGCTAAGAGACGGTAAGCCTCTCTCTTCCTCGAGCAAATTATTATCATTAACACCGTTCTTAGATGCTGAAGGATTGCTGAGAGTTGGAGGACGTCTGAGAAATTCAAATTTACAGTACTCCACGCGTCATCCGATCCTATTGCCAAAAGATCATCGCGTGACGAAGCTTTTAATTCAACGTGAGCATTCCAGAGCTATGCACGCCGGTGTACAGCTCACGATAGCGACCGTCAGGCAATCTTTTTGGCCATTAAACATACGCTCCACAACACGAAAAATCATTCGCCATTGCGTAACTTGTTTCAAGGCTAAACCTCGTATTTCCGAAGCAGTCATGGGAGAACTCCCCTCAAAGCGCGTCGAACCTTCCAGACCTTTTTCAAATTGCGGTGTGGATTACGCAGGCCCGATTTTGGTTCGAGACGGCAGGAGACGGAACTCTCGAAATGTAAAGTCTTATATAGCCATATTTATATGCTTCGCCACCAAGGCCGTGCATATTGAATTGGTAAGTGATTTGACTTCCGAAGCCTTCATCGGGGCGCTTAAAAGATTTATCTCGCGACGCGGTAATCCGGTATCAATTCACTCCGATAGTGGCACTACATTCACTGGTGCCTCTCGTCAACTAAAGGAATTTTTTGAAACCCTCAAAAATGAGGAGATGACTAACAAGATCCAACAATACTTAAGTTTATCTGAAGTCTCTTGGCATTTCATTCCGCCTTACGCTCCTCACTTTGGAGGATTGTGGGAGTCGGCTGTAAAATCCGCAAAGTTTCACTTGCAACGAATCATAGGTGACGCTCACCTGACCTTCGAGGAGTTGTCTACCGTATTGTGCGAAATCGAGGCCATTCTGAATTCCAGACCAATTACACCAATGTCTGACGATCCTAACGATTTTTCATACTTAACCCCCGGACATTTTCTTACGGGTGATGCATTGATCAGTTTTCCTCAGCCTAATTTAAGCGACATTCGAGAGAATCGTTTAACGAGATGGCAGAGGATCGAGCAACTCCAACAACATTTTTGGAGACGATGGAGTCTAGAATACCTTAGCCAGTTGCAGGTTCGCCACAGGTGGATGGTGAACAAGGGCGAACAGCTGAAATTGGGCCAACTTGTCTTAATTAGACAACCAGGCCTCTCACCACTCCAATGGCTCCTGGGAAGAGTTCAAGACGTGCATCCTGGTTCCGATGGCATAGTCCGATCCGCGACCGTCAAGACCAACCACGGAACATTCGTACGCCCTCTGTCCAAACTGTCGATCTTGCCGCTCGAGACTGATCGTGAGATCGCAACTTGTACATAGCTTATTTACTCGATTGTTATTCTTATTCCTCATATTTTCATTGTATCAACGTCTAGTTTTAAGCTTTTTATCACTTATGTTATTTTATACTATACATTTTAATTTCTGCTAAATTTACTTACGCGACCAATGCGTGTATTATAAGACCTGCTAAATTGTTAATTATATTTAAAAGACAAGTCTTTCAAGGCGGGCGGTGTACGCGATTTGTACATCGCGGTCAGATCAAACTATAGACGATCGCGCCTGCGGGAGATCGTGCACTCTCGTCTTCTCTCGCCTACCGTCGCCTTAGCGGCGATCGTCTTTTCATTAGAATCACCTTCCTTTTTTTCTGTACTTCTCCACGGTTAGAACCAGGGTCGACAAGCTGTAATGGGCTCAGCGGTTCCAAGTTACGCGACCCGCGTCTACCAGGTGGCGATACTGACGCTAGTCTTACATACACACCGAATTGACGAATTTCAACTACACTAGCAAAAGAGAATCGGTGTGATCTGTTACCGCCAAGACTGAAATGTCAATTCTGTTCTGGACCGCCATTATGGATGATTGGAGATCGTTCACGACGAAAACGAGCAGCCAACGAACTTGAGACATAATTATTATTTATTTCATAGTTATTATAATTGCTATAATTTTTAAAATATTGTTATAATTGAAGCTGTTTTCTTTTCCTTTATATGAAGCAAAGGAAGAAATGTTCGATCATTTCCTGCAAGGAAAATAGAGGTTAGAAAATATTTGTATTGTAAATGTATATCTATTCCTATGCATACTTATGTGTATTATGATTCTTTTGTAGTATGAATATTAATAAAACGAAAGTAACTGAAATATAGTGTTGTTATTTCCATTTTAAAATAAAATTGAAAAGAAAATATGAAGGCAAGCATTAGAATACAACCATTGAGTATACATTAATATAGATAGGCATGCTATACAAAAATTTATGCCTTTAGTTCGTACCCGCGAATACTAGCGGCGCTGTTTTCAGTCCTTTTTCATAACACGGCAGCTTGCCTACCCTGGTTAGAACGTGCTCAACCGTCTCAGCAATAAAGACGCATTTCTGTTTTTTTCGACATTATTGGTAGCCGCTCAAGGCAATTGAAATTATAAGACAGCGAGCGACTAATTTCTCGCGACCGTGCCCGCGCTGGAGAGAGTTTACCACGACGACGCACGGAAAGTGGCATCGCGCCCACACTTTTTCGTACATATTATGATATCTTGGCACTGACGAGTCAGAAATTCTGATTGTCCCTCCGGTCGCCAAACCCTGCCGTAGGATGAAAGATTCGAAACAGCACTGGAGACTGGTTGTATTGTTCTATAATACGAGTATAGTGAACACGAGTAATTGAAAAATTATTCGTGAGTAGAAACTGTGAATTATTTTCTTTGTTCGGTGTCATATTTATCGTAGCTTAGACTTAAGTTGTAAGTATCAATTAACTTAACTATTCGTCATGGTAATACTTAAGACGTAAATGGATGACTTATCCATCAGTTTTATGAAATGTTAGATTTTAGATTAGGTAGAAAAGTGATATTTGAAGATGATATCTATCCCAAAAAATGTTATACAAAATTGAATAAACATTAAATGAAGTTGTACCTTTACATACTCAAGTTGTAGATATGAAATCAACTTTTTGATACATGACGCAATAATTATGAAACATGAAAGTGGATAAAGTATTCAGATTTTAGAAATTAGAATAGGTAGGATTGAAAAATAGAAATATGGTCTGGATGATTGTTAGTAAATATTTTGTACATTTTGAAAAAAGCTTAGTTTGTAAGTCAGCCCGCCATTAATATTCTCCCCACGTTCCATAATACTGCAATAATGCTGACAAATTTTTAATTTTACTATGCTAATTATTACTTTCAGATAATTATTTTTACTATTATTGAAACGGGAGATCGACGCAGTTCCGTCGTCTATTTCTTTTTCGTGTGAAATGAAAAAACACAGTAGATCTGACGTTTTATTTGTCTTGTGCTTGCGCGATTTGACTTTATAAAAATCACGCAGAAACATTTGAAATGAAATATCGCAAACGATGGAGGGCGGTTCGCAATTTCCTGAATCTCCACTCGCAGTAACCTCCACGTGGTGATACCTAGTAGTCGTTACTGCTTGCAATAACCCGAAACATTTTATTGTATGTCAATTTTCATGCATGCAAAGTAATATCGAGTAAATAGCTATGAATTTCATAGAATATAGAAGTTTCTGAATGTCTTTCGATCATTCTCCATCTTTAAAAGTATGCTTCAAACTTTCACAAGTAAAAATGAAAAATTTTGCAATTATTTCTCAGCCATTCGTTATGTCGTTAAATAAGCAAAATACTCGCAATAAGGATAGAAATCATTTTCTATCTTCATTTAAAAAAATACTGTTTTTCTTCTGAGCAACTGTTGTTTTCAGTGGTTTCCCAAAGTTTTCGTAATAGCAGCAGTCTACCGGCACAATGAAGGTCAGGTCACGCATATGACCCTACTCAGCGTTACTTTGAAATCTCTCGATGTACGAAGAATACTTCTGTTTTTATTTTGTTTTCTTTCCAAAAAAACGATACGTCGTTTTCGTTATCAGCATTGTTTAAATATGTTTAATTACTACTTCATTTTTATTGGCTGTACTTTTTTATTTCATTTCGTTAAAATCTTTACATTACAGCGAGACATTTTTGCTATTTTCGTTTCCGCGGTCATAAGCATGTGCGTAAACAGTTTCGGACATTGCATCGTTATTTAACGTTTCATTCATTTAAGCATACAAGTTTCGCTGATATTGCAGAGTACTGCGTATTGATTGAAATATAGCGCGGAACATTCAAGTGCGATTAAACAATTAAACCCCAATCTCTAAAATTTATAACAGAATCATAAATTACGCGCGCACCGCTTTTCAATATTAAATTTGTATATTCAATAAATTAGGAGAATAGCAATAAAACAAATATGCTACGACCAATATAATGTTTATATTATAGAAATAAAAGTATTGTACAAAAATGTTCAAGGAATCATTCAATGCATAAAACAAATTCGACGGTATTGACAGTAGTGATTACATTAAATAAATTAAAGAGTAATGGGATGAGGGAATAATAGTTTCTTTTTGTACCAACATTAAACATTTTCTGGGCAACACACAAAGCATATAAAGATATACCACGAATCAACAAGATTAGTCAAATGGATGAACAAAATCAATACAAAATATAAGACAATATATGAGCTGTTATTTTTGAAAATGGTGTTAGTCCATTTTTGAGAAAAGTTTGCTTATGTTAGTTTTAAATAAATATAGGTGTCTTCTTTTCGCATTTCAAATGGCAAAATAAATAGAATGAAATATCCTCACGATTTTGTTAACAAGGTTCATCTGTTACATATTATAGCATGAAAGCTTTTGTACGAACTCTCATATATCTCAACATAAGAAGAAAAGGGCTTGTATCATTTTCATATATAACGGCGCATACGTTCTATATTTGGTTGTAACAGCAATATTATCTAAATCGTTCAAAGAGTCGTTATTCTGTCCGGTAAGATGAGTGGAGTTCATTACCACCGATAGTGCTGTCTTGAGAACGTAAGTAGAACAACTAGCATGCAGAGAGAACCTACCTCTCTGATGCATCGTTAAAGGTCAAAAGTCTTCCTAAAAACAGACTTTCTTAAAACGGAAGGCCATTCAAGGTATCCTCATAAAAGTATATTTCGCTTTTCTTGAGGAGGAACTGCTTAGGGCATGTCTGGCATATTTTGTAGAAGTGGTCGTTCATACCAATTCCTTTATTCCATGGTACTTTTCTTCTATAAAGTGGAAGAGCTTTTTGATGACAATTGTCAATTGCTGGCTGCGAACTGCTACTGGGATGAACTATCCTAGACCCAGCGCAATCACTAGTTAAAAATAACTGCTACCGGTAAGGAATATTAAATTATTTTCAAATTTAACGTTATCTTAGAAAATATGGAAGAATAATTTGGACTGCATTAACTATAAAATTTCAATTACGTATAATACGCAATAAATTAGAAACCCTGCAATTTGCGTATTTTATATTATTGTGCTACTGACTCTGTAACATTTCGAAAAGGTATCTTTAGCGGATGTTAACACGTTGCAGAATTGCCTGAAATGCACTTTAAACTTTCGACGATTATTACGCGATGTTTCAGTTCTTCCTGGCCACAAAGGAAGTTTCTTTTTGAATGCAAAGCAAGTATGTGAAACGAAGGAAAGGGGCCTCTCTGCTGTTTCGTGGATGCAACAGGGAACAGTTTCCGCGTTTATGTTAAAGCATACTCCTCGAAGAATAGTATTTAACGACAATGAAAGCATGCAACCACGAAAACATAAATTTCATTTTAACAATTGGAATATACCGTTTCCCCCATCATTGCGGGTAATAAATTAAAGTCAATCTATCCACGATCAAGGTTTACATTTACATCTCTGCCAAAAATAATGTACCGCCATTAAATTACACGGCACCCTTTTTACTCAAGTCTCCTTTTTGCGCGGCAAATTATAGCACTATTTTCCCAGTATTTTTTACGCGCAATCTTAATTTTCGCTGCTAGAAAATATATTTTCCCAGATGTTTCAAGAGTAACAAGTGCATATACAAGCTTTTATTCCGAATATTTTTTCTATTGTACTGGCAGACTATACTAACGCGATTTTCATTTGCGTTAAACGAATCCACGCGGAACGGATACTCTGCGTAAACTGAAACACAAGTGTATTTTATAAAATCCTCAAATACAAGCGTCAGAGGTAACCAAAGATTACTTAAAATCCGCGTAAAATTGATTCTTCCCAACAAAATGACGTATAACATCGTTACGTACTCTACAATTAAAATAAAATATAACTAAAGTACAGTCATAAATATCCTATCAGTATATTCCTTAAAATATGCACGAACCATTAAACATTAACTCACGAATACAAATAGTGCTAAAAGAAGAGAAAGAAACACTTTCTACCACAACGTTACTTTCCAACCCATATAGGTATACATACCCGGTACGTGGTAGCACATATTTTTGTTAATGCGCGCGAGGTATACGAATTGCAAAAATTCCCTACCTGGAAGTGCATTTCATTTGCAAGGTGCCTCTCTCTCATTCGATACCACAAAAAACTGGCACACACGCCACGTACGAGGGTTACAGTTGCACAGCGACGGGGTTGGAGGGTGGGCCAGTCTCATCATTAAAAGTAACGCTAAAACGGAGGGCAAAGAAAAATAAAAAAGGAAAAAGAAGAAGAAGGTATACCGGTACTTCGCTTTGAGCACCTGCTTGCCATGCCTGCGGTGTCTTTCGTCTACGCTTTTTTCTTTCTATCGTTATTTTTTCGTAGTTCTTCTTCCCGAGTTTCCGTCAGTTTCCTCTTCCCTCGGCCTTTTTCTTAGAGCTCGTCTTTTACCCTCTATCGATGGGATTAAGTTGTGAGTGTATAGTGATACCGTGTGAGGAAAAGTAGATCTCGAGCTCGCGCGTGTGCGGAAACGAGCGTATACGCGATACGAAAGTATTACAATATTTACTGAAATTCCTGGTGCTCGTACTGGATTTTGATTACACAGTATCATTTGCAAGCGGAGCTCGGACTATTTTTTTCCTGCATTCTTATTCAGCTTCCATGTACTAACACCCTTGGGTGCATATGCCTTTTATAACTAAATACAATCTGAGGTTTACCGAAAGTAAAATGGAAAAAGATCTCTTAACACTGGGAATGGAAGTTGTAATTTCTTTTAGTTACTGTGTGTTTCGTGTTTTTAAATGCACTTTTTTTTAATGGAATAGCATTGTGGAATAGTTTTAGTACGTCACTTAACTTTTCTTAACTTTTTCAAGTCTGTAATTTCAATTTGATTCTTCCGATTCTACTTTATTTCGTAAAAGTTTGATATTTTTTTTTGAGCATTAATTTTCAATTTTGTCCCAGTTAAACTTAAACGTATACAGGCTCGATAGAACTTATTTTATGGTGATGTATTGCAAAGAGTCATTTACCAATGCGCAATATATTTTTATTACCAAAAAATCAAAATCAATTAGAAGTACTCGCAAGAAATTTTCCACGCGAAAATATCTACCCCCTGTAAGGGCACAAAATTTTCTTTCTTTCCCCTTCGAGAAAGATACGTGTCGAATTGTTTGACATTCTGAAAACAAACAGTAGCTTGATTCCATCTCCACTCGAAGTTTCTCCGTTTCGTTCGTTCCGTTTGGTGAAGTGCCGCGCCCCGGGGGTTGCAACGGCTCCCCTGCTTGGGTCATCGAGTCGTCGAGGGGTTGAAACAGAAAAATTAAGAAACCACGTCACGCAGCCTCGGCCCATTACAGTGAGGTAAACATACGACTTAGGTACACGCGTTGAATATCACGCAGCTCGGTTTAAAAAAGTGGCGTAGAACGAAGGGGGGCGAACCCTCGAAAGGTACGAAAGGACGACGTTAATCCTCTGATCGGATTCCACGTTAATCGCGTTCCCTCGACTTCCTTCTTGCTTCGGGCTTTCCTCTTGCACTCTCGATGGAATTCACCGTAATTTTTTTCCTGTCCTTTAGACCGACGAATGGAAAGAGTCTTATCGTGACGAGAAGAAAGGCGAGCCCGAGATTGAGTTTTCCCAGGCCATGGATAAAAACAACGACGCTGAGAGGCGTTCGGTGTATTTTTGTAAATAAGATGCCTCGCCCGGAGATTTTATTATCGCAAGGGTGAAAGTAAACAGCGTGTATATTTCTGTGCTCGAGTGCGCGGCTTAAGCGAGGGTTTTCGGTGTTTGTTTCGCGCACTCTCGTAAAGCGGACGACGATTGTACGTACATAAAATAATATTTTGTTAGTGGCACTTACACGAGTTTTAGCGGATTTTTATTTTCACGTGTAATTCCGTTGTGGATTATCCGTAACGACGAGGTTTTATAGCGCTGAAGTGGTAATAAGGGCGATTGAATAAATCTGTATGATTGGAACGTCTTAACTCTGGTTTGTTTGTTAATTGTTGCCTTAAAACTTAAAATTTACAGTTACTTATCTGTCGGAAATTATACCGAAACTTTTTATATATTTACGTTCTCTGTAGAGAAATTAATTTTTAAAAATACAACTAAATATCTCTTTTTACATAATTTTGAGAAACTTTTTATATATTTACGTTCTTTGTAGAGAAATTAATTTTTAAAAATACAACTAAATATCTCTTTTTACATAATTTTGAGAAACTTTTTATATATTTACGTTCTTTGTAGAGAAATTAATTTTTAAAAATACAACTAAATATCTCTTTTTACATAATTTTGAGAAAAAGACTCACATAGCGTGAGTGTTTTTATAGTATTTCTTAGGGACATATAAAAATTGTATATGTCCAGAAATTTCCAATGATCAGGGTATAATCCTCTTTGAGAGCTAATAAACTTTTACGTAAGAGTACGTTAGTTTGATTTCCTGTGAGTTTAATAATTTTAAGAAACCTTTCATGCCATAGGAATGAATACAGAATTATCTTGACGGAGAAACGATACGTTTCAATTACAGCGATCTTGAAACATTAAATTGACGGATTCTAGTATCGTGGAACTAGAATTTTGGTCACGGAGATGTGAAATTTATGATTTTCGGCTTTCCAGCACATTTCCTAGTAATGTGACAGAGAACGTGCATTTATTTGCTTCATTCTTTACGAGGTCGTTATATCTTGCGAGGTGTGTGAAATTTTTACAAAACTGCGCATCTCGAAAGAGAAGATGGAACTGGGCAGTACATGAATTCATAGTTTCTAGCTTCCGAGAAAAAGATGTACAACGCACCTATTCCACTGCGGATCTCATCTTCCACAAAACGTTAAAAGCATAGAATAAATAGTAAAATTGTATGTCATATCTAGTAATAAAAATTCATCAATGTTCTATTTGTATAACGATTACACTGTCATGAAATCTCGTATATAATTTATTTCTGAATTTTCTAATTTCCTACATCATAAATGGAGCTGACAGAGTTTGCAACAAAATAACTCGTCCATTTTTAAATGAATCTTTTCTCTAAAACAAAGAGTATTTCCGTTTTAGACTTCAAGTATGCCTCCACGGCAAATGCAAAATATGAATATTCCTTAACAGTTCGTGAAAAAGATGTAACAAATTGTAGGAACGGAGTTTCTTACGCTCGTAAATAGTATTAATTTTTAGAATTAGTTAGTGTGGATTGTTTGCATACAAGCGAGAGTGGATGTTTAGAGTGCGTGATTTTGAAGGCGGCGGATGTCAGGGCTAGCATGAATGTTTAGTCTATAAATGAGGAGAAAATGAATGAGTGCAACAGAGAATGCATGCTGTGAGAAAGGGTATCGAGGGTGGATGCGAGCGTGAATTTGGGAAGAGTCAGTTGCAAATATGCAGTTGAGTTGAGAGTTTAGAGAGTGAGAGACATAGCGTGAGTGGAGAAAGCTTTAGCGAGAAATTCAGAGTTAGAGTAATTTTAGTGTTATTAAGAGTTTTGTATTTTTATAGTTAAATATAGTTAATAAAGTTAATCACTTCTTTTTAAATTACACACGTTCAGTTAATGTTCTAGGCTACGATGTTATTAGTTGAAATTCAAGGGAATCTATTCGGTTTCTTCAAGGACGAGTACCGATATTCTTTGGTGGCTCGTCTGAGATTAAATTAGAGTAGGACCCTATAAAATTAGTAATAGTAAACATGCGAATCAGTCCAAAAGATCTAACAATTATTATAATGACCGTTTATACCTTACGAATGTCACATTTCTATTAGATTACATATTGTTAATGATCAGTAGCCAGTAACTTCCAAATAAACGAGCAACGTTTACACAGCGAACCAGTTTCTGCACTCATAGTAGATCGTCAATCAACAAATTAATTATCGAACCTCAAAACGACCAACCAAGACATAAACCATTCACTATACTACAATCATCCGTAGAAACCCCATGGAAACTTCCTTTATTACTAATTCTTCCCCCAAAGAATGCCAATCAGGAAAGAATCATCTAGACTTCGAGATTCCCATAATCGCTATTACAGTCGTACGTTCAAATATCCCAGAGTGAAAGATCACCCGTCAGTCAGTATCTCGCGTGACATTTTCCCTCGGTGTGCCATCAAATCTGAGAACGGTTGCATTAGATTCACAAACATTTGCCGGTTGCGCCGTTTTCCCCCAAGAGAGAGAGAAAGCCGAGGAAGAGAACGGTAGGGTGGACACGGGAAAGTGCAATATTGAATTCCCGCAAGGCCTGCGGGCTCACCCTTCTCCCGGCATCCTGACAAATCTATGTCCTGGGGATCGGAGGTCCGTGCCATCTATATAAATTTAATAACACGAAATGACGCGACCTCCGCCCTCGAGACTCCTCGTCCTTTCCCTCTTCCGTCTCCTGGAAACGCATCGATACTGCACCGTACTACTTGCACCCCCATTCTTCCTTCCCTTGGCATAGACGAGATGGAATGGCAAGGGCGAGCTCGATTCTTTCATGCGGGGCATGGCGCCTAAGGACAGACGGTAAGGGCTTATCTGTGTACTTTAACTTTTTTTTAATGTTTCAACGTGCGGTCAGGTGGGACGTTTGTGCATTCTACAACAGTGGTAGGAAAACTTTTTTAGGAGTTGGCCAGAAAAAAAGTCAAAATTTTGGCGAGTCAATATAATTGATTAACTCTAACAGTACAGGCGCTTTACGTATTTTTATTCTTATCGGGGTCGATTGTTTGACTGGTTATAAAATAGTGACAATATTTTTTGGAAAGATACGCAGGAGACTGTCAATTTAATATTAGAGAGAACGAATAAACACTTTTTACTTAATAATACAAAAAATTACAAATTTTCATTCTTTTAAACCGGTTATTTGACCGTGTATGTTACGGTTAATGTTAAATATTTTAAATTTTGTGTAAAATTTTGCATATGAAAAAGAAGGAAAACTCCTTCAAACGAATTTTTTGAAAAGGCTGAAATTCGGAATTTTTATACTTTATACTTTATACTTTATACTATTTTAATGTTGGCGGCGGACCGTAGCTTACCGACCACTGTTCTACAGATCTGATAATTTACATTTGTTTCTTTTGCAGCGCAGAATTTCTGGAGTATATGTTTTGTTTTTCAATTTGTAATTTTGTTTTGCGTTGTGCATTCTTGGACAGTAATGAATTTAGACACGTTGCCTTCGAATTCCGAGTCCAAAAAAATAAAATTTTGATGTATATAGTAAGAACGATATGCATCTCTTTCAATACTTGATAAATAATACTTCCGGGTGGAAGAAATGTACAAATTTCTTTAATTAAGTATGAAAGCTTGATAAATGTACCGCTCGCCATCTGACATCGCCGTACATTAATCCCAGCACGAGTTAAAATACTTAAACAGTACTTCCGAGTCTCTTATTTATCCGCATTTAATTTTTGTTCCGTACTTCTTATTTCCCGAAGAAATACTGCATTTATAACAATATTCTAACAAGGTAAAGAGCAAACAACGTAGTGTAAGTATTATAGGGTTCTACTCTAATTCAATCTCAGACGAGCCACCAAAGAATATCGGTACTTGTCCTTGAAGAAACCGAATAGATTCCCTTAAAATTTAACTAATAATATCGTAGCCTAGAAACTTAACTGAACGCGTGTAATTTAAAAGTAAGTGAGTAACTTTATTAAATATATATATATAGCTATAAAAATACAAAACTCTTAATGACTCTAAAATTACTCTAACTCTGAATCTCTCACTAAAGCTCTCTCCACTCACGCTATGTCTCTCGCTCTCGAAAACGAGCAGCTAAAAGAACTTGAGACATAATTATTATTCATTTCATAATTATTATAATTGCTATAATTATTAAAATATTGTTATAATTGAAGCAGTTTTCTTTTTCTTGATATGAAGCAAAGGAAGAAATGTTCGGTTATTTCCTGCAAGGAAACTAGAGGTTAGAAAATATTTGTATTGTAAATGTATATCTATTCCTATGTATATCTATGTATATTATGATTCTTTTTTAAAAGGAATATTAAGAAAAAGAAATTAACTGAAACATAATGTTGTTATTTCCATTTTAAAATAAAATTGAAAAGAAAATATAAAGGCAAGCATTAGAATACAACCATTGAGTATATGTATATTAAAATAGATGGGCATACTCTACATGAATTTATGCCTTTAACTCGTGCCCGTCACCAATCGCGGCGCTGTTTCGCGTCTTTTTTTTAACACGGCAGCTTGTCTACCCTGGCTTATATACAAACCATCCACACCAACTAATTTTAAAAATTAATACTATTTACGAGTGTAAGAAATTCCGTTCCTACAGTATTTGCAGCATAGAGCAACGAAATGTAAATCTGTTGCTCGATCCACGCCAAAGAAATGATATCACGGCTGACCATATCTTGGAAAGGTGGAAAAGGTCGAAGTTGGCAGGACTCTACTATTTGTTCCTGGTCGTACATTGGCCTCTATCCATCCTTCCATCTTCCTTCAACCACCTTCTTCCACCCTCCCTTCCCCGCGTCTTGTATACTGCCCGTAAAACTGATTTAAGATATATGATCGGCAGTAAGAAATTGCTTTCCCGACCGCAAAGTTGCCTGTTTGATGGAACACCGTGGCTTTAGAGAGATTCTAACGATCTTACGGTGGCTTACGTTACGCCGGTAACGACTATCGCGAGATCTGGAGGTGAATAAATTTCAAATCCATGGAAGAGAATAAAACGTGGATTATCCTGCGGTTCTCCTCTCTTTTTTTTCTTCATCCCTTACTCAACCGTAGTTTTTCCTGGCAAACGAAGATGGAGTCCGAGTTTCCGGCCATTTTGAGGTACGGGAGAACGAGGAATCCTTCCAATTTTCAGGAGAACCATGACGATGGTTCCTAACGAAGGCACAACTTCAAATGAAGAGGAGATAGGGGAATGTCCGGGAAGTGGAAGGAAGAGAATCGAGCGGTGAAAATTGGAGGAAATGTCGGGGATAGAGGAGAGGAGGATTTTTGAAGCTGCAACGAAATCACGCGAGTAATCTCTATAACTTATCTAGGTCGATGCTTGCGAATGAAATCAGAAACACGCGACTCTATGTAGTTACCGTTACATACACGTATTATACATCTCGTAATAGATTTCTCTCCGTCGATTACACCGGTGAGAAAACACTGGTCGATGGTCCTTGGAAGTTGGTCGGGTGCTCGTCGGTTTCCCGGCTTGAAAATCGATTTTCTATAATAAATACTTCCACTCGACGGACGTTCCGTGCAGATACTCGACATCGCCGAAAGCACGCTGTAATTTCTCGCCATGTCCAGGCGATGGAGATTATTTTATGCAAATACGGAAATTGAAAGTGGTACTCCTCCGTCGTTTTCGCTCTGGCAACGAACCGGCGACCTTACCTCTCCTTCTCTTCCGTTCGGGCTTTATTAATTCTTCGACCGGATGAGTAGAAGAGAAAGCGAGGGGATAAAACGTGGGGGGTGGGTGGAAGGGACACAAGAAAGAGAAAAAAAGATAGAAAAGGGAGCTGAAGCAGAAATATTAAAAAAAGGGAAGGAAAAAGGTGAGCTAGACATTAAGTTAAATATAGAACGAGGGAAAAATCTAAAGGAGAAAACAGAAAGACGAGAAATGAAGAATGAATAAAAAGGAAAGCAAGTCATTGAGATAAAGATAAAGAAGAAAACTATCTTTGTCCTCCTTGGAAGCGGCAAAAAAGAGGAATGGGATGGAGGAAAGAATAAAGGGTGTGAGTGAAACTAAAGAAATATGAAGTTAGAAAGCGCAAGAAGAAAGTGGTGGCGAGGAGAGGAAGGGAGTGAGAAGAGGGGGTGAATTGATGAGTGGGTAGTAATCTAATTTGCCGTAGAATGTCTCGGAACGGTGGTATCCGGCTGGCGTCTTTTAATAAATTTACATGGAAACAGCCAATAAAGCGGGAACCTTCGGGTGGCAGTCCCGATCGCGATAATCGGAGGGGTGGTACGGGTGTATATACCTCGGGAAATCTAGTATCGAAGACACCTATATATTTATGCTGAATCTCGCCGAGATACATCGCCATATGCTCGCCCTGGCACCATCTTGAATTGGAGAATGCGCACCCCTCGAAGGAAAAAAACGGATAGTCGAAAGGGACACCCCGGAAAGGGAAGCCTAAAGGGGAGGAAGAAGGAGGTTTTATTTCTTTCATGTGATTTGCATGCACGACGATGACGAAGATAACGCGCTCATAAATGCGAATGTGTCGCATAACGATTTCAATTGCGCTACCAGCTTTCTCGGCTTTCCTCCGACGAGGGGAAGAAAGTTTTGATTAATTGCGACAGTGGATTAAGCCTGCAGTCTTTCCGTTCAAACGGGTAGCTGAATTTCCGGTGATTTATATGATGCGATGAATATTTTTCGTATGTACAGATGTGTTACTGCAATATCGGGAGGTATGAATACATAATAATTTTCCTGAAGACGGTATATAATTTTAATTTGGAGGTGTGAAAATTTGTTAAGCATTCCGAAAATATGAAATTGTTAAAATTGATTCAAATATTACTGTTAGTTGTTATTAATTGTAATATATTATTATAACGTCTCAGGTTTATATTTAGTTGTCAAATTTATATTGGATTTTTGTAAACTCCATTGCCTTATATTTTCTAAAATGAAAACTAACACTGCAAAACTTCCGCGAATGATTACATTGTGGAAAAAACTGCGGGTATTTTGGAACTATTCAAATCGTGAGGTATGCGTGGTTTTCCCTTTTTCTCGGATTTAAGGGAAGATTCGGAGCATTAATAGGATTACCATTGCATTTTACAATCCTGCGTATATAATGGTCGCGGGTAAATTTCCCTGCCAACGCGGTCCCATTTTTTCTTACCCTTGATAGCATTATTATGTGCGGAAACATTACCATTCGTAGAAACAGTCGGCATTCAGCGTTTACACGCGGCACAGGAGCGGGTATTCTGCTAAAAACAACGCGAAAGAGAAACTAGTTTCGCGATTTGATCGCAGTGCAAAAGGAAATAACGGAGCCGGAGAAAGAAAGCAGCGAGAGAATTGGAAGGAGAGTACAAAATCGGAAGATGGAAACATGTGTGCTGGGCTCTGTAACATATTTTATTATACTCCAGCAACGGGAGCTAGATGAAAAATGATGTTTTGTGGAAAAACATTAGAGTGGAAGAGCAGCTGACAAAAGATTCTTTTGAACTTTTCTCGAATTCTTGCGATTAATAACTCCTTCGTAAATATAGTCGTCCGATAGAACAACACTACCTCGAGGGCGTAATAATTTCAAGTTATTGAATTTTCAATTTTTGATGTTTACATCCAGTTTCAGTTTAAAGTTCATTCTCATAGGTTTCCTAAACAAGAAGTAATGACTATTTATATTCTATATTCCAGCAGTCCCACTAAATAAATAATGACTGCACCTTATTCTTGCGTATTAACATGTACATAAGTATATATCATGTATGTAGTTCATTGCATCCTGTTTATTTTTTCACGTTCACCTATATGTATGGATCGTATACGGTACATGTAGACTTAAATGCTGATTTTTACATATATTTGAATCCAATGCACAAATTCGGACGTAGGTATATATGTATCTTAATATTAATCCTCCATCTTCATTGTATCCCCCTAACTTTCTCTACTTTCTTTTAAATCCTCGTTGACAGTCATTACTATCTGTCTCTCACTCTCATTGTCAGATCGTATTAATTTCATTTTCCAAAACATGTCCCGTACATTAAATTAGTAAGATAACTTCAAACCCGAGAATTGACCCGTTTTCTTTGAAAAAAATACGATGACATTGAAATCCCGAAAAAAATTACCTTGAAAAAAAATCGGCTCATCACCATATTGGCGCCTTTAAACAGAATATTTTCTACATCTGACATTTTTTCTATCATACAAAATAAGCGATATATTTAAGGTGGTCAAGTTAGGTGAAATACCCTGTATAAAGAGAGCCCAAAAAAAATCCTTCAAAATTTGCATCATTTTGTCAATATAAATTTACATAGTTAATGAAATTACAAATATAATTGCATTGAAAGTGATGTGAGTCCACTTTCCAGAAAGACACATTATTTAGTTAAAAAGTTATACTACATAATTTATCTACTTCATTTTTAACTACTACTTAAAAATGATCACGTTATAAACTTAAATCAATATGATATTTAAAAAACATAAAATGAGCGTATAAATACAAACCCTTAACACTAGATTTACGGAAGCCGTCAAATTGACGGGTCCCTACTTGTCTTATAAACATTTCTCAAATTTATAGGGACGCTGCACAGTAAATATTTCACGTGTATTTTATAATACAATAATGACTTAACGAATTACCATATTTGCCGCTTGATCCTTCCTTTTTCAAAGTCCTTATCTGATATATTGCAATTTAAAAGATTTCACGTCCGGAAATCTAGTGTTAAATATCTCCATATAATATAAAATGGACTTACACCACATTCAAAGAAAACGGCTCAATTATGTCATCCAACGGAAAGTAAAGCGCCCGCTAAACTCCATTTTTCACAGTATTTATCAATCTCTTACATATATATCTTATTTTTATTATCATCTACTTACCTTTCTTTTAAGGCCCCACAAAAAATCGAAATCATGCTCGCTGTCCTACGCACTAACCGACTTCTATCGACTTTGCCATACGTAAGCTAATCCCGCAAATTTATACCGCAAGAACGATGAAAAAAGTGTCCGGAAAAAGGAGCGGAAGAAAGTTGTAAAGAAAGAGGGACATTGAGCGAGTTCCAAAGTCGAAATTAAACCCAGGGCACACTCTACGGATGAGGAACTCGCGGAGAGGGTGCAAGGAAGAGCCTTTAGGTATTTCATTCGTTCGGTCGTTCGTATGGTTGCTTTATACCTTCGTCCAGGGTGATACTACTATTTCGAAAAATGCCAGTTAACCTACCCGAATTCCTGAGAAGCTCCCCCGAGGTGGATGCCGGAAAGAAAACTAATTTCACGGGGCGCGAAAGAAAGAGGGCTCGTGAGCGAAAGGGCTGAAAATAAAATCGAGCCGGAAGAAAGGCACGTAACGTCACTTGGAGAGACAAAACCGAGAAGAGTATAAGGAGGGCTCGAGGATACCCGCGAAGCCGTGGCTATGAGGCGCGATAACGGTGCACGTACAGCATGCGCTCCCTCGTCTGGAGAGATTGTCAGGCCAATAATGCATTTCTCGTGGAAAAATCCTGCGAAGAGTACGTTCGGTCCAGAGATTTAGTCATTTAAAATGCATAGAGTTCATAACTTATTCCCGGCCGAGTGCCGCGCCCCGCAACCACCTATTGCAACTCCCTTTCGTCGCCCCTTCGGCTTCTTCGCTTGCAACGTTTCGCCTTCGTGCTGGCGACTGTTACACCATTGTTTCGCTTCCAACTTTACCTTTGACATTTTTACTTTGTCAACCGTGTTCGTTCCTCATTCGCGTTTTCTTTGCGCCGGTTTTCACAATGATGGAGAAGGATATTGAATTTCGATGCGATATGGAGAATGCAAGCGGAGATTCGAAAGCGTTGACCGTTGAAGCTGGAATTAGGCAGCTCCTTTTGCAAACGTGAGGATAACATGAATGTGGGATGCGAATGTATTAGAATATGTATTTTATATGTAACGTATGTGCGAATGAGAGTGCCGATCGCACTTTGTTTTTCAAGAGGCCAACGAGGCACTCGCCGCATCGAAGCACTCTGTGGTTGGAATCCTGTGTGGATACACTGTGTGTTATATTTTTACAATTAGTGATTGGAATCCTCAGTGGATATACTTTGTGTCATATTCTTAGTCATTAGAATCCTGTGTGGACAGATACTATTTATCCTAATTTTATTCTTATTTTATCTTTACTTTATTTTATGTGTACTATTATTATTATTAAATAAACATTAACCGTATTATTAAGAAATCCTACAATATATACTTATGGACTTGTTAATCCGCAAGAATAAGGTGCAGTCATTATTTATTTAGTCAGACTGCTGGAATATAGAATATAAATAGGCATTACTTCTTGTTTAGGAAAACTATGAGAATGAACTTTAAACTGAAACTGGATGTAAACATTAAAAATTGAAAATTCAATAACTTGAAATTATTACGCCCTCGAGGTAGTGTTATCTATGGTTTACTTTATTTTATTTGTGCTATTATTATTATTAAATAAACATTTACCGTATTATTAAGAAATCCTACATGAATGTAGGTACGTTGTCAAACGATAGAGCCTGGAGGATGTGGGAGGGATTTACTTTTCGAGATGTTCATCTTCTTCGTGATATATTTGGTTGTATTTTCATTCATTACGCATACTTTACCAGGTTTTATAGGTCAAGACAGCTTAAACCGTTCTTTTTTCTTTTCGAGCTCGCAGCAAAACTTGGTTCGTTTATTCCTCAACGAATCGCAAATCCCACGTCAAATTCTCTCGGCAACGAAACACAACAAAAAAGATTTCCTACCTATCCTTTGCAACAATTCTTCTCAAAGCCGCGTTCTAATTATCCTCCAATTATCTCAAAGCGTACTCGACGAAAATCAACGAGAAAGAATGGACTCTCGTTTCAACCTCAAACCTACGAAGATATAATTTCCATCCATTAACGTATACCCAAAAACGAAATATCGATCTACAACGTTTCAGCTCAATCGATATCCATTTCCAAGAGCGCTTGTTTCCTCTGAAAGTCAACGCTTTCAGTTTCCATTCGAATTTTATCAAAGGTGTCGCGCTTTCGCGCCCCTAACGCGCCATGCATTTGGTTGCTTTGTGACTCTTTTTCTCCTCTTTCTTTTTTTCCCCTCTCGAAATAGACAAAGATGGATGGCAAAGAGATGGCGGATGATGGAGGCCCCATAACCGGTGTTTAACGTGCGTGGCAAAGCTGGTCCAACCCCGGCAAGGCACGCGACAAATGCAGAAGTGCACACCTGTAACAAGTGAAACGCGAGAAACTATAAAAACCAGTTAAAATGCCGAGCTATGCGAAACGTGACGCGGAAACGCGACTGAATTATTGCACGCCGCTGAGATTTTATGTTTCTCTTACTCTGTGCGTGGTTCACCCCTTTACACCCCGCATAATGGTTTAATTGGACCCCAACACACGTGTCTAACAATTAACCGCACACAAGGGAGAGAGGCGCATGCCGGCACCGTTTCCCGCGCTTTCCGCGCACCCTTGAATGCGTTTCGTGGCACGGCTAAATGTCACCATAAAGTCGAATTATTTTCAGATTAAGCCGGGCAAAAATATATTTTCCCCACGCGGAACCGCGCTCCTCGTTTCGCGAGAGAATACGTAGTTTCGTTTTCAACCCCACGTTTGGATTTCGTTATCGATGCGACCAGAGGGTGAATTACCCTGCGCTGGTACCCATACGCGAATTATTTTATCCCTTTCTTTATTCGCGATGGGTTTTGTTTTGTAATTTAAGGGATTAATTGCACGCGCGAGGCATTTTAATCTTGCCTTTCTACTCACCATCTATGCTGCTTTTTTCTCCTCGTTATTCGTAGGATTTACTGACACCATCGAGTACATGCTTTTTTTTGATCAAACTGTATTTGCGAATTTAATATTGCAGTTACGTCACCGAATTTCTATGGTTCTAAGAAGCTTTAGAAGTTGAACTGTGAAATATGATATACAATTGATTTAATTGTAAATCATAGAAGATAATAGCGAGGGAAGTCTCGAGTAAGTTATTTAAGATTTTAAGATTCTATTCTGATTTCTATCACGTTTGCTTTTTTCAAATTTCCCAACAATGAAAATCAGTCCTCTGTTGTTTCAATTTTTGGATATTTTTTTTTCCTGTTATTTTTACCTTTAACCGTTGCCGCCGTACGACTAACAACGAACAGTTTTAGATGGGTTTCGAACCATCGTGGTTGCGTTGTACATATCAAGTGGAATTAATTCCCCAGAGGTAACAACGACGAAATTCAAATTCGGTCCCACTATTTGGGATTCCTAGACTGTATTCTCGTCGTGGCTAAAACTTCTTTTCGTTTACCCTCGCTAACGTATTGTTAGTCTTTATTATTCACAAAATTCTACTTTATATTATTTTTTAATATTTATTATTAAGTACCCTGTTTCTTCAACAATGTAAAAACATTGAATTTTTTATGCTGGAAGAGCAAGTTAACGGTGGGCATTTTCGACGAACTATGAAGAAGGAGAACGCGAATGGGAATAACGAGGCACTATCGAAAAGAGGAAAGCCCGAAAGAGTTTCTGCAGTTCCTATCGTTTCTTGCGGGTCGTTATTAGCTTAATGCCGCGGAAAGTGAAAGAAATATTGTGTCGTGGATTGAAAAGGACAAAGGGTCTCGAAGAGATAACGCGGACAAAGTAGTTTTCTTCTTGAAGTACCGATTCAAAGTTCCGAGGGCTTGTTTATTCCCAAGAAATCCTTTGTTCGGCTAGATTTACAAAACTAATGAATATATTCATAAGTATTATTTATCGGTATCAGTGACCGAAGGCGCCTTTTGTTGGGAGAGGAAAGAGACATATCTTGCTGCGCCATATCTTTTATCTTATTTTTAATTGCCCCGCGTGCATAAATTAATATGAATGCTGCAGTCCTCGAAGTGCAGTTTCCTGTTTTTCCCGTAGGAACTGTAATATCGTTCACAATAATTATAAAATATACATTTTGTGCGTACATATAAGTGACTTCTTAACGAATTCATCTTCTCGATTCATCGAATGATATGTGTTTTTGTGGCCATTTCTTTTATTAAAAATTTCAAATCTGTGTTGCTCAACGTAAAACGTATTGTGCATTCGTTCCAAAGGCTTTTTATTCCTTCTATAGTGTACCGTTGTGTGATATCTCTTTCAATGTGCGCGACTTCTATTCTCTTAAATTTATTGGCCTTTTCACAAATTATTTCGTCCGGCGGACTATTTTCATAACATTTCAAAGTGGACTCTAATTTTTTAACATTTTCCCTTGAAATTGTGAAACGTGCAATTACTAGAACGACTGTCCTAATATTATCGTAGGAAGCGAAGTTGAAATATAGGAATCAATTAAAATGATGCAAATATGCTGTATAGTCTATACTGTCTTCTCAGAAACTATTGTAGCTATCGAGTTTGGTTTTTCTTAATTGTATGTACGAAGAGGCTGATTGTTTTAACGCAACTTTCATAAAATGTATTTAAGCTGTAACAGCAATATTAGAAGAATCTCTAATTGCGTAAATAATTAACTCTTTTGTTGATATACATTGAACGATAATCCCAGAGAGAAACGCTCTGCTTTGTAAAAAAAATACGGAAAGTTTTTCAACGTTTGCATCCATCTATTTAATTTATTACAACTTCCCCAAAAGCAAAGCATTTAAAAGGTACCATTTTGTCTGCACTTCTTCCTTTTCAAAAATGTACATTTTACAACGTTGAATCTACAGCAATAAATTTAGTTTTTCTTCCACAACGAATCATTTATCTGTAAAGAACTTAAACTTCTGCAAAATTCTCTTTGAGTTTTGCCATATTTGTGAGTCACTGCAACTTCTACGAAACTCGTCCGATTTCGTCAGGATTTGTAAATAATTTCAGCTTCCGCAAGACGCGAGAATTTAAGATCGCTTTGACGAAACGTGTAACTCTGAAACATTCTACTAGCGAACTGTAGAACAACACATTCTCATTTCGTATTCATACGTCGCTGCATCCCGTAGATGGAATGTCAGAACAAACCGCAAAAACATCCGCCAGCAATAATCACTCGAAACATATGAATATTGCGACTCCGGTGAGTTCGTTCGCTCTGGATTTTTGGTATCAAAGGTTTATTGGAACGCGAAATTGAATGATTTAAATTATCTCGCACGTAACGTGGTCGCAATAAGTGAGGTATAAACTGGAATATGAAGTTTTGTCTCGTTCGGTGCAAAAAGTTATAACGGTTATATGTGTAGAGAGAAACGTAATTCTTTATGTAAATTTATAAACACGTTAATAAGTGTCTTGCTAATATCCACCATCAACCCACAAACTGCTTTCTTTATATGAACCGTTTATTTTGAAAGTCGCATACATCATTTTCGTAATGGAAAATGATGATTTTTCAATGACTCTACAAAATTATTTATACTGAGAAAGTTATAAGTATCCAAGATAACGAGTACAAGTAAATCTTTTCAGAAATTGGCGCCAATATTCTTAAACACGTTAAAGCGAAAATTCTAAATATGTCGATTTCAAGAGAAAGTGACTTATGCTACTTTTAAAGTAAACGACTCACATATTATTATCTGGTATTTTTTCTCTATAAATAAATGAATTCTCCTGTAATAATTAAGATTTTTTAACACTCCCCTTACAAAGGTAATTGCACTTTTGAAGGTGAAAGTGTTGAATTAATGAAATTTCAAACAGAACGCAATTTCTGTAAAAAAATTTACATAAAATTTACATAAAAGAATTGACGAAGTTGTTTGAAGCTTTCATAACTTCTTTATTTTTTTTCTTACGTTTTCATTATTGCAGCCTTAAGTATATACAGCAAATATGGAAAATATATTCATGTAAGTAACGAAAAAATTTACAGAACAACTTCAAAATTTAGAAAAAGAAAAGTTATTATAGGTACAAACTGATTCGTGACTTGTGACCCACCGTGTATGTCATAGGTATTTTCATTCGGAAATAATTGGTACCTATTATTAATAATTTTGAAATGTTCCATAATCGTTGACAACAGTTTACAAAAATGTGCAACTATTTTTTGTTATCTTTAATTTATTTGATTAAATATCAGTGCCGTTGAATATATACTCACTGTTTGGCAAAAATATGATGCAAAGACTGTGATAAATGTAAGAAAATAGTGTAATCTGTATTACGCCCTTACTTATGAAGCAGTCTAACAATAACTTTCATAAACTACATTTGTACTAATCAGAAAACGGTATATGCAATAAAGCAATACTGTAGGTAACAAAAATTTCACCATATGTAAATAAAGAGCACCAAATTTTTAACCATCATTGTACATCATATTAATATATCAAAGAAATTCAACCCCCCCTTTTTTAATCTCGTTTCCCAACGCGCAATAATTTCGAATAAGTTTGCCCCTCAAATTAATAATCTGACGTTAATCGTAAAAAACGTTCACGGTCTATGACGTATTCGGGGGAATTAATTAATACAGATTACTGCCGTAAAAAAAGATGGAGGGGGGTGCGCTGCTCCTGCCGGCGGTTAATTCGCTTCTTTATGCTTCGGCCAAGTACCAATGTAGCGTTCTCTTTACTGCGCTGTAAAAATGACTAAACTTAGATTAACGTGCTTCCCATTTCGCTTTATCCCCCGGAAACTCAGCTCCGAGATTTCCCTGCGACTATGTCTATGCAGGTTGCATATAGCTTGTATGCACTTCACCCGGGGCAAGTTTTTAAAACTCTCCGTACCATATCCACTTGACTTTTTCTTCATAGTATCATTGTTCGTCCTCTCTCTCTCTCTCTCTCTCTCTCTCTCTCTCTCTCTCTCTCTCTCTCTCTCTCTCTCTCTCTCTCTCTCTGTTTCGCTGTTAACGTTATGCTTAGAATCTAGGGTAAAGGAGAATTACCAATTATCTTAAAATTCGTTGCAGTGCGTCTATACAGGGGAGTTTCTTTTGAAGAATTTGTATTCCGCGATGTCAAAGAGGACTTAATTTGTTGCTGACATTTCTGTTGCGGCTCAGAAAGGTAAATAAAATGAAATACTACACGTTTATTCGTATCGTGCTACTCTGGGTCGATTTAAAATATTCCTTGCTTCGAATCCACTCGACCCACTTTTCTTTGAGATATTTCCCCAGCTTCTTTCCTGTTAATTGTTCGAACTTCTCTACAGAGGATTTGTACATCGTGAAATTTATCGTTTCCCCGGGAAATTCGGTGTTGTTACGGAGAATTGAATGAAATGAAATTTTGTATAAATAGGACCGGATTTCTTATTTTGCTGAAATTAGTATTGTGTGGGAGCAATGGATGTGAATAAAGCATGATGAAATTAAGAATAAATTAATTTCTCATAAAGCAACAATAATTTAATCTTGTAAAAGAACTTTTTTTCTCGCGAAAAGATTTAATTATAAGAGAATTTCTTTGGAAAATTGAATTAAATACGTATACACTGTATTAGTAATAAGGTCCTTTGTATGCACACTTATGATATGACTTAACCCCTTGCCGTACCATAACGAGTGACATTCATGATGCGGTAAATTGGATAGGAACTTTTCAAGTTTTGTATATTATTTATAATTATTGTATATATTATTGTATAATATTTAAGTTATTGTATAATTCTAAACTATTACGGAAGCAGTCACAAAATAAATCGTACAACAAAGCTTTAAATATCAATTTTTGTCAAGTTAGTAATTGTGTTCATACTATGTATAGAGATATTATGCAGTTTTTAAGCGAACTTTCTTCCAAAACAATATCAGAAAGGTTTTCTACATCTTTGATCACTGTTTGCAAATAAAGGTTGACCTTTTGTTATATCCAACGTGAAACTTTCCTCAGCTTATAAGTGTTGGCAGTAATACGTGAGTGTAAGTGCGATACTATTTATTTCCTCATAGCAACACTTATTGTTATTAATAATATCAAGACTTTCAAAACTTTGCTTTCTATTAGAATTACTTATTCTCGTTAATACAAAAACGTACCTATGTTAGAAATATAAAAATACATACTGATTTTCCTTCCACCATGTATATTGATACAAATAATTACAGATTTGCAATGATATAAAATTCCAATTTTACGGTTTTAGCCATTTTGAAAGGTTGAATCTGCAAGTATCTTTATAGACTTACTATCCGACAGATCACTCCCCATTCGTTCTTTTCTTTTTCATGGGATAGAGTTTAAAATTGAGACGGAATCGAATAAATCCGCGGGCTCACATAAGGCGCCGAAGGTCAAGGTCGTTGTGCGCGGGATATTGAGATGAAATCTTAAAGTTAAATTTAATTCTTCCGAACTGTGCCACTAAAAACTTCTATCAAACCTATATCAGCTTGACTTACGGTAGACCCATAATATTAAACTCGAATAACATTTTTGTAATTTGTCCAGTCTCCGTTGCGATGACATCGAAACGATATTTTAAGTAACATTATTTAAAGATGAAGCATATTCGAAGAAATTACATTAACACTAGAAATACCGGCGTTAAATCTATTACAATTTAACTGTATTTAATAAGTAGCTTAGAGGAAGAGGAATCAAGAGAAAAGAAAGGAATGAATTCAGTAATGTACGCTTTATAAGATAGGAGGGGAATATCTGTTGTATGGCTATCCAATAAATTTACAGCATTTTTATAAAATGTTGAACGCACGTGGTGCGAATTTTTCGAAGTGGAGAATGCATAGTTGTTTCTACTGCTTGCAAAATTGAAATGAGGAGCTGAAAATCCAACTCTATTTTATTAATATAGAAACTTCATTAAGACGAATGGCGTCACGTAACGACGCGCGATTCCAGATGAGAATGAAAACTGAAAATATGGAATAAATTTTTGCTACTTAGATTTTTGTTTTTGAGAAGTTGAATTTCAACGTTCAGCCGGATGCTCCTGACGCAACTAACTTAAAAGCAAATTAGTATTTCTGTTCGTATTAGTGCCAAAATATCCGAAATGTCATATTAGCTTCTATAATTTGAATGACTTGTAATTGAAGTAATAATTGGCAAAAAATACGCGTCTCGACGATTAAAGAATTAATTATTGTCACTTTTAAAATCATTTCACGTTCTCATGTCAGTGCAATTTATTTTTGGCATCATTTTATATGTCATTTAAAAAATTAATCAGAGATACCTGCAATAAAAACTTTTTATGCACGAAGCCTATGGCATTTTATTGTATTTATTATTACCACCTGGAGCGCAGGTAATGGCGGTGATACTATAACAGAGATTTTTCGTGGGAAGTTCAAACCTTACAGCATAACAGTTTGATGGAAGTTGCTTTATGTGAACATAACTGAAAGAGGCGCTCGTAACATTTTTTTATTCTTGAGATAAGTATTCGCGATCGTGGGTAGTATTCGCAGGATAATATTCGCTTGATTGAATTCGCACATAGATTCGTTGAAATAATAAAATTGATTTAATACGTCAATTTAACGCCAATATAGGTACTATATCTGATACTGTAATCATAAATCATCTACGATAAAGGGTTAAGTATACTAAGTTTTAAATACTTTCTTTTTTTACATGTCTTCCAATGCAACTAGAAAGTACTACCCAATTGACTCCTCCTCTTTGTCTGTTACTACCAAAATTAAGTGCACTTGGAAAAATCTCGTTCATATGAAATACAGTAATAAATGAATAAATGTCTAAAAATCTCATTTTGCATAAAAATATTCTATAAATATTCAAACAATGCAGGGTAATAATCTTTTTCATTATGCAAGACCTTTGACTGTTATTATAGCATTCTTTTATTTTTAACAAAACGATATACATTCCCAGTTTGGATAATAAGTTCTTCCTAACTTGTACATCAATGAATGCTTATAGCCGGATTAAAAAACAATAGTAACTGTAGGAGATTCATTTATTTACCAGCGTAAGTTTAGTTGCATCATTTTAAATTGTATAAAGAGTCCCGCGATAAATGCCGCGCTACCTAGCGGACGTTAGGCGACTTCAAACGCATGCGCGATACATAAATCAGTTATGTGGCAGATGCTCGGGTGCAAAAATTAAAAATGAGTGTTTAGTGTTGTGAAAGCACATATTTAAAGAAGGGAGCCCATGTATGGCCACGAGAACTAACTCAGACCTAATCCAGAACCAACTCAGAAACAAGAAGCTAGAATTCCCGATAAAACAGTAAATTGTAAGTTAACGTTTTATCAATTCTGTACTTTAATAACCTCGACAAACGTTCTTCGTATATTCAATGCGTTATGAAATTTCCTATTTATTGCCGTTCTTGCGACAAGATTAAATCTATAAATCTAAAAAGGTTCTTTAGCTAGTACTATTTTGACAACGTACACATCCCAATAAGAAATAAACAATTTATATACAATGAATGCTCGGTGAAGTTCTCCTACTAACATTGCAAACAATACCGGAAAGATGCCGACCACGAACGCCACACAGTGTGAACTAGAAAACGATAAATCGTATACTTAATTTTATACCGCCTATAAAAGTAATCTCATGGAATAAAGTGGTAGAACTTACAATTTCCCTCCGTTCTTCGAAACGAAATTAAGCAACGTCCACGAAGCCTGTACATTCGTAAACTTCTGCGATTTAAATGAACGCGAAGAATCTCCGAAAGATCCACGCAGATCCAGACGCAATCGATGCTTTTGGGGTTACGTCTCGAGGAAAGGAGAGCGTTGCAGGTGCATGTAAAGCTAGCAAATGAGCGAGAAACTCGCAGAGCAGCTTCTTCCTCGTTGGTTGCATCCACGCGGACAGTTTCAAGAGGATTTCAGTGTCCATAACTTTAAATGGAAAGCCATTCGGTTGGTGCAACCTCGAGGAACAGGAGGGAGAAGGGCAGTACGGTGAGAGAGTAGAGGAACTGCACCAGCTGCGGTGGCCCTTTCAAACTGAATTCTTTCGTGGCATTATACTGCGTCGGTTTCGTTCGAATCCGCGGATTAAAGAACTTTCTTTATCGCGGCAAAGAGTCCGTGCATCGCCCGATAGGCGAAGTTTTTATATAAATATTGCCAGATTTTCAAGACACTTCGAACTTTCGTGAAATCGAAAGAAGTACGAACAATTTGTGAATCGGAGAACTGTCGGTGAATCTATATCTCGGTATCATCTTGAATTTTAGATAATAATCGCGAAGGAATGAAAGTAGAAGACATATAAAATCCCCGCGTTTGTTTTTTGGAGAGGTGAGTTCTTACATGTATGGCTGTTCATGGAATTAAAATTTAACACTAAACTAAAGTGAGGGACCAGAAACATGGCACTTGGGACGGAAGGGAAGATTGCTTTCACACCGCCTATTCCTGCCATGTCGGTCCTGGAAACCTGAGATCGACGAATGACAACCGAAAATAAAACACTCCTTTCGTCGTTCACATGACGACGCAACAAATCTGCGGGTCTCTCTTGCCAATAGCGCGTCAAAATCGAAAATGCGTAAGGGAGAGGGATGTCCCTATCCGTCGGGCGAATCAGAGCAAATTCCCCCTGAAGTGCCTTGTTTCTGGTCCCTCAGTATACCAAGACGGCCAAAATGACCGTGTCCCAATTTTTTTCTAAAAATTCTCCAAATTGATAGGCGAGGCAGGCAGTAAATATTTCACTTCTATCTTATAAAACGTAAATTAATTATTTAACCATCCTTTTCCCCTTTAGATTACTCTGTTCTCAAAGTACTTATTCAGTGTATTTGAATGTAATAAACATAATGCTGGTAGTCTAGTGTTAAAATATATTTAGAGCAGCATAAAGGTCTGCGTAAGTTTCTCAAAAACATTTAACTTTTATCGCGACAGCTTCAACGGTCGTCGCTGACGCTAGTTTTTGTTTAAATAACCGTACCTATGAAAAATTCTTACGATTTAAGAAACGTCCAGTGTCCGATTCAGATCCTGGAAATTTTCAGATGGCAGACGTATAGGATAGGTTTATTTCAAATGTGTTCAAATAACCGCGAACAAATCGTAAATCAAATAATTATCCGTAAATAGGTATTTCAGAGCGATCTTAAATTTTAGATAATGATCGTAGAGAGAAAAAATAAAAATCGGAGTAACGCTATATTTCCTAGTGCCTTTCTTCATATCGGAATTCACAAAGAAAGTTCGTTAAACTGTCTGGAGCCTCGTTACTCAAAGATTTTAGAATCCTTCAAAATTTCTCCCCTTGCAGGCAGTAAATTTTTACAGCTAAAACTAAAGCATATCGAAAAGCATCGTAAAATATGCTCTCAGCTCGTCGCATATAAATGAACTTTCACCTTTGAAGACATACTTGAAAGATATTTTCATTACCAACACTTCGAAAGATATCGGGTTAAATATTCTAATTCTATAGCTGAATATCAGAAAATTTGTTCGTCTGATTTAACGAACCCTCTAGGAAATATTCGTGCATTTTCGTGGCGGTTTCTCGCCGAATAATGTCAATAAGGATATCCAATGAGAAAAGGGGTTAGAATCTTACCGGAGCAACTATCAACCTCCAGCAACAGCTTCAGGAATGATTTAATAATGCGTAGAGCATTAGTCGACCCGAGTAACGTAAGCAGGGATAATCCTTTTAACCAGTTGTCTAGCAACCCCTTTAACCTCGAAACCCGGGCGACAAGTAATTCCGCTGGATATTATGGGGTAGCAGGGATCACGCGAGAGACCAATGGTACCCCATGCTACACGCAATGCGAATTTATCACGCAGGTGTACAGGTCCACATTTTGGATGGTGCAAACTTATTGTTTGGAGATTTCGTGGCGGGACTAGCATTTTCCATCGAATTATTGAAAACATGCTACTTGTATCGCGTGAAAAAAAAATTCCTACAGATGATTACTACAAGATTCAAAGTTAAAGTTGTTAATTAATATGATGGTTACCACACGTTTACCAAGGAAGTTTTGTTATTATAAATATCTTACGAAAAGTGGTATTAACAGATCTCGTTATATAAAAGTACCAATTCCTAGATAATTTTGAGAGAGTTCTGAATTCTTCTTTTTATCAATTTAAAATAAAAAATTAGACATTTGAGATTTGTTATTAAATATAGTCAAATACCGGAATACGACGTCGGTCACCGGTGATAGGTGTGAGAGTCGCTTTGCAATTCGAATTATTTTTCCAATTTTTTATTAACATTAAACCTACCATGGCGGTCAAATGACCGCTTTCTGATTTTTTCTAAAAATTTCCCAAAGGGTATAGCAGGATAAGGGGGTCAAAAGTGCCCTTCAACCGATTTCAATGGGGACGGTGTCATTCGATAGATAATGCTCGGCGATTGATGTCTACAAATTTTTAACCCTGAATTTTGACCGGAAGGGTAGTTATGGGGAAAATTAAAAAAACAGGTTTTTGGCCCTTTTTCCCCATTTATTGAGGCGTAAAAAATCCAAATAAATTCTGACATATTCTACACGGTACCGGACATATTGGAGAATTTTTTCAGATTTTTCCGTCGAAGTAGCTAAGCGTGAAAAATCGGCAAAGTCAAAAAAAACGGAAAAAAGAAGATTTCGTATCGAAATCTTCGAGGTACAACTTTTTGGTTTATATAGTAACAATCTAACACCTACGATTGTTATCCCCAATTTTTTTCAGATTTTTAAACCACCTGCGTCATTGTGAAAAAAATCGAAAACCGATTTCCGGGACGTATTTTGATCTAAAACGCAAGAAGTAATTGTTATTTTTCCATTATTTTGATAGAGTATGTTCATTTTGTGCTTTTCAATGTTTCTGCATACAAAGCAATTGCGAGTGAATGCAAAGGATTGAATTGATTCAATTATTCGTAAGCTACACACTTCCTTATCAGCTAAAAATACGAACGTCCTTTCAATAGCAGCGGTGGCGCAGTCGGTAGAGTTCTTGGCTGCGGAACCTCTCGAAACTTTTTGTCGCCGGTTCGAGTCCCAATGAGGTAAAATAATTTCCGTTTTTTTTTTTTTAATCATTCACTGCATAACAACAAATAATAATCATTTTTCAATTTTTCAATGTTTTTTAAACATTTTTAAATACTTATTCAACATGAAATATATGTAAAAATAATTATGGAGCATATTGTTTTTTTCATTGATTCGTCCTAGCCACATCTCGTTATTCTTTTGTACATTGAACGAATATTAGTTTACTGTAACGAATGCAAATATGTATTCAATATTAAAAGGATCCAATTGTATATTCTGATGAATTGTAATGAAGGTGATGTCTAACGGAAAGAAGGGTCTATTTCTTTTTAAACATTCTTATTTTTGTATTTACCGCTTCTCCATTTATGCAGAGATCATCCAAAATGGACAATGAATTGAAAGAAAGAAGGTATATTGGGATTTCGTCCGTTATAATTCCTTTACTGTTTTATGCAAATCAACTTCTTCAGCTTTAGGTTTTGTGCCCCATTGCAATCGTGTTTTCCAACCACTTTAAGTACACGAAAACATTAAATTCAGTTCAGAAGGCTTTATTGTTTTATTACACTTACTCCAGTATTATGTACTCCCTTCAGTTATCTAGTCCGCAATTACCTGCGCAGCGTGTAGCTAGCGGGCAGGTACCGAGTTGTACCTTTAGAACTGATGATCATTTTTTTTAAATTATTGACTGCATAAATGTTATTAATACGTAAATGAATATTAATGTAAAAATACGAATGATAGATTACCATTTGATGATTAGGCTACAGTATCTAGCTGCGGAATACTTGAAACTTTTCTCTCGCCAATTCACCTCCCATGAAATATAATTAGAAAACAAATGTTTTTAAGTATTAACTGGATAACAATTGTTAATACGGAAATTAATATTAGTGTGAAAATATAAATGGCATGCGATAGATTACCTTTTGATAATTAAAAGTTGAAACACGTTTCGTGTGGCTTTATTCCTCGTTACTATGTTCATTAATGATGGGCAACACTTCATTTTTATTAAATATTTTTGTCAATATCTCTGAAGGCCTAACAATTGTCGATAGATACCGTGCGTGCGACAGGTAGTATATTATTGCAGCAATGTGCGAACAACAACCTATGGTACGGTTACCACTCGCACATTCACAGCAATAACATTTGATGCCCGAAATTCCAATTATATTAGGGGTATAGTCAATGAAGCAACGATAACTTCTTTGATTATGTGGCGTGATCGGACGAGGCATTTAAGGATATTGAGGAGTTGATTTGCATAAAACAGTAAAGGAATTATAACGGATGAAATCCCAATATACCTTCTTTCTTTCAATTCATTGTCCATTTTGGATGATCTCTGCATAAATGGAGAAGCGGTAAATACAAAAATAAGAATGTTTAAAAAGAAATGGACCCTTCTTTCCGCTAGACATCACCTTCATTACAATTCATCCGAATATACAATTGAAATATTCGTTCAATGTACAAAAGAATAACAAGATGTGGCTAGGACGAATCAATGAAAAAAACAATATGCTCCATAATTATTTTTACATATATTTCATATTGAATAAGTATTTAAAAATGTTTAAAAAACATTGAAAAATTGAAAAATGATTATTATTTGTTGTTATGCAGTGAATGATTAAAAAAAAAAAAACGGAAATTATTTTACCTCATTGGGACTCGAACCGGCGACAAAAAGTTTCGAGAGGTTCCGCAGCCAAGAACTCTACCGACTGCGCCATCGCTGCTATTGAAAGGACGTTCGTATTTTTAGCTGATAAGGAAGTGTGTAGCTTACGAATAATTGAATCAATTCAATCCTTTGCATTCACTCGCAATTGCTTTGTATGCAGAAACATTGAAAAGCACAAAATGAACATACTCTATCAAAATAATGGAAAAATAACAATTACTTCTTGCGTTTTAGATCAAAATACGTCCCGGAAATCGGTTTTCGATTTTTTTCACAATGACGCAGGTGGTTTAAAAATCTGAAAAAAATTGGGGATAACAATCGTAGGTGTTAGATTGTTACTATATAAACCAAAAAGTTGTACCTCGAAGATTTCGATACGAAATCTTCTTTTTTCCGTTTTTTTTGACTTTGCCGATTTTTCACGCTTAGCTACTTCGACGGAAAAATCTGAAAAAATTCTCCAATATGTCCGGTACCGTGTAGAATATGTCAGAATTTATTTGGATTTTTTACGCCTCAATAAATGGGGAAAAAGGGCCAAAAACCTGTTTTTTTAATTTTCCCCATAACTACCCTTCCGGTCAAAATTCAGGGTTAAAAATTTGTAGACATCAATCGCCGAGCATTATCTATCGAATGACACCGCCCCATTGAAATCGGTTGAAGGGCACTTTTGACCCCCTTATCCTGCTATACCCTTTATTGAGCAGCCATTCAGTAAATATTGTAGGTCTATCGTATAAAACAAAAATTACTTAACTGATCATCTTTTTGCATCTTCAAATCTCTTTTCCAAAGTACTCATTTCGTATATTTCAATATAACAGAGATAAAGCCGGTAGGTTTAGTGTTAACTAAGGTGGCATAATTTCGAAAAAAATTTTATCGTTAGTTATTCATTTTTATTCGATAATAGGAGCAACTATAGATACTAAGGCATATTTAGGTGAAGGCACAACATCATTGTCAAAATAGCAAGTAAAAATGTATTGGGTAAAACGTTAATTACAATAGCAAACGGTATCGAGTGTAGCTTGTCATAGGACTACGAAGATTTAAAATCCGGAGTTTCACCCTCATGATTATTGTAATTTTGAAAGAAAATGTCCAACACCTTCTATTATTTAATAATAACCAAATGAAAAAATCTACGCTCACAGAGTATTTTATAAAAGCACCGCACAAAAGTTTTCTTCCACTGTACGAAAAATGTAACTTTATATTAACATATAATACTTTTCTTCCAACCATCCCTTTCCATTTACTTGTACGTACAATATAATCAGGGGACTAATAAAACCGTAAGAATGTTGGTTAAAAATCTAATTAAAAACCGTTAGACGCGTTTTTTCGAGTGTAAGGAAAATTTGAGATTATAATTAATTCGCAAAGTTCGCCGGCCAGATTAGAGGATTTCTGGAGGTCTAACTTCCAGAATGTCTGCCTTCTGAAATTACCTGTTACACTGTGCGCAGTGAGTGGATCCGCTGAAGGTCCTACGGGATACGCCTCTTAAAAGGGTAGGCTTATTACAAGATTTTCAAGTTTATTGCCGAAAGGGATGAGGGGGTTTGGTGCGTCAGGCAATTTTAGTCTACGCTGCTTTCGCGCTGGTATACATCTCTTCCCTTCTGCTTTGGGTCGACCTCTTAATGGTAATTGGCCCGTATTTCTAACGAGTCTCCGGAGGACCCGCGTGACATTGATTTAAATAATCCATAGGGTTGAATGGATGCTTTAATTAGGTGGGCTCGAACGGTGCAGTTGTGTCTCCTTCCCCTTTGGTTTATCCAAAAAATGGGGTTGTCGGTTTGAAAATCGGCACGAGAAGTATTGAAGTATCGCTCTTGGAAGTCTTTTATCGGAAGATCCATGAATATTCATGCCTATCTTTGTATTTACGTTTCTTTAGATACATTGAAGTTGGTACGTCTTATGAGCTTTGTAAGGATTCTTGGAATTACAGGATATTTATTACTTAATGATGAACGTATTTACTTTTTGCCGATGACTCTTTACGTTTGTATTTCGAAAATGTGCTATTCACTGTCCTTGTATTCTGTAAATTCAGTTGTCCCACTTGTCGCTTCTGTATTTATGACTTTGATGTGTAGTTGAATCTGGTCTACAGCCTTGGACCTATTGTTTTAGATAGGTTCCGAGCCATCGAAACTATGAATCTATATATCTAGTGGGAATAATTCCCTAGAGATAACAGTGACAGGATTGGAATTCTATACCTCTATGTGAATTTGAAATTCTACCTCTGTTATCAGTTGGCTTCTATGTTTAGTTTGATTATTATCGAAACCTACTTACTTATTGCTTGTATTGCTCAAATAATACATATTATCTTCCTCGAATAGCAACAGCTACATTGCTGAAGACCTACTTTTTATTTTCATGCATCTTTGTGCCTGTGGGTATCGTTTGGTGTGACATTACATTATCCAATCATTTTTACGACGTCAGTTTTACTTGAATGATTGCGACGTAACAGAGGCCAATAGGTAAATGTCAAAGAAACTTGAGATATTCTAAACAATCCAAACTTGAGGAATTTAGTGCGATATAGCACGATCAAATTATTTTCAAGACATGTTTTACCTGAAAGTATATGACATAATAGAAGTTATTATTCAAATTTTGAAGGAACTTGAGCTTTTCTAATACTTTCAACAATATGTTGAAGAACTCACTGCCACATAAAACCATCAAATGATTTTCAAGACACCAATTTTAATTGAAAGTATACGACATAATAGAAGCCACTTGCTACATGTTTATTCTAGCAATTTAATGCTCAACCATGGCATACTAATTGTGCGCGAAGAAAGAAATCGTAAAGCAAAGTGTTAATAAATTCAAACTGTTAAAAAGAAGCAATTAAGCGCGATTTACATTTGTTCTGATAAATGTGAACGTACGATGCTGTGCTATTGGAATGTGCGACACAGGCTGAACAGGAAACCGAGGAGGACTACGAAAAGAGCAAACTCTGTCCGGTTTACCCTGCAAACAGTTGCCTTTAGCATAAGTCGACGTTCCGAAGCCGTACGTAGCAACTGAAATCCGCTTAACAAACTTGTCTTGTCGTTCTCCAGAAGAATATTTAACTGCGAGTCTAATATAATTACACGATACGTTTATACTATTTACTAGAGGAATCGGTCCTTCGAATGTATTTTGTTTGCATCGAAAATTCGTTAATTAATGCTTGCTCTGACATTTTCTATTTTAAGATTGAATGGTTCAAAACTCGTCGATGGTGTTTACTGTTTACAAATTTCTTAAGTCTGTTTGTGCTGATGATTATAAAAGTAGTGTTAGTTAAAAATCTGAGGAATTAAAATTTTTACTTACTTTTTGTTTCGTAAATGTACATTACAAGATGGCGGGATTAGTTTTCAGAAAAATGTGAAAAAATTGAAAAGTTTTAGTCAAAAGAATAGTCTAAATATTTATAAACGGAGAATAAAGAACCTACAACCTCTGTCATAATTATGAGTTTAAATAATTGTCTTAGGATTAGTAAATTTAATTCGTAGATTGAATTTTCATTTTAATGAAAGTTAAAAATTCATAGAATTTTACTTGAACTAATGGACTGCATTTATCTATAGCGCAGGATTTTTGGAAACACTTTAAGACAATGATAATCGAATTAACTTGGCATTGGTATCCTAATTCGTAAACATATCGACGTTATATTCAAAATTTCGTTTAAGATTAAGACACATATACATGAAAACCTGTGATTTAGCAAAAATGTGCTTTAAATCATAATTGAATGTATTGCATTATGAGAATATTTAATGCCAGCAGCAATATCATGTTGCATTAAAGCATTATTAAGACAGTACCAATAGAAATTATTGACTAATTGATATTTTAATGGCAATGTTTATGGAACATGTATCATGTACATAATAAACATTATTTATTATTTTCATAGAAGGAATAATTTGCCTGTAAAGGATAAAGGAAATAAACAATTTGCAAATGTTATTTATTTTCATAGAAGGAATAATTTGCCTGTAAAGGATAAAGGAAATAAACAATTTGCAAATGTTATATTCTCATAAAGCTAACAATGCCATTGTGGAGGACTGAAACAACAATTAATAGAACGTTGCATAATACATAATACTTTTTGTTAACTCAGCTATATAAAACAATGCATTTCTTACTCCACGTTGTATTTTGTTTAACAACAAACATTCTGAAAGATACATACTTACGTATGTTATTGGAGGGTAATCACAAACTTAAGTGATCACGGTACATTAATAATCCCAACTCCACTTAATTGAAATTCTGACGATAAATTATCACGTTGAAAATGCTACTATCGTTTGCAAATTATTGCTTAATTAATTTCATTATTTTGGCCTTCCTGTTTATAAATCAGTACAATTATATGAATGGAAATCAGTCGAGTACGTAAGCGTGATACTAATGACGGGTAATGCTTCATCTCGCTCTATAAGGGGTGCTTTTAATATGCTCTCCAGTTATAACTAATGAATGTATTTTTGGAAAAATTATATATGAATACCATTGTCAAAATGTTAATTTTTCATATCTGCGGTAATGATTATAAGCAATATAAATGTAAATGGCTGCATAAGTGGATGAATTTAATAACAATGTGAGAAACATTATTCGATAATTTTAATGATATTTATTTATAACAGAATCATATTCATTATTACATTTATAAATTACATTTATACCCTTACAAAGAGTAGCGAGTAATATTTATCAGTGCATTTTAACAGACTGCTAGTTAAATATTGAATTAAGCAACGGCTCAATGTTAAACATAATTATATTTATTAGATAACAGTTCCGTGTGTTCAATCGCAAAGGCCAATTTTATCGTTTTTCACAAATAATGGCTTTTATAAATAACATACTGTTTCACCCAATATCATTCGTATGCTGAGACTTACAAACTCATAGAAAAAATACTATTAAAAGGAAAAAAACATTATTCAAAAATGTTTTTGGGAATTCAATTTCTCTGAAAGTTTCATTGAAACTCGTATCAAGTTTACGACATTAACATTGACAAACTCAATATATCCAGCACCAAGAAACCGCTGTAAAATAAACAAAGTGTCGCTGAAACAGTATTTACATTTTCACTCCAAGCATTTACATTCTATAACAACATATTTTTAACTCCAAAAGCTTCACTCTATTATAAGCAGCAACACAAGTTACACAAGACCATCGTTGAATCCTTTAATCCTTAAAAGGTGTCATCTAAAAAAATCACGTTAACGGTATATGTGTAATTTCACCTCAGTAAATGAATTTATTTTATAAATTTAATAAAGCATGCAAATGAGATTAGGTATATTATAAGAATTACATATTTCATGAAAATTATAAAATTTATTTTTTACAGTTATTGCAAATAATATTGCGGTGCCTTTTACAAATGAGGCTGGTACATATTGTACATCTCACAGTATATCTTCTATTTTCTTTCCTTGTACCTATACAACATCTTTCTTGCTTAGTTGTGGATGGTGGTATTGGCATTGTTTCCTCAACATTTCCACCAAGTATTTCTAATATTATTTTCCTCAGATTATATGGCAAATTCGGTGTTCTGAATCATTCTTTAAAAACTTACACTTACGGTATCGGGTGAAAAATCGTCCCAGATCAGGTATTTTGTTGTGCAGCTAACGAAGTACATAACAAAATCGATTTTTTTTATGATAATGGCATCCCTACTGACGCCATAAATGATTACAGGAAAAGTCAGTGTTACCAGTAATTCGGTTTGTTAATAATATTAGAAAAACAATTTACATGTGGTGATTTTTCACACGTGATACCTTTTAACCCTGTCAGGACTACTGACGCATATATGCGGTCTCATTGTCAGAAAAAATCTGATTATAGCTTATCGAGGCATGTAAACAGGATTAGAATTGCAAAATTGAAAGATAACTGTTGAAATATTATTCTGCAAATACTAATGTATAATTCTGATACACTAACACTCGAATTTTCCGATAAAAAAATAGTTGTTGATCGCCAAATAAATAATTATCCCTCAACACTCAAAAAATTCTCCTTCCGCAAAGGGTTAAGGGTTAAAGTAGACTATGTATTTCCAAAAGCTCCCGCATAATCTCATCCATTTCGCGATAGACACTTTAATAAATTTCCACCTCCAGATCTTTCGAGCAGCACGATACGTGCATCCGATGATGCCGTCGAGCGAAATACTCGACGCTCGAAATGTGCTGACTCGTGAATACTCTTCACCGCGAATGTCGTTCCCTGTACCCAGACCGTAAAGTCCCGATGGAGTCGTCCTCGGAGAAAAGTAATTTCCCCGAGGGTCGTAGAAGTTGCTGAAACGAGAAGTAGCTGCCGCGGAGAACTCGGCCCTTTCTTTCGTAGGACTCGCGGTTACCTACGCCGAATGGTGGTGCCTAAGCTGAAAGTTTACACAATGATACTTCCGGCCGGTGCGGTTCCTGCGAACTGGTCGGCCATCAACGGGCGACCGTGAAGAACGACTGGAAGAATGCCTCTGTATATAACGGATTTTTTTTACTTTTATTTAAGATATACCAACGTCAGTGTCGACCTCGGTACACGGTTACCATTCTGCTCCATGAACCTGCACCGTAGGTGTATTATAATGCACCTGGCACGATATATGCCCAGTTTACGAGGCCATAAACCGATACGAACCTTAATATAAGAATGTTATAGTTTGGTTTTCATAAATTTACCAACGCGATGACGTGCCGGTATTCGTCGATTCGATGGGGAAATCGGGATGTTTTGCGCTCGGAAGAGATTCGCTTCTTGAAGGGATTTTCAAAGTGGATGATGACGGTTATTCGCCGATCACGATTTTAAAAGCAGAACAATGAAATTATACTTGAAAAGTATAATTGAAGGATGAATTTATGAAACAGCACAGCGATTTGACGAGAGGGATAGTATATGTACTGCAAATGCTGTTTTTTGTAGTTATTGGAAGAACAAGTTGATGTCAGTTGCAACTTGCGAATAATTGGTAACTCACGATCTATGTACCATCATGATGTTCCATAAGAAACGTACGACATACCGAAAATCCCATTTAGTTTTAACATTGTGAAAGTTTTCCCTCATTAATTTGTCCAAAGTCCATATTATCTTCGAAAAAGATGAATCTACAGTCACAAAAGTTAGCCCTGCTTAATTAATTTCATCACAAAATTTGAATATCCACACAAAGAAATTTCTACGTTGAGATTTAATTTGATTTTGTCAATTCCTTACCGCGAGCGTGTTTCTGTAAACCAGTTCTTCGTCGAAAGGGTATCTTTTCCGAGAAAATATTGCAATCCATAGTGTTAAGTCGATCCTACGACAAGTTTTCCACTTGGCAAAGTAAAGTTCCCTCTAGGAGTACGATTCAGACGAAGGTATTGAGAGTGGAGTGTTTCACGGGTAGTTTGGGAGGACCCGATTGGATGAAATCGGCCGATTTTCGGGGGTCCGTCGATAAATATTTATGGGGATATTCGTAAGGTTAAACGAAATCCAATAATAGAAGCTTTTCGTAGTGGCTCGATTATATCGCTAATCGGCGATGCCGGTCTCGCTCTACGTTGAATATTGCAATTTGTGGTTCTTGGCTGGTGCAATCTACGATAAGCTTCTCGGCGCTGCTGTTTTCGTTTGTTTATGAAAATCTTATTTACTTGCAAATTCGTTGCTGGCATGGCGGAGCTCGCCCCGGTTTTCGCGGACGTTCCGCAAAGTTGTTTGTCGAGCGGAAAGACTAGAGACGTCCGAAGGATTATTCTTAATGAAATTTAAACGAACTGCCGCAACTTTGATATTACTTTGTCATTCGTTCGTATTTGGAATTAAATGTAGAGATATTTAATATTGCCGAACGAGCGAGTTGGCCTTTCACGGCAAGTTTGCCCGATGGTTGCAAAATCTAACATTTTAACATTAGTTTAATAGTGGAAAATCTAAATTTTTAATATTAGTTCAGCATTAGAAAACCTTACATTTTAATATTAGTTCAATAGTGGAAAATCTAAATTTTTAATATTAGTTCAGCACTAGAAAACCTTATATTTTAATATTAGTTCAATAGTGGAAAATCTAAATTTTTAATATTAGTTCAGCAGTAGGAAATTTAAAATTTTAATATCAACACAATTGATGGTACAATTAATTATTGCTTAACATGATTAATTATCATCGTACAGATCACTGAACAGTTGTATGTTCAGCATAAGCGCATTGCGTTATAAAAACTACCTTCTTTTCGTTCTTAAACGACCTTCAAAAATTAAAACCAGGTACCTGTCGTAAAAAAAGAGTGGAACAAGAACCGGAAGAACGATACGACCATATGACGTACCATATAAGCGTAACGATAGAAAACGACGTAATAAAAACAAGGAGTCCAATATTGAGCATAGGAGTTTTCGTTATTTGAAAGTCGAATAGCTTCCCGGTTATTCGTCAGGTGCCGTAAGTGGCAATTTTCTGGCCGTTTTAACGTACCACCGGATATAAAAGGCGATACGTCTCTCAATCTAAGTTTTTAATCTCTTATGTAGAGAAGACAGTGACCCACTTAACGTGAATGGACTATGTATCACTACCGGATTACAGCAATTTTGCAGAGGGACCATGACAAATGTATCGCGGAGGGAATTACTTCCCCGAAAGCTTACGCGACTGTAATTCACTCGGCATTATTAAAAGTAACTCTGCTATCGGTGTAGCTCGTGCTTCTACTCCTCGAAAGACTTTTAGTGGGGTTAACGAAAATTGTAAAATCATTTTAGGGCACTTAGCGAAACGAAATTGCTAATATCGTGAGGATTTGTTCGTCGTTGATTTATGTTTTGATTCTGATCCGTTAGAACTATTGAAGCGACCAAAATTATGGGTTTTCCCCTTCTTTTTAAATTTTTCAAATTAGAGGAGCAGCATACTTGATATTACTCGTGTATTTTACAATACGTAAATTACTTAACTGATCGTTTGCTTTGCCGTTTGATTCCTATGTTTTCGAAATATTTATTTAAATATAAAAGATTTAACGCCACTAGTAGTAGTATCCAAACGTACACATTCTTCGGAAAAATGGTGGAGGAATGAAAAATTGAATTTTTCATTTGGTAATTTTAGACTATATTCATATCGACAATGTAACTGTTTTTTAAATACATGTATTATATTTAGAATTATTTTATTTATTTTTATTTGTGTAATTTTTCAAATGTAAAAACAAGAAGACTCTGTGTTACAAGTATTTATTGGTCGTGATATCAATGGCTATTAAAATCACTTTCTAGAATTGTTTAAACATCGGAAAATTCTTTCTCTCTCTTTCCTTCGGTACTTTGGATTGGGATCCATACTTTTAAGCGAGTTCGATACATTTCTTAGATTTCAAAATTTCTTCGATATTACTGGATCAATAATCAAATATAAATTCAATGCTTGAGAGCCAAAATTTACTTCTGTTGCCAACATAACCGCCTATAATAAGCATTCCTGTCGCAGACTACCATTTACTATTCTGTCTTACTTAAAAATGTATAAATCAGAAATGGCTCTTAAAATTGCATTTGAATGTAGTATATTTGGCAAGAGCCGACAATCTTCGTTTAGAAAGGCAATTTGCGAGAAAGTGTACAAAGTTTAAAACATACGTCGTTAATCGGATCGTTAATAATTTTCTAGGAATTACCGGGACTCCAGAAGTTTGTTCATAAATATATAATTAAGTTAGACATTTCCAAATCTAGATAGTTGGTTAGAAGTTTAAATAATGTATATATGAAATTTCTATTCCAATGTTTTTAAGATAATGATCGTGTATAATGGAGAATCTGAGGCAACAGTTTCTATTCGTCTGTAGAATATTTATAGCACGATCGTGTAAAGCGCATTATTGTTGACGGTATTCTAGCACTTGCATCTAGAATCGATGCACTTAGCATTTACATTAAACCAAGTAATGGTTCAAGGATTTCGTCATTTAGATTTCGCATCTATCTCGTCTCTCCCTTCGTCGTTCTCCATAAAACATTTCAACGTAGTTGATAGGAATCAGTCGTCAATTGTTATTCTCCCCGAGAAAGATATTTTTCATACAAAAATTGGAACATTACATTTTCGAGATGGATTGTTTGATATTCTGTTGAGAATCTAAACGCTGAATGATATCTTTTAACTTCCAGTTTATTGCAAGGATTGATTGTTTCCCTTTACCTTTAGGCAGAGAATATTTCAGATTTTAGGTTTGTTTCTTTAACCTCACTGTAGATTTTCATGCTTGGCTATTGAGTTATGAAGAAATTAAAAAAAAATAAGCTAGCTGATTAATCGGTTCTTCAGGATTTAACGTTTATAGACCGATAGCCTATTAATCGGCCAGTACAAATGACAATCAATTAAAATTACACCGCTTCGAAACAACTGAGATCCGAATGACAAAATAAGTATTACTTCACACTTGAATTTGAAACTCATACAGCTTTACAACTGGATGCACAAACTTCTGCAGCATATCCAAAAATGGGAGCGACAGATAAAGTATTAACCCTTTCGCTTCGAGCGCCGGATATATCCGGCATCCGCGCGACGACCTGTGCGTACGAGCGCCGGATATATCCGGCATCTATATGATGTGTATATAAGTACGATCTGTAGTCGATGACAACATTTTTCGTTATCGGCTGAACATTTTCTGTTGATTTGATTGACATATCATACAGAATTATATTACTAGTCTCTAGATTAGGGTGGTCCTTATTTTTCGACTTTTGAATTATCCCCGGGGCACTTTCTCATTTGATTATATACCTCTAAATATGAAATAAGTTTTTTTTGTTTTTTTTTTTGTTACGATTTAGAGGTCGCTACCAGCTGTCAAAATTTTTACAAAAAGCGTTGAAGGACAGCTTAAATGATGGTTTCATTAATGTTTCATTTAGGTGTTTATATCACATTTTACGTGCAAGTGAAACTCGCATAGACAATCGCTTCTTATCCCTTCCTCCCCTCGACCTCTCTTCTGTACCGACGCGTCGAGATATAGACCGTTCACACAATCAAAAACATAAGCCGTAAGACGTACAATTTAAGACGTACGCGTGCGCACTAACATCATAATAAGTTAAAAATTGGTTTGTGCGCATGCATACGTCTTAAATTGTACGTCTTACATTGTACGTCTTACGGCTTATGTTTTTGATTGTGTGAACACCCTTAGCCCGCCTCGCACTTCAGTTCTTATTTTGAGTTTTTATTTAAAATTCAAACCTTGGTAGCGACCTCTAAATGCCATTTAAAAAATTCAAAAAAAATACTGAAATACTTTCTTACGGTATATAATCAAATTACCTGGTGCCCCGCGAAATTAAAGAAAAAAAATTTTTTTCTTAAGAATAAGGACCACCCTACTCTACATATTAATATGCTAACTAATTTGCGTTACATTATTAACTATATTAAACGTTTAATTTTAAAGGCCTGTAAATATAAAAATACCTAAAAACATGCCAACTGTAATTGGTCTAATGTTTTTAGAATAACTAATATAATTTTGTATAAGTCTTTTCATATTAAAAATGTGAAGAATACGTGCTATATTAGAGGAACAATTGTTTTATTCAGCACAGTAATTATTTAAGCTTAGAAGAACGTATATACAAAAACCACACGCACTGTGCACATTTCTGGCGCGTACTTCCGTTCGGTGACGGCACTTCGGCGGACTGGACTGCCGAAGCGAAAAGGTTAAGGAGGATTATAGTGAATAAGAAAGTAAAGACAGCGACTCGCAATCAGTGGGACCGATTTCAAATCCTCCATCATATCTAAGGAACTTGCCATGTGATATGCATATCATAGTAACGGTGATTCGGAACCCACCTAATGCAGTAAACCCCAGGCAAAATGACCGTAACAATTAAAGCCAAGAAGTATTAAACAAATAAGTGTTAAGATGCCAGTGTATAGCGAAGGAATTAAACTGTGACCCAGTCCCCACTAGTATTCCACTATTCCGTCGAGGAGTTCGGACACACCACTCGCCCACACTTACTCTCTACGAAAGGGAACACGATATCTCAGGCACCAGCAGATGAGAAGACATATCCTCTCACTGACAATGAGCTCAGTTACCTGTACAATACGTCTCACACAGTGCAACAGAATAGCGTATGTACTACGTAACCGAGTTAATTGGAGAAACCTCATCTCCAAGACCCTCGTTTCATCAAGTGTGTATGCACAAGACTGGCATGCGCGAATTCCTCGGCGATTATGTAGAGAGCGAGAGTGCTTCCCCTCTATAAACCATTTATCGAGTAGGCTAATTATACTTTGTACTGCTAGTGCAAAGTATCCAAGATCCAAAATGTCTAGCTACTCGAATACTCTCGTATTCACTAGAACCCCATTAACACATGCCGTCCGGTGACACTACGTTGGTGTCGTGCGAAAATATGCGGACAAATGCCGGTGACACCACGTTGATGTCACGCTAAAATTTTAACACATCTTGAGCGGGAAGCGACTAAAGTCGTTTTTCACGAATTATTGATGGATTATTGTTATCGATGGGTTTTTGTGATGTTTTTACAATAAGATCGGATAGACAGTTGCCTTTTTTCGGCTGTACGATCCTACTATAGTTCCTTACGTTATGACCGCCTATTCGAGTTTGTTGCTCAAAGTCATATGTTCTCAGGACATGAGGAAACATGCATTAGAACCCATCGTGGGAACTGGAAAAAAGAAAAATACTTCACAACAGTGTCGTGTGTGCTCCGTTAAAAAAATATGCAGTGTAACGCGGTATAAGTGTAAATTTTGTAACGTACCCTTGCACAAAGAAAAGTGCTTTGAACGATATCACACACTGAAACATTTTAAAATCTTTGATTTTTTTAGTTTTTCATTTTTGACAAGTTATTTTTATTTTTTTAAAGGGAATAAAGACATTGATGTTTAAAGAGAAACTAAAAGTTTTATTTAAAAAAAACCTCATGTTTAAAAACTACAGCTACTGTATGCACAAGGAATTTTGCGTCCGAACTGTAAAAAATCGCCCGCTACAGGGTAAGACTTTTGCAGCAAAGTACCCGCGCAAGATGTGTTAACCCTTTGCGCTCCGAATTATGTTGCTAAATTTTCATCAAATACGCAAATATAGTCTCGAAAAATTGTCTACCGTTGATTATTCATTTTTACTTGACACTAGGAACAATTGTTGTTACCGCGAGATATTTACGTTAAGATACAAAATTACTGCTGATTTCGAAATATCCATAATTAGTAGATAAACGAAAGTGCCACAGAAAGCTGCGTCGAGTGCAGCTTGACATAGGAGTGCAAAGGGTTAAGACAGTTGCCTATTATATCGCAAAGGCGTCGCGGCTATCTCACAATCACAAATTGTTGCAAAGTATCGCTTGTATCCTGCACAGGCTGCAATACGCTACATAACCTCGAAATTTCGTGGAAACTGCGGGACAGAATTATAACTTATTGTGATTAGAAAAACGCGACGTTTTATGATTTCTCGGCAAATTCGAAAAGCGCCGGAGCCAAACCAAAGAATCTTGATTTATCGCGCGGACGGCATAGTATTAACTAACCCCATCTCACTTTTTTATTCAGATACGCGAGTAAACTTAGCCGACGTACATTTTAAAATTCGCGCCCCACACATTCATATTCGCGCACGCGATTTTCCTTCAGCGCATACCGCAAGACATAGGCCAAGTCGTAAACTCTCGGCGGACTCGCAGTAGGAAGCGCCTTTACAGGCGGTTTTTACGTTTTGCGAGAATCACGACTCCGGCATGGGATGAGAACGAATCGACCCCGTATATCTCTAGAGGTTGGGCGAAGGTGTGCGTTTAATAAACGTACAATGGGCTTCGGTACGGTCCTGCTGGTACTACTCCGCGCGTAAGTATGCCTAGCAAGTACAGCGAGAGGAGCGAGGAGGATTGCACGCGTTCCTTATGTGCCGGTGTGAAATTTCGCGAGATTAAAAATTCAGAAATGTGCCTACTTGCGAAATATACGAAGGCCGAGGACTCTGCTTTACGGGGCGACTATTTTCTCCGTATATCTCTTTGACTCGCCGACAATTACGCTTCGTGGGGACTGTGGGGCGAGAAGATTGTGAAACGGAAGGGTTGGACGAAGGGGGTTCGAAATTAGTGATTGCTTTCTGAATTTGGTATAATCGTGTCTGATGATTATTTCAAAAGACTGCAATGAAGACCTAAAAATGTGTAGTGAAATTGTGATAGTTAATTAATTTGAAACTGCAGTTTTATTAATTATTTTAGGGAGACAAGTAATTTGAAAGGTGGTATTTATTTTGAAATAGAAATAAAAATTGCTATTATAATACCTTCAGAGTATTATTACAATACTTTCACGCTGAAGTAAGTTAGTAAAACGTTAAACAATTAAGTGCTTTCTAATTTTGTTAGAGACTTGGAGATCTCATCTTTTGAACTTTTGATTACAATAGTTACTTCTGCAATAATTAAGATCACATTTGCGGTGCCAAAACAATTGACTAAACATTTTCCTCTTGTTAAAAACATTTTCTCAAATATTCCCTCAGAAATCATATATTCCAACAGATTCTCGTTTGCATTAACAAATAATTCATCAAATTATTCCAAATTTTAATGTTAAGACTGTCAGTCGTTATAATACACTCATTCTTTCTAAAATTCAATTGTCCTCTATTACTGCACAAAAAGGCACGTCACACGAATTAAAACATTCAGCTCCTTTAATTTCGAAATAGATTATACAGCGCTATGGGGATTTCTAATTAGTTTCCAAGATGTATGATGTGGATGATTCGTCGTTTTGCGCAGCATAATTACAGGATCGAGTAAAAAATTGTTTCGTGCCGTAGATACAGAACTGAATGACTGTAACATGTAGCTAGAACATTATATTACAGGTCCCCTCGTGGCATCGCGTTTATATTCTGCATTACTGTCAGCAGCCCACCGAAGTGTGACGGTCGCCGTAATTAAACAAAAGCTTAATTTTCAGTGGGATGGGCGAAGGTGATACGAAATGTTCAGCTCGTCCCTTGAAACCCTTTATTCGCACCCTTCCGTCGGTTTATTAATGCGCATTGCCGGCGTGCCAACGTAGCCAAAAATTTTCCGTACAATTTAACCGATTTGTATTTTACCAACTGATGACATCCGATAGTATGCGGTACATTCAATGTAAATCACTCTCCATTCTATTTGTTTCATCTATATTTTTTTTTGTTCTTTCAAAACATTTGTTGAATCGTGAATTGAAAAGATTTATCAGTATTTTTTAATGTAACGATATATGTAGCTATGTATAGTAGAAGCAAAGTTTACAAATTGATATTTTTTTCGGTGTGTAAACAATTAATTTTCGCTATTGTATATTGCTTTAACCTCCTATAGCCGTAATTTGTTATGGTATCTGAAAATAAGTTATACGATATTACATTAGAAAATGACAAAAATACAATTTTAAGTAACGGATTTAACTTCATTTTTAAACGTTCAATTGCAAAGAATTGCAGGATTTTTAAGAGCTAAAGTGACATATTTGGCAGAGTTAGAAAGTTCACTTTGAAGAACAGAAGTTTGGATGCATCGTGACACAAGGTGACAAATCTTGTGTTACGTCAAAGTTACAAGAGCTCATAAAGGGTTAATCCTTCGAGGATGGAGGAGTTTTTTTGAATATAGAGAAATGCGAAAATAGGAAATCGATAGAATTACCATTCACGTGAAATCTGCTGACTAAATGTAAACTCGCACATTTACAAAGCAAGCACAGATATTGTATTGAGAATAGTTCGTCGTGCGCGATCGGTGCACGCGATTGTTAGAAACTTTTCCCCGGTTATTCACCCTCGCACTGTGGTTTCCTAAGAGGAAAAGTAAGACTGTTTCTTCTGTATCTACAGATTACTGCAGAAAATGACCCGTAACAGCATTTATGATAAAATCACGTGGCGAATAATGGTAAAAAGTTTCGCGCATAATTTATGCTTTCGTCGTCATAATGGCAAGGTATTGCATTGCAATCTTCTGAAAATAGATATTTCAATTGAAATTGCTTGTAATTTGCTAATAATATATCAAAATTTATCGGCAAAATTTTTATCTCCCGCAACGTCGACAATTCGTGGTAATCGAAAATTGTACTTCATAGCATACAGTCTTGGGTCGGTGGAAATTATTTAACTTTCGTTGTCAAATCATTGATATTGAAGTTTACGGTCATATTTTTTCATTTTATTCTATCCGACTCATCGCAAGAAAAAAAAATCTCAAAGGAACTATGAATTCATGGTTCACCTGTTCAATGTACACAACTTCATTATAGTTCAATGTAAATATACTTTTAACCTTGAATATCGGTTTGGAGGTAAAATTTGAGGATTCTAGAATCACTACATAGTCATTTTTACATACAATTTCAGATCACCTTATATAATAGAAAATTTCAACATTTTCAGATTACATCGGCAGTGAAGTATCAAATTTGATTAACCAGATGCACCAATTATTAAAATTATTTTTCAATCCAAATACACGACGTTTCATACAAATAGTAAAATTCAAGTTATCCGAGAATTAAACTCTGCTATATTACTCGTTTTGATAGATGTTAACAATATTTCTAAACGTCCTCTCTTTATTAGCAGATAAGTTAATGAAATGCATGTTGAAAGAACTTTATAATTACTTGGACTTAATGCCCATGTACTCTTGTGTTATATAATGTGTTGTTCTACATACAATTACGTAATGTAACATTAAAAAAGGATCAAATTAGCAGTAAGTGAACGAGCCAAAAGTGCAGGATCACTGTGCTGCATGACCCAGTAGGAAGTCATTAGAGTTTCATCGATGTGAATTCCTGGAATCGTACCAGAAACTTCTTTAATAAGAATACATTTGCACAAGCAAGGCAGAAGTAATTCTGTAAACTAAGGACAATGAAATATATTTAGCAGATTCGCGATTTTATATCTTAACCAGCACCATTCGACTTAATTTACGAGTTAACTTTTATTATTTGTATTCGAAATTTTAAAAGAGATGAAAATTTTTGAGGATTATGGCCACGCCATAGTTTTTGCACTGCAAAGAGCAATTAGTGTTCGATCCTTTCGAACATTCCCAAGAAAAGGTAGCGTAGAATTTCAAATCACTTCGATAATTACTCGAAATCAGAAGTTCTTGATACTTCTGAATACTTTGGAAATCTCATAGCCTTAGTGAAACTCAGAAGTGAACTTATTTATTGTTTGACCGAACGTCGTGAAGCATAACTAATTTTTAATATTGCATATTTCATGCATACTTCAGAATTGTAGAACTGTAATGCTTGAACGGTAGCATAAAGAATTTTTTAATAAAAGAAATAGGACATTTTGACAAAGATCGCAATATAATATACTCTTTTCCTCGAAACCCTTTTTGACATGTCACGACTTTCAAAATCTTCAAGAATTTCCACAATATCTCTCATTCAATACTTTTCAAATAACGAGAAACATTCGTTTCATATTTTCAAATCGATTTAACCAATTGAAAATGATCGTCATCCTATTCTTAGATTCTGTAGTTAAAATACACCTATCCCTCGATTTACACGGAAGATAGGTTCCTTACAAAACCGTGTAAATCGAAATCCTGAATTTTGATACGTAAAACTGCGCAAATCGAAAATAAACTGAAAGGTTCATAATTCAGTCATCTATTTGAACGTTAACCCTTTGCTGACGGAGACATTTTTGGATATTGAGAGATAACCATTTATTTTGCTATACAAAACCATCTTTTTATCAGCAAGTTAGGCTGTTAATGTACATTGTAAATTACTATTTGTTTAACCCCTTGTCCTATAATAACAAGTGACACTCGTGATGAGGAAAATGGGATAGGAAATTTCCAGGTTTTGCAAAACCTATTAAATTGAAAATATTAATGAGACGCGACGCGATAATATTATTCCTGTAATATTAATATTGCGTTAAATTATACGGTATATCAAGAATCACCGGGCAATTTTTATTTTAGCAATTAAATTCTGAATTATTGCGCTGGCAGCTACAAAACAAACCATAGGGCAAGGGGTTAATCATATTTCAACGGTTGTATTTCAATTTTTCAACTGTAAGTGTGTATACAAGCAGCGACCAGCATCGGGGAATAGGTGTACTATCATTTACCCCTTTTTAATCTAAAAGTCTGCAAGTTTTAACAGTTTCTACTCGAAACAAAACACTTATTCCAGAAGAATATCTCCATTTCGTCTTTTGCCAAAGAAAATTCGTATTCTACACAGTCGATATACTGTTCACTCTTCTATATTTATTTTCTTCCATACTGTGAGCCATGTTCAAGCGAAGCGACATTCTCATGCGTCCCTTTCAGACGGCGCGTCGCGTCGATGCATCGAAACGACGTCCCGTCTATGAATTTTGGATTCTCCGGATAAATTGGGTCACTTGTGCACGATAATTGAATCTGCTGCTTAAAAGGCAATCATCTTTGCCACACCCGCGCCTCTATTAGCTACGCGCCGCCCTGGAATAATTTTAGGGAAATTGCTCGTGTAATGGAATATTCACTCGATCGTCACTCCGTTAGTTACATTATAGCTGGACGGAAAAATGTAAAATTACCCGACGCGTTCGCGGTAATTGCTTTCTCTATCGTCGTACGTGCCAGTCGTCGCTTCGAGGTATAATTTGTGCCTCCAAAATTGCCATGAAAAACGAGGAAACGGAAAACAACAATAAAAAAAAATGTCGAGAAAGACGCGAGTCGAATGTGATGTCGTGAAATTTACATGAAACTTTATTTTTTATGCGGACGCAATTTCAACAGGTACTTGTTAGCCGGACTCGTGATAAATTGAGATCCGCTTAATTGTGTCTGCAGTTTCTCAACGGGGGATATTTTCAAGGGGAGCTGCGAACTATAACGTTGGAAACAAATTGTAATCCATTTGTGCGCTGTCATTTTACGTATAATAATTAACGCAATTTTCGACTACTTTCGACGCTGGAGCGGCAAATTAATTTCACTTCGTTCTCCATGCTCCGACTACGTTTATCTCTCTGTTGGCAGACGAGGCGATAGGAAGTTACTTACGATATTTGGTTAAAAAGAATATATCTGTCTCGTTATTAATAATTCTTTTCGGTTCCAAACTCACTTTTTTTGAATGCGAAGTCGTAAAAAGAGAGGTGAATAGAATTGAAACAAACAAGCAAGTCTGACATGTAGGGTATGTAAAGATACATATCAAATACAATATAACGCGGAGCGGAGAGAATTAATGTTTGCTTTAATATTGTTCCTTATTGGAATTTATTGATGATGATGAAGTCATTATATTTAACAGATTTGCGATTTAAGTAAGTTAAAATTGAACCTACAAAATTGTTTGGTAATTAATACTTCTTTTTCGGTTCCAAAGTCCTTTTTTTAAATACGAAGTCGTAGAAAGAGAGATAAATAGAATTGAAAAAAAACAAGTACCCTTTGACATGCAGAATAAGTGAAGCTTTTTATGGATAAAATAAAATATAACCCGGAGCGGAGAGAAAAGGAATTCGACATTGTAATAAATCAGTCTACTAGAACAATGTAAGGACTACGCTGGACAATGGCGATAAAGCCATAGATTTCAAAATCAGTGGGCTCGATTCGGTATCCCCTTGTCATTATTGCTAACAGTCAGAAATGTTTCCTTCGTATATCATAACCTCGATGATTTCAAGGCTGTCCATAACTTCCGATCCACGAGGGGCATATAACCGTAGCGATAAAAGAAAAATTGCAGGCAAGAAGTAATTTCATTCATTGTAATAATTATGTTATAACTGAAAGTAATTGGGCACATATATTCTAACGATTTCTATCGTTATAAAGGAACGCTACAAAATGACCGAATCCAAAAAACCCAGAACTAATTATAAGGAACAAGTGTGCAACAAGATTGGAAATAAATAAGGTTATATACTCTATCGGTTTCCATCTTAACAAAAAACACACGATGATATAATCGAAGCCCTAACCCCAGCAACTAAAAAAACTGAGTATATTACAAAATTATAAAGGAATCTGGAAAAAATACTTTCCTCAAGGAAAAATATTACTTTCCTCTAGTAATTATCACAACAAGTAGTAATTTCCTACCCATATTTCGCCGATCGAAAGACCCACCATCTCCTACAAGGTTTGTCCATTCCTGCTAATCTCATATCATCGCCTCGCATGTGTCATGCTTGAGTGATTAGACATCTATATCCAGCGGCGTTTACGTTTTGCCCAATAATCCCGCATATATCCACCCCGCACACAATACATCATGCACAATGTACAACACCTAATCCCCAAACTCTACATCTTTTCAACATTTCCTACAATTTTCATCCATTCTATATCGTGATCTATCATGCCATTGCTCGCTATATCAACGGCGATTCCCAAATACAATCGTGGCTCTATCGCGTAACACAGAAGAGACGAAGAAGCAGACATCCGGTCCGTCGAATGTGCGTAACGTTGGCTGCATTCTCTATCAGTCGGTTGTAGGCGTATGTGTACGTTTATTCGCGTCCAGAAACGGAGAATGCATTTATCGAGTTGTCGATGCTGGAAACAGGATCTCTACGATCTCGAGGCGCGGTATTTATGGGGACGGCTAGTGTACGGTTGATCTACCCGGATTCGTAACGACAATAATGGGGAGAAATCGATGCCGCCGTGTGCATAGCATGCGCGTGTAATAATGCGTAATAATGCGCCGCTACATATGTACGAATATTATCCGCCGTGTATACGCCCGCGCGCCCGTTATCCGATGTTGATGATCATGACGATGATGATGATAATGATATCGCCCCGCCACCTCGGAAATCTGAACTCCGTTCCCCGTCGTGTTGCTGGTTTCAAGATTAGCGTAATTATCGTGTGTATCGGGAATTTGTAATTCTTCGGGAGCGAAAATCGGAAGTGCCTACGTGTAATGCGAAACTTGAAGGGAGGAGAATTGAAACTAATGTTTTGAGGAGTCTTTAACCCCTTGGAATGAAACGACGAGTGTAATTCGTCATGAGGTTCATAACAACAAGTGAGACAGGCAATGACGAACTGTACAGTGCTGTAGTTATTGAATAATATTTATCTTTATTAATAACTGTACTGCGAATATTTTTGCAAAGTTCTAGTTTCATTAATAGAGCTGAGAAAGAAGAATTCAATAGATATTTCGTTCCCTTGCTAAATGTTGCAACGAATGGCATATCTTGGATGTTTTAGATATTTTTGTTTATTATATGCTTTTTGTGTATTTTAACAGTGTGAGATTTGTCATAAATATAAGAAACTGAAGTCTAGTCATGAAGTTTCAAAGTAAGATAGGTAAAGTGTGGGACCAGAAACAAGGCACTTAGGACGGAAGGGGAGATTGCTCTCGCACCGCCTATCCCCGACATGTCGGTCCTAGAAAACTGAGATGGATGAATGACAACCGAAAATAAAACACTTCTTTCGCCGTTCACAGGACGACGCAACGAATGTGCGGGTCTCTCTTGCCAATAGCGCGTCAAAATCGAAAATGCGTGAGGGAGAGGGATGTCCCTATCCGTCGGGCGAACCAGAGCATATTATTCCTCAAGTGCCTTGTTTCTGGTCCCTCAGTATAATGACGAGCTGCACAGTTCAGGAGTTATTGAATAATATTTCTCTTTATTAATAATTAATGTCCTCGTCACATTGATAGTTTCAAAATTAACATACTTATTACGTCAAATTGATGTCGAATGTCGGATCGTTATTTAAAATTTTTGTGGAGCCAAAATTGAGTATGTGTGCTGATAGTTAAAAAAATTGTGAATCTGCTGTTTGTAGGTGTCTAATGATTGATAGTTTTTCTTTAGACTTTTTCTGTCATTGGATGGATCGACGATCTGATCCTGCAATAATAAAATAAATATTGTAACATTTCTGTATAATTGACATTTACTGTTTTGCTTTTCTTTTCCAATTTTCTTGGAATATACCAAAACAGTCTTTTAGTCAACTTTCACTTAATAATAATAGTGGTTATTATATATAAATACTTCAAATCTTCTTTCTTGAAAAGTAAGTCTTTATCAAGAATTATGTACCTTTCTAGAAATTAAATTCACTTTAAAATTCTTCCCCTTTTAAATCGAAAAATAGTGAAAATTAAAGGCAGCTATTTTATTATACAAGAGTTTCGAAACATAGAAAGTGAAATTTGAAGCATCCCCAAGTTGAATATGTAGAACGCTCAAAGTTAGGTACGAAAACGTGAAACTGCTTGAAATATCTATGACGAAAATGATCGTACTTTAAAAAGTTCGTGCACATTACCAAAAGGATTCCATTTCCGGTCAGATGATCCGCTACTTTTGATGCCGGCGGTACCGAGCACCCCTCGAATGATCAACGTTCCAACGAAGTTGAGTGGTTGGCGCCCTTCGTGCATACATATTTGTCGAGAGTTTTCGATATGCACATATTTGAGAGCAAAATCGATCGTGGACCTGCTGAAGAAGCGCCGGTTAAAAACGTTGTAAGAATGAGGCTGTTGGTTTGATGGATTTTCTCGTCTTTTTATAATTTCCTACTAAATCGTAGCATTCGATCAAAAATATTCGACATCAACGTGATGTGCAATGAATGACAATAACTTCAGTCGACTTGTTTTGTAATTTTTTATCAATTTATTTTATAACTTTTCATAAAATACGATTACGACAATTCATTCCTGATAAGTAAGATTTTGGGGGTATATAGACCGTATGGAGTTGGGATCTAGCTCCTAATTTTTGAATGTTAGTTCGAATCTTCGTCGCTTTTCAAAAAGGAAAAGATTGTTACTACTTTTCACTCGTGTTCTCGAAGAGAAATTAATTTTTTGTAAGATAATTTTTCCAAGGTAGCGTAGATTCTTCTTCAAATGCTTATCGAAAGGAACTATTTCCGAGGCAAAAAATTGACTAGAATATCTGAACTAAAAATCCTAACATTTTCTTAACTCCCAGCAAACCAAATGATATAGTTCATCAAACAGTATAAACGATAAAAATGAGACTTACGTTAACGAACAATTCTTATTTAATATCTATATTACAACTACACAATGCTACTCTGAACAACACAAGTAGAAGCAATTAAAACAAAACCACAATGACAATGCATCTCGCTATCTTGACTCATATGTTACTACTATCTCTTTAAAAGGCATCCAGATAGTTAAACTATAAAGGTGTGTGAAAATAATTATAATAACCTTCTAGTTCACAAACGAAAACTTGAAATTTGCCAATGAAATTGTTTTATTATTAATATCTCACCAAACAGCATGGAATGTTTTAGCAAATCAAAGATTTACAGGAAATAAAGTATCAGCAACATGTGGGTTAAATTCGCGATAGCTCATAGACGATAAACCCCATACATCCGTCCTAAATAGTCCTACTTCCAACTTTCATTCCCAGTCGAGAATCTCGCATCGTAACTCGTTCAAACTATCCGTTTGCCAAAAGCCGAAAAGCGGCAGCTACATTCGCAATAGTTTGCAAAGAAGCAATGCTGATTTCTCGGTAAGCCGACGTTACATCACGGGTTAGCTCCCAAAACGAGATTACGGACAGTTAACGATATTCCGTACGGATGGTAGGACCGAACTAATCTGATAACCGGGAGGTCGCAGTGGTTGTGCTTTCGCCTTTCCCCTCGTAAAGCTGCTGTCCCTTAGTAAGGGCTAGATCGTAGTTGCTCACCAACGATCTCGAACGAACCGATCCGGTAAACTCACCGTCGCTTCGCTTTTCCACAATTAACGCCGGTATGGCAACGAAGGATCCGTCCCCTGCGATGGCTTGCCGTCCTAAAACAACGAAACCGATGCGTGTCCTGACTGCGAGAACTATCGTAGATGAGCCAATGCAGGAACGAGATTCTGCTCCGAATTCGGTGATTTTTGGAGCCCAGTTTTTGGCTCGAGTCGGTCGCCGAATGAACGTTTTTAGTTCTTTGTAATTTAGTTAGACTTTTTTAGAGAACAGTAAAAATATCTAGTCTGAGATTGTAACGGAAAAATGTAATTTGAAGGACTAACATGAATGTTTTTATAGGGTGGAATTTGTTTCAACGAAAATGATATTTAATTTTTTTATGTATTTTCTATATAATACTTAATTTAATAATTAACTTTTATTGTTGGAGTGAGATTCTGTCCTGAATTTGTAGACTTTTAGAGCAGAATGTTGGCTTGGGTCGATGCTTTCACTTATTTTTTAATTGGACGGTATTTTTTGTCATTATCACTGTAAGAATACTCTCTTTCAGAAGTAACGAGATACGAATCTAACAATGAATTTGGTTATTTTTATCGCATACAATTTTTTTGTAATTTAGAAAAATTGCGATATTTATGAATTATTGCAGGAATGGGATTTTGAGCTGAATTCTGAGGTATTTTAATTAGCGTTTATTAAATAAATATGAATCTGATGACTACTACGAACACTTTTCTAAATAGAAAACTGTACTATCGTAGTGTTTTTGCAAAAATAATCAAATTTCATGTCGAATTTTTATTTAGGTGTTTGTTCGTGTTAAATCCGAATACAAATTGGAATAATTGTTCTTGCTTCACTTTTAGAAAATTATAGTACAACAGCTTTTTTGCAAAATTTTAATCAAAAATTAATTTTCTAAGTTTATGAATTATTTCGGGATATTCATTCCTTACGTTGCCTTAAGTTTGTTTGCTAATTGCAGTAATTATAGTAATAAAAAGTGACGGCACTCGAGTTTCTGGCTAAAATTTCCCAGTTTTTTAACGATATCTTTGGTTTTGCATCCCCAAAAAAACTACGTGAAATTTTAAATATACTTCTTAACAGCACTTTTATCAAATCATAAAACAGCAAAAAATTAAAGGGATAATTGCGGATTTAAGACGGTTTTATCATACTAATATCAACCGGATTTACTTTCGCAAAAGATCCTCATTTCTCGAAGAGTCAAATGTCTCCATCAAAAGCAGAAAAAACACAAAGATAACTTTTACGATTTTTATCATAAAAAAGTATATCCAGACACTGATTTCCAAACCGAAACTTTTTAAAAATATTCAAATATATTCATTGTAAATTACATATACCCACCTGCGTGTGAATACTAATAAAATCGCATAACACGCATTATTACATATTTACAAACAACAAATATCCACCTACCTCATTGTCTATTTTTATCCAAGATACGTTACGTTATTACTCTCTTCTGCGAAGGCTCGCAGTTGCTGTCACGTTGAAATTCATTTGAAATTACTCGAACTCGCGAAAATTTTCAAAAATGGACCATTACGACGGTCTGAATGACATTGAAAATGAATAGGTACGTAATGGCCGAGCATTGGATTCCCATTGCTGTCGACCGTGGAATGTAAAAAGCCCGGAGGGGTGAACGCGATTTTTCTTCACGTTGTTTCGCACTAACGAACGTTTATGTACACGTATGACGCACGGAGAACAAATATTTACGAGTGAATGTACTTGCAACTGCGAAAGAATAACGTATTCCAATAGACGTGCATCGGGTATGTTGAAAGGCTCTTCGATACTGCGAGGTGAGGTTCAGGAAGAATGGTATCATAATTAGTAAACCTTTATTTCTATGTCAATCATAAGCTTTTCGACTTGTCCTCTTTCTTTTTAATTTAAAGCTTCAACTCATGGAAGCATAATATCTAATTTAAAAAGATGTTCTTCTACAATTTCACTATTCTATTTTGTTTATTGTATATTATTAGGGGGACCGGAAAGTGGTATCGTTTCTCCAGATATTTTGCTCAAAAACCAATTGATTTTTATCGATCCGGCATTGAAAACGTACACCCTAGAAGACAAAAGGTTCTTGATAACGAGGGTGATTACATCATTTAGTAAAAATAAAAACGTCTTACAAATTTATTTGTTTGAATTTAATTTAAAAAAACGACATTACTTTCCGGCCCCCCTAATATTTCTCCTTTAATTAATGTGGTCCTTTTGCTTGGGATATACAGTCTTAGGTGAATTCTAAATTATGGTGTCTACATTAAGTATCTATCATTAAAGACAAATTTTGTGAAGGAGATGGTATTTTGAACATGGACATACCGTTTCAATGCTCGAGTCTTTATGCCCGTAGAACTTGACCGCCTTAACACTAGAACTACCGGCGTTAAATCGATCATATTTAAAAATATTAAATAAGTATTTTGGAAAAAGGGGAATTAAGAGGTGGAAAAGATGGTCGATTCGGTAATTTATGTTTTATAAGATGGATGTAGAATATCTACTCTATGACTCTCATATAAACTTGGAGAATTTTTGGAAAAAATTGTGCACCAGTCATTTTGACTGGTTTGGTAGTTCTAGTGTTAATCTTCTTTGAATAAATAAACATTTATTAGCCTTCAATTGGCGGAAACTTTCGAGACTTTGGAATTCAAGACAATATTTGTGTCGTTGAAGTTTTACTTTCTAAAGAAACTTTCCAAAAGGTGCTTGTCCGTCCTTCATCGGAATTAAATTCTTAATGTCACATTAACGATTACAATAAATCAAAACAGGCAGCCGTAATTTAAAAAAAGTTACAATATCTAAAATTGAAAGTCTCCGTCTCAAGCACAAAGAACACCTAAAAATTACAACATTTCTTATGAGAATCATGGACTCTCACTGTAGAGAATATATTGAAATTAAACGCTATCCGAATGCAAGGTCCTTTGTAATCGGACTTGTTGAAGGTACGATAAACATATCGAGTTTCCCCGTTGGAGAGTCAAACGTTAAACGGAACGCTCATTTTACAGCGAGACAAAGGGTTTTAGATGCCTGCTCGCAACACGCACTCACGCAAAATTGCGCGCTCGGTTGACTTCGGGAGCGAGCAAAAGTCATCCTAGATTGGGCTTTACCTCCCGGCTCGATAAGTTAATCTCCCCTGTCTACTCCTCCGCATGCTCGTGACACTGGCCTTTGATTTATTAGAACGTCGATCAGAGCAGCGCGATGGCCCGTATCGAATTTCGAATACGTCCGTTCGCCTGTCGCTCGCTTCTGAGGCTTTTACTCAATTTTTCGCGCGGGTCTTTCGGGTTACAGGAAAATATTGCTTCAGGATACGTTTTTTTTACGTTATTTAAGACTCGTAAAATTGAAGTTGAAAAGTGCAGGAAATTTCTATTCGGTGGATGAATATTATTGTGAATGGAGAAAGTTAATTGAATTATCAGACTTTGGTGCTGTTGTTTTGTATTTTCGAGTGTTGGACAGTCATTGAGCTTGAGGTTAGTTTTAGGTGGGTTCCAAATCAGTGAAGGTATGATATGTTAATTGATAATTTAGGAAATATCTTCTGGATGAGATGAGGACTTTTAACGCTTTACGGACGGAGATATTTTGGAATATTGAGAGATAACCATTTATTTTACGATCCAAAACCACCTTTTTATCAGCAAGTTAGGCTGTTCATCTATATACATTATAAATTACTATTTGTTTAATCATATTTCAACGGTTGTATTTTAATTTTTCTCTGACTGTGTATACAAGCAGCGATAAATTATAATTAAATTTTTTATCAGATCACATATTTCGTCGTTAGTCCTCAAAGGGTTAATTTCATTCCCATCATAGTACCCGATGTTTTTTCTTTTTCGTTTTTGTATTTTTGGGCTTTACCAGCTATGGTTATTTTAGTTTAGAATCCATCATTTTAAGCATTTAACTCAATATTTACCGTAGACCCGCAATACGTGTGTTTGTTTATCGAATTTTAATTGGGCAATTTGTGTATAAAAATTGTAGGGACAGATTTTAATTAACCGTTGATCTTCGAATTATTACTTTTCTTATATTTATTAAGCTCCTTAACATTTCAACTTGAAGGGTCTGCGGTTCTTCTGTTCTGCGGGAATTACTGTTCGGTTAAATATTACGTTTTTATAATATTTACAAATTACTCCAGAAAGTTATTTAAGTTGAATTCATTTCCTGGTTTTACATGTTATAAATTTTTGAGTGTACGTTTTGGAAAAAATTTTATAATTATCTTACTGTGTGAAGTCAGTTAAATTTGCAGAATCGCGTATCTTTTGATTTGATAGCATACGTTCATTTTTTCCCAGAATTGACTGAAATTACATTCACATTTACACGGAATATTTCAGTGAAAAAAATCTTTGGCAACATAGAAAATTCAGAGAATATGCAAACATTAGTAACGCTGTATTTAAGCTCGTTAGAAGCTCGAATATTTGACGAAATCCGCTGCTTTGCTCATTTATCGTTGCATCGTATATTCGCAATATGAAAATTACAAAATATTACGTTTGAGATACTCATGTTGTCAAAAAAATTAATTTGGATTCAATTGGATTTTCACGTACTCCACGGAAATCTGAAATAAATATCAGATCGTATTATCGTTGTAACAAAATAAAACGAATAAACTGAATTTTAACGAAACAGTCCATAAGTGTTTTTAACACTAACCATACCATGCACGGTCAAATGACCGGGTCAACGGAATGAAATCATGCAATTTTTTGTATTATTAACTGAAGGCCGTTTCCTGCATTATTTCTAACGTTAAGCTGACAATAACCTGTATATTTTTCGGAAAAATATTAATGTTATTTTATAACGAGTCGAATGACCCACCTCGGTAAAAATAGATACAAATGAAGTGCCGATACGGTTAGTGTTAAAATGCATCTGAAACCAGTTCCACAATAACACGTTAACCAAAACAATTTTCATCACAGTGACGTTACCGTCGAACATTTCGTCGATCGTAACGAGTCCTCCAATTATTTGCGATCATTATCAAAATCATCGTATTGAACAAATTCCGCTAATTGTATCCAAATAATTGCTCCATTCCGTGAAAATGATATCAAACAAGGCTGTATTAATATTACAATAATATACACATTTTAATGTAACAATTCATTGCACAATTAAAAACAACAATTACCAACGTCCCTTCCAACGCTTATGAGAATTCCAATAAAAATCTCCATCGGCTCGTTCAACGATAAAACATTTCCAAACATTAAATCATTTATTTCCCCTTTACATTAAACATCCACGGCGCGTTGAAGCCAATCGATAAAACGTTAATAATAAATCGCATCGCCATCGCCCGGCCGTTCCGCAAATTCGTCGGTATACCCCCGTGAACTCCTTCGATCCCTCCTTCGTCCCCGTCGCGCGTTATCTACGATCTAAACGATCCCGGCTTAGTTAACGGCCGAGGAATAATCACGGCGCGAAGCCGGTTTCCATGGGAATCCACGAAACAGCGCGGCCACGATAGCGCCGGCGGAAAACTCATCGGGTATGCAGATATCAATAAAGGGGATTCTAGACTAGGCCATAGCATCCAACGCCGTATAGGATTCGATCGGCTCGTTCTCAGCAATTCGCGGCATGCTTCGAGAGCCGAGCAATACCAGCCGCATCGAGAGACCCGTAAGGGTTGGCGCTATGCCGACCCTACGTTCATGGTGAAGGGATAGAGGGAGCGGGAAGGAGGGCGGGGGCAATAACATACCGTGCGCCACCCCTACGAGCCACTACGAATAATGGAGCCTCTCGACTATCCATGATTAACGCGGCAATAACGATTATTTATAGGCCTAAAACAATGTTTCACGATGTCCACCCCCCTCCCCCATCGCAGGCTGCCCGGTCCGGTTTTGATCCTCTCCTACTGGACGTAGCTTGAATCAGCAGTTAGTACTTTCCCCACGTACAACGGCCGAGGCAGATTTATGCAAAAATTTGCCCAATGTCTCCGTAGGGTCCCACTCACCGAGCCTAATTAATCGCGACGACAGAGATATGTCGGTTGCGACGAAGGGTAGGTAGCATGTAACGGTACCGGGTACCGATTGGAAAAGTGAAAGATTTAGCGCGTGCGAAACGAGGAAGGGATAGGTAGGTACTGGCGTTCGTGAAAGTCGTGTTACGGATCCCTTGTATTCGGGCAACGATCGTAGATCTTCGTTGTCCTCGAACTGGGGGGATGTTTTTCGAATATATTGGGAAGGGTGAGGTACACCTCGACGGATGTAATATTGGTGTGTTATTTACGGTTGACTACGTGTCCAAACGTGGAATTTACGCGACTTTAATCTCGATTAGCGGCGATTGTGTTGTTGCCGGCGATCGGTGTTCCGGTTTGCGAAGAGATTAAGATACGAATGCAAGTTTGACTTTGCGGGCGACGTTACCATGATATCGGATAGTATTAAAAAGTCGATTGCATTGGGGTTGGATTGTTGTTGGATAACGGAGATTATTGGCTTTGCGTTTTAGAAGTCTTGAAACGTGTCGAGAGGTGTAATGTAACTTTCTAGTGAGACATGGTTTGATATTTGTAAGAAAGATGTGGTTTGATTTATTTGTTTCGTTCTTTGCCGCTCAGCTACGTTAAACTTTTGCGATTCTTGTGAATAATGTCTAATATCTTGTGAATTATACTAAACTTAATTTTTGATAACAGCAGATTTAGTAATAGACTTAATAATAGAAAGTTTATGAGGTTTTGAAGTTAAATTCTAATAGTTCCTCAGCCTCAGAGCTTATATCAGATAACAGAAGTGCAGGATACCGTTTCACATTAACACTATTCCTACCACGACCGGTCAAATGACCGTTTTTAAAATTTCGATTAGAATTTCCTATATACAACGTAATTGAATCGCCTTTAAACTTCACGACTTTTCCTCAAACATACGTATAATACATTCACATTATAATACATTTTTCAATATTCACTTCTTTTTTTACTGTTCATTTTCTGGGAAAAAATTATTATTTGATAAATTCACCAGTTGCGGTAGGAAAAGGTATACCTGAAGTGTCGGAATAGTGTTAAAATCACACATTGCGACAGAAGATTAATTCATTATCCAGTTAACACGCTCGCGGACAGTACAAATTTCAGTGAACTGCAAAAATAGACAGTCAAGTGTTACACTTCTAACTGCATAGAGAGAAAATAAAATAATATGAAAATACTCAATGAATCAGTTGGCCATCTCTTTAAACTGCGCAATAATTACAAAAAATTAAGGTTATATAAAATTAAATGAATTATGACTGGCTTTATAATTTGTCATGACACGGATGCTGTAGCATTCATACACACTCGCGAAGGATCAATCCCAGGAAATCCATAAGTACAAATGAAACTAAAACTTTGCTCTCCGTTCGTATCTAATAAGACGTTACTTGTATAACATCACTTATTCGTATCCAAGACTCAAGGTTAATCGAAAACTTTCTACATCCAAATCCTCCGCGACAACTCGACCCGAAATAAGCACAGTTAAAAGTTACCCCTTACTACCCCCGTAAAATAACCTTCCATCCAAAACTTGTCGCATAAATACGTATTGTCACGGTGTCGCAAACAACACCGACGAGAAAGGACATTTGCGCCCGGTAAATCCGTGCCCGAGGTCCTCGTTAATCCGAAACTTTTGATTACCTTTTCGTCGAATCCTTTCGAAAACCATCGGATACTCCGGTCACTACGAATTGATCCTTCCGATCGTATAACGAACTACAACCGAGAAAGTCCAATTCGAAATATCGTCCCTCGGTTCAATCAGCTTAACGAAAGAACCTCGCAGGGAGAAACGGCTAGGATGTATTTTTCATCCTGTTTACGGGAGGGATACTTTCCACGACGTCATTGTTTGTACGGGTCAGCGGAGGCATAGTAATATCTGCTCGTCTCGGTGCTTAGGAAGGATAGGAATAACCGAAGCGGCTCGGTCCGAGAAAAACATATCCATTTCCGCGAACGGCCCTCCGAGGAAGGGCGAAGGTGAGGGCGAAGGCTAGAAGAAAGAAGCTAATAGGCGGCAAAGAGAACGCAAGAGGGTGGAGGGTGATCGTTGGCGAGAGGGTGAAAACGGGGAGGCAGGGGTAAAAAGGTTCGGTAACCTTCGACTTTTCACGTTCGATAATGCCGCATCGAAATTCCATCACTCCGGTTGGACCCTCCGGCAAAACGGCGGTGCTCTCGCACAGTGATGAATATTATTTGCGATAAGAATTTTTCGTATTTCGACGAGGAGCAGACGGAACCAACTGGTCATTTCTATGCGGACGCCGGATAGCGAGGTTGTGAAAGTTCGCGTGGGTGTTCGTACATGTATGCTCGTTTGTGTGTAGCAGTGGAGCCGGAACCAGCGAGCAATTTCCCAAAGAATCCACAGAATTCAATGCATACCTATGGGCTTCCGCGCGAGGGAATAAATTAGACGTACTCTCTTGACGTTATATCTATATACTGTACGCATTCGAATCTTGGCGAATCCTAGCCTCACGACGGACGAGACTAGGGTGAAGCGGAATAGGTATATTCGGGAATTCGTTATTGCAGACTATATTATCGTTATATCTTTCGGAGTGATTCCTTACAACGTTATCCCGTCCATGGTAGTCGTATAGGAACGGTGGGATTTAAAAGAGAAATTATACGTGTAACTTTGGAAATCTTTACTTGATGTTTTGCAGACTTGGTCATTGGTCGCCTGCACTGTTTTTCATCATTAACACTAGAAAGATTGAAACTTAGTATATACCTATATTGCCCAAAAGCAGTCAAAATGACTGCAGTGTGATAGAATAAGTAATGTGTCAAGAAATTTATTTAAAATTAATTTTTAATATTTTTTTATATTATTTACAGTTATATAACAGGTTATTAGTAAATATTGACAATAAAAAAAATTTACTTCACTTGGAAAAAAAATAATTTATGCATTATTGTTTGTACAGTTTATGCGCGGTAGGGAAGTACGCGGAAAGAGACCAAGCTGTGATGCTAGCAATAAAATAGCTTCCACCTAACCTACGGAATGAAGAAGCACATGTACTTGTATGTTATCATGTAACGGTAATCGAAAAAAATGAAAAATGTTATTTCAATACAGAACCGAAATGGTCATATAAGAAATTTACTCAATTCAATAATAAGAGTCATTTGATTATTTTAAATTTCCCCAGCATTCAAAACGACTGCTTTTAGGCAATATAGGTATAACACATATGTATACCGGAAATGAAGGAGGGGGGAGGTAACTACAATGATTAATAAACGCATTTATATGTTGTACAAAAAGTCACAAAACTCTAAGTAATTGTATCATTATATACATAATTTTTTTTCTAATTGAAATTAAAAAGCAGCCAAAATGACTTCCTTGGGCAATCTAGTGTTAAGGGCGTACTCCCGTTTTCATTGTCAAAAAAATAGAACTTTTTTTTTACTGAATCTTTAGATTAACTTTATAGGAATGTCTTTACACAAGATTTTAAGTTAAAGTTGATAAAATTTCCAAAGTTATAGACTTTTAAAGCACGGTGATATATTTGACGGCATGCGGTCGAATAAACTTTAAACGCTCTTTTCTTGGAACACTGTTTTTACAGCTGCTTGACACGTTTCAGAATAAAAGTATTGGACCGATCAAGTTAGAAATTTAACTGTATGTTAAGAAAGGGTCGCTTTATCGTTCGGACTACAGTCAAGACGATAGATCGATTACTTTTCTTTTCATTTCAAAAAATTTGACAAAATGTAGAAAATCTAACATTTGGCTTTAGATTGTTACGATTTCTCGGAAAATAATTATTTGTTCTTGATTGTAGGCCGAATGTTAACTATATGTGAATAAAATAAAACCTCACTAGTTTTTTTCATTTTGGATCAACTGGGTAGCGATATTATGTGTATTATTTTACAATTAATATTTTATATTATTTTACAATTATTATACAATTAGTATTACAATTTAACCCCTTGCTTTACGATTTCTATTTTGACAGCGTGCGTAATACCCCAGAATTAATTCCAGAAATAGAAATTTCTCTTTGATCTTTAACATTTGGCACAACTGACTGCAATATTAATATTATAGAAATAATTTTACCGTCTCGTGATCGACTGATATTTTCAATTTAATAGTTATTGGAAACTTCAAAACTTCGTATTCCATTTCTCGCCTCACGTGTGTCACACGCTATTGTAAGCTAAGGGGTCAAACAATATTTTTCGAAAAATGGGAGTACCCCCATAAATTACGTTATACAAAGAATTCAAAGTTCTACTGATTTTACTTGAAAAATATTAACAGCACTCATACATACACTGAACTTTCAGGATATCGATAGTTTTGTTCACTCTAAAATTAACACTAAACCTACCGGCTTTATATCTGTTATATTGAAATATACGAAATAAGTACTTTGGAAAAAGAGATTTGAAGAGGTGTAAAAGACGATCAGTTAAGTAATTGTTGTTTTATACAATTGACCTAAAATATTTACTGAATGGCTACCAAATCTATCTAGGGAATTTTTTGAAAAAATCAGAAAGCTGTCATTCGAACGCCATGGTAGGTTTAGGGTTAAAGTAATGTCTCCTGCCATAAAGTACTATTCTATTATAATTCCAACAATATATTCATTCCAAGGAATATATCTCCCCTCCTTCTCGAATCGAAAAACAAAGGAAATGAACAAAGGATGACTACGAAGATCATAGAAGCATAATCGCAATGACTTCGACGTCCATGATCCGCGAGTGGATGCACAGCATGTTCTATAAAGGCTTCTCCACCCATGCCCAATGCTTTCCCATGGACTCTAATGCACCCTCTAATATTCCCTCACCGCACGCGCACCAGTAAGTTCACCGGCCACGATGGTATATGATTGACAGGATGGGGTAGGGAAATGGAGGTCCGCGATAGTAGTAGCAAACCGTATCAATCAGACATGGAATCTTAGCCGCTGATCCGAACATAGTGGCTATCGGATCCGATGAATTATTTACAAACCTTACACACGTAAGCATAAATACAGAAGCATGGAAAACGAGCGTGAAATTCATCGTAATGTATTCCGAGTGTTTCGTGGTCGTAAATGTTGGATCTCAAAAATGTTTGGATAGAGGAGCTTTAGGTTAACTCGGTGAATTTCGAAACTAATGTTGCATGTGCTGTTGGTTTGTGGTGCTTGTATCTTTGCAAAGTGTTCCATGGAGTTTAAAATGTGTATAGACAATGAATAATTTTATTGAAGAGTCGGATTTAAATGATTTTCTGGCGGAATATTGCTTCGTATGAGGGCGATTATTTAATTTATTTGTATGTCTAACGTTGCAAATAGTATGTAGTGTTAGATAGACACGCTTGTTGCAAATTTTGGATAATGAGGCACTGTAATAAGATGGGATAGGAAGTTGGTAAGCTCTATCTTTAAATAGAAAACAGTGAAGATGTACTTCGTTACGCATAAACAATTTTCACAATTTACATTTATATTCAAGAACAATTTTTAAAAATTCTAAAATATCTCATGCCTATGTACAAATACAAATAATCTAATCTAATATAGAAAAACTGAATGAAATTTCAATTTACTTAACTTACGTAAACGTAAAATTAAGTAAACGATTCTACATTTATATTACCGTCATTGTCGACGGAAATAACGGATGTATTCTATTCATTTGGCTTTAATTAATTCGACAAATACATCGTGCAACGCGAGGCTTTTCGAACGATTAAATATTTCCTTAGAGCGTCTAATTCCGTCGCGTACTATCTCAGGTTGTATAACGACATTCAAGGGAAGGTGGATTAAAAGTTTTCACCGTCAACAAGGTGTACCGTCAAGCAAAGGAACGGAAGACAAGCAACGAGTGGTGCACACAGCTTCATCGACAAACGAATGTAAACGAGGCGAAGTGTGATAATTCATGCAACGAGAGTTTGATACTTGTTTACGCGTGTTTGTCTTCCTTTCCTCGTGTAGCTACTTAAACTCCCGCGGTGTTCCTTTCGGAGTGCATGTACGTCTATTAAGTGCTCGACGATCTACTCTTCTTTCGGAAAACGTTTTTCAACGTCTCCTTCCATCGAAGTTTCTTGTTGCTTTTGGAAATTTCGTTTTAATTGTAGCTGCGCTGGAAAATTTAAAGATCGTAAAATATAGAGTTAAATAAAAACACTGGGACTACTGACGATTAATCTGATATATTAAAGCTGTCGGATGAATATGTTGCAAGAAAAGGATTTAGGGAAGGAAATTAAAAAATTTATTAATTTATATTTGATAAGGTATGACAGATACATTAATGGAATTTGACTGGTAAAAATTTAAATAATTTGATTTTGGGAACCACTCTTTTTGACTGCCGTGGTAGATCTAATCTTAACCCCTTGCCGTACAGTAACGACTGACACTCGTGACTCGATAAATGGAATAGGAAGTTTTAAAGTTTTCCAAAAACTATTAAATTAAAATGATCAGTGGGTTACGATGCGATGAAATTATATCTATGCTATTAATACTGTGTTCAGATATACGTTATACCAGAAATCAAGGATAGATCGTTATTTTAGCAATTAATTCCGAGTTATTGCGAAGTCAATCACAAAAGAAATGGTACGGCAAGGGGTTAATAATGGTTTGATATCTATTTTCGAATTTTTTATATCTCTGGCTTGAAATGCTATTAGAGCAAAGATTTTTTAGAGACGGTGGAGATTTTAACTGGGGCTAATTATTGAACAGTGAAAACGTAGTTGTCGTTAAGTCGCGGATAAGGTACTATATTAATTATTTGAATAACTTAATAACTGAAACAGAGTATAAGTACTCGGCATTTACCGTATCAAAGACAGTTTCAGAGATAGATCAAGAGGCTTATCATTTCTAATAAAGTAGCTTTTAATGTGTAAATAAATTATTCCCAACTCAGAAGTATCGCCTTTCTGGGTTTCTGTATTATTAAATCAATTAATTCTTGTTACTATTTATTTGCATATCGGCACAGCTGGTGGATAACAATGCAGCCTGATCATGAATAATTAATATCACCACGATTATGCATGTTAACACAGTGAAATTTATAATAAGAATATTATTTCATCGGAGAATTTTCCGCTATTACGTTATCATCTTTCATAAATTATTCGATCAAAGTGATTTAATTATTTTTGCATTATATCAATAACCCGGAAAAGTTTATTATATGCACAATTCGCAAATCTAACAAGTTTATTAATTATCGCTTTATTAGTACCACAACACTTTTCATTACTTTAAATAATCATAATGCCTGCAATTTAATAAATATTACATTTTACATTTAATTATATCTGTTAGATATATTTTACGTTAATTTTTACATGAAGATATTTTCACGTAATCTTGATTTTATTCGAAAGTCAAAAATTGTCGTTCGCCAAACACGTAATCTGCAACGTAATTGCTCTTGTTGTTTTATTAGCGACTCACCAAAAATCTTACCTGCGAAAGCAAATTTTCTTCTTCCATTTGTAAATTTATTTTTTAACAATCTGCTAAGTTTAATTTTAATATTTTACTGCACAGAATTACTGCAGAATATTAAGTAAATACATGGGGAGAAGTTTTGGTGTGTAATACTGTCATTTAACGCTTCTCAATTTCTTATTCATTTAATAAACTTCGGACAATCTTTGTCCAATCTTCTGTTTACCATAAGTTCATTAATTAATTGGCTTCGTGACATACTCTCCTTTCCAAACGCGTTTTCAGCATCACCTCTTAGAAATCCAATTTTAATTCCACGTCTACTGGAAAGATCTGTATTTTGTAAAATTAATAATTGAATGAGTGTAATAATAGTCCCGTATTTTTTTCATAACTTTCATTCGAAATAAATGGTATTTCAAATAGACCCGACAAGCAATGTTTCCCTTTTTCGACTATAATTTCAAAGTTCCATGATTCGCCATGTAACTTTAGGCTATCGACAACGTTGAAAGTGGATTTCCTAATTCTATCTTTGTTAGAGCATTAATATTAAAATTTCTAATGATAAATCAGCTATTATTTATGATATAGATGTACCATAAATACTATGGACGTACTACATAAATATATTGAAGAAAGGATACGCAGTTTGCAAGAAAATTTATGACTTGTAACTGTAATTATGTATGAGATAAATGCAAAAATTAAAACAAAATCCAGCGACGCAAATTTTAAAAATAATTCAACCAAATTTAAAGGTAGCCAATTTGTTCGCTTTAGTAGAGCTGGCGTTAATTGATGGTAAAACATACATTATGGGAATGCTAATACTTCTATGGTCTTGGAAGGATCAAACACCGATATAACGATGAACGGATCAATAAAATAATTACATAACATCGAAGTGTACAGGCGATTAGCAAACTTTCAGCCCTTTCGACGAAACATGTTTGCTCATCACGGACTTGTACATCGCAAATTATACGAGCGTTAATCCGTTTTTGCACCGGACAACGGCGTCTGAATGGAACAACGGGAAAATCGATAAAACCAATAAGCTCTGGCAATATCGTGCTAATATCCTGAAGACCATTCTCGCCTACAGCATTTCTCCACCCCTTTCGACGCTCGTAAAGTGTAAACGATGTCCAGATACCTTTGTAATTGCTTTGCTATAACTTGCTCTTATGACTGCATTCGTTCGCGATGTAAATTAATAGAAATTCGTTTATGAGATAATAACGTGCTATAAGTACGCGTGAAATTGGTTGATATTTTGCTCCTAAAAATTTAATTACTTGCATTACGAAAATGAGATAATACCTGTTATTATTAACACCGGACGAGTGATAATCTTGCAATATATTTTTATAGAGAAATAGAGCAATTTTCAGAACAAAGAACACGGTGAAAGTGAAGCATGATAAAAGTAGAGTATATAATAGGAGAGATGGTTCTTTTTCGCTAGATTGTACATGATATAGCGTGTTCAAAAGTTCAGTGCAGTTGCAGTAATTGTTGCTACAAGTATCTGTAGGAATTAGAATATAATACAGGCATGAGTATGTTATAAAATGGTATACTCCTGCAATTTTATGCAAATACCTCGACGGCTTTGGAAATAGACCTTAACACTTCATCTACCAGAAGCCTATTAATAGGCTTTCTGTTTATCAGTACTTATTGGCCGACAGTCTATTAATCTGTTATTACAGATGTTAATAAAATAAAGTTACGCTGCCTCAGAACAACTGAAATTAAAACGACATAATGAGTATTTCTTCACATTTTAATTTTAATGTTACAGAGCTTTGCAAGTAGGTACATACAGTCGTGCATAATGTTCAGAAGAATGAGCGGTAGATGAAGTGTTAACACGTTGAATGCCACCGGTATTTCGCTAGTTTCTTCACTTCTACTGAAGTGAAACTTTTTCTATAATCACACCTTTTCAAAGCAGAAACTTTAAAGACACAAAGAGATATGTAAATAGCAGGGCTTTACATTTTTGAGACCAACGCGTAAATATTGACTGAATTAACAAATTCGTAAATATTACAATTTAAACGTCATATGAAATTGCATTGAATTCACTGGGCGCCAATCACTGATGACCTCCATGACCTTCAACGTGTTAATAAGTTCCTAGTAATTTACTACTAGATCGCGGACTGATAATCCGAAATCCACAGGCAAATCCTCTCAACTTTCTCCAAGCAGAACGCATACTCCAACTTTGAAAATCTCTGTCTACAGAAAACATCTAACAACCTTTTTTTTTTTATCTATATATATATATATATATATTCTTATCTATATTATATTTATTCTATCAATCACAAATAATTTCTCTAATCAATTAAATCCTACCGTTCGAAATGCTCATCCGCCAAAAACTCAAACACAAAATTCCCCACACGTACCACCATCAGATTACCTCCACCAGGATAACTCCGATCTGGAAGATAACCGTAAATTACCAACCTCTTAATCCGACGTGAAAAATGTCATAAAGTGCCGCGACATGCGCCGAAAATCCTACGGCACAGTCTTAACATTCGTCAGAGCCTCGCGTCCTCTTCGTCAGCCGCTGTACCGCGTGACAAGCGGTCGTGAAAGTTTAAAAATTATTTCCTATCAGTATGCGGAATCCGGAGATCCCAATTACGAATTCAGCGCACGGCACGGCACTGCTTCCTCAGTCTCAGCCCAACAAAGTTACACACTCGGCCCTCTCCTGTCAATAATGCCGTCGACCCACCAAGTAACTAGTACGCGCCTCCAGTGCTCGCGACTCAACTACAGTCCACACAATCATACAACCATACATACGTACATATCTACACGCAGCATGCATATATAGATAGGCAAAGAGGTAAACGTGTTGGTGAACTTGCCGTCAGACCCTTCGTTCGACCCTCATCCTGCCACGGTGGCCGTATTTGAAATACGTCAGGTGCAAGGGTGGGTCGATTTAATTCCCTAATTCTCGGGATCGACAGGGAGCGTTACATGACGGCTATCAAACTACTTCTCTTCGCATCTACTTGCATCTATCTCTTCGTCCTCTCCTTGCTAGCTCTCTTGCTTCATGTTACTGACATAAATTCACCGCGAATTTCGTCGCAGCAGGGTTAAAACTGTTGTTGAAACGCATAGCGCTGAACCTTGGCCCCGGGTGTAGCGTGTTCTTCCAAGTAGCTTCAACTCCTTCGCTCGGAATTAATCGCTTGAAGTACCGCTCTCGTTGGAGGTAAACGGTGCAATTTTCCAGTTATTGTTACGTTGAATCGTGCGAATGTATGAGGTGGGATGGTGTTTGACGAGTTGTGGCGAAGTATGGGGGTGATTGACGTTATTTGATGGGAGGGTATTTTTAAAAGTATGAGGTGCGTGTGTTGTACTGGAAAAAGGGTGGTATTTTTGGATAAGGAAGGTGGAAGTGTAGTAGAACAGGACCTCTGAAAAAATTTTGACTTATGTGGGGACATTCAAGGTGGTGAAAGAAGATGATCCATGTTTGAAGTATATTTATGGAACCTTGAACCTGTGCTTTGTAAACTTCTCGATGGATCCATGGAAACCAGACATTTTAATCGTATTTTTCAGCAGAACAAACATTTGGTACATCAATTAAGGGGAATTAAGTAATGTAGAAGTAAACAGTACTAAATGAAGAACGTGAACGGCATTATAAACACATATGGACCTTTCATTTTGAAAGTGGTGTGAGTCCATTTTTAAAAAAAATGAGATATCACGTAATTTATGCTTAATTTAGTGCAAACTTTTTATGTAGAACTAGTTAGCATTTAATTTCTTAAAAAAAGCCCATGCTTTGTCTAATTTAAAATTGGTTGGTAAAAGAAATTGCGCAACCATCGATTATGAAAGTGGTGTAAGTCCAATTCCCAGAAACAGGTGGCTCAGCAGGTGACATCATTTTATGATATCATAAAACAATGTAGACAACATGATAAATTCATTTTACATGAAATGAAACGAGAGAATTTCGTTACAACAAAAAATCTTCAAAACGCAATCAAAAAACAGATAAGAAGAAACACTAATGGAGAAAATGTAAATTGTTTGCAAATATGTTGGATGGGATTTTTCAAAAGTGCACCATATACTATTTTATATAAAACATCGATGAAGGACAAACAATTTAATGCTTTAAATTTATTACCTAGACGTCCGGGAAGACCGCCAAAATTTGAAAAAATCGCCCTGGCGACTTTGTATCAAGATGCTAGGCTTATTACTTACGAAACATATAAGGATATGAAGTAGTTATTACCCTATATACCTCCAGTGCATCACGAATATTTCAAAACACTGCCACATGAAGAGCATAAGTAAATACTACCAATATCTTATGTTAATTTTAACAATATAGTTAACGTTTAAAAATAAAAATACTACTTCTATTTTATATCTTGTTACTATTTGTAAACAAAATTGGATTAATATGAAATATATTTTAAATGATAATTGATTTTTCAAAATTGAAATTAAACGATTTTTACAACTGACTAATTTTGAAAGTGGTATAGGTCCATTTGCAGCCCGTAAATATACATTATTTTAGTCAAATTCGCCTAAAACAAATTTATATAATTAAATTACATATTGATAAATCAGTAGAAACATTGCCAGACTTGATATAGTTTACCTAAATTTTTTAATTAACAGATATGCTAACCTCAAATATTCTCGATACAAAAGAAAATGGACTTACACCGCTTTCAAAATAAACGGTCCATATATGTGCCAAAATTCTGAGGTATACATACATCCATTTTTGGAGTTGCCGAATATTTGTTCTATTGCTTACACTTAAAAAATGAATGATTTCAATCATACGAAACAGTTCCAATTGTTTCCCCTATTCGCTAAAATTCTGGTTCAATGATAAACTATGATTCGTTTGATATCGAACACGCAAATTTACCACCGACGCATGCATCACTGACTGCTGTTTCATATAAAAAATAAAAATCAATTTTCTATTTAATTCCACGAAATTGAAAACTAAATATTTCATTCCGACACGAAACGAAATGGAAATTACTTGGAAAAAAATCCAACGAAATATTTTGCACTTTTGCTTTGATCGTTCATATAAATATCACTGTCATCGTAAAGACGAATCACAAAATGTCAAGATTCGTATTGTCGCAAGGATTCGCTGACATTTGAACCGCGGTAATGCGATTACGACTAAATAAATTACCGGGACACGAGCGATTTGAAAATGAAAGAAAGGGAGAGTCGCGAAGGTGATGTCGGAAATAGAAATGGCACGAGGCACAACGGTGCCATTGCCAGAGAGCAATTCCAACTTGAAATCGTCCCCTGTCACGCTCGCCGAATATTAGTCCGTATAAAAACCAACTGTTGCTCTTTGCGGTGGCACGAGTCGTCCCAGATCGATGCAATGGATGTCCACCCCTCTATGACTCCTCTTTGACCCCCGTCCGACTGCAAGAGAGATTCTGCCATGAGAATCGATGTCCTGTGGGAAGGCGATACAACGAATTTGAATAGAAGGATTACAGCATTCTAACGTTTAAATGCATGGAATTACAAAAGTGAAAAGCTGCTGATACAATTGAATGGGAACATTTTTGTAGAGGGCGGGATTTTCAAAAGAGGAAATTGGATACTTCGGGTTTCACTCGATAGAAAATAACCAGAAGCTTCAGTTTAAACAAATAACACATAACGACATATTACTAAATTAACAAAGCAATAACTTCACTGTGGCAACTCTCAACTAAAACGCATCACAACTCAATACTACAACTCGACACACTCTGAGTTGTCCCTTAACCGTTTGAGTCCCAGAGGCTTTTAAAAGAACACGGTCGAAAAACCTGAGCAGCGCGATAGCGCTTGTCTCAATCGAGAACTGGGACTTTTCGACACGAAATCTGAAGAGCGCGATCGCGCTCCTTAGGATTCAAACGGTTAAACTACGCTTTCTTATATTCTAACCTTTCATCCTTCTCACACAACTATTTACTCCCTCGCATTCGCACTCACTAACCCTAGAATATTCGGGTCTTGAGGGAGAAAACGGTTGTCCTGCTGGCCCGCTTCCCCCCTCGCAGTCCTTCGTCATCCTTAACCCTTTGCGGTCCGAATTATTTTTCCAAGTTTGTGGCGAGCTAAATCAAATTAATTGCACGACAGTTGCTGTCGTTAGTTATTAATTTTTTTTAATGATAGCAATAACTATAGGTACTGACGGATATTTAGGTGATATTACAAAATCATTACGAATTTGAAAAGTAGATATTAAATCGTTAGAAAATAAAATGAAGTGAAAAGCTATGTCGAGTATAGCTCAACTTACATAGGACTGCAAAGGGATAAAGCGGAAATATATATCGATATTTTTCCGGCACTACATTTTTTGGTGCGAGAAAAATTAGTTGTATTAGTTTGCTGTGTAGAGGCTAAATTTAATAGAAGGAATAAAGTATTTTAATAATCAAATACATGGGATTACAAAGACGGTCAGCTGTGATTGTAATCGAAGCAGAAATTTTTTTTTACGAGAAAAAATTTTACTTCAGTCGTTTGCTCTTTAATTTATTTATATTATGAGTAAAGTAGTCGGAAGAAAATTTGAATACAAGGATCACTATATTTTGACCTTCAAATGTATGGAATTATAAAAATAGAAGATTCCCATGTCAACCGGATAAGAATTTTTTTTCCAGAACAAAATTAATATTGTGAACAGTTTACAGTTATCAAAACGCAAACTATATTTTACGAATAAAGTCAACGATAATTCTAGTAATTTTAAATTAATGCTATAAAGATTTAGCTGTGAACATTTACTGTTGGCAAATGTCGTTCACTATAATATTGAAATCGTTTTCTGAAAGGTTTGATTATTTTCGCAATTATATTCAGTATGCGCAGCTAAATTAAATAAAGTACGGCTTTCATGTTTTAGTGCTGGTGACGTGAACAACTACAATTTTCACTCGTTTCGCTGTAATTTATTTACTTTTAACAGCAGTTAGCTCACGGTGAGAATTATTAATTAAAGCAGTGTCATGTTTACGGCTGCCGCTTTACATTAATTACAACGTTTAAATAATTGTAACTTTTATTCCATACATTTATGATACCAACAGGAAGGTTATTTGATTTCGGTCGGATATTGTTTACATTACAAGTTTTATACACTTTAGATAAAATTAAACTGTTCTGTTTCACAGTTGCATTATGTATTATAGAACTTTTTTGCATCACTATTCACGTGCACATTTAAATGCACTACTAGAAGTATAATCCAAACTAATACAATTTCCTGTTCCCTCTTTAGATTTATGCTTGAATGAACTTTTACATTCCTATGTATGATTGTTAGAGTCGAAACGACACGATTTGTTTGAAACCTTGCATTTATTGTTTTATAATTTGTTCGCAGAGTTTATCTGAATGAAATACAATTTAGAAAAGTACAGATATGTAAAGGAGTGAGATAGATATAGATTAAAGAAGTATATTAAAAGTATCTGAGTCAGGATAGATCTTCTGATGGAATGAAGTTACGTTAATTTATCTCATAGAGCCGTAAATTTCACATTTTCCTAAAACATTACACCCGACACTGTACAAACTTTACTTTTCGAAGATTACTCCCCGTTTTCCCAGTACTTCGTAATACTCGTAGATTTTCTTGGCCAAATTTTCGCTTATTCACTCAATTCTGTTAACTTATTCCACACTGAAACATCCAAGTTAGCGTAATTAATTACCGTTTCTAATTAATTAACTTCTTTTACTTTTCCAACCTCCCAACTTCTGCGTCCGAACTCTACGCATTAATAACGCACCGTGGTTAATTCTTCCAAGTTGTTAATTATTCTCTATTCGTCCGATTTTCATTAATCGTCCTTTCTCGGCGAGACAAGCATCCCTTCAATTCTCCTTCGAAGAACTTCAATCTCTCGCAAAAATCATTTCACGACTATTCTCTCAAAGTCTGCGTTCACTTTCACCCTCCAAGGTAATCCACCCCGTCTAGACGGTGTACCTTGTACGACTACGCATAATCACTCAGTGATATATCTTGAAATCTACTCCCACCCCCAACAATCATATTACTAGGGGAGGAATACGGGTAGGAAAGGAATTAGCGAAACTCGTTTCCTCGTTCCTCGATTTTGCGAGATTCTAAATCACGAGCAGCAAGAGGGAGGGGGTGGGCTGTCGTTGAAGGACTAGCCCGCCAGTTTCACTAGGGGTTGTAAGTGGGGGAGACGCGCCACGACGCGGATAATCCATGCGGTCGTATTTAAATGAGTGCTTCTGGCACACAGTGTTACTCTGATAAAAGAAATCATTCCGTAGGAAGTTCTCATGCTCGCAGAAAGGAAATTCAATTTGATTGAAAGTCGTCGAAAACTGTGGACCGTCTTAGAATAACGGTTGCCTTTTCGGGAATTGAATTAATCATGCTAGATGCGATATCGCGAATGGTATTTTTCTTTTTCTGTAAGGATTCTTTTTTTCAAGTATTGCTTTATTTTTTAACAATGTTAAGCTTTACATTTTTAGGTGAGATGAAGGCTGTTGACTATTGGATGTTTTTTTTTGGAAAATTTTTACTTGTCATTCTCAATTTTAATATGAAAACAAAACAATTTGAATGTTTCGTGGCTATTTACGTGTAATTTTCATTAAAAATGACAACGAAGAAAAGGAAAAATATTAGCAGAAATTAGTATATCATACAAATAAATTACTGAAAGCTTGTAACAAGAAATGACTTCAAATTGACTATACAGCAGAACTTAAAGGAGTCTAAGAAGGTCTAAGGATTCTCCACTGCAAGAATTCCTACAACTTTTTTTTGTAGAACCACAGCTTTTTAAACCATCAACTTAACTAATAGAATAATCTTATTTTGATTACTAATAAAATTATACATATCTATACATTTGAACTTTTAACACACAAAGATTAACATTAAATCCTTAATAAAATTCTGAACTCAACAATTTCCTCTTCCGTACTTTTTTCAAGTCTTATTGTTCATGGTCTGCAAATTATTATATTTTGAAACTTCCCGTAAAATCTCGTTCAAAAAATGACAAATCGGTAAAATCGTCACTAGAATTATTTTCGAACGTTTGTCAGTAGCCTGTCTGAATTGTGGTGGCTATACGGAGGGTAGCTCGAGGGTCGGAAGAGGAGAAGGCACGAGGAGGATAATCTGCGCGATCGTATTTAAACGAGAGGCTCGGGCACGCAATGCCACGTGCCCGAAGATCATTTTCTTGCGTCTACGGTGTGCAGACTATCCGGATTACAGGCCAATTTCATATTAATTTCCGCTCGCGGAGCGGCAGGAGTACACGAGGCTTACTATACTTATCCGCGGGACACCGTCGCGTCGGTCTGCGCCGGTATTTGTTAACGTTATCGCGAAATTGTCCGCAGTTCCGAGACTTACACGGCATTCGTGCTCGAATTTCATCGCAAAATTGGAAAGGACTGCAGATCGCCTCCGTCTTTTATTTTTGTGTCCATCTATGCGCGTCTCTCTGTCTGCCTTTTCCCCCTTTTTTGTCGGTTTGTATACATTTTTCTGCAGTGTATTTGCCTGTGTATCTTTCTTTTCTTTGCTTCTATTTCTTTCAGTCGGTTTATTGTTCTGTGCTATGCTTTACGTCTCTTTTTTCTTCCTTTATTTAACTTTTCTTTTTTTTGCGGATGTTTAATTTTCTATTTTTTGATTGTCTTGATATCTTTTTTAAAATTAGTCTTATCCATTTGTATTTTTCCGTTTACTTCTCTCGCTTTGTTTCTGTGTGTCCGTTTGCTTGATACTCTCACTTTTTTCTCGTGCTGTATCTTTGCGTCCATCTGTTTCTTCCTCTCTTTCTCTCTCTGTTTGCGTCTAAACGTTTCTCTGTCTCTATCCTTCTTTTTCTCTTGTCGCTTCTCCATTTCCTTTCTTCTTCTTGCCTCTCTGTCTTTCTGATTGTCTATCTATTATTCCTCTTTTTCCACTTTCTCTGTTCCGATCCATCCGTTTTTCCTGCCTTTTTCCATCTCTTTTTTTCGTTATTTCTCTGTCTTCACGTAAACCCTTTCCCTAGTCCCCTTCTTTTTCTTCTTGCTTTTTTACTACTGCTGTCGAGGAACCGGCGAAACTACCGAAAACTTGGTCGTGATATCCACGAAAGCGATTGCTTTCCTCAAACTAATTTGATGGCTCGATGTTGGGGGAATATTCAGGGCTAGGAATGACGTGAATTCTACGAATGATTTCATGCCACGCTTCGGAAGCACGATACTTCGTTGGGATATCGCGGATCTAATTTAAAAACATGAAATTCAAGTACCAACCCAAGTGCTTTCTAACAGTATAAGCAGTAATATTGTTTTATTACATCTGACAGTTGTATGGATATTTTTAAAAATTTCGAATCATCTGGAATGTTGGATCGATAGATATCTATCAACGGATTTCCGATATTCCTTAAATCTAAAGGTGCATGTATGCATAATTCATATGGTATCGTAGGAAATAACGCGACACGACGCACGTACTTTCTCCGTCATAGGGAAATCCTGCGTTATCTTAACACTTTTAGTACCGACCAGAAAAATTGATTACATTAATTACTAATCTATTTCAATATTCGCTGAAAATCGTAGGACTAATATTTATCTAACATTGTTAGGAAAAATGAACAAGTCGGTTATTGATTGTAGACAATAGTTAGACACAAAAGAATCATCATTTGGTCATACTTTGATATAGAATAACGTAATATGGAGCATAAATTGTGTATTCTCAATTATTTGCAGTAAAATTGAGCAAACTACATGATAATCCCATGATAATCGGCATTAGGAGTGCTGCTAATGACGATATATCGGCATCCGGCACTAAAAGGGTTAAACAAATCAACGACGGCAGAGGCCTCCTAAGAGCGACGAAGACCTAAATATGAATATACTTTTTATATAGAGCAACCCACAGTATTCAATTCAAGACCAATCTGTCTTCGGTTTTTTCGAACTGATTGTATTAAGTTATCCGCAGATATAATTTGAATGGAAGCGAGAATAGCCTTTAATTTATTCAGCGAGTTTCAGTGAAAATTATTCATATTAGAGGTATCTTTACACTTTTGTGACATACAAAATATTTGGAAGGAAAAAGATTTGACTATAGCCTGATAAAAACAGAAGTTGCAATCTATTTTTGAAGAGTTAAATCCTATACATTATTTATTTATATTTTGTTCGATGCCTGACACAAATGAGGAGAGTTTGTCCGATTTATTTATAATTCTGTACTTATAAATCGTCAATAGTGGTCGTAAAATTTCTGAAACATCATAAAAAAGTGTTATAAAATAATTATATTCTATGTACATTCTCCTACTGCTTAATTATTTATTTTCAATCAGAATTATTAATTTTGCAGTGCAGATATTTACTGTGTTTATAAAGAAAAGCTAGAATAAATATAAAATATAACAAAGTAAGTCTATCATATCCGTATGTAGCAAAGTTTCGTCATTACGCGAAACGAATAAACTTTGGAGAAAAGATACATTTCAGAAGAAACTAGAAATACCTTCGAGTTATTGTTTCACTATTCATTTAATCTTATTTTCATATTACACACTTTTCGAGTTTTCATATCCCAGTTCCCTTTTCCTTGATGAAATTTTATATTCCACTCGCAGCTTCATTCTTTCTCCAATTTTGTGAAACGCAACCTGAAATTCTTAAGAATAAAACTACAAATTAATTAATTGACACAAAACTTCTTAATTTTAGAATGTCTGAAAAGTTGAGCGCGTAAAAATTCAGTATATCAATTTTTCTCTTTTATACCTCCAATACAAATTTTCATTATTTAATTAGATATACGAAATACTTTGCGTTGACGAAGGTGTACAAATTTATCTTTTCCTATTGAATGTGCGAATTCTGTATGACAGGATGATCTGCTACGTGTCTAATCCAATGGGAAAGTACCGTGTCGTCATTTAATCCCTGCAATCCCACTCATAATCAGTACCTCGAGCAAATGTGTAAGAAGAACTCCTACTCCGAGGTGTACTCTATTGCAATGGAGATTTGCAGAATGTAACCGCACGACAGTTTAATGGTTCGTGTTATTAAATATTCTCTCGCTGTTTTAACAGGAAAAAATAATATTTTAATTACGTTACCGTAATACATTCAATCCTACGTCTTACAATTTTTTTAATTACTGCATGTGTTGCAATTCATGTTTATAATATTTATTTATGTTATTTTTTAAACATAGGGAGGTACATAGAGGCTGAGAGACACAAAGGCCTAGAGACTGCTTGTGAGTGGTAGGTCTTTGTTTTTAAGTAGAACATATCACTTCGAAATATCAGGTACTCCGAAGAGATTTTGCCGACTACTGTTAGGTAGTCTATTTCTAAAAGAAGAAAAACTTTTCTGGGTATCTGATAGATAGAAGAATACACTGTCACAAAAGCAGAGGGTTGCAAGGACTACCAATGAGAGATAGAGAGGTAGTAGGGCAACGATAGAGAGAATAGAGAGGCATATAAAGACAAAGGAATAGAAAAATAGAGAGGCATAGAAAGGTGGAGAGATAGAGAAATAGAGAGGCATAGGAAGGTGGGGCGATAGAGAAATAGAGAGGCATAGACAGGTGGAGAGATAGAGAAATGGAGAGGCATAGGAAAGTGGAGAGATAGAGAAATAGAGAGGCATAGAAAAGTGGAGAGTTAGAGAAATAGACAGGCATAGAAAGGTGGAGAAATAGAGAAATAGAGAGATATAGAAAAATAGAGATACAGAAGTATAAAGTCACAGAGAAATATAGAGATATAAAGAGACACAAGATGATGATAGATACAGAGAGACATCGAGAGACAGAGGAACGAGACGATAGAGAAACAGAGAGGCAAAGAGTCTTAAAATCAAAGATACCAAGACACATAGAGCCATTCTCTCACAGCTTCTCTCTCTCTCTCTACGCGCAGATAATTATTCAAAGAGTAACAACAATAGTTGATCGAAATAACCCTCCAAAAATTAGCCACTCTACAGAATCGCATTGTTTCCCAATAAAACAGTTAACTGCTTCTCATCTCGAGTATTTTGATGAAGCTCATTAATTTCAATCGTCAGTTTAATTGCCCAGAATACATGTTCTCCAGATTAGCTGAAATAGTTTGTAAACAGGACGCCAGATATTTAAACAACTATGTTAACGATAACATTTTAAAGGAAAGACGACGAAGAATTACCATTTCCTCTTACTAGCGCTTGCATTATCGACTTTTCTCGAAGTTCATATAAGGAATGCGAGCAGACGAGCTGAATGACGGGGAAAAATAACACCTGCTATGGATAATGTAATTACACAACGTAGAGAGATGTTCGTTATTCCTTTCTGTTCCGTCTCAAGCGAATAACTCGTGTTATTTCTAGCTCCCGATGGAATCGAAGGCAAAGATTAGGTTTCGCGATATCTTTCTTCATTCGGTTTTTGCCGTCATTTACCTGGACTACATTCCACATAATTCTATATAATATCGATCAAATATTAACACGCGTCTCTCTGATTTTCTAATATAACTCGTTCCGAGACAGACTTTGTTTGCGTAGGATGTTTGAAATATTTCGCCTTTGTGCGAAGCGAAATTTCGCAATTGAATTCGATGGCGAATATGGTTAAAATTCCTGCCATGCGACGAAATCAATTACACCATTGTCGACTTTTGCGCCTCTGGCTATTATTTAATCGTGGAACCGACATCAAAATTATCTTGCTATGTTGGCTTTTGTGAAGCGCAAGGATTATTATTATTATTTGTATTAATTATATTTTACGTAATTGAAGCTATTACTGAAATTCTGAATGACATTCGCAACAAATTCGCACTAATCTCCCAGAAACGTACGAAAAGTGCAATCGAATGGCTGATACACAATTGTATCGCTAAATGATTCGGCTTAACTTTATCACTAATAACTCTCATGTTGGTGCAATACTTAGTCAGATTTAACACTAGATTTACGGAAGCCGTCAAATTGACGGGTTCCTACTTGTCTTATAAATATTTCTAAAATTTACAGAGACGCTGTACAGTAGATATTTCACGTATATTTTGTAATACAATAATGACCTAACGAATTACCATTTGTTACCGCTTCATCCCTCTTTTTCCAAAGACCTTATTTAATATATTGCGATTTAACAGATTTCACGCCCGTAAATCTAGTATTAATCATCAGTTTAATCTATGAAAAGATAGGAAAAATATTGATACCTTACTTTCCATAAAATAAACGCATATCCATTTTCGCTTACATTGCAAAATACGAATACAATCGGTGGGTCCTATCAAAAACAATTTTCGCAACGAAAACTTGTATCTCGCGTTTCTCCGAATGCAGAAATCGCGTTAATCGATCATAACTCAGGCGAACGAGAATCCATCAGCATTTTGCAAAGACTTACCGCCGAAAATAGTAAAGCAAAGTTTGGCGAAACGATTGAAACGACATATCACGAGATATATTCCACCGTCGACCAAGACAAATATTTATCGAGTCGGAAATCACGCGAGAGGGAATATGATTTATCGCCTGGAATACAGCTCAGAGAGGAAGAGCGAGGGAGACGGTTGACGTTTCGCGAGACTGACGATGATTTAAATATCTTTCTACCATGACGAGGGGGTTGGATCGACCCCATGCCGTGTCTTCGTCCTTTTCATCCTTCCTTTTTTTTCTTCATTCATTTCACAGTGGAAGAATAAGATTTTCTGGCAGCCCACCCTGTCAGTCGGTCGACGTCTCTTCCGACCCTCTTGCTCGTTTAAGGGGATATTATCTCCGGGACAGCGCGGTCCCGATACCGCATTGTGACGATGAATCATTGAAACCTTCATCCTCTCTTCTACCTCTCCTCGAGGGTCCTTTTAAAAGATTTTGGCCCGGTAACGATAATTAAAGTGCACGCAAATCAAAGTCTCGAGGCTCTTGCCTGAGCGTGAAATTTAATCCGCGATTGCATGGCTGAAATATTATTTGACGTTTATCAGATACACTTTGTCAAGGTGTATCATAGCTAATGGGATAGAACGGTGAATGGAGAAGATGGAATTTTTATTTTTCTGCTGCAAGCAAATTTTCGGGCGGGGAGATTTGCATGGGTGGCATTTATAATGTGGCGATGATTGTTGAATCATTGTTTTTTATGTGGAACGTATATGGAAGTGTTGGTTGACGTATATTGACTGACAAAATTATATTTCAGCTATCTGTTATTTAATATTAAATACAAGTAATAATTAGTGGTGATAATCGAAAATAAATGTGAAAAGAGAAAGGCAAATGAAATCATGTCTTCCGTATTAAAAAATTTGAATAAACTAACTAGTTTTTGAAAATATTATTGCACTACGACAAAAACACTCAGAACTAACAATTTATAATTTCGGATATCCACTCGCGCACGAATTGTTGCCAAACAGATGGTACAACACAAAAAATAGATATTACAAGTCTCACAACTTTTCTCAATGATCTTCTTACAATTACAAAAATATATTATGTCTTGCTTAAAGACATTTGCGAGAATTCCATAAAAACATTAACACTAGATTTACGGGAGCCGTCAAATTGACGGGTTCCTACTTGTCTTATAAATATTTCTTAAATTTACAGAGACGCTGTACAGTAAATATTTCACGTGTATTTTATAATACAATAATCACTTAACAAATTACAATCTTTGCCGCTTGATCCCTCTTTTTTCAAAGTCCTTATTTAATATATTGCAATTTAACAGATTTCACGCCCGTAAATCTAATGTTAATAAGATTTCACGGCCACAAAATATAATCCAAAAGTCACGAAACTATCCCACAATGATAACCACCGCCCGTAATTCATCCTAGAAAAAGCTTCATATCGGTTCAGCAGACTAATCGAAATTTTCCTCTCGACTCTGCTAAGTTTTACTCGGTATCGATAATCGATCTCAGAAAGGTGAGATCGTCTTACTCTCAGACCGCTGGGAGGGCCAAGAGTTTTTCTCTATTACGGTAGTAGAATGCTTGCATCGACCCTTCGTACTCCCAAAGGGAGCCATGGCGCACAAAGGTCACTCATATGCAGGGTGGTCATAGATCATGGTTAGTCCGACCCCTGCTCGCCTGATGGCTACCCATAAGACTTTACCTTAGGATCCTCAATTATCCAAGGGAAAGTCCATCTCCCCGAGGAACATCCGCAATGGTGGTAGCCCGCAAAACTTTCCCTTATAATTAAATCATTAATTAGCCATCACCTTTCCCTGTTTTTCCGCCTCCGATGTGATCGACCCGCCGATAGCCATCGTGTTTAATCGGCACGATGCACCGTGGTGGATCGGGGCGGGAAAAAAGAATCGTTTTACGATTTCACGTTAATTCTGGGGGGCTGTGAGGAGAGACATTGCAAATTACAGTTCTTGCGATTTATGCTAGATATTTTGATAACGTTGGTACGGCTGTACTTTATGTGAGAGATGTTAGTTTTATACAGGGTATTAAAAAAAAATTCAATAATTATATGGTATATAGGATACACTGTACTGACATGAGTAAAAAAGCCTTACTGAATGAAAATTGGATCCAACGTGACAGACGTATCCTTAATCTTTGTGAGGTCGATCGTAAACTTTGATCGACAATGTACCTGAAGTACTTTTCAGAGAATATACATTTGCTTTAAAACTTTGTTGGGTCGCAAAGTTAATACAATACAATACAAAGTTAAATTGGAATAAACTGTAACTGAATCAAGAGTCAACGCCGGACGCTCTTTCTCACCACCTGCAGAATATTAGAAACAAAACCCTGAACAACAAATTACCTACTTAAATCTCAACCAATTACCAAATTCGCTAGTTCATAACAATGAATTGAACAAACCCCCAAAAAGTACGTATATATACAAGGTGTTCAAAAAAAAACATTCAATATTTACATGGTATATAGGATACACTGTACCGAGTAAAAAAGCTTTAGTAAACATAGGTCGAAAGGTCAACCGTTTTTGAGATATAAACATTTTTGTTTGCTAGTATCATGATCGACTTACTTGCTTCCATCGCATGCGATGTTTACTTTAGTGTTTATAAACCGCATTCCGAATGTTCTTATTCAAGTGCCGACAGTAGATTTCATTGGGAATTAGTCTGTTGTGGATCTGCGATTGTAGATATTACACAGTTACAAAGTATCGTGAAAATGTCAGCATATTATTCGAATGAAGAAATGGCAGATATGCAATTTTATGTATGGCCGTGCTAAATGGAGGTGCTTTAGCTGCACGACGTCTTTACGCGGAAAATTTTTCCAATGGAAGGCTTCTCTCTCACATGCCGTTTCAAAAACTTCACCGACTTCACCAACTTCAGTAGTAACTCAATTATGATAATAGCAAACAAAAATGTTTATATCTCAGATACGGTTGACCTTTCGACCTATTTACTATAGATTTTTTACTCAGTACAGTGTATCCTATATACCATATAAATATTAAATGTTTGTTTTTGAACACCCTGTATAAGTTTTGGAAATAGTTGCTTATGGGAGTTAGGACTGCAAGTTACAAAGTGACTGTTAAAAATTGTAGTTTGAGAGACACTTCAAAAATTGGATGATCGACTGGGTTGTATTTTATAAGCGTGAATTTTTTCTAAGAGTGTTTCACAATTTTATAATTTATGTAAAGTTAAGATTCTTTTTTCGTACGATAGAGGTACTGTGAAAATGAAAGTGTTGAATGTATGGTACATGTTCTTTGTTAATAACATACATGACAAAACGACACCATAAATATTTTACCGAGTGTAAAACGTGAGAGAAATGATAATCTCTTTGACCATACCTGAATGGCAATTGTGGCAACTTTCGAGAACGTATTACTGTCTCTTTGCGCCTTTCGTTATCCGCGATACAATAAAGATAATTGCAGCATTTCAGACTGAGCTATTACACAATTTCACCTTTTATTTCGTTTCATGTGCGCATGAGCGACAATTAAACGTCACCGGCAGAGTTTCCGATTGTATTAACTGTGAAAGTAGGTCATAGCGTTCGTATTAAAAGGATTATCAGTTAATTTATATTGCATCCTGACCGCGATGATAATTCCCCGGCTCGTTCTGTGCTACCTCTGACGTTTCGCTTATTTGAACTCCTCTCTCTTTCTCCCTTCTTTTATAGGTTTCCACGACTGACATCTCTTATCCCATCGTTTCTGTTCATATTTCTTTCTCTTTCTTATTTCTTCCACTTTCTTATCTCTTTCTCTCCCCCATCTTTTCGCCAGATCTTCATATACTCTCTCTTTTTTTTCTTTTCTTCCTCGCAAGTCCAAATGGCATCGTACGCGTTCAGGTAATCCAACTTCAACCGGAAAATGCAACTCATCGATAGCATTTACTTTCTGCTTCTCCAAAGTCAGATGGCACTTTCATATCTGCGGAATGCAGCCGATGTTTCACCGGCGAATAATGATCACCGCGAACGAAAATGCGGTCCGAACGAACTCGTAACTTTCACAATCGATGGTTTCGCTAGGAATACCGGTATAAGAGGAAAAAGCTGTGTCGGTGTCCTGATCGGGCGGATATAGCGACTGTGAATATTTTGTTTTTTATTTTGTCGTTGGAATTTACGATCTTCGACGCGGATGCGCGGATAAAAATGCAGGGTATAAAATTATTACCGTGCATTAATTCATGCGTGCAAGATAGGTACTCGCGATATGGTTATATAGAAGGTGCTATCTAATTGATGGTACAAGTTTGGATATATGAAATACTCGATAAAGGAAGGGTGAAATGGTATTAAATAACTATTGGACGTTAATTCAAAAATGAAACTTTTCTGAGGTACACCATTTTTGAGTTTTCCATTTTCTTGTCATTTCTTTTTCTTCTTTTCCGTTCTTCAGAATGAATTATTAGGTACCGGAAGAAGTTCGTGCGGTTTCCCTTTTCTGCAATGAATTTCAATCCATAAGAAATTCGCTCTTGTCATGCTTAAAATTGGCATCAACAGAAAATTACGATTATGTTTTTGGTATACATCATGTGCAGCTTTCAATTGTTTAAAAATTCCATTGTTTATGTGAAACTAAAGATGGATAGCGAAAAGTTTAAGACACTTGATTTCTTGCTTTGTGAGTTCAAATTTGGAAATTCAGCAGCAAATGCAGTAAAATGTATTTACAGTGTGTGTGGTGAAGCCATTGCTAGTGAAAGGACACTGTAAAAATTATGTAAGCGATTTTAGGAAGGCACTGAATAGCTAGAACATGGGCCAGAGTCCGGACGTCTATCCGTTATTAAATACAATGAACTGCGAGGATACATGCATTTAAACCCTCACAAGAGGTGTACAGACATTCCAGAAGTATTTCGATGTGATGAATCCACAGCCAGAAAGGGACAGCAATCACTAGCGTCCATAAAATATTGGAACAAATGGATACCGCACCGTCTAGCAGAGCAGAATAAGCGCTATAGGACTCACAATATGCAACAACTTGCTCTCACTGCTTGATATTGACTCATTTATAGTTCTGATCTGTCTCCACCTGTTTACCATCTAACTTCATCGTTATCAAATTTCGATGCCAATAAAAATTTGAAAAATGATGCCGAGGTCAAAACGGCAATTAATTTATTTGTTTCGAATAAAATTCCCGATTTTTACAAGAAAATAATGTATAAGCTTGTAGGATGTTGTAAAAGTGTCATAGAATTCAATTGTGCCAACATTGTAAAATAAAAATTTTTTTGGAAAAGTTACGAGTGCGTGAACCTGGAATTACAAATCCGTAGGAAGTTTTTCCGGTACCTAATAGTACGGTGCTTTCGCTTAGAAGTTTACACTTCTGTATTAGTTTTAGATGGTTTTCGAGTCATTGAAAGTGTGATATATTAAATGATTATTTTGGATAAATCTTCCCAAACGTGATGGGGCTTTGAACTCGAGCTCACGAATTGCGAATCTGACCTCTTAACTACATAAACAGCACAGCCTTCTTAGAATAACTTTTAATATATCTTTCGTTTAAGGCGTAAGTTTCAAAACATACTTTTCTACTTAAAAGTACAGGTCGAGTTACGTCTAAATAAAAATATAAAACCGTAACAATGTATGATTTCCGAATCAACCCCATTCATTTGTGAACTGATTTAACCCTTTCGACGCTCTGAACGCATATATGGGTCCTCGGGCGACCATTCAATCTGGGCTACGAATGCATATATGAGTTCTCAGAAATCATTCAATTCGGCCTCTTTTTTTAAGTCGGTTGAAAATATAATTTACTATTTTTAATATTTTTTATGTTATCATTGCTAAATGAAATAAATGGTTTTGTTAAGGTTTTTGCAGTCGGTGTTCAAATTATTTCAGACACAATCAATATATTTTGCAATGAAATTTCAATCAGCCCAGATTGCACTTCGTCGTAAAAACTAGGCAGCCCACAGCAGGCGCCTAAAGTTGCACAAGTCAGCGCTGAAAGGATTAATTAAGTCCCAAAATTAACATACCATAATTTTGCACTACAAAGCACACAAACCCATTATACTTACTCCGCTTGGAACATATTTCTTTCATTACTTCATCGTTCCAATCATACACACGCACATTCGCAACAGTCTGCACAAACACAAAATAAACTTTCATTCAACGGAAACTGCCACGTCCAATACGACGACAGTTCGCGTCTTCTCCTTCGAATTTGCAAGTTATTAAAACGCATCGGTCCCGTTGCTCACCGGCCGATGTCCGTAATTCCGATATGACTCGTTCTCTCTCTCTCTCTCTCTTTCTCATTGGCGCTGGAATTAGAAGAGTGATAAGAATTTCCATTACAGCCTCCGAGATGCCGTGAAATTCCACTTTCAGTTCCTCCATTTAACACACGCCCAGAAATACCGCAAAGTCGTCGGCTTCCAGACCGGAGAATTTATTCGCATCGCTCGCCCGGCGATAAAATATTGACACCGGTCCGATTTCCCAACATGGATGATACAACTCGCCCTTATCCCTTGTCCGGCTGTCAAGTTTCGTGGATGATGGTAGGATCGTCTATATCGTCATAGGAGCTGTAATTTCTACGGTTACGTTATTCGTAAATTATTAATCCGTCGTATAGGGGTGAACGTCCCTGTCGCGACGATGCCGATCGAACGATCGATCGACTCGTCCCTACGAAGGATACAAGTCGACGAGTTTTAACGGTGAAATGAAATCGAACATTAGCCGGAGGCTGACTCTGCGGCCAACGAAATTACGAAAGTTTTAATTGGCGAAGCGATTAATTATTCCGTCCAAGTAATTATAAAATAATATCGTGCCCCTCCGCGGTCGCTCAGGAAAGACTCGCGCGCCGATATAATCGAATACCGATATCCCCATCAACCTCGCCTCCCATTTCTTTTCCAAATATACCACCCCCTGTTCTTCAAGTATGCAGCTGCATTCAGCGTTAATTTACTTTACTTTCCGACGATTTGCGTTGGACTTTTTACAAAGCAGTTTTGCAGATTTGATGCTATTTTTTGCAAGTTTGTAGAGTGGATGTAGGATGATGTGGTTCAGTGCCGCTGGGGATTTTTGGTAATGCGTGTAATCTGGTGGGGTTTACGAAGATTGGGGTGAGAATTTTCGTAGCTAGAGATTATTTGCTTGGTTCTATTCCTGTGCTAAGATTTATTGCTGTTTTCTTTATATTAATGATAAGGGAACTGCAACAATCACAACCGACAATACAAAAAAATACCTTGTTACGATTTAATCAAAATTTTCTCGCTATAGTCTATGTTTGATCAGGGTGCTCGTCGCAAATAACCATTTTGCTACTTTTTTATTGTCGAGGGATATCTGGGTCTGTTTTAGAAAATAAGGAAATAGTTGTTAAACACTTAGCAACTAAGGGTAGCGCGAAGTAAAATATCCTTGAAACGCTGTAGAAGCAGGGGTAAGTTGCACAATCTTTGGATAATTGCAAGGGATATAAAAAAGCAACAAAATACCCCGAACAGTCACATTGTATTGTAGCACGAATTAGTTATCTCAATTTCCTATTATTCTGTTATAATAATTGTTTAGTTTTATTAGATTCCTATTAAGTTTTCTCTCGCCAAACATCCAAGTAAAATATCCTCGAAACGCTGTAGAAGCAGGGGTAAGTTGCACAATCTTTGGATAATTGCAAGGGATATAAAAAGGCAGCTAAATACCCCGAACAGTCACATTGTATTGTAGCACAAATTAGTTATCTCAATTTCCTATTATTCTGTTATAATAATTGTTTAGTTTTATTAGATTCCTATTAAGTTTTCTCTCGCCAAACATCCAAGTAAAATATCCTCGAAACGCTGTAGAAGCAGGGGTAAGTTGCACAATCTTTGGATAATTGCAAGGGATATAAAAAGGCAGCTAAATACCCCGAACAGTCACATTGTATTGTGGGATGCGAATGTATTAGAATATGTATTTTATATGTAACGTATGTGTGAATGAGAGTGCCGATCGCACTTTGTTTTTCGAGAGGCCAACGAGGCACTCGCCGCATCGAGGCAGTTTGTCATTGGAATCCTGTGTGGATATACTGTGTGTTGCACTCTGTGTTTGGGATCCTGTGTGGATACACTGTGTGTTATATACTGTGTGCTTGGAATCCTCAGTGGATGTACTTTGTGTTATATTTTTAGTCATTAGAATCCTGTGTGGACAGATATTATTTATCCTAGTTTTGTTCTTGTTTGTCTGTGTTTTACTTTATTTTATTTGTATTATTATTATCATTAAATAAACATTTATCGTATTATTAAGAAATCCTACAAAATTGGGGGCTCAAGCCGGGATATACGTGATATACGGGATATACGTGATATACGTGACGTATGTATGTGAAGTGCTACATAACGTGTAAATAAAATATAGACATATAGACAATATAAATCGTTCAAAGACAATAATTTTTCGGAATTGAAGTGATTGCTCGTATACTGTGTGAATCGCGTTGTAGACACAATGGAAGGGTTAGAACAAATCCAGAAAATAAATCAAAAACTAAAAACAGCATCAGCTACATCGATAAGGGCGTTGCATCAATTTATTTTTAGTGAAGTTGGTGATCGCAATAATAGGAAAAGGTTACGAGCTTTTTGCGGATTTCCTTTCGCCGATGGATCACAGGAATACGTGGTGAAATTGGAATTCGTCAGAGGGATGTCAATTGGTGATTTGATCACGTGTTGTAATTTACTGAATTTAGATCACGGAGGTAATAAGGAAGAAATAATTGCGAGGATTTTTACCGCATTAATGGACCTAAACGTTTTGAAATTAAGTGAAGCAGAAGACGAGAGCGACGAAGACGGTGAAGACATTGAAGCTGCACGGGAAGACAATGTAGCGGCCAACGTAGGAAAGGAGAACAATCTTACGACCGACACAAGAAACATTGTCGCCGAACGACGTTTTCGCGATCGTATAAATGGTGTCGAAGTAGTAACCGATTACGACAGCTTGGAAAGCATGCCACGAAATCCGTACCACGAAAGATTTTCACTGAATTATAGAGATGTAGACGATACAGTACGCAAATTTAGTGGTGAAGATTCTTACCCTATCGAACGATGGGTAGTAGACTTTGAAGAAAACGCCGAACTGTATGGATGGTCGGAAATACAGAAATTAGTATTTGCAAAGAGATCATTAACCGGGTTAGCCAAACTAGTTATTCACGGTGAAAGTGTTGTTAAATCGTGGGCAAGCCTAAAAACTATATTGATGGATGAATTTTTTACAAAAATTAACAGTGCACAATTACACGAAATGCTGGCAAAAAGAAGATTGGGGAAGGACGAATCTGTCCAAGAGTTCTACCTTAAAATGAAAGAGATGGCTTCACGTGGAAATATAGAAGCAGAGGCTCTGATGCAATACGTAATTCGCGGAATAGACGATGAGGTTACTAATAAAACAATACTCTACGGAGCGACTAACTTGCGAGAATTTAAAGATAAGCTGCGGATATATGAGTCGATGCGGAAAGATGCTTGGACAAGGAGCGCAATCCAAAGGAGAGAACGGAACACCACAATCGGAGAAAAGAAGAGGAGTTACGTTCCACCAAGGACGGAGACGAACAGGAATACGGAAATCATCTGTTTCAAATGCGGCGTGAAGGGACACCGATCGTCAGAGTGTACGGATAGGCCTTTAAGCAGAAGATGCTATAAATGTAAAAAATACGGTCACATTGCTGCTAGGTGTGAGAATGTTCGACAAGACGAAAGGGTTAGAGATCAGCCGATTGTTAACAATATTACGACGTCATCGGTTGGTAAGATGCAAAAAAATATCTCTATCGACAACGTAACTTTTAACGCGCTAATCGACACCGGTAGTCAGGTGAGTTTAATGAGTAGACGCGCATATAATAAATTAGAAAATCATCGACTGCACAATACCGAAATGAGTTTGACGGGATTCGGCGGAAATAGAACTGCAGCGTTAGGTTATATTCAAATTTCAGTTTTGATCGACGATGAATATTTTCCGTGCACCGTATATATCGTTCCAGACGCTGCTATGCTTATGGAAGTTATACTGGGTAGCGATTTTCTTAGTACCGTGAAAGTTACAATTAACGAATCTCATATTACTGTTCAAAAAGCGTCGCCAACGATATTTTTGTCACAAATCGACGTAGTAGAAACCGATTGTTTAGATATTGGAAGACAGAACACCGAAAAAGTTAAAAATGAGATTGAAAATCGTATTTTAGAATATAAGCCTGATAAAATAAAATCTACCGACGTAGAAATGAATATTGTTTTAAACGAGGAACAAACGATTTTTGACCGGCCGCGAATATTACCGGTAGCCGAACGCGAAGTAGTAGAGAAACAAGTAGAGAGTTGGATAGCGGAGGGGATAGTGGAGCCTTGCACATCGGAATACGCTAGTCCCGTGGCGGTAGTGAGAAAGAAAGACGGCTCTGCAAGAGTATGCGTGGATTACAGAAAGCTAAACAGGACCATAGTAAAGGATAGATACCCGTTACCAGTTATTGAGGACCAACTTGATAAATTATCGGAAGCGCGAGTTTTTAGTACTATTGACTTAAAAAGTGGTTTCTTTCATGTAGATGTAAATGCTCGAAGTCGAAAATATACAGCTTGTGTCACGAGTAACGTTAAAAAAAAATATATTTAGGGCCTTATGTCGTGGTTAAAACTAAGGGTCGAGATACCTATGACGTTAGAAAAGAAGGTTTACATGAAGGTCCGATAACGACTTCCACTTGTGCCGAATATATGAAGCCATGGGCTCATTGCGAAATGTCATCCGAGACGAATGACAATTAGGATGGCCGAGTGTGGGATGCGAATGTATTAGAATATGTATTTTATATGTAACGTATGTGTGAATGAGAGTGCCGATCGCACTTTGTTTTTCGAGAGGCCAACGAGGCACTCGCCGCATCGAGGCAGTTTGTCATTGGAATCCTGTGTGGATATACTGTGTGTTGCACTCTGTGTTTGGGATCCTGTGTGGATACACTGTGTGTTATATACTGTGTGCTTGGAATCCTCAGTGGATGTACTTTGTGTTATATTTTTAGTCATTAGAATCCTGTGTGGACAGATATTATTTATCCTAGTTTTGTTCTTGTTTGTCTGTGTTTTACTTTATTTTATTTGTATTATTATTATCATTAAATAAACATTTATCGTATTATTAAGAAATCCTACAGTATTGTAGCACGAATTAGTTATCTCAATTTCCTATTATTCTGTTATAATAATTGTTTAGTTTTATTAGATTCCTATTAAGTTTTCTCTCGCCAAACATCCTCATCCGGCTCCATTCTACACCGCGGATATTTAAACAGTGTTTAACTTACTATCCTCAACTTCTATGATTCGTGTATATAGAAAATTATTACATAGCAGAAAAATTTAAACAAAATAACCGACACGTCATTAACATATCGTATCTTTCTATTTAAAATTCTCCCAATCTTTTTCCTTCTTCGAGAAACATGCGCATTCTAGCAGATTGGATTCCCGGGGAAACGGAGAGCTTTATAAAATGCTCGATATTATAAAGTGTAATATGGAAATGAGAAATTAGGACGAGACCGCGAAGGAATAAGGTCTTGGATGGCTCGTCATAGAATATATGGAAGCTTAAGTAGAACTTAATTAGAGACTTCGAAGCGGGAAAGTACTTTTTCTCGTGAAAAAGAGGACACGGTTCTCGCGCCACAACAAAATGCAAGTTGCAACCCGGGGAGAGCGGTGCGCCACGTTTTAATTGGAATGGAATTAATGTTCGTGTAGTTAAATATAAATGGAAAGAACGTGGATGGAAGGAAATCGCCTTTAATTTTACTTCCTGTCGCATTATACCTATGTATTGTATCTATGCGTAATCGGATTATCATTGCTAGAAGTGCATTCCTTCGTGTGATTTTCGGATAACTCTTATCTAATTTTATCACACCGAGTTGATATTAACTTTGTTTATGACGCTCGGTCATTATATTTGTCACTTGTTATCGTCAGAATCCGTGAACTCAATTCTGAAGTATCGAATAAACGAGTTTATTTCAGAAATGCATCGTACATATTCGTGTTGCTGTGCAAAGATTTTTTTTATCTCTTCGCGGATTGTTTCTGTAACTTTTATGAAAATTGCACGTGTTACATATTTTTTGGGTGACAGAAAAAAAATTGGAGTGTAACAGTTTTAGTAGTTTATTATTACACCTTGTGTGATTTGTTTTGAAATTTCAAATTATCAGCTAATACTTCTTCGTGGAAGTTTGCGTTATATTTGCAAACAGAAATTACATGTTAAATGAGTTCAAGTTTGTCTGATTAAAAATAAATGGCTCCGACAAAACAATTTACTAATACTATATTATTGCATCATACAATTCACTTCATATTGATATCTCCCGTTTTTATTTAAATACTGAAAATGTATTGCGGCCTGCATATTTTATTTTTCAAAGAATTCTCAATTATAAGTAAAGCAATGTGCCAAATTTACGAAAAGAAAACTAACCAAAGATCAGAGCGACCGGATTACTTTTCTGCGGAATTAAATAGAAAATTAAAAATTTCGTGCATTCTCTTTTTAAGGATTACATTTATTCCCATTCTTGTATTTTGATTCCTGTATACACGCTGATCACGGTCCAAATTGACGGAGCAAACAGAAAAGAAGATACAGTAAAAGAGGACGATGGAAATCTATTTTGTCGGGGATCAGAATAATCTAGGCCGAGGGATTTAAATAATAATGTAATTCGATCCTGCGCCTACAGTTTCCGCGCGACGCGGCTTTTCCGTTTCGCTTCAGCGTTGTCCTCCTTCGTCGGGACAAAGCAAATTTGCGAGATTGCGTTTCGACAAGCCCCGGAGTGTGGGGGGTCACGGAGTACTCGGAGAACGAGGGTGGAACGCGGGATTAGACTATACCTCATGGTGACAGAGAAAGGTGCAAGAGAAATGGAGAAAGAAGAAAAAGAGAGGGAGTGCACAAGGAAAAGCATGAAATAAGGGAAGTGTGGGCGAAAGAAAGTAGAGGACGGCGGAAGTGCAAGAGAAAAAGAAAGAGCACGGAAGTAGCGTAAGTGTAAGAGAGAAATGGTGACAGAGAACGCAACAGCGAGAAAAAGAATAATAGAGCAAGTACGAAAGAATGAATGAAGCGGAAAACGGAAGTGCAAGACAGCAATTCCGGAAGAGAGTGCAGGAAAAGAAAGAAAGTAATGGGCGGAGGTACGGGAGAATGAGAGAATAGGAAGACGGAAGTGCAAGAGAAAAAGAAAGAGCAGGGGAAGTAGCGTAAGTGCAAGAGGGAAATGGTGGCAGAGAACGCAACAGCGAGAAAAAGAATAATAGAGCAAGTACGAAAGAATGAATGAAGCGGAAAACGGAAGTGCAAGAGAGCAATTCCGGAAGAGAGTGCAGGAAAAGAAAGAAAGTAATGGGCGGAGGTACGGGGAATGAGAGAATAGGAAGACGGAAGTGCCAGAGAAAAAGGAACAGCAGGGAAAATAGCGTAAGTGCAAGAGAGAAATGAGGACAGAGAATGCAAGAGCGAGAGAAAGAGTGATAGGGGAAGTACGAGAGAATGAATAAAGAGGACAGCGGAAGTGCAAGAGAGCAATCCCGGAAGAGATTGCAGGAAAAGAAAGAAAGTAATAGGCTGAGGTACGGGAGAATGAGAGAAGAGGAAGACGGAAGTGCAAGAGGAGAGATAAGATAAAAGAAAGTAGTACAAGTGCAAGAAAGAAATGGTGGAAGGGACTGCAAGATGAAGGAAAAATGGTGGAAAAAGGGCGTAAGAAGAAATTAGGAACGTAAGAAGATAGTCTAGAAATGAAAAAGAACAGGTGAAAGCGAAAGACAAAATGAAGAAAGAAGAGAGACAGTATAACGTGATGGGAGAAGGTAATGAAGAAATGCCGGAAAAAGAAACAGGAAAAGAGGATGAGAGAGACTTAAGCAAGAACAAAGAAAGAGAAAATGTAGTAGGCAAGGAGAAAGAAGAGAAATTGAGGTAGGAAGTAGAATAAGAAGAGAAAAAGAAAAAAAGATGGGGTAAAAGATAGAAATAAAAAGGACACGAAAGAAAGAGAGGGTTACCAAGAGGGAGGCTCGAGGGGAGAAAAGAAGGGGGGAAGGAAGACGATGGTGCCGGTAAAGGGACAAGTTTCATTCACGAGCCACGCGACGGATGGGTCGAAGTTTTAAATGACTTCGGTATTAAAACTTTGATGGCATTTGTCAGCTTCCCGAGGCTTCGTGAATTGTTTCGCAACTCTTAAGCCATTTTAAGGCGCCATTATTGACCGGTCTTTTCCCTACAGACTGTCCTTCCTCCTGCGCTTGTTTTAGAATCCAATGGATACCGTCATCTTTGACCTACAGTGGGGCTTGTTAATTATGAAATCCAATATTTATTATTATCGCCAACTATTAGCGATACTGTATGTACAAATATAGGAGTTTGTAATCAGCTTTATATAATCGGGATAATAATTTCTCAATTTTTCTTATTAGTTTCTTAAACATTGATTATTTATCTACTACGAAAACGTATTACTCACAACGTTTAAAAATGTTTAAATAAAAATGCCGAGGACTTTTAAAATGATCATTAAAATGAAAGATTCTTGTATATTTTGCAAATACCTACAACTTTCTGACACTTAAATAAAATGCTTTTGCTTAATATTTACTTAAAAGTTTCAAAAATATCCATTTCACTCTCGAGTTACAATACTTGCTTGAGGTACAAATATAGGATCTTTTAATCAGCTTTGCATAATCGGGATAATAATTTCTCAATTTTTCTTATTAGTTTCTTAAACTTGATTATTTATCTACTACAAAAACGTATTACTCACAACGTTTAAAAATGTTTAAATGAAAATGCCGAGGTCTTTTAAAATGATCATTAAAATGGACATTAAAATGAAAGATTCTTGTATATTTGGCAAATAGCTACAACTTTCTGACACTTCAATAAAAATATCCATTTCACTCTCGAGTTACAATACTTTTCAAAATCCAATTCAACGGTCCAACACAAACATTCGATTTAAAAATGCCAATACAAGAGAAACAAAAATACTCTGGAACTGTAAGTACATTTTCGAGTGGTGATTTTTTAAATTCCGCAGCATTCGTATTTTCTAACAGCAACGAAGCACGAACAAACAGAAACAGTAGAAACAAAATACAATTACTTACACCGTGTAATGCTGAAACGGAGAGTTTGTTCTAACGCTGTTATTTACAATGAGATGGATGCCATCCTCAAAAATAGCACCAAAGTCGAGAAGTTATATAATCTCGCGAACAATCTTCGATTTTCACTTTACAACACTGTCCATTTCTATTTTATCAAATTTCATGAATTCAGCAATTCATTGAATTCACTTAAATCAGTTTCATTTCATTTTCAAATGACATAGTTTTCAATGTTTATTTATATAGAAATCAAAGTAACTATTTAATCCAACAAAAGTAGGAGAGATTTAGTACTTAATGAAACGAGGAAGAAGGAATGATAAATATTTATGATAATCAGATTTCCACTTTAAATGGTAATTAATTGAAACTCTAATTGGCAAACAAATCGGAGGACATGAAAGTTTCGACTTGAATACTGACATTCAGTTATTCTCAGGTGCATTCGACGTCGTTTCACCTTGGAAACACGTGTCCCTTTTCGCGTTCGTTGCACTTACACTTAGAAACGTCTCCTGTCAGCATTCACGGCGTTCGAGGTGCCAATCCTCCTGAGTAGTCCCTCAGGTTCGCGAAGACGACGTGGACCCGTAGGAAGAACTTCCTCGTGGGCTTTGAATGGCAACGAGAAAGCACATTAGCGGTAATTACCGAGTTACATCAGCTTGTTCCACTCCATTTCAAATGCAGTGGACAAAGCGGTGAAATATTCGAAAGGGAAGTTTAAAAAAAAATATAGGATATCAAGTTTCGGTGAATTCGTATACCGTCACGAATTATTGGTTTATTCTTTGTAAACTTTTCTCTGAAAGATATATCTTCAATCATTTCTTTGCATATTATAAATCTTCGATGAATTAACCAATATTCTTTCCGATTTTTTATAATATCTCTATCGTTGTAGAATGTTCAATTTTACTATTTGATATGAGTTTGATCAACGTAATGTGTTGTCGCAATTTCTAACAGGACTTATTTAATTTTGAGGTCCAAGAGTTCACTGAATTTATAGCGTTTACAAGAAGAAAAAAAAGAATGGAAAGTCTATCGTTGCAATTCTCTGAACAAAACCCTAATCCCTGGCTTTCGAAATACACACACTAGCAACTGAAACTACTAAAATCAGTATCATCAATGTCTCAAAATCCGTAAGAAGTTTCTACGAACAAATTTCAAAATCCCCGCAAACCCTTCGAAGTTCTATCGTTAAATCGGAGAAATAACTTCTTAATACGTTGCGTAATTGAGACGCGAGAGTGTAAAGGGTTAAGAAAAAAGTGAAAGGTGAAACGAGCCGCCGAGAGGTCCGTGGAAAAAGGAGGAAAACGCAAGGGAAAAGGAGCAAAGGATTAATTCGAAAGATTTACAGCATGGCTCAACCATTATCGCGTTTCGTCGAGTGGATAAGAGCTTGCCCTCCGGGCTTTTAATTCCCCCGCAGACGCCGCACCTTCTTCACTCGCTTTTTTTTCGACACTTGCCGCAGCCTTAACCCCTTAACCGCCTTAATGCGCCTGCTACGCGTCGCTTCCGGCCGGTGTGTCTGACACTTAATTAGAACCGTTGTACTTGAAAACGACGTACTTAAAGTGCGTTCTCGAGAGGGAACTACAGAGATTCCCGTCGGGCAACTACGAGAAAATCCATCGTGACGACCAACCTTCGCTTATTGCTTAAAAAAGAAGTCTGGGTGAAAGATTCATGGATGATTTTTACCCATTAAACTAGGAAAGGTGCACGTGTACGCTGTCACGATTCTACTGGTATGTATGCAAATAGTGTATGTGCAAGACGTATGAAAATTATTTGACACGACGTATCAGGCGTTGCTCTTCACCTTTGGTTCGGTGGACGGGAAGGGTTAAATGCTAAAGTCAAACTTTTTCATTGGTTTATCGCATTCTCCTTAATGCGTAGCTAAAATAGAGGAACAAACATTTCATAATTTTCTCGCTAAAGGTCACGGGAAGGTCAACATATTGCACCTCGTTGGATTCGTTTTTTTATAAGCTATAAGACTGTTGTAGTGAAAATATGCGGTCCCATTTAAAAAAAATACGATGACCTTGAAATCTCGAAAGAAATGACCTTAAGAAAAAAATTCGGCCCATCACCGTATTGGCGCCTTCGAACAGAATATTTTCTCCCTCTGACATTTTTTCTATCTTACGAAATAAGCGATATATTTAAGGTGGTCAAGTTAGGTGAAATACCCTGTATAACAGTAGTGTCCAGGGCCTAGAAGAAGAGACTAGAGCAATTAAAGTTGAAAAAAGAAAGACAGGAAAGAATTCTAGATCTTCGTAATGTGTTGTGTATTAAATGTTGCTTTATGTAGACTGCTGAAACTACTGGCACGGATCGTAATTTTTCGTTCGGAACTTCCTCTGAACTTATATCACTGTTTACACCTGCATGTCTTGTATCACAGCCATTTAATTAATGCATCTCCATAAAATCATTTGCGATCCGGGTCGCTGTATTTAACGAAAGTCAAAAATGTCAATTAAAATTTTCACTTGAAAATACAGAACCGAATATGCAATTTTCAAAGTACGTCCAATTGTTAACATCCGTACATAATTCCGATAAAACAACCGGAATTTCGTAACGCGCAAAATAATTGCTCCATTATCCGAAAATGCAATTAATCGAACAAACATTCAGCAATTAGTTCGGACAATGAAAATCCTACCCTGAATAATTCGAATCAACTTCATTTAAAATATCTCATCCCCGGATAGACCCACTTCAATATTCTTTATAACCTTTCCAGTGCATCAAATATTCGATCCTCCCCACATCGACGTCCTATTCTCCTGCCTTTACGTGACATCATACCAAGAAGAGGAAGAAGAAGAATAAAAACCACGACGCTATCACCTTCCTATTCATCAATGAAACTCTGCCAAAATCGCGGCACTGAAGACATATTATAAGGTGACGCACACGTTCACGCGCATATATGCACACCAACGGCGAGAGAATAAAGAAAAGTTGAAACGGGGAATCACTTAAAGTTCCGCGAATCCTTCAGCTCCTTAAGGATCGAAGCGTGCCAATGAAATTCCCAAATCGCACGAAACCTTGGAGGGCGATTCCGTTTTACGAGCCATACCGACAAAGCTTACGGACGATCTTACGTCCACCTTCTTCTCGACCCTCAACGACTTCACTGAAGTACCAGCCTCCCTCTTTAACTCTGCCCGAACGTAGTTTGGTTAAAGAACCCTATTGGAAAAGTTTTTACGATTGGTTCGTTTGCAAGAGGCTCATATTACCTTGGTCAAACTGCGAAGCCATGCGAAGGGCAAAGGGTCCGAATGTTTTGTACATCCTACTGTGCGTATTATGCGTCGACGTTCACCGACACATCGTGGCGAGTGTGTTACCTACTTTCTCTTTTATGTGTAAACGTTGGGATTTCAATGAAGGAAACGAAAGTTTATATGTTGGTAACTTTGTCCGTGGTTCTGTGATCCTGTTAACCCTTTATGACTCATTGGGAGTTTACTGCTACGTTTCGTATAGCGTTTTATTTTTTGATCTTGGTATTTAAACTATATCGGTTGCTAAGATCCTTATTCCTTGGTTTATAGTTAATTTCAGGTACACTGTTGTTGTTTATTGATATTGTGCTCTTTCTTCAGAGGAAATACGGTCTATGGAATTAGATTGAACGATCACTGCTCAAAGTGTCTGCAATTTCAGTTGTATAGAAGGGTCTTTACTTTTTCATTGGCTCGTTTTGCATCATCGTTCAGGTAATTGTGAAAAGTTTGCGTTTGGCTTGAAATATCAGCAAAGGTTTCTTGGTAAAATTCGTGCGACAGCTCCTTTCTTGAATGATGCTCCGCAGTTTTCGATAGTTACTCGAAGACTTGAGGTTTATGAACCATTAACGACCTTTGGTGCTCGATGGCTCGGCCACAGAGAGACGTAAAATTTCGAGAAGGAATTTCTTTTCGTAGGAAGATGTAAAACCTCGTCTTACGAGAAATGTAATAACGTTCCATCCTGAATGATGTGATTTGGAATTCGCTCGCTCTACGTGTTAGTACTATAAGAACGACACGCCGAGATAGAATCGTCGAAAAGGAAAGTTGGTTACGACTGTGCGAAGAAAATCTATTCGTTAAGGCGCCCCTTTATCTTGATTGCAACTATTTTATTGCTCGTAGATGCGAATTCCAGACGCCTTTGTACTTTTTCGCACTACTTACTTTCCACCTCGTTTTCCCTCTTGTTACACTTCGCCCCATTTTCGTCCGTCTATTCATATTCTTTTCTTTGTCGTTTTTTCTACTTTTTTCGTCTTTTTGCGGCGTTTTGCCTATTCTTCATCGTTGATTATTTCTTTCGTTTTTCAATTTTTGTTCATTTTCATTCGTTTCCATCAATCTTCTCTTGTTCTTCTTCATCCTCTTTTCACTTGCTATTTTTTAAATTTATATCCTTCTCCTTCTTCCGGGTTTTCTGCTTCCTTTTCTTTTTAAGTTTTTCTAGTGTTGCGTTGTGAGGATTGTTAGTTATAAAGAAGAGTTAATTGTCACGTTGTGTTTCTTAACCCTTTCGTTACGAGCGCCGACTATACAGGGTATTTCCCCTAACTTGACCACCTTAAATATATTGCTTATTTCGTACGATAGAAATAATGTCAGAGGTAGAAAATATTCTGTTTGCAGGTGCCAATAGGGTGATGGGTCGAAATTTTTTCTCAAGGTCATCGTATTTTCTTTAAATGGGACTGCATATTTTCATTGTAACAGTCTTATAGCTTATAAAAAAACGAATCCAACTAGGTGCAATATGTTGACCTTCACGTGACCTTTACCGTACCTGTAAAGTATCTCTTGATTATATTGACCCGTATTGGATTAATCCAACTCAAAGTACATTTGGAACATATTTAATACATTTTGACCGTCGAGACGAGCTTTTTTTTTATTCACCAGTGAAATATTTGTACGATAAGAAAATGTTGTATTAAAAAATCTTTTTTGAAATCTGCACACTGGTTTTCGCGCGGTGTCTCGTTCAGTGCCAGCTCTTCAAGGGAGTAGACTCCCGTGACAAAAGGGTTTAGAATTGTAGTTGTAGATTCTTGTACACATCTATTGCTTATTGTTATTATTGAAGAAAGACTGTCTGTCTCCCTCCGCGGTTAATTAAACTCCCCATCCTCTCTTCGAGTTAAGAAATTCCCACTACAAGGTTATAAACCATTGTCATTTGGAAAACTTCGACTTGTAATTGCCATCGAGGCTTTCTAATTTAACCCTCGGCCGTTATGATTTAGCTGACAATTAGCGAAATCCGAGAAATTGCAAACCGCGCGTCGCTACACCTCATTAACCGTCTCCATCACCTTATCTTCTTTATTAACAAGTGACACAATCTATATTTATACCAATATATCTGCGTATAATCCAATATTGCAGAGTTTAGTTTGACAGGGGTAGTCTAGTAGTCTGACATAAAGCTCACCACCAAACAGACATAGGTACGTACTGCCAGCTACCGCAGTGAACGGGTGTTACGGTAGGCGAGCCGAGGCGAATTCGCGAGAGCACGCAGAATTTGAATAATCTCCATTCAAAATTACGTCACGTACGACGAAATTGCGATGATTACGGAACTTGAGAATTTCCAGAGAATTCATCGTTGAATTCACATTTCGCTGGACACGTTGATGCGCGCGCTCCGCTGCAACTTTCAGCGATGCACGGCTTCCTTTCACGGGAAAACTTTACACGGAATTATGCGCCCCTCTTTGCCCTATATTACAGAGGAATCATTTTAAATAATAGTTTTCGACGGCATAATCGTTATTACTTCCGTAACGCTTTCATTGAATTCGCGGAACTTCTTATCTATGTAATATTTGAACGAATTGCGCGTATATTTTCTTAAGAAATTTTATCAGGCTTTGACGTTGAATTATGCATGTGTGATAAAAGATTCATTTAACATTGTAATAAGATTTCTGATTGAATTTCTTTTAACATTAAATTCCCTGGGAAGAAGCAGAAATTCATAAAACATTTTAGTATCGGGATTCCTACATTAAAAATAATTCATTTCTACTGCATTGTGGCTACAATTGTTAAACTGCAACTTAAATAAGTTCGGTTATATTTAATACTTTTATCGTCATTCAACAATTTGTTTATCAATTACAAGTGGAGTTATATTGAAATAGCTGTATAGTTACATGACAGTTATTAAATGCCACCGAAATAGAAATTACCAATTTTTTCATTGAAATGAGTTTTATATATAACAAGAGCTAAGAAAATTGGTCTTTTCAATTATTTTCAGCTCTTTCTTGTGTATTAATACCACACATCCCTTCATTTCATATTATGTTGTTTACCTTTGAAGCCATTCACAACTCAGATTTGCAGTAATTCCATTGCATTTCAATACTGCACACTGAATTATCACAGTTGCAAACACGTTTATACCCCCAATCGAAATTATTAATATTACAACGTCAATAATACGGATATCAAATTAGCTATTGATATATGTATTTCATTTTAACGTTTCATTGCCCCCTTATTCTTACCCCATTCTATTTCCTCCGTCTATTTGTAAAGCTATTAAAATGGATCAGCTAGCAATAATTAAAAAACATTATTCAGGGACTGTATATCCCGCAGCGTTCTACGAACGATTCACATAGCTTCGTGGTCCGAGGCCATTCGTGTCTCGGGAATTTAAGAGACAGGATATCGACTGTTCCTTTCGACCGACCGTCTTTTCAGCTTTCCACTCGCGATAAAAACACCCCCCCCCCCCCCCCCCTTCAAACCGTCTCGTCGGTTTTTCTTTCGCGTCAGAGCAAACAGAAGAAGAGGGAGATAAAAAATAACGGCATTCCTGCTAACATCGAGAGATTTCGACGATTTCACGGGCCGCTGCCTTCATAGATTTCAGTGCCACGTATGGGAACCAACACGAACGTTCGTCATCATAGACACAGTTTCGGCCAATCTCGCCTTCTCCTCTGTCTACCCTTCCCTCTCTTTATCTATTCCCATGTATCTGTCGCGCAAGGGAGTTCAGATTGATGGTGGATATCAATTTTACGTCTAAAGTTATTGCTGGACTGTTTGCGTCCGTTCGACTATATCGAAGCATAAATCGCAGATATAGAGAGAGAGGAACTATTGTCTTAAGAGTGACGCTTCCCTCGTGCCCCATGGAACGCTGCTGTCGAGGTATTTGCATAAACATTTTTATGAACGGCGCTGAAGAGATGCTTCGGGATCTTACGATGTAAGATTTGTAATTTTAGTATTCGGATTCTAATGAAATTGCGACGGTATGGTTGTATATGATAGGTTAGTACGATTGAGAGAGAATTTTTTCTATGGGATTTTGCTTTACGGTATTTAAGCATCGCCACTGGGTTTCGAAATTCTCACCTTTTTTTATGAAAATGGAAAATCGTAGGGGATTTTTGTGTACAATTGTACTGTTGGGAAATTTATTAGACAAGTGAATGTTAACACATTCGCGACCGCTGACATAAATTCACGTCTTTTCAAGTTCTATTCCTGGTTGCCGCTGACGTGAATTCCCGTCATTTTAAATTCTATTCCTAATTGCAGCTGACGTGAATTCACGACCTGCAATTTTTCTTTCTGAATGCGGCAACATTAGACGCTTTCGATAATAACCGCTTTCTCAGTGAGACAAGTGAGAATGCCTCAGTTGGCTCAGTAACTGTAAGCCGGCAAGTATACAAATTATAAAAATCTTTTTATTTTAAATAACACAAAATTGCAACATTGATATTTCAAAACATATTTTATGATTGTTATCCTTGCTGTAACGATACAAGTTTGCGGTAACTAGCTTCAGAATTTCATTATTTTCGCCGGTACTCAATATTAGAAACGGAAAAATAATTGCCGGTCGCGAATGTGTTAATAATCAGGTTTCAATCCTTAGAAGTTATATATGTAGGTAATTCTCCTAATTTCGTTGAAGTAATTTTGACTTCTAGATGTAATAATTATTTTGTGCATTTGGAAGAACCTATAATACACAAAATTATATCTACCATTTTATAATTTTATATTGTCCAAGAAAAACAAATACCCAACAACATAAAATTTACCAAATTAATTTGTTAATTAATCAAATATTCAGAAAAGTGTGTAGACCTCACAATATTAAAGAAGTATGACCAGAAAAAATTAGTTCTACTGGCTTCTATTATTTACATAAACTACATGTATTGCCTGGCGATAAAATGTGGTAGCGATCACTTGTAAGCTATAAATTCTTTATGCGCTAAACTGACACGGTGGTAAACCTTGCAGTGAATTTTCCGGCCACGATTTCTAACAATCATCGATCTCCCACTGGTCGGGCCATAAAAATCTACCAGTGGTAGCGTTTAAATAGCCGGCGGTTAAACCACGAAGCATGTATCACTTTTCCATTCACTCGATTTAAGAGTCGCGACGAGTACTGCAAGAAAGTTTGCACGAGCGATGCAATTCGTTCTGTCAGCGAATATCCGGCGACCGGTTTACGATTGCCACCGCAAGCGAAAACATCCCTTTGGCGTGCAACCACCTGAGACCTTGGACGAACTGTGTATCCGTTGTTTGCAGAACGACTTAGGTGAAATTATTGCAGTTTGTCTGGCTGAGCGTATCGGAAAAAATGGCCTGCAGTGTTATTTACCTTCATCGGAATCCGCTGTGGAGAGAGTCGCTGATGCCCGATCTTTCGGACTTGTTCTAACAAAGTGTGTTAATTTTTTTTTTAGATCCGAGTAAAATAAACGCGCGATTCATCATTCGGATTGAACGTAAAATGATGTGGATTCTTCGATGGTGTCAAAGTAATCCGGTGAACTATTGAAAGGATGATTGATTGAAATTTAAAAGGGACGATTAATAACGATGGAGCTCGTTGACATTATTGCAACTGGGGAGAATTACTCTGTAATCGAAAGCCTGATTTTATAATGCGTTTAACTGAATGAAAATTGGAGGCAACGGGGCAGACGTATCCTAGATCTTTGCGAGGTCGAATCGTAAACTTTGATCGATTAGGTAATTGAAGTACTTTTCAGAAGATATACATTTGCTTTAAAACTTTGTGGAGTCACAAATTTAATACAATACAATACAAAATTAAATTGGAATAAACCGTTACTGAACGAAGAGTCAACGCCGGACGCTCTTTCTCACCACCTGCAGAACATTAGAAATAACACCCTGAACAATAAATTACCTACTTAAATCTCTACCAATTGCCAAATTCGCTAGTTTATAACAATGAATTGAACAAACTCCAAAAAAGTACGTATATATACAGGGTGTTCAAAAAAAACATTCAATATTTACATGGTATATAGGATACACTGTACTGAGTAAAAAAGCTTTAGTAAACATAGGTCGAAAGGTCAACCGTTTCGAAGATATAAACATTGTTGTTTGCTAGTATCATGATTGACTTACTTGCTTCCATCGCATGCGATGTTTACTTTAGTGTTTATAAACCGCGTTCCGAATGTTCTTATTCAAGTGCCGACAGTAGATTTCTTTGGGAATAGTCAGTTGAGGAACGGCGATTATAGATATTACACAGTTACAAAGTATCGTGAAAATGTCAGCGTATTATTCAAATGCATAGATGGCAGATATGCATTTTATGTGTGGCCGTGCTAAATGGAGGTGCTTTAGCTGCACGACGTCGTTACGCGGAAAAATTTCCCAATCGAAGGGTTCCCCCTCACATGCCGTTTCAAAAACTTCACCGACTTCACCAACTTCAGTAGTAAGTCAATTATGATAATAACAAACAAAAGCGTTTATATATCAGAAACGGTTCACCTTTCGACCTATGTTTACTACAGCTTTTTTTAGTCAGTACAGTGTATCCTATATACTGTAGGAACGGAATTCCTAGCAGTTACTAAATAGTATTAATTTCTAGAATTAGCGAGTGTGGATGGTTTGTATATAAGCGAGAGTGGATATTTAGATTGCGTGATTTGGAAGGCGACGGATGTCAGGGCTAGCAAGAATGTTTAGTCTATAGATAAGGAGAAAATGAGTGAGTGCAACAGAGAATGCATCCTGTGAGAAAGAGTACAGAGCGTGGATGCGAGCGTGAATTCGGGGAGAGTCAGTTGAGAATGTGCAGTTGAGTGGAGAGTTCAGAGAGTGAGAGACAGCATGAGTGGAGAGAGCTTTAGCGACAAATTCAGAGATAGAGTAATTTTAGTGTTATTAAGAGTTTTGTATTTTTATAGTTAATAAAGTTAATCACTTATTTTTAAATTACACGCGTTCAGCTAAGTTTCTAGGCTACGATATTATTAATTAACTTTAAGGGAATCTATTCGGTTTCTTCAAGGACGAGTACCGATATTCTTTGGCGGCTCGCCTGAGATTAAATTAGAGTAGGACCCTATAATACCATGTTGGATACCGATCTAATTCGATAAGATAGAACGCCAAATATCTTCAAACGTGATGTAGGAACCAAACGGAAATCTTATTTAATTGTTATCGCTTTCCCTACAAAACATATTCTTAGATACCGACCTAATTCCATAAGATAGAACGACAAATATCTTCAAACGTGATTCAGGTTCCAAACAGGAAATCTTATTTACTAGTTATCGCTTTCCCTGCAAAACATATTTTAAGGACCTTTAGTCTTAACAAGAGGCACAGGAAAAGCGGCCGATCTTTGGAACCCTAATCACGAGAAGTCGGGGTTATCCGAACCTCCCACCACGCTGTTTTGGAGCCCTTAAAACCTCGGCTCAATCAGAATTAATAATCAATTGTCTTGAATCGCTGACAGTCGGTATCTTGCGACGACGTTATCTTTCACTTGTAAGAACTCCAAACGCGAAAGTAATTCTTCATTTAATAAAACTGTTGTAAAACTCCCCACGGAATACAACACAAATTTGGTGTCAGAAGTGGGATACAACATAAATTTGGTGTCAGAAGTGGGATACAACAACCATATAAATATTGATTTTTTTAACACCTGGTATATCCCAAAACAATTTAAACCTTGTGCAACCCAATTTAATACTTACATTTCTCCACAAATTAAAAATATTCCTTATGCAAATCCAATTCCTCCCATAATCTTTCCACCATCCGCAGTCTGAAAATTCCCTCAACCTTATCCCCTTTCGTCTTCGCAACCCCATCTTCCCAAAAAGTCCATAACCAGCTACCTCCAGGATCTCTATGCTGAGCATCGAGAGCATCGAGTAACGGGTGACTGGCGTCGGCGTCGTTCACGAGGAAGCACCACGCCAGCAACTTATAGTACCACCGAAGAAAACGTACTGCCGTGGATGTCGGTTCGGCGAGGGTGCAAGGGGTGTATCTGGGTGGATGGTTGCCTCGCCGGTATAACTTCGAACTTGGTTATGGAGTTGGTTGAATTATGTGTCACGTAGCTAGTCGCACGCGAATGTACCAGCCAAATAGGCCGGTGCAACCCCTCGGATGCACCGTTCTCCACGTACGTGTGCGCTGCTGCCTAGCGAGCTCCTCTATGGCTGCCTGCACACGGTGCATACGCGCGCGTATGCAGATTAATGTTCATGTGCGTTCGCATCGGGCCAACCGGCAAGAACATGCACCTCGCGGAGGATCGTCTTTTATGCACGGACCGCTTCGTGCATACGTGGTGTGTCGTAAGTCAATCGGGCTCGGAAACTGCGAGATTTCCTGACGTAGACGTTTCTCGCGCGACGCCCGCGTGAATTCATAACTCCCATCATTTGGCGGAATTGGGTTGTTGGATTAAATCCCTGAGACCGGGTTTAAATGTCGGCCGTCTTTGACGGATGGCCTGTTGAAGGAAATTGTCGATGTTGCCGGCCGTTTTGGCGACCGTTGAGTTTTGTCGGTGGTTGGAGGATTTATGAGGCAGGGGAATTGCAAGGGATATGGTGTTTTGTATAGTAGTAAATCATACGAGGAGTATTGTTAGGAATGCTTGATATGTTAAGGAAAGTTGGATTGTTCTAGAACGTTGAAACAGGTGTTAACAATTTCTGAGGATATGGTATTCGATGATGCGTACAGCTCGATTAGCCTGGCATACTGACATGCGGATTTGCTCAATATTTCTCAAAATATTTGTGAAGTTGTTCTTTTGAAGTTCTATTCCCCCGCCATTTTATTTTAACAATAAATATTTATTTTAACGATAAAACTATCAGTGCGGTCAAATTGACCGCGTCTGATTTTTTTCTGAAAATCCACCCAAAGTGATAGGGGAGACATAAAGCAAATATTCCACAGCTATCTTATAAACCAAAAATTATTTAATTTATCATTCTTTTCAGCTTTTGATTCTTGTCTTTCCAAAGTACTTATTTAGTATATTTAAATATAATAGATAAATACACAAATTAAATGTAATACAATAATATATATAATTAAATATAATTCTAGTGTTAATAACATAAAACCAGTCAAGATTCTCTAAGATGCGTCAAATGCTTAAGAAACGTTTTAGTACTTTACACTACACAGATGTCCCACAAACATAAATTTGAAAATGTCTCAGTATTTAAAAGTTCATAAATATTAACCCTTTGCACTCCTATGTCGAGGAACACTCGACACAGCTTTCTATGGCACTTAACGTTTCATCCATTAATTATCGACTTTTATGAAATCAACTACAATTTTGCATCTTAACATAAATATCCCGCGGTACCTAACATATGTACAATTGATCGTAGTATTAAGTAAAAATGAATAATCAACGGCAGACAATTTTTGGAGACTATATTTGCTTATCTGACGAAAAGTTTGTAAAATTATTCGGAGCGCAAAGGGTTAACATCGTTAAGAATATTTGACTCGACAAATTAAGGGCACTGCGTTACAAACACTTAAGTAAACGTAAAGTTAACAGTGTTTTCCACTAAATATCCATCTCGCCCCCGAAAACTTCCAGAATACCATTTAGCTTAAGTTGACGTATTACTCAAACCAAAAACCCTCTCTCCGCCCGATTTACGTCGTCCAACTTCCGTGCTATTCCCAAAAGAACTCGTTGCTCGAGTTCGGGTCGCATCAACGAAATCATCAAATTGCACGGCGCATTGTTTGCGCCGGTAATAGAATTTGCGATACACTCAGAGTGCATCTTCGCGCGGAGCAAGTCGCAGCCGCCATAGAAGGTGGAAGCGGCGTTCACGGGGGCGAAGCGACTGGCAAAGTTGGGGGCCAACTTCTCTCCCGCGGTATTATACGGGAATTGATAATGCCGAAGTTGTTAATGCATTCTCGGATCACTGCGCCATTTATGGACCGTACGAGGAAGGACCCGGGTATCCTCCCGATCCCTCTTCTCTTTCTCGGGGCGTTCTCTTCTCGCTATCTCTCGCCCTCACTTCTCTCTCTCTTTCTCGGGTGTACACTTCTTCTCTCTCTCTCTCTCTCTCTCTCTCTCTCTTCGCGCCGAGTACTCGACCGAAATTCGAGTCGCGAACCCGAGGTGCGAGGAGTGATTAATTCGTTCGAAAGTTCGCAAAGGCGACGCCGCTTCGCTCGCCGAACTCCGTAGACACGAGTCTCGCGAGTGCGAATGGGACTCTGACGAGGGAAGAAAGGTAACGACGAACCTGGAGATAATTACTGATTGATATTCCGACTGCCTTCTCGCGGCTGATCGAGATCTAGTCATTCGACGCATTCTTTATCTAGATTAGATGGAGATTTATTCCAATATATGCTTAGCTGTTTAGAGAATGACATAGTATGGTCTTTATGGTATCTCAACACGTTGAATGCCATGGGGGTCACCGATGACCGGCGCTATTGAATTCAATGGAATTTCATATAATTTTTCAATTGTAATATTTACGATTTTTTTGATGCATTTAATATTTCAATGTAGACATTAAAAAGGTGAAGTCCTGTTGACTATTTATCTATTTATGTTTTTAAGGTTTCCGCTTTGCAAAGGTATGATTTTAATAGAAACAGTTTCACTTTAGTTAAAATGATGAAACTAGCAAAATGCTGGTGGTGTTCAAAGTGTTAAAGTTTCGATTGGCGGAATTTTTGTTTTGGAATATCTATTTTTCTTTTATAGATCTAGGCAGCCTACATTGTAGATCCGAATGCAATCGAGTTTTTTATTATTTTATTAGTATCTTATATGGAGGAGAGGGTAAAATATTTTTTAAATCTATGAAAGAGGAACTTAGGTTCGTCTGTATATCTTCTTTAAGACATTTAGTATCAAACTTCTCTCAATGAGACGTCCCTTCGCGTCAAATATTGCAATTAATTTCACAACTAATTGTAAGTTTCAGTCAAATAGGTTAAATTTTTTGACAAAAAGTTACAATGTTCCTTAAATAGTGGAATTAATCTTTAATCATACTATATTTGACCTACTTATATCGTTAATATTTATGTAGGATTGGACTTACGAATTCACGGGAATAACTAATACAACAAAAATTGCTATACTACGGATAGTATAACTATCTTAATGCTTCGCTGTCGCTAACGACACTGCTGAAACGCGGCTCACATTTCATTGTTTTTTGTATTTAGAATAAAGTTATTTTAGTGGTAGTTTTTGTTGTAAGCCTAGTGTTAAGTGTGATTCCTGGAAATCCGTTCATCCAAATCCTACATTTATTATATTAATTATGTAAATTTTATATAAACTTTTCTTTAAATTATCCTAAAACTAATCAGCTGAATGTTAGATTAAAATTATATTTGTTGTGCTGCGAAATTATATATTTTATGTCACCAATGGCATTTTCTAAGGCTGTCTTCTCCAAGATTTTCTTACAAGCAACTACCACACTTGCAAACTAAATAGCTTTACATATAGAGACCATATCTCGTGCAGTTTCAACTAAACTCTTATTTCCCATAGGCGCAGTGTTTCAGATTGTTCAACGCGTCGCGACGCTTCCTACAACGCCGCCCGCCTTGGCTTTCGACAACAATGCCTGTGAGTAAAAATTTCAAACGAAAGCTACATAGATATTAATTCTTGTTTATGCTCGTCTGCACGCAAATATTTAGAGCTTTTGAAACGTGTAAAATATCGCAGTATTTTTAACACTTTCGCGACATACTTTTTTATTAACTGCGTGCAGCTTTTTCTAGTTGCACGATTTATTGTGGATGAAATAAATTCAGAATTATTCAATTATACGTTGGCACCATTTTTTTCTTGCATCGCAACTTCACCGATTGAAAAGATCAGTGAAAAACTCGATGAAAAACGCGTATAACGTTCAGTTTGTGCGTTCTGTTAGTGTACAATTTGTCATGGGATTTTATTGCACTATAAATTCTGTCTTTGTCGCTGTATATTTTTAATATCAATGATATAAATAGATCTGGGTTAGTCACGCAGTATTATTGGTCGCATCTGTTACATATGCATTTTTAGAAAGATACTGTACCAAATTCAGAGAATGAAATTGCGATGTATTTTAGAGACATATAGAGAAAAAAATTAAACAGAAAACAATCATGACCTAATCGAGGGAAGCATCAACCACTTTGTCTTATATACCGAATACATTTTTTTAATTATCAGGGTTTGGAAAATAATTTGCAGGACTTTAATCGAACTTTGTATTTTAATTGAAAATTTAAAAATGAGATGAATTTAATTATTTTATTGGAAGAAGGCAAAAAATGCTAGCCGAGAAATTTTAATTGCTGCAGTTCCCATTTTTATATAGATAACACTCTATAGTCGATGACTAAAAAATTAATGTAAGAGACTTCATTAAAAAAATATATATATACATTTAGTCGTATTGATAATTACAGAATAGAAAGTCAAAATCCCCTGAAAATTGTAGAGTGAAAAAGATAGTAAAATTATATTGTAATTAATGATTGAAAAATTAATACCTTTTTCATTAAAACCTGTAGGCGTCGAATATACACAAAAGTTTAAAATATTTTATATAATAACATATTTTCAAATAAAAAAGATCGGCAATTCAATCTCTCACAAGTGCTTACTACCAACTTCTTACACTCACACCGAAAGCAATCATAATTACCAGTACTTATACCAGTAATGTACCAAAGAAACAGCTTTCCCCGCAGTTTAAAACACATTCTTCCATTAAATTGTAAAGCAATTTATGCAAATAAAGTTACACTAAATACCTCCATGGACACGTGAATCTAACGACAAAATTATAGATCTGCCTGAAAAGACAAAGAGAATGTAGATTGAAAATCACGAAAGGAGAGAATATCGGTAGACCATAGAGACCCGGTAGAATTCTACAGAGTCGGCGCTTGCATTCGAAGTAGTCTGCGGGACTCTGCCCTGGACGATCGTGCGCGCTTCAACGCTCTTCAATGCCTCTCACCGCCACGTCCTAATTATTCTGGTAATTATTCTAGCCATTATCGCGCTGGCGGAAGATCGATAAGAGCGACCCCAGGATCGTTCATGAGATAAAGTCAGAGACGACGCGCCTTACGAAGTCACCCTTTACGAGCGCGTCTCCCATCAATAATCTTCTACGGTGGTTCAAATGATGGGGTGGTAACGTTAATCCCTTAACTATGGCGTTGTCGAAATAAATTTACCGTACATCTGGACGTAATTTTTGGAATTTTCCTATTAACACAGATAGTCAAATGTGATTGGAATTTCTTTTTTTAACTTTGGATATGTATGTTCTTAATTCTTCTTGCAGTCAACCCATATAAGTGTTTCTTGAACACCATGAGTGTGAAGGTACTAGAATACTATATGAGCCGTTTTCTTTGAAAGTGGTGTAAGTCCATTTTTGACAAAAAGTTAGTCAATGATAACAATGAATGCAATCTGCTATGAGTTTTTTATCTATAAATAATTCCCAAAAAAATCCGTCAAAATTTTCATCATTTTGTCAATAGAAATTTACGTAATTAATGACATTACAAATATAATTAGTTTGAAAGTGGTGTAAGTCCACTTTCTGCAAAGACATCATATTTAGTTCAAAAATTATACTACATAATTTCTTTACTTCATTTTTAACTAACACTTTAAAAACTATCGCAATATCAACTTAAATCAATTTAATATTTAAAAAACTTGAAATGAGCGTATTACATTTATCAATACTTTTCAAACCATTCAAATACAAACCCTTAAATAGCTCCATATAATATAGAATGGACTTACACCACCTTCAAAGAGATCGGCTCATATATTGGTGATAATTTAATACACCGAAATTTTCAATATTGAGATATTGTTTTGTGCAGAGAAATAAGGAACATTTATAGTAAATTTGTTGATATTCCTGGTGTTGGACTTTTTAAACGAGGAGCTAATATGGTGTGCTCTGATTATAATAAAAATTACGTTTTTGAATAAGTGCAATTAACGTCAAATACAGATACTATATTGCCCCAAAGATACTTTAACCAAAGTTATAGTAACTAATTGACTGAATATTATCAGTTTGTTTTCTTTGTTATTTCCGCTATCTCACAATATTTATTTTTAGTAGATATATTGAAATCGGAGTATTAGTGTGTAATAATAAAATTTTTCGCAGTTCTTCTGCAATTTCTGCGTTTTCTATAATGACCGTAATATTTGTAGACCGACCGAAATAGGTCGGTAGTCCAGGAAGCTGATAATACTTCGCTGATGAAAGACTCAGCAGTTAACTGTAACGATCCGTGTGGTATTTCAGGCTTGAAATGAAGGATTTCAATTTATTTCAAGCATTATTTGGAATTCGTTAATCGGTGAATGAGTGCGTGAAAAATAGCTTCGTGAAATAATGAGTTGAATCTGCCGAGACGGAATTGGAAATTCATGGGAATAATTTTTATGTTCCGTGTCTTTCCATTTTCATCCTCAAAAACTCCGAAAATTCATCCCTATCCAAAAGCGATATTTTATAATTTTTGTTGAAAGTATTATCAACACCCCTTGTATCATATTCTACAAATCTCCTTACATTTGAGATACCCTCTTATTTCTTTCATCCACAAATTCCTCTAAAAAATTTACTTTTAACATCTCAAGTAACGTTAAAACGCCACTTCAAAAAATGATGAAAAATTTCCTAAATTCAGTTAGAACCCGAAATCTCAAACGAAAATGTCAGTCATTCGAAATCAATTTATACCAACAAGCATATCGTGTATACCTGATCTTCTCTCGCAGCTTTAAAATAGCCATCGAAGCTGCACCGAGTTTCCTCGGCCGACGAAAACCTTCGATATCTTGGGCAATATTACTACTCTCAGGTGCGCCAGAGTAAACCTTTTCTCGGAGTAGCACACCGTCGAGAGAATACTCGAAACATTCTCCCGTTAGCACCGACTTCCTTCACCAGCATCGGAGCGCGCACGAAGCGCCGTTTTCAGTGGCGGTTTGCACCGAATGAAAAATAAAAGGCGGAAACAACGGGGTGGAATCGATAACCGCAATAAATAACCGCGGGGCCAGCGGCGGGCTCGCCAGGCAAATTACACAATTTGCGACCTAACGATAACATAGCGGACTCCACAAATATGCGGCAGGAAAGTTTCCCCCGAAAATAAATTGCCGAGTTGCCGAAGTCGCATTTTTCTTCGCCGCGCGTGCCGTAATTACTTATTAGCTCGTAAGATGGCCCCTGCCCTTTTCCTCCCTCTCTTTATTTCTGCTCGCGTTTCACCCCGTTTCCCTTTGTATCTTTTACCTGTGCTCTCGTTTAATTTCTTTTCCCTTTCCGTATCACCGGACGAGTTTCAACGATTTATTCGGTATTATGTAAATGCACGACGACGTGAGAAAGACAGAGAAATGGAAAAAAGAAAAATATGGCAAACGAAAAAGAGAAGAATCCGGAAAAAGAAAAAGGTGAAGAGCGAACGAAAAAGAAAGCGAGACGAAAAGAAGCAGCGAACGAATCAGCGCGGACCAGAGGTACGGCGTCACTTCTTTCATCTTCGGATATTAATTTTACGGTAGAAGAAGAGAGCAAGCGTACGAGAACGAGGCGATTCCAAGGGACTACGGCGGAAGGAAACGGGGAACAGAGAGGAGGCTGTAATCCAATTTACCAATGTCTCTCTCGAGCAAGGGCTTTGTCTGGATATCCCCGCCGATCTTCCTCCCGTGTTCCAGTCCTCCTTCTCCTCCACCGCTGAGAACCACTTCTCCCCCAGGATTCTAGCCGTGCACTCGAGGATTCGAAAAAGGTATGACTCCGAACTCCGGCTACGGGGGTTTCCTGACGTTTCTTCGTGGTGTCTCAAGTGCCATGGCTTGTCTTGCTCTTCTCTTTCGACGAAATGTTTTACAACGCTGCGATTCCGGATATCGCGCTGAAGAAAAATTGAAACGCGCGTTGGCACGTGAGCTGCCGGAGGTACTTCGAGTGTGAAATTGATAGGATGCATACCTGCGAGTCACTCGAGCTCTTTTAACATTGCCAAATGAGCGCGAACGTTCAGAGTAGTGTTTTATGCTGAGAAACGTTCGTTTCTAGAAGTTTTCTGGGGGAATTCTCGTTTCTACGAATCTTGATAGTTTTTTCTTCGCGTATACATTAGGTATGCTAACTTTGAGTATTTTTGAGATGTTGAAACATAAATGATACTGGAAAAATAAATTGAAACTTGAAGACGAGGATTGCGTCTTAAGAATTAATATTTTTAAAAAATATTAACACGTTATCTATTGAAGAGAACGTTTTTCTGACAAAATTACATTTTTGTGACGTAGAAACGTTATAAATAAGAATAGTTATATATTCATTAGTACCACACTTATGGTACACTAATATTTTGAACTAGAATATATCAGCAAATTCAACAATGTTAAGTTTTAAAAATTACAACAAATGCTGAACTTTGGAGCGCCTGTCACCAGTAACCCTTACGCTTCGACACAGTCACTGAACCCTCGAAGATGTAACTCCAAAGATTTGACTATCGAAGTTTACTTACACAGAAGAATTTAACTATCATCTTAAATAACAAACAAAAATTTTGCTTAAAGAAATTTAACTATCATCTGTCCTACAGCCAATCCATGAACCCTTTGCGGACGGACACTTTTTTGAGTGTTAAGAGATAATCATTTATTTGGCGATGAAAAACTATTTTTTATTAGAATGTTCGATTGTTAATGTATCTGAATTATACATTATTATTTGCCTCTAGAATCATATTTCAACGGTTATATTTTAATTTTTCAATTCGAATCGTGTATACATGCCTCGATAAACTATAACCAGATTTTTTCTCAGACCGCATATATGCGTCAGTAGTCCCCAAAGGGTTAACCCGTTGCCCTACAATTTCTTTTGTGACCGAACGCGCAGTATCTCAGAATTAATTGTTGGAATAATAATCTATCACTGATTCCCGGCATACCGTGCAACTTAACGCAATATTAACACTAGAACTAGAGGCGTTAAGTCTATTATATTTCAATATATTAAATAAGTACTTTAAGAAAAGAGGAATCAAGAGTCAGAAAAGATGATCAATGGGCTCATTTATGTTTTCTGAGTTCAACGTAGAATATTTCTCCTATGGCTCTCCCATAAACTTTGAGAATTTTTGGAAAAAATTGTGCACCAGTCACTTTGACTGGTTTGGTAGTTCTAGTGTTAATAGCATAGAACTAATTTCAACATCTTCTGACTCACTGATATTTTCAATTGAACAGCTTTTTAAAGACTTAAAAATTTCCTATTCCATTTACCGCGTCACGAGTGTCGCACGTCATTGTAAAGCAAGGGGTTAAACTTCTCACTTCCCATTTCTTAATCTACACCCTCCACCCAAACTAAAAATCTCCACCAAAAATTTCTCTCACCTTCCAAAATATCCAAATCTTTACTATATTCAGTTTTCAACGTTTCACACGTCCACGTGGAAATTCTCTCCATCGTTCTCCAAGCGTCTCTACGTCTTTCCATGGCAGCCACATCCCACATTTTCTCCCTAGCTCCCGTTTCCCCTGCTGGAGGAGTGAATCTCCTTAGCTCGTCACGGAAATATTGTTTCTGACGCCAGCTCTCAAGGCACCAAGGACATTAGGGCACGCAACTCTTACGGCCGATAATCGAATGAATCGTCTCTGTGCTCCGCTATTTTCACCGGGAACGCACGAAAATCTACTTACAGTTTATCCAGCCGTATAGAGGGCGGTTTCTCCGAGTCCGGCAAGAAGTAATGCCATCAGAAATACTTTCCTAAAGGGATCCTGGGGCATTTAAGGAGCAAGGGGAATATACCGGCAGGGTCTAAGTGCATGCCGGTTAGGGTTACCACTATAGGTTGTAATATAACCCGCGCCTTCTTGCCAGATAGAGAGGGAAGATACCGAGGAAGGAGATGCGAGAGGGAGCGAGAAGGGATGGAGGTAGGTTCGGTTGAGAACGTAATGGTATTTCCAGGGTTGGAAGCAAGGGTGCCATTCCTGCCGATGTTTACCATCGGTTGGAAGTTTTCGGCGATTCCGGAGATATCGCGCGAATACGGAACGAAGAGAATTGGGGGAGTTTTCTAGGGAATGACCTTCTACGCACTTTCGAATTGGGATGAGAAGTGCGTACAGAGATGGGGGAATAATCAACCAATAGTGATTTCGGGCTTGGAGTTGTAAACATTGAGAATTTTTAGGAAAATAGTCTGTTTTTTTAAGAGTTCTTTGTTTTTAGAAAGATTTGCGGGATATTCTTTATAGTTAGAGGACGAGTAATTTAGTGTATAATAAAAGAAATTTAAATATGTACTGCAGTGATATACTATAGATAATTCTCATTTCGTATAAAATTTCGTATCCTTTTGTATCGTAACTATGGTAAAGAGCAACGTTATAAAAAAAACTATCTGTAGTATGTATTTGTATTTCTTTTATTGCACGCTAAATTACTTGTCCTCTAACTAAAAAAAAATAACCTACAAATCTTTCCAAAAAGAGAAGCTCTTAAAAAAAGCAGACTATTTTCCTAAAAATTCTTAATGTTTACAACTCCAAGCCCGCGATCACTATTGGCTGATTATTCCACCATCTCTGTAAGCACCTCTCGTCCCAATTAAAAAAGAATAAACATACATAGAATAAGAAAGTAAGAAAACTATTTAACGAATCTCCTAGATGAAACTGCGATAATTTCGCAATCGTCAAATCAACGTGTATTTGTTCGCAGAATTTTCTTGCAGAATGCTATGGGAATGAGCCACGGTTAATCCCCCGTCGAGCTCGTTCAAGTGCGATTAAAAACTGTTAAGCTGTACCTATTTAATCAACTCCTTTTTACACCGATAAGATAAAATTTTACCTCCCTCATTATCCTTAAGTCGCGCCGTGAAGCAAGAACGTTTAACTCCGAAGAACAAAATGAAAAGTGATTAAGGTACATTTACTTGCACGGAACGTAGACATTTAAGGGAAACTCCGGGCCACCGTAGAATCGCGATTCCTACGGAGATATTAACATGCCGAAAAGGGACCGCGTGATCAATTTGGAAGCTGGATTAAATATTCATCGTGAATTTCAGAGAGACTGAAAACACGAGAGAGAGAGAGAGATAACGTGGTAGGCCGATGCGATGTTCGAGTCGGATTGTACAAGGAGAGAAAAGGGGGAGGAGGTGAGTAATTAAAAAGTTTGCCGAGAGGGTTGTTAAGTGTAGGTCAGAAAGAGTATCAGCCGGATAATTAAACGGTTACGAGGGCCCGGTGAAACCTCATCTCGGCGTAGGTTCGTTCTTCAAATGAGTACCTTACTTACGAAAGCCCACTTTTCCCTGCTTCGTTCGCCTTGTTTCCTCTTTTGCCCCGCTAGTGACTATTATAACAGTACCGCGTTCCGGTGGTATACCGCTGCCATCCCTGACCACCCCTTTCCTTCCTTCACCTCTCTTTCGCCTCTTCTTCTTTCTTCGACGCCATCGTGAACATCCTTGTTCACCTTTTTCTCCTACCACCTTCCGGCCGTGTTTCCCTCGACGTTGAATTCACCTTGGTAGCCGCAAATTGTACCATCAATGGTGAAATCACCGATTTCGCAGGCACTTTTTCCGTATTTCAGTAGCAGCGCGAAAAATCCGCTTTTTAGACGGTGATTTACCGTTTGACAATAAATTTCGTCTTCGTTGATTTTCTTTTATCGAACCAATTTGATGGAATGTGCCTATTATAATGCCTTCTTTATTTTGAAACTGGGATGGATATGGAGTTAAAATCTATGTATGTGTTTATAATAATATAATAGATATTCTATAAATCAATATTGCATAAGGAGTCAGTCACTAATTCATAACACTATAACTAAAAAATAGAAACACATTCAATGCATGGAGAAAAACAAACATGTTTTAAGCTTATCTCGAACTTGTTCCCGTCTCGAACCCTATCGAGGGTTGCTTAACGCAGTCATTAAAACTACCCTGCCACGCACCCACTCCTGTCGCATTTTCCCCGTGTTCTTTTATTCTACCTCTGAATATTAATTAACAAAATTACAATTATAATTTCGAATTACTCATTTTTCGTATGAAATAATTCGACCAAACTACAAACCATCAACTATTTTAATTTTCGTTATCAACGCGAGATTAAAGTAGATCTTCAATTACCACGCCTTCAGTATCCTGCAATTTCTCATCAAAATTAAAAGTATATGCCTCTGAAGCCAAATTCGAAAAAGGAAAAATATACCTCAACACCTGTTCCCGAATACTTCCAATTATTATTTACCAAAGAAATCGAGTATCCGATGCAGCGCAGATATTTCGCGGTGGCACATTTAACGGAGCCTTTGCATACGCGCCTAACTGAATCTATGTTCAGCATGTGCAGATAGCACATAGCCAGCCAACTGGGAAATGCGCTTTCGGTACTTTTGGGCGAACATTCCGGTAACAGTGTTCGTCGCCTACGAAACTCCGTTGGTATCGTTCAGACTCGGTCATATTCTCCCTCCAGTATCACGGATCGTTGGGTTTTCTGTCCCAGTGATTTATGAATAAAGTGTAAATCGTCGAAGAAATTATATTTTCATAAATTGCCCACACGGCGAAACGCGCGAGATATCGTCACCATCCGATAATCGTAGGAGTTTCGCGGATTAAAAGGAAGACTCAACGTTGATGCAAAACCAGAACAGTTAATACTTTAATGCACGGTTACGCGTAATTAATTAATGGTTAAAGTAAACGAGGAACCAAGCCAGTTCCTTTCAAGCGGCGCCTTCGTTATCCCAGATTTCACGGTGGATAAGCAAATTGCGTAAACCGCAACGAAATCTCTCTGAAACGATCGGCAATTTAACTGGAGATATGTTTAACCGGGACTCTCTTTGAGATGAATAAATCAAGAGGAATTTTCAGTGTGCAACATGTTAATTTAGCCGCGGTTAAGCTGAGGTAACCTTTCTCCATACTTCATCCTATCTTTCAGAAGCATTGTACACCACTGTGCCTGAAAGTTCGTTCTGGTAAATTGCCTTAAACGCTCTTGGCCCCGGCTTCTCGACGATGCGATACGCCGCCGTGGCGTTAACCTTTTCCTGGCGAGCCTCTAACCTTTATCCTCTCACAAAATCGCTAATAATCTCGGCCGACGAAAAGGTTTGCCTCGTAATATAGGGTCCTACTCTAATTTCATCTCAGACGAGCCGCCAAAGATTATCGGTACTCGTCCTCGAAGAAACCGAACAGATTCCCTTAGAATTAATTAACAATATCGTAACCTAGAAGCCTGATTGAACGCGTGTAATTAAAAAACAAATGGCTAACTTTATTGACTATATAAAAATATAAAACACTCGCTAATTCTAAAAGTTAATACTATTTAGTTATTGCTAGGAATTCCGTTCGTACAGTAATTTCTCTCGCATCTTTTACATCCTCCGAAACGGACAATGTCGACGACGAAGCGATTAAGGCGAATATTTCCCTGGATCGTTTCGTTTCGTTTCTCGAACGATCGCTGTGGAGCGATTGCATTAATTTTAAATAAAAATCTCACCGTGCGATTTTCACGGAGGATACTGTAGCAATTTGGCGTAGTTATCGTCCCGGGGAAAATGGTTGTCCTTTCTACCAGGAATTGCCGAGGACGGAGAACGAATGTTTTCTGCAGTGCAAGGGTGTACTGTAAATATCAGTTTGCCTTGACTGAGTACCAAGAACAAGGCCGTTACATGGAATTTACGAGCCATTTTAACGGCTAAACTGTCCTCGCGTAACATAAGCATTAATGTTCGCCAGACGATTCCGCGGAGTCTTTGTAGGTCATGGGGTTTATTCGACGACCTGGATAGTCGGAATCGGCGACGATGATGTTAGGATATGATACTTAGAATTTGATGGGAGATCGTCGTGGATTTTGTGTTCTTGTGGAAAAAATATTGCAATCGATTTCATTCATAATCTGCATAATTAACCCTTCTGTGCCCCTCGGGTTTATGTGACTAGGAACGCTAATTATGATTTAGCAGGTACTAAGTTTTTGGTTTCTTGTTTTTGATATTCAATATGTTTGCTATTTACGTCTGTTTGTTTTCATGTTTTATATTTTTTAAAATGTGCACCTTTGTTCATCGGGTCACTATGATTCGAAGGAACACGAATGTGAGGTAAATATGAGGGGAACAGCAGGGTAAAGGAAAATTTGCGTTGGTTACAAAAAGTCTGTTTCGAGAGAATGGCGATACTTTTTAAAATCTTACATTAATTAGTTCAAAGTACGAGCTGCAAAGAACAGTATTTCCTAATGTTATTATTATTTTATTGTACATTACTGCTAACTTGTCAATTGAAATTTACTAGCAAAACTGCGAGACCGTGAAATATTGTTATTTATGAACACGAATATAATTAAAAATATGCGGGATTATATAGACTGTCCAAGCATTAATGAGTGTAACAGCGATGTGTCTAATGTAATTCGTGACGTAAGCTGCTCATGATAAAACTGGAGCAATTTCATTTTTAGAAGCTTTTAATTTACAATCAATTTGCCATCTGGGAGAAAAATGATATTGCCCCAAATTCGTTATAAACGGCTCGCATATATTATTCTCTTCTCAAATATGCAAACAGTTCTATTTCTTTTTTACCGATTAATAATAAATTCTTTTCCGGCGTGCAAGTTATGACGCGATATTAAGAATGCGCGAATGCTGCAAGAATAATTGAGAAAAAGCGAAGCGGAGACCATACGTTAAACAGACGATAAAAGGAAGCTCGCAGAGCCACTTTCAATTTAGTGCTTCGCTAAAAGCACTTTCATAATCGTTGCGTTGCCACGAGAATCTGTAAATGCTTTTTCCATATTCTTCATGCGAAGGAACGCAGATAAAAATAATACGCACATTATCGTTTACATTAACGCCCGAGATATGGATTTTCATTATCACGATTTGCGTGTAACAACCGGAATTAAATTTTCAATATTCTCATAAATTGTAACCCGACCCCCTTCCCCTTCCTTGCTTTTTCTTCATATTACAAAATTCCCGTTACGTGCACGCATTATCGAAGGCAATAAAACTTTTTGACAGAAACACGAGTCGGAAAGTAGTATGATATCATAATTCATTCCCGCGGAATAAATTCAAACTTCTACGCGAAAAATGTGGCTGACGGAATTTTCTTATGGCGTATGAGAGACGGTGTAATTGTAACTTTTTGTGTTACTCGAAGAATCGTTATCTGGCTGGTATTAAAAAAATTACATTATGGAATTGTTGACATTTAATTTTAGATATGTTATCAGCAATTGTGGCGTGCATGTAATTATGGAGGGACGCGTATCGGGGTTCGATACACGCAAAGCAAAAGTATACAGAATATTCTGCTTAGAAGAAAATTGACTTATTTTTAGTAACATTTGTGTGTATATGTGTTTAATTTCTGGAAGACAGACCGTTTTAAAGATGAGCAGGTACTACGGACAGAATATGTTTCGTATGTCCAAATATCTTTTTCTTCTGGTCATAGTGTGTTAGAAAAGGAGATTTTGCCACTTTGATAAGCTATAACTAATACTGTTCATTTAATAGTCCTTTATTATAGTATTATCTCTTTGACTACGGCAGACTTTGAGACGCACCGGTCGTACCACACGTTTTGGGTAGAGATGCGTTTTTGTGAAAACATTTCCATAATCGTAGACAAATTATAGATAATTATAGATAAATTATTCAGAGCGCTTATATGCGCCCTCCGTGTCAAAAAACCAGAAGCAAAATTTCTGAGCGCGTATATGCGCCCACAGTAGCCAAGGGGTTAAATATATGAACACGTTAAACGCCACCCATATTCTGCTAGTTTCATGCTTTTTACTGAAATGAAACTCTTTCTATTAAAGTTACATCGTGGAACAGAAACATTAAAGGAAAAAATAGTTGTACACTCAATAAGACTTTACTTCTTTAACACCGATATTTAAATATTGAATCTATTGACACATTCGTGGAATATTAACATTTAAAAGTCATAACTTTCATTGAATCCAATAACACCGACTACTGGTGATCCCTATGGCATTCACCCTGTTAATATTAAAGTTTTAACAACATCAATGATATCAGATTAACTAAATCGATGCTATGGTGTGTAAGAAGGCAATGGGTCGGAGTTGCAACGTGTGGGTCCGAGTTGAAAAATGTTTCCCATATGATATTTATATCATAGTCTTGATGGTTCAGAAACGAACCTAGGACAGCAAGTACTAGACGAGATAGCCACCGCATTTGAAGCCGAAAAATATAAAACAAACAAAGAATAGCCAAATGTAATTCAAAAACGTCACATTCGCCTATAATTTTTTAAATATCATCCTATTTCGTCGATTGTCGGTTATTAAATGCTGCAAGACTACTTTTTCCCTTCGTCGCTCGCCGCGCATTCTTTTATCTTTCGGGAATGAATCATTGCAAAGGCTTTCGGTCAATAACACGCATTGTATATTTTATTAAAAATCCACAGTACAAGAAAGCGTAGCGATGAAATATATTATAGGATAGATTCGAATTCTCTGTGCATGTTACTAGAATGCTTGCATATGTGTGAAACTGTGTGGGAATCCGTGACATGGAAGCAGGTGATTGGAGCTCCAAAGTGGAGTGATCGGCGAATTCTCGCGCGTGTTGCGAATATTTGTGTTTGCGTGCGCGCGCGAGTATCATTACCGCGAATTTCGGTGATTGGCCGCGTGTGAACGCCGGGACAAATTATATCACGATAAGCAGATTAGACGATTGGTCGCGAAAATGTGACGTAACGAAATAACGATTGCCGTGGGTCTCGCGCTCGACGCCGAACGCAAAGATTGTCATTTTTGTAAGAGCGCTTCACGAAACGAAGAGCAGTGAATCCCAACGGCGTTGATATAATGCTGGAACGGTAAGAAGGCAGCTGAGGGGTAATTTGCTCTGATTCGCCCGACGGATAGGGACATCCCTCTCCCTCACGCATTTTCGATTTTGACGCGCTATTGGCAAGAGAGACCCGCACATTCGTTGCGTCGTCGTGTGAACGACGACAGTAGTGTTTTATTTTCGGTTGTCATTCGTCGATCTCAGATTTCCAGGACCGACATGGCGGGGATAGGCGGTGCGAGAGCAATCTCCCCTTCCGTCTCAGCTGCTTTCTTACCGTTCCAGCACTTTACCACCCACCGGTGGACGTTGAGGAAATCTAAGAGTTTTTTTGGTGGAATGCAAATTTGGGGGTCTTCAGGATGTACCACAAGCCCTTGGGCAATAGCTGCAAGAATGCGCTGAAAAGTTTGAGGAAGACGAAAACTACCAAGGCGGCCAAAATGACTGGTACTTTTTCCAAAGTACTTATTCAGAATATTTATATATATTAGATATAACGCTGGTAGTTCTAGTGTTGATACTAAAAATCATTTTCAGTATTCAGATGCAAATAGTATTATATTACATAATAGATAACAATTGGTATTCAGTTACAGGTTATTATCTATTTCAACAGATAGTTCTAATTGTACTTTAACTCTCGGAGAACAGAAGGATCGTATACTGAATTAAAAAAAAGTTGGAAAACTATGGGTGACATTCTTGATTTCAAGGATGGAAGGATTACATTCTTCCATTTCTCACTTCGACAGCCCAAAAAATCATGAATACACATTTTCAAACAATTCTTCGATCTGAAGAATTAGAGCAAACCCAGTTTTCTAGTCCACGACGAAAAATAGATCTCACATATCTTCCCCCGATACGAGAAAATTCATCCACGACATCCACATCCTTGCACACCATCCACGGCGGTATTTTTCGACTAGGCGTAAGAGAAAGACTCCCAGGAAGTCTCAAACGATCGCGAAAAGTTGTCTCCTCGATATCGTGTAGTTTGACTCCTGTCGCACGTGTGGATACAGAAAAGATCGAGCCGGTTCTTGGCACGATTCGAGGGAGTGTGGGTGGTGGAGGACTGTTGAAAAATAACAACGGAGCATCCTTCCGTTGCAGCGGTGTCTCCGCTCCTCTCGACGCGCGATAATATTTTTTCGATCGCTTCTGCACGTCGTTCTCTGTGTTAAATTTGTACTTCCTGTAACGGGCGATTGTGTACTTACCTAAATATATTTTACGCCGACAATATGCTTGAACACACAGTCAGCTGGGAGAAAAGGAAGAAGAGGAACCGTGCGACTTTGTCGAGGGTGGAGGGTGAGGAACGTAGGAATAGAGACGCGAAGGAGCGTCAGGGTAAACTAGAAAATAGAGTGAAGAGAGAATGTATAAATAAACGTCGAGGGTGGCAAAGAAGAAAAAGACAGAGGACGACGGGAAAGGTTATAGGTGGAGGAGAAATTTCTACGCTGGAAGATTCGAAGGAGGGAAAGTCGGCGGAGGAGAGAGGAAACGGTATGTAAAATATCAATGCCGAAGAATGAGAAAAAATTGGGTTAGAAGCGTAAGGAAGACGCGAGAGGTGGATGAAAGAGGTAGCTGACGCAAAAGCGAGAAGGGAGGGTTGTGCAACGCTTGTGTTCGATTTCCTCGAGGACTCGAGGAAGATCCTGAAGGTTTACCTGCAGGTATATAAAAGTTGGTTTACGATCGAATCACACGACCGAATCGGCACGACCTAGAATCGATGAGGGCTCGTAAAAGTGCATCGGTTTCTTCGTTCGACGAGCACCAGGTAGAAGGCAAATGGCAGAAGGGAAGGCAAACGACGATCCACGTCAAGAAAGATTGATTCGGAGATGCGGGGAGAATACTACTCGTCCTTGATCTTTACGAACTAGAAAATTACGCTTCCTCGTATTTGCCGATTTCACGATTATATCGCCATGCCCACGGAAGAGGTACGTTCGTCTTTTAAACTTCGCGGCGTCGACGATTGTCGTGGGCGGAATTGGAAAATTATTTACGATCATTTAGAGAATTTTATCTGCTTTCATGTCACTTTTGTGGGACATTTATTTTTGCTTGAAAAGTTTACGTTTCATGAAAAACTTTCGACGTTTGTTGGAATAATTGGATATCTTTGAACGCATTGGCAAAAACTCTACGATTTTATTATATATTATAATGACTTTATAATCGATATAAACTAACATCTACGAAGTAGGTCGGTAAGCTTTATATAATTTCGATGGGAAACGGTCACATGGGAATTGATTACTCCCGTGCATATGAGGTCAGTGTTTTAATATTGAAAGTTAATTATAGGTATCTTGATTATCAGGAATTTTTTGCAGGTAGTCCCGCTATATCATACGTCACATTCAACTCTTTTTTATCATTTTCTCCGTGCATCCTTTTGACTCGTATTCCTATCCTCTCATCCTTCTCTATCACTATTCCACACTCGCACATTCACTTTCACATATCCTCAATAAAAATACCTTCGGAACATTTCGACAAAAATCACAGCTTCAAATACCTCTGACTTCATTGAAACTCTGTGAAACTACAAAACGTAACCGTAGCTAATAATTAATACACCACAAACAAGCTTCTTTTTCCCGCACCTACCAACTCAACGATAAATTCTCCCTCTTCGAAAAGTAACAATACATTTTTAATGTCCGCTGTTGTGTAATTACACCACTGTGCGCAAGTAGCCTGAAACACCGGCGTTGAATTTAGCATAACGTTAATGAAACACGTTGTTCCTCGAATGTCCTTTCAGAAAGTGCACCTGATCCCGCGCGGGAGTACATATTGCCAGAGAAAGGAATAGCAATTAACTTTGCGAAGCATAAAGTGCAGTCCACTCACGGTTGGTATCGCCTTCGGTCCTACGATCACGAGGTCGCGCGAATGTTGGTAATACGGCTGCAAGAACAAATGAGAGCACGTCGTTTGACCGAATAAAAGTAACGAGGAATGACCATTTTCGTTGTTCCGTCCGGAATTGCATGTGTCCTCTCTCGATGGTTGCTGCGGTTATGCGAGCAAAGAGGACGGCGGCGCGGAGTCCGCGGGGGTTGTAAAAAGAAAAGAGAGGTATATACCGGGTTTTATGTAGAACCATAAGTGAAACGTGCATCCGCGGGCAAACTCTCGTTACATATGTAACACGCCAACTTTCGTGGAACTCGCGAGAGGACGGGATTTACACGTCGACGAAATCACTAACTCTTCGACGAACACAAAGACAAGAGTGTCTCGTTGGCTCGTCCGGTCGGTTACGCCTTTGGCTCGTTTCGCAAAAACATTGCGGCATGTCCATCCTTTTATGGGCACATCGAAGAGTAATGTTTTGGGTGATTTTCAGTTTCGAAAAGTTTACAACGTTTCGCGCATAACGGTATGTGTAGAACATGAAAAGGAGTGGAATTGAAAATAATCATGACGTAGGTTATATAACGTATATAGGTTAAATAACTATAACGTAGGTGGCAAAGAAAAGCAAATTAGACGATGTAATAATATCGGATGTTTGATCGAAATGTGAAATTTTCCGCACAACAGTGTGCGTTTAATTTTTTTGAAAGCCATTTCCCGGTTAATTGGAGATATATAAACAGTTTTACAAAGATATCAATATACACGAACATTCTAAAAAAATTTTGGGGACCGGTTTTATCGAGAAATTCTTACGCTTTTATAAACTTTTCACAAAACAATATTGACCCATAACGTGTTATTTTACTGAAACTCATTCAACCTTACAGAGCTCTGTTAACACGCAATCTCTAAATGGACTAAAAGTAAAATATCACGCATATACATATATACATCTTTTTTATTTATTTATTTCGTACTAAACAATATTGATTATCCAAAATCCAAGTTACGTAAAGATCATATGCTCCAATTAGGTTAAGAGATCTGATAAACTATTTGTTTTACGAGATTATCTACAACCCTCCCGCAACTAGCTGATACAAAAAGATGACAGATACAGTCCATCGTGAATGAAGATCACTGACATGAACTGAATATTTTGCAATTGCAATCGTTAGATCACCGAGTTTCGGATACAGTGAGGGACCAGAAACAAGACACTTGTGATGTCCCTACCCGTCGGGCGAATGAGAGCAAATTACCCCTCAAGTGCCTTGTTTCTGGTCCCTCAGTATATTTCAACTGGTACCTGCAGCCTTCCGCCAAACGAAAGGTCTAGGATGCTGTAGTAGGTACGGAATTAAAGTCTTGGACTGTTAAATAATGGGCCCAAATTCAAATCCTTATCACTTCTGGAATATTTTTTCTAATTTATCAATGACTGTTATAACCTTGTTGGTTCGGAACCTATCCAAAACTGTAAGTCTTTAGCAGATTCACCTTATCACTTGAAGCCAAAAACTACAAAAAAAGAAGAAAAAAAGAAATGATTCTCGAGTTCAAGTTCTAATCGACATATAATTCCTTTGTAATCAATGGCATTCTCAGGACTAACAAATGCGGAAAGTGAATTGATAATTAGAAAAATAACAATTTATTATTTATAAATCCACACACGTCAATCGGAATTTTGCAACTCACCCTCTTGTTATTTTCCAACGCCTTCCAATCTCTCGTCTCCTCGTCCTTATTTACAAACCTATTCAAACTTTCCGACAGTTTTCAAATTATCTCTCACGGTAATTTTACATCATTACACGCAAACACAGAATAGCCAAAACTGAACAATACAACAACATATAAAATACACAAATATAAAACTAAATACATTAATTTGTATCATTTACCTACACGAATAAAGAACCTACCTATCGTATCTGGAATCCTTAACATCTCATACGGACAAAGGACACGATTCACAACCGAAACGCCTGTCGTTCGGAAATTTGCCATTTGCCAGGAGGAAAGGTTAAACCTCGTACATTATCCCAATGAAAATTCATGAATAGGTATAACAGATTCACCGAGCGGCACGGTTTTCTTCGAATGTTGAAATGCCGAAACGTATTTCAGGGAGTGCACAGTAAACATCTGCAGGTCCCTTTTAGTTCGGCAAACGCGCGTTAACGTGGCCTAGCTCCGTCAGATAATCGAGGAGGGGCTTCACCCCGTCCAACCCCACCGGCGGAAGCGTTTTCTCCGGCTGAAAGTCGCTTTACTTCATAATCGCCCAGTTACACGGGGAATTACCGTCGTCGTGGGGTTTGCGACGTCGAGCACCGCGAACGTGTCTTTAATCCAAGGAGAGAAGGAGAGAAAGAGAGAAACAGAGGGTCAAAGAGAGTAAGAGAGAGAAGGAGGGTCAAAGAGCGCGCGAGAGAGAGAGAGAGAAGCAAAAGGACAAGAACAGGGGTTGTAGGAAGTGGAGGAAGAGAGACAGAACGAAGACAGGCAACTTGTGGCACTGTAGCAGCACGGGTACCTTTCGTTCCTTCGACGACGTGCTGTCTCCGCATTAAATATGCATGCCCGACTTGACTGCGTCCTGCGGGAAATGGAGATTTTATTACTCCGGTACAACCTAATGTCTCGTGCAAGTTTGAATTACCGCTGCCGGAGGACGGTGTATGCGCGCTTAAGCGCCTCGTAAGCATTGCCCTGTGCTACCAGAATAAGCTTCGTAAAAAGATCCGTGTAGACGTTGATGCGCGAAAAATTTAGATACCAACGGAGACTTGGATTACTGATGCGCCCTTCTGGCGCGCTTACGTGCAGGGAACGGTAATTTTTTAAAGGATATTGCCTAGGAAAGTATGAGATTTTAGATTCTTCTGCGATGACTAATCTTTTTTCTTCGCTCTGGAGTTCAAATTTTATTGTTTGCATTTAGATTATTTTTTGAGAGATCAAAAGGCAAGGGGTTTAATATTTGAGGAAGTTTGAAGTAAATTGTAATATTCTTTGTCTCGGAAAGGAAATAATTCTGTAAAATAATATTATTGAGAAATATATTCGTTGTTATTAATATTAAGACCAAGATTTATGCATCTTAAGAATTTCAATTGTACAAAGAATAACGGGAAATAATAAATTTCCAGCGGTGTATAATACTAAAATGGTGGTAGAATAATAATAGAAAGTATAAAGAAGTAAGAACAAACATAATATGTCAAAGAAAATAAAAATGGAAGTAAATCCGTGCAGAAACGTATAGAATCCTTGAAAAAATAGCATAACTGTGCCAAATATGTCAAATTAGTCGTTTAACCCTTTGATGCAACCGATATTTCGCTAGTTTTATTATTTCTACCGAAATAAAACTTTTTCTATTAAAGCCACATCTTTACAAAACCGAAACCTTGAAGACACAAATAGATGTATAGTCAGCTGTACTTCAATTTCTTACTTCCAATATTTAGATATTGAATGTATTAGGAAATTCTTAAATATTACAATTTAAAAATCATATAAAACTTTATGGAATTCAATAGTGACCGGTGAGCCGAATGGCGTTCAACGTATAAAATTAAATCATCTAAAAAAAGTTTTAAGAACTTCCATAATGTTAACACTAACCGCACCGACACTTTGTGTATACCTATTTTCACCATAACAGATCTTTCAATCGGTAACAAAATAAAGTTAATACCTTACCGAAAGAAGTGCAGGATATTGTTAACGAGGATATTGTTGACAACGCAGAATACAGCCTTTAATTAATAATGCAAGAAATCACATGTTTTCCTGTCTCTGAACCGATCATTTGACCGTGCCTGGTACGGTTAGTGTTCAAACAAAACAAGAAATCTTCGATTTCGTGACAATGAACAACGCTTATTAAACGCAACCACTATTATAATTCGGAAAGGGAGCATTAACGCTGAAAATTCAAATGAAACTGCAGATCTACGAAAACGGTACCCTCGTTATTCCACGGGACACGTAAATGCGGTTGCCCGCACGTGTCGCCGTTCGTGAGCGCACATTGACAATGGGGCTCGTGAAATGCAAACAGCCGCCTTGTTATTAAGAGTTGGAGCGCATAAAACTCGCGACAATGACATTGATAGTGATGACGCGTTCATTATCCACGATCCGGCAGGATTGACCGGCTCTATCGGCTGAGCACAGTGATAAATGTGGCGAAGAGATAGAGTTAATTCCGTGTTATCGAAATGCAATTTATGCGCGCGATTCGATGAGAGTAGATGCATTGATCGCATGGCAGAACGCGATATCATTTAATGTCAGCATAGAGCGCGGCTCGTGTGTGGCGTTTTCAGATCAGCTCTGCGATCGATTTTCTTAATCCCTTGAGATTATGATATTAATTAATTTCGAATACAACATTTCCTCGTCAAGAGCGAATTTTATTGGGTAAATACCTTCGTTGTGGCAGTTTTTTGGTATCATCGAGGGGAGGAATCGCAGTTCTTTTTATTTTGCGAATTTATAAAAGCTGAATATGGAGAAGGGGTGGCTGAAATTGGCTTACATGATTACACGCTGGCGTGATTATTCGTGTTATAACGAATATCACAAAAATAATTGATAAGATACAGTTACTGGTATCATGACTTGTTAAACAACTTCTTTCTACAATTCATCCCAACAATCCATAATACCAGCGTTGAATTCCCTACAACGAAAATGCATCCTCACCTACCATAACTATGAAAATCGCAAGCAGAGAACATATAGAATGAACGATTCTCCTCTGCGCCACTCCATTGTTAGGAGTTGAACGGACTATTCTATACGAAAAATTGAACCCGTGTCGTCGTCCTCATCCATTCATAAAGTCGCGTTAAAAAATTCCGGAATAATAACGTTGCCCCGGCCGGTAAACCAGACTCGCCGAAGTAATGTTCCCATTTGGAAATGGAACGTGGATGGATTTCAATGCCCGCCGGTGTATCTGTCTCCGCTCGATGGATGACTGTTGGCGTGCATCATTATTCATTCATCAAATGAAAAAACGACGGTGCTTCCCGGCTCGTGGATATTTCAGACGCTTCGTGTTAAAGTCAGGAGGGAAAGGAGCCGAAGGTTAGCCTCTCATGGGACCGCGGTAACGCCGACCTTTGCGTGAACCCTCACGAAAATTTCCTCGGTTTCCCATAAAACTGAACTGCCGTTGCGTGCCATGCCGGGCATGGCTATGCCCCTCGAAATGATAGCAAAAGAAAGTCTCGTTGCCGTATTACCCGCACGAATGACCCATCAAATTTGACTAGTTACTACAGGAGGGGGTCGTGACATCGGCAGCAGAGGTAAAAAGATACACGGAATTAAATAAATTCGTCGTTGCTCGGGAATATACTGCTGCCGATGTATTTGGATGGGAATTTGTAAACAGCGTAAAATCAACGTCGGTCTGTATGGGCACGATGAGTTTCTCGTTTGGCGGTAGGTTATTTAGCGTTGATAAATATTTATTTGTATTGATTTTAACGTTCCATTAAGCGAAGTCGCGGAACGAAAGCAAGATTTTTTTTCATAGCTATTGGCAAAATGGATTTTATATCTGAGGATTCGTGGCGAAACGATCGTTCAAAAAAGATCGCCACTGTTTGCTTATCGATAGAACTACAGGTACGATTTCGTATGCCCAGAAAATATTGTTCATCATTGACAACTTTTCCAATTATTTCATATCGAATTTTAATATCTTATTATTTCATGTATCAAACATTCCTATACATTTATATATAATAATGTTGGAATTTATATTTTCGGTAACAGAAATCATACTTCTATTCGGCAATAGTAAAAGCGGCATACACGAATGTCAATAGTAGAGATAATATATCATTGCAAACGCTTCAATATTCTACGTCATAACATTGACCTACGGAAGATGAAAATCGCAATTGAAAATGTCATGCAAATAATGTTTCATCTTCTAGCCGAATTGCGCCGGATAAAACGTCGAATTCGTCGAAATGCGTTCCGTGTATGGATAAGGAGCACCGGTAGAATTATGACATCTAATTTCGCTACGCCCTCACTTTTTAAACGAAATTCTTTCGTTTCAACGAGACGTTATTCGGCGGATCCGTGTATCTCGATCTTACCTCGCCGGTTGCTGCAATAAAAATGCACGCGTCGCACGTGGTTCTGCACGATACGCGCAAAAGGCAGGGCCGCCGGTCTCGTTACATATTTTACGCTCGATTTTATGGCTCCTCGGTAGCACTGTTTCTCTTTTTCTTTTTATGAGCGGTCATTGTACATCCGGCTAGAGAGACACGAAACCGGTTGTCACGACACAACGAAAATCACCTGTGACGGAGACGAGTTTACATAAAGCCATTGGGGAAAATGTCTTTGTTTCAGGGAAATGGGATTTATTTCTCGGATTTCTTTAAGATATTGTATAATAAATTGTAATTAGGATTTTGTGCCGATTGGATGAAGGAATTTATTCGTATGAGAGGTATTAATTTTGGTGATGTTGGTAGGTAGAATGGACTTGCTAAATTGTGGTGAAGAACAGGTATCGAAATATTTCAAATACAGAAAATAATTTTTGTGTTTTAGTGTAGTTTATTTGCAGAGAAAAATTACAATTTTGTGTAGAGGTGGAGAAGATTTTTCAAAAGAGGGATTGATTAAAACTTTAGACTCAACTCAATATAACCAGATAACAATAACGATATATTAAAAGGTTATAACTAATTAACAACAAACTAATACGACAACTTAAAACTCCTCTCAACTACAACTACAACTCAAAACAACTCGACTACTACAACTCAAAGCAACTCGTGACAACTCTTACAATACTTCCGACAACTCTTAATACGACACTCTATTCAACACAACACTTAATACGACACTCAATACAACACTTAATACGACTCTTAATACGACTCTACTCTCTGGACAACTCTGCTTGTCCCTTAACCTACGCTTTCTTATATCCTACTCGTTCATCCTTCTCACACAACTATTTACTCTCTCGCACTCGCACTCGCATTCGCATTCACTAACAACAATATTCGGGCCTTGGGGGAGAAAACGGTCGGCCTGCTGACCTGAGCAGGGCCCAACCCTGCTTTCGCCTTCGCAGCCCTTCGTCATTCCTACAGTGTAACTATTAATATTTTTCCGGCTCTACATTTGTAAAAGAGTCTCCTTGTGATTAAACAATCAGTGGGTGGCTGCAGAAACGAACTAAAGCGTGTACAAATAACAATTGACATTTGATGTTACAATTTGATGTTTCTCCTCCGTTTTTTCCTTTCTGTATTTTTCGGCTTTAAATGCTACGATCATTTTACTTTGCGCTTACTTCAGTTCGAGCTGGTTTCTGTATCACCGAGATTACGATATACTAGATACCAATTGAAGGAAAATCTCCCAAAGGTGATGGGGACTTGCCCCCGATCCAATTAATAAAATGCGCAAGCCTTCAGCTATATCCACCATAGTCCATGGTGCAACTTTCAATTTGAACAACTTCTACTTCATTACCCAAAAACATGTAATTGTATCTACAATCCTAAACCACCGTATTTATGACAGTCACATACATCAATCTACTACAGCTCTCAAAAATAAAGAGGACTCACGGTATGAGGTACGGGATAAGGGGAGAGTGTTGCTCGCATCGCCTATCCCCACAATGTCGGTCCTGGAAACCTGACACCGACTAATGACAACCGAAAGCGAAACACTTCTTTCATCGTTCCCATGACGACGCAACGAATGTGCAGCTTCTTCGACCAGTCGCGCGTTAGAATCGAAAATGATGTCAGCACGAGGGATGTCTCTAACCGTCAGACGAATCAGAACAAACCAGAGGCCAGAGGACTTCACATCTTTTGCCAGCTTTACCGGGCGCAAATAAGTTGTTGGCGCGCGGTATAACACAAAGGTAAGGGAAGAGTATCGCTCGCATCGCCTATCCCCACCATATCATTCCAGGAAACCTGAAGCTCGGCCAATAACAACCGAAAACAAAACACTTCTTTTGTCTCCCGCATGAACACATAACGAGTGTGCGGCTCTTCGGCCTGTAGCGCATTAAAATCAAAAATGACATGCGAACGGGGGATGTCTCTATAGTGAGGGACCAGAAACAAGGCACTTGAGGAGTAATTTTCTCTGATTCGCCCAACAGATAGGGACCATCCCTCTCCCTCACGCATTTTCAATTTTGACGCGCCATTGGCAAGAGAGACCCGCACATTCGTTGCGTTGTAATGTGAACGACCAAAGGAATGTTTATTTTCGGTTGTCATTCGTCGATTTCAGGTTTCCAGGACCGACATGGCGGGGATAGGCGATGCGAGAGCAATTTCCCCTTCCGTCCCAAGTGCCTTGTTTCTGGTCTCTCACTATATCCGTCAGGCGAATCAGAATGAAACACTTGCCACAGGCCAACAATTCCTTTGCGCCCGGTACAGCCAAACACCTCGGTAAACCGAAGGGCACACCCAACTCAAATACCTTTATTCGTCGTGATTTTACCTCTCAAAAATTTCATCCAGCGTCTCCAATAAATGAAAACCTTCAACAAAGGCGTAAAATCAGTGGGAAGGAAGGCCGTTTACGATCGAAAGCGAGAATAGCAGATGTATAAAGCAACTCGAAAAACTTCCTCCGAGAATCGTAAGGGACAAATGTTGCCGTGCGTAGACGGCGCGTTTACAGCTTCATTTTCGAGTCCCTTACGGCGATGTATAGATATACGTACATATACGTGCGCAAAGAAGGGAGCGTGTATTTTCGTTGCGATCGCATCCGAGACGAGGCGATGCAATTGCTCGAAGAGATCTCACGGGGGATGGTAGCACGACGGGGACCGGGGTTGGTAGTCGTGGCGGTCCTCCTTGTTCGGACTCGTTTGTACAGACGGGGATGCCGTTTCGTAAATGTCTTCTCGTATAACGGCTTCTTATTGCCCCACGTACGACGTCGACACGACTTTCTGTCCCGTTTCCAACCTCCACCCTTCGATCGCGATCAACCCCTTCAAGACAGCTCCCCTGCAACCTAGCACGATTTCGATGTCTCCCTGGCTTCTTCTCTTTCTCTTGTTTTCAACGATTTCTCCCCTCCACTTTTTCCCTTACCTTTTGCTTTTTTCAGTTTTCTCTTCAACTTTTATATTCTTCATTGTTTCTTCGATTTCTTTGTTCATCAGGTATTGACCTCTCGCTTTGTACTTAGAGCCTTTCTCTCGCAAGAATCTTTGTCTACTCTTACCTTTTGCCTTGTTTCAGTTTTTACGTTGCCTATTGTTTGTCTGCTGTGCTCCTCCCGATATTTGCCGCTTTCTGTCTTGATTCTGCTACATTTCTTTCATCGAGGAGATTATTTTGCTACTCTTGATATGCACCTTTTTCTTTATGCGTTTCAGCTTTCTTTCTACAAGCCTCCACCTCGCTTCATCGCGCCCGATTTCTCTAAACCTTTTTTCACTTTCTCTCTTCAAATATCGCTTTCTCCCGCTGCTTCTGTTTTACCAACAATTCTCTTCACCTTATTTCATCGCCCGCTGCATTTCAAATTCTCTTCTCATTATCTCTTGCCAAGTAATCCCCACCATTGTTGCTTCACTTTTCTCAATATCTTTCCTTCCTACAATCATCCACCTCTCCAGCGCCATACTCTTCATACAATTTCTCTAACTCTCTCCTCTTCTTCTTCTATCCAATATTTTTTCTCGTTGATGTCTCTGTTTTGCCAACATTTTCTTATCTTCCTTTACCAAGCATTTCCTCCATCCCTTCCGTTTCGCCAGCTTTTTTCCCACTTTCCCTCGCCAACCATTTCTCTTTCTCCCACCGCATCTACCACTTTCTCCAACCAAGCATTTCTCTCACACCCTTTCCCCCTTCGTCCTGCTAGGCTTCTCCATTCCCAGTCTTCTCTCCGTGAACAGAGTAGACGAATGTGCAGCGAATCCACGGCTGCCACCGGCTTTAATATCTCGCCTCGATAAAGCCGCGAGAATCGCGACTGACTGTCGGAATTCTCACGCGGTGGAAAAATGGAAATATACCGTCTCTGCGAGTCCCGTCGAGAGGCTTACACCCGTGGAATAAGTCCAAGTGATTTCCGAATCGATGGAAGAAACTCCGAAACGTCTCGGCATCTCGAATCTCGCTCACGTGCCGAACTATACATATACTTATGGAACGTTCCACTATGGAAGGATAGAAGAGACTATGGATACATTTTCCCTTGCACGGGAATTGGACAGGTGAAAGATTTGCCGTCGTATTCGTGTATCGTATTCTGCCAAGAATTTGCATAAGTGTTCTATCTCTCTTAATTCTACATTACATTGTTGTATAATAATTTTCTCGCGATTTATCTTGCGATTCTCCGTTGCACTCGTGTGTCACGTACTGCCAAGAATTTCGATATTTCTTCTATGTTTTTTAACTCCAGGTTAAGCATTTTTTTAATCATTTTTTGCGATGTTTATTACTGAATTATTTTTGCTATTTTCCATCGCATTCGTGTATGGTATACTACGTGGAATTCGCATAAACGCTCTACTTTTTTTATTTTCGTATTACATATTATGTAATAATGCTATATTGTATTTACTTAATTTTGTAGTATATTTTTCCTTTTTTTCTAAATATTCTCACCGAATCTTTTCAATATTTTCGTTCGACAGTCAAAGTTCAGCAGTTTGTAAAATTGCAATTATTACGCGCAACACATCGTGCGAAAAATTTCTCGTTAACGGCTGAAAGAAAAAATCAATCCCACGGTGAACTTATCATGTAGCGTATAGAAAGCGCTGGGTGATAATTAACACATTGTCACAAGTTAATTCGTGTTTTCATCCCGAAACGTTTTTGACCGGTCACTAGATAGCTCGTGTTTGCATTTGCATTAGCTATTTAAATTTTACCATACCAAAAAAATTGCTAAAATATATAATATGTATAAACTATAAATATATGTGGGATTGGTTATATAGATGTTAAAAATATAAGGTAAAACTAAGTTTATTAACTAGAACTATATACTAAATGCTAATACAAAATGAATATAAATCTGAACTGCCTCGTGTGATCGCTTATAAAGAACTAAAAACCATTCGCTCCGCTCAGTCACTCGTTCGTACTTATACATCCGTGCACTCATTCATACATACGGACATGCATTCCTTAACATAGGGATCGTAGGGCCTCCGCGGCACGTAACTTACAAACATCCGCCTAAACTAAACAGTCTAGGCGGTCGCGATGAGGCCATACCTCGATTATCGATACCACATATATAGCAGATATATACAAAGTTTCGTTTAAATTCATTATGTGTAAATAAAGTATACTGAAGTTTATTTAGATTCTTTCAATTTCATACTCAATTACGGAAAAAATAGCCGGCGACATGAGTTAACTTCTACGTAAAATTGCCGGTCAACAATGTGTTAAAAAAGCATGGCTTAATAATCGAATATATTTTTAATCAGCGCTAAAATGGTGTTTCCGTTCCGAAAATACGAGGGGGAAAATACATAATTTCATAACTACGGTGAAAGATGAAGTATTGCACGTATGAAAAAATTCAGTGAAACGGAAAATGGTTGTATGAATGCTTTCACAGGGCCAAAGGTATGCAAAATACTCTTGCATACTAAAGCATTCTTTATGAAGTGTATATTCATAGATTTGAATGTATGAATGGAAACTATATTAAATCGTAGAATTGTGTGCCGAAGGTTGTCCTACTTTCATTTTTCTATGATGCTTAGCTGTACGTTTTCAAAAATTCAATGTGAATCACAAGCTTTTCTCCGTGATTAACTTCGTTATATTTAATTACGTGAGGGAGTGTTTCTTTTACTCACTTTTTAATACGTGGGAATGTACTTACGGAGAACGTTATTTCTCAAAGTCACGCGAAGCGTAAGGAACTATCGATTTCAGTTCTTTCGTTCAGATTTATCATTCAGATCCGTAAATGGTAGTAATAGAATTTTCTCATTGCTGGTATTAGGAATATGCATAAATTTTCTGCGCGTTAATTTAAGAAAAAGGAAATTTACTGTTTAATATGAACGATGAAAGGGTACCTTCTATGGTGAACGTGGGGCGACATACTTCATCCCTGTGTTTTCAACGAGGTGAAGTATGAAAGACGAGGAAAAAAAGCACTCGCTGATATTACTGTACAGTAACTTGAATAATATAAATAAATTTTATATTAATATATTTACGTTGAAGTAAGATAACACGTAAGAATTTATTAAAACCGATAAGTAAGAATCGAAATATCAAAATATTTGCTATAAAATTATATGGAAATATAGTGTTCAAAAAAATTTAGAGATTACTTGCTTTAATGATTCTGTTGAATAAACATGATATCGAGTATTGAAATCCTCTTATATATTGCATAGAATATCTTTTTTGGTAGACTACATTTGAAGATGATTTCTCTCTTATAATTAGTCTCTGTGGTGAAATGCAACATACCTCAGGTTTATTTTATTTATCTTTTAGTGATCGAGATGTATTATCATTATAGAATACGTCATGCATTGAGCAACTCAATGAAATATTACTACTTTTAATACAGGTATAATTTCAGTTATTTTTTCAACTATTAAATATTACTATTCATATATGTACACCTGTTGACATTTAATAGGCTTTATATTGTTATAGAAATGTAACACTTTACATTGAAGAATTACTAATGATATAATGTTACAAATCCATTTAAATACGTTAAATAGCCGAATCTTGAATGTGCCGGCAATTATAATAGTGGTTTTAAAATTTTATATTTTATTTCAAGCTATATTTTATTAAAGCAACTATCAATTCATAGATTGGTGCAACAAAAAATAAATAATACCATTAATTTTTCTAATTTTTGACATAGAATAATTTCACAATCACCGGCACAAATAAAAAATAAGATGATCTAAACAAATCAAACACCTCTCTCCATAAAACAGACAGCCGCTTCTATATTACAAGCTCTATTACACGATCTCCAATCCCAAATAGAATTCCAGCAACCCAGAAGTCTGATTTTCAAGCATGTCCTCGCATAACGATCGAAAAGCTTCGATTGCTCGAGGATCAATAGACTTCGGTAATCAGAAACGAGGGAACTCAAACACGCCACTCATCAGGTGCAGGGTTAAACACAACTGATGTTACCCCTTCACACTTGTCAGGACGTACACGCTCGCCGGTTTGTATATTCCACGTTAATTTATACGCTCTTAAACGCGGCCGTGCTTTCGGGGCCAGACAATATCGATTGCCTGTACGACACAATTGCTCACAAGCATAAAGCTACGAATTTGTGGAACCATTTAGTGTGAAGCGCATTACACTAATGAGCGGCGAATTATGTACATTGCCGCAAATGTATTACTGTGCTTGCACATCGCAGGAGGATGCGTCGTTACGTCTGGTAACAATTTTCGGGGGTTGCGGGGGGTGCAGGTATTAATCGTGTCGCGTAAACATGGTACTGCTATATAAATTAACGGGATCGCGTTTGGCCGATCTTATGCGAGCGAGATTCGCTGTCGGAGAAACGAATGGTTTCAAAAATGCAGGGCCGGGTAGAAAAATGTTGGGCCCTAGAAAAAAAAAACTCACTAGTACTATGCGGAGATGGTAAATTTCCATCCAATTAAATTAGTTCTCTTGCCGCAATCAAATGTATTCGTTACTTTTCGGCGCTATTGGCTGAGTCAATCACATCTACAAGTTTATCGCGCGACGGAAGTCGCCAGAATGAGATGGAGCGATAACAAGCGACGGCTAAAACGCATTGTTATAGTGATCGGCTCAGGATAATAAGGATTGATATTTATTAACAGGATAAAAATATGCTTTAATGCTTTAAGAGCATTAAAATGAAAAAAGAATAATAAAATATTTAAGAAAAGAATTGCAACTTGAAAACATGTATAGCTAGAATTCAATTTATATTACCTCTTCATATACCTTCGCAGATACGAAAGATTTAGTTCTATACATTGCGTCCGAACTAGAGGGGTTAAGGTGGAGTGCTAGGCCCAGTTAGATATAGTGAGGGACCAGAAACAAGACACTTGGGACGGAAGAGGAGATTGTTCTCGCACTGCCTATTCCCGCCCTTTCGGTCCTAGAATCCTAAGATCGGCGAATAACAACCGAAAATAAAACACTCCTTTCGTCGTTCACATGACGACGCAACGAATGTGCGGGTCTCTCTTGCCAATAGCGCGGCAAAATCGAAAATACGTGAGGGAGAGGGTTGTCCCTATTCGTCGGGCGAATCAGAGCAAATTACCCCTCAAGTGCCTTGTTTCTGGTCTCTCAGTATAGATATTCTCTCTGTGTCGTTCAGTTTGTAGGGGTTCGGCAACTTACCATCTCTGCATAGCACATATATGTTCAGATAGTGACGTCTGCCACTATGAAATGCGTTGCTAAATATTTTTAAAATGATTAATATATAACATTTTTCCTCTTTACGAGTTTTAACTGCAGTTTCAAAAAAAAATTATAAACAAGGGGCTGATATCCAGGTCTCCTTTAGACTTCCAGCAAATAAGCACCAAGCAAGTATTAGGTAGTACAAGTGATAATTCTCTATAACCCGCATTTTTTGTAGCGTTTTAAAATTAATCTATCGATTGAATAATGGCGTGGATAGCATTTTAAGTAAGTAGTAAATTTTATTTGATACGATTTTATGTTAAGGAAAGCCTATGACTTTCTACAATGAAATTGCGATCAAAATTAGGAAGATAAAAAGCTTATAAGCGCAGAATATAACGGCAATTGCATGGTGTAATACCTTAACAAGTTACAGACTATTAATAACAATGCTCATAATTTAAAAATCTTCCAAGCACGCAATGGACATGCCTTCTCCCTCCATTCTTTCGCACTCCACATACATATCTGCCATGCACACTCATTTTTTATATATCCTTTTCCACTAAAACCCTCCACATTTTTGGACAGAGTCACGTAAAAGCGCACAGCATAAATTTCCCGTCGCAAAACCGTGTTAAAAGACACATTGAAATCTGTCGTTTTTAATATCTTCAGGAACAATAAAAGTAACAGTGGCTTTTCACATATACAAAATATAACGTCGCAAAAACATGAAAAATCTTAATAAAATAAGAAAATACCTTCTGATCTTTCGCAGCTCAAGAGAAAGAACAAGGAATTTTGTCGGCGTCGTTAAGACAAAGGGAAACGGAAAGTACGATAAAAATAAAGGGAACAAAAAATTCCGCCGATAGGGTAAGCCAGATAGCATACGAAGGGCTGACTGGAAAGGGAAAGAAGGGTGGGCGATTTCGTTGGAGGCAAGACGTATTATATGCAGTGTTGCCGCACAACGAGGGAAAAGGAGAAAAGAGAAGAGAATAAGAAGGAGGAGGGTAACGGGAGAAAGAGGGAGATCGTCGGCGTGTGCTCGGATTTTAGTTGTCGGTGTCAGCGTTTTTTAGCATACTGCCATTTCGGCGTTTCCCGAGATGCGTGCGCGTGCAAAGTCGTGCGCGTGCACGGCCGGAAATACATGGAGAACGGCCAGTCCTGCGGTGTATGGCACAGCTTAAAAGCCATCATAAATATCCTGTCGTACCTTGCGCTCACCTAACTCACGTAACAATCGCTATCTCCATTCGGTCTAATTTAAATTCGGGAGGAACCTATGAGACTGCGTAATAATAAATAAGAAATAAATGCTTGTGTAGTATTCTTGCATTTCTTTGCACTTGCAATTAATTTAATTTCTTGGCATATAGAAGCAGATTTGTATGATAGTATAGGGTCCTATTCGAATTTTATCCCGACTAAGCCCCCAAAGAGTATAGGGTACTCGGCTGTTGGATATAATCGAACAAGTTCCCTTAATTATTATAAACAGGGTACTTCACCTAACTTGATCACCTTCAATACATCGCTTATTTTGCATGACAGAAAAAATGTCAGAGGTAGAAAATATTCTGTTTGATGGCGCCAAGACGGTGATGGGCCGAATTTTTTCTCAAGATCATTTTTTTCGAGATTTCAAGGTCATGGTATTTTCTTTAACTGGGACTGCATATTTTCACTACAACAGTCTTATAGCTTATAAAAAAACGAATCCAACTAGGTACAATATGTTGACCTTCACATGACCTTTCGCGAGAAAATTATCGCTTTGATAAGAAAATTATCGCTTTGATATCGTAGTAAAAGTTGTTAGTCTTCTTTCAGAAAAAACTTTTCAATAGCTTTCATAAAAGATGTCTCATTTCTCGTAACGACTTTTATAATTCTTTATAAATCATCGCTGTTATGTAATTGTGGATTATTTATTGACTTTTGGTGTATTTATCTCGAGTGGATTTGATGGAATCGAACCAAATGTTCATACCTCATTATCGATCTCCCAATTTTACTCAATTTGATGGGAAATGCACATTCGCAGGATCGTGTTCGCTCTCGTCAGCTTTGTAGCCATGAAAGTTAGAAAGAACCGCTTCGATATATACTCCAAAATTGTCAAAACGCTTCTTGTGTATTCATTTCTTTCTCGACACGAATGAATCGAAAAAACGCGCTATAATATATCACAAACGCCTTTCCCCTGAGTTCCAACAATTACAGCCTAAAATCTCCCCACCAAATTTCCATAAATCCTCGCGTATTCCTCAAAGCGACGCAATTCGAAATACAAAACATCAGCCGATCGTCTGCGTTTTTCTTCGCGCAACGTAGAAAAAAGTGTAAGACTTTCACTTCGACAGACTCTGCAGCAAAAACGCGTAATCCCTACTTATAAATTCCGTGCTTCATCTAGGCCGCCCTAAATCGATTCAATTCCATCGGAATACGAAGTATGCGAACGGCACGGTCGCCTTGGTTCTCGTTAGCCGAAAGGCCGAAAATGTCTGAAATGTTTTCCGAATATGGCGCATCCTGTCCCGACGAGTCTGCAGGAATATTATGAGAATTTAAACGATTCCCGCGGAACACATCCGAATTCCGGCGAGCCTGTCTGCACGCGCCGTTCAACGATATTGCGATATATATTTCAATAAAATATTGAGACAGGCAGCCACTGGTGGCACCGCGGCGCCTGGCAATAATATATTGAATATTCCCTGTCGGATTCTACGGAATATAAAAACGAGGCACAAAATAACCGTTAGACCTGCCCTGAATATTAATATCGGACGGGTGTAAAGGTGCACGCATACCCGAAAAACTCGATGCATAACGTAGATACACAGGATCCGCGTGTCTCGCGACATAGCATGCACGATCGGCGTATTTTTACGACGGCTCGAACCGATCGACTTTCCGAAGGAAGGTGGCCAGTTAGGTGGAAATCGAGGATGCAGACTCATGGTGTCGCGGGTTCTCGTTCGTGAGCGAAACTTACGCTTCTCGTCGATTTATACTGGGAATATCGATCATCCTCTCCTTTACGTCTTTCGGTCGATCGACTGCGTATCTCTCCGCTGAATGATCGTCCTATTTTATCGTTTAGTTTTACGGTTTGTCAAGAGTAATTTCGGTTTAAATCTGTAGACGTAGGTCGGGGGTTTTAATAATACTCGAGGCTATCTTTAACTATTTTTCATGACGATCGATGGAGGATGGAAGTAATGAAGTTTATACGATTTTGAGACTTTGTGATTGAATGGAAAATTTTACAAGATTCGCTAGCTGATGGCGCATTGCTGATCTGCATCAACATAAGCGTAGAACTAAATACTACTTACTCCTACTTTTTTAATTCACATTTTTAATTTTTAATTCACATTTGCGAGCAGCGACCCATAACACATTAGAATGATAATTTTGACATGGGACCAACAACTTTTCGATGCGCATGTGTGCGATATTAAATCCGCCATTTTATTTTTGGAAATTTTGACTTCAAATTCGTAATCAGCGACCCAAAATATATTAGAATACTGATTTTGGCGCGGAATCGACAACTTTTCGATATACGGATACGCGACCCAAATAATTCTAATGTGTCAATTTTTAGCTAAATTGAAGGACGTTTTGAGGTTTTCGCAAGGATTCCGGCAAAATCGACCACAGTGCGCCGTTCCATTGAACTTCATGGGTCATCGTTTATCTCTTCAGACTAGGCCCAAATCAGAATCTTCTACATATCCTCAAGAGTTGCTTTCTCGAAGCATTCGTCTTTCATCCCTCTACCTTCCAGCTAATCAGAAATACCTGTGTCCTTGAATCTTGAATTTCTACGTTTTGCCGCTGGATTACAAGATGTTGCAAATTCTCCGTCTCGTCCTTGTCCTTTGTCTCTAACGTAAGGTCGAACGCTCCCGGGTCTTCTAATACTACACCTGTAATTTTTCATAATCTCAAAAGTAACTGAATTGCCGATAACGAATCACGAGCTTGCGACGTAATTCTTTCAATCCGGTCGCGTTATGACGAACGTGGATCCCTTGACTGATAATTAATCAAAGTCAAAGGACACCGAGCGTCGTCGCGCTGTTTACTTTTCAATTCGGAATATCTCGTATCACGGAGCTGATAGGTATCCGTGAGTTCTCCTCCTTTTTTATTTTCAAAGTGCATGATCAAACTGAGGGGTATTAATAATGCCCGGTACGAGGCGGACATAGCGGCAATCCCCAAAGGATGATGCGTGCGATCGCCCGTTACGGCTGACTGATTAGCGGCGTATTAAAATTGAAAAAGAAACTGCTAATTATTACTCTTAGGGAGTATATCGAACGTTGAATCTACCGGGCGTAAACTGGCCTCTGGCACGCAGTGCACGATAATGTAATAAAGATGGCATACTTGAGATAGAAAACGTAGTAAACTATGGAAGCACGCTCGCCGGTGGACCGAAAATAACCATATTTCTCTCGTCATTACCCTCTGTACTACGATAGACCGTTTGAACGAGGTAACGATGCTCGAAGTATTATAACGTGTATTAATATGAAATTGTTTAACTGTAATCGCGCGCACGATTATTAACGTGCTACTCGGAATTTAATGCAGGTGATAGAAACCAAAGTGGTTTTTTAGAATTTTCGCCCGCGCTTTATCGACTTGGTTATTTCGCATTTTTTTTTATTAGAAATTACTGTATCGCATTACGGCGAGGTTTTAGTACTGTGGTAACTTTGGCTATAAAGGACCCTATGTTTTTATATATTTTTTATAAAGCCAAATAGACTTGCAGAAATCCAGTTCGGGTAATTTCAGCCTGACTGTTATGCCTTTTTTTATTATTAGAAATATTGTATCAGATTATGAGGCTACTTTAGTGTTGCATTAAGTTTGCCTGTAAAAGTCACTATATTTTGATACTTATTTTCCAATGTGTAATAGTGTAATAAATTAGTCTTTTACATTTAAATAGTACTAAGAATTTAATACGAAAAAATAGTCTATAGTTAAGGAGAGTTTAGTTCAAAGTGTATCACGTTGCTCGTTAAAGTTTCATTAGAGGCTGTATCACGTTTATGGAATAATTGTACATCTAAGAATGATTGATCGTCAGCATATTCTTAATATCTTTTTGAATCAATGTAAAACAATTTAATCAATTATTACAACCCACACGTTTACTTCAATACTATGTCTCAGTATTTTGATTAATAAATTAAAATATTATCACCTTAAGCAATTTGCCTTTTTCTAAAAATTAGTATCGTAATGCAGATTGATTTTAATGTCGTGGCAACATCAGCACAAAAATTTCATACATTCCGTCATATAATTTTGCGTATTTTTTAAATAAACTGCCGGAAAGGTTCCTCCATGAAATTCAAATTTATCAGATTCGAGGCGCGGTTAGACAATTCAAGTAACGATGGGTATTCGAGATGGAATTCTGACGATTTGTGAAACGTTACGCGATAAAGGATTGAAGTCCTTAGTCCGGTTTCTTCCTCGAAGCAATCTTTCCCCTTTGTTTTGCAGCACCTTGAATATTCATACGAGGAAGGCGACTCGGCACTTTCTTATTCCGTGATGGATGGGACTGGCAAAGCAGAATGAAGCCGAAGAGACCTACTTCTTGGATGGACGGATGGACAAAGACGCCATCCATCACGTTTTCTAGTCAGCCGAACATTACCTACTTCTACTTAATTCCCCTCTGCTAGATAACCCTTGCTTTGAACCGAACTCGTATTGAAGACTTATCATTACAATGAGAAACATATTTTTTAGTAGTCTTTCAGGTATTTCTTCATCGTCATGATAGCACTTTTAAATACCATAATATCGTATAAATTGTCTAATACATGTAGTCGTAATTATGACAGTGGTCTAGGTTTTTTTATTGATTCGAGATATTCGGATTTTTTAATTGGATTGCGTGTTCAGACCTGTGTGATTAGATTACTATCATCTCAATAAAACGGTTGAATTTGTTGATATTTCAACAAAGCAGTTTCATCTTATTTTAATGCACCTGCATTGGTGCCAGTAGAATAAGTGGCAAGTTCAATTTTTTATATCTTTGTCTTACTGTTAGACCATTTCTATAATTGACGGCGTATATGTCAGCTAATATTTATAATAAATATCTTCAATTCTTAGAAACACTTTCATGCAGATTTCAAATGCTTCAAACCTAGATTTATCCGAAGACACAATCTGGAAGTATTATTGCTGTCTGTTTCTATAAATAAGCATCATTCAAGTCTCGAATATCTAAAAACATAAAAGCAAAATCAACACGTAATTTTCATCTCACCACAGCCGCACGAAATTCGCTTCCGTTGGGTTACAACCGATCGTGCAATGTAGGTAATTGATTTCAACAAAAATTCCCTCTGAAAGCAGGTGAACTCTATAACAGGGAGCATTAATACGTTGATCAGATGTTAAAATAGCACGTCGAGCGATCCCCTTTGCGCAGGGAAATTGTCTTTTGATAGTTCAAAGTGCTAAGTGAATTTCGGACACTAGTGAAACTGGGAGATATGTCCCATCGTAAGTTCCGCAGTCCGTGGATCATTCAATTTGTACGTCGGCGCTGTGCAGCGAGTTTGATAATATGTAGATTAGTTCGGATGCTTCGGTGAATTTCAGGGTACGCCATTCGTGAAACGCATCGAGACAGAAACGTTTAATCCGTCGTTTTCCCTCTCTCTCTCTGTCACTCACTCTCTTTCTTTCTCTCTTAATTCGCTCACATTAAAAAGACTACTGGTGAATGAAAGCAACCAGCCAGTATTTTACTGTGATTTACAACTCTCTCTAATTCAATTTACCGCTGCGTTCTTCGATTCATTGGAATATCAATGAAAACTATAATTCACTGCACTCGAGTAGAATTTTAGTTTGTTAAATCATTTCGGCAATTTCTTTTCAGCGGAATTTGAGATGTTAAAAAACAGGGCAGTGTTCTGCTAGTCATCTTACTGGTCATTAATTTTTGGTTGCATGTCAAACTAATCGATGCCTTGAAAATGAAACTTCCTGTGATACTTCACGGTGAAACAATTTATGTTTTTTTTTCGTTCTTGCACTAAATCATTCTTTCCTATTTTAATTGTTTAACATCTTCCTTTTTTTGGTTTTAACTGCTTTCATCACTCTACTAAGTCAATACAGTTTCAGGTGGATTTTCAACCAACGAGGCTGTGATTTATTAATTGATAATAATTTAAGAAAAGTCTTCCAGTGATGACAGAGATTTGAATTGCGTCTCATCGATCGAAAGTTCCAGCTTTTAAGTTCATACTTCCCATAATCTATTTACATACATCTTGTTGTATAGATTGGTGTGTTTTAGATAATGAAGTAGCGTTTGAAATCGATTCGCTGTCCTTTAAATTGTCGTTTAGCTTGAGCCGTATGCTGAACTGTTGTTTGATTATGCCGTACCTTCGGCAATGATTAATGACGTCCTCCACTGTTAGGCGTACCTTGCATAATTCACCCTATATCTCCTCAGCAAAGAAGAACCCTCGTATTATTTGTTAAGATTGCTTGAAATCAACCCTTACGTTATTAACTCGTTCGCTACCAACCGTCACACATATGTGACACAGCAGTTTCTTACCGCAGCCCCACGTCACATATATGTGACAGACGTTTTTGGACATTTTGCTAAGGCATGTTCAACCCCTTGGGTACATTTGACGACTAAGTTTCGTCATGCACTTGCTTTGCCTAAAAAAACGGATGACGAGTATAATTCGTCAGGAAAATATTATCAGGATTTCAAAGACACACCAGACGCTCATCGAGTAGTTATAGTGAATGTACTAGTGAAGAATTGCCCGAGGAATGAATTTTTGTGATCTCTTGCATATATTTTTTTTGTGATCCCTTGAATAATGTCTTTTTTCTCATATTGCTTCTTTTATGCATATAGATACGATTTACAATACTAATTACTAATCTATGTACGAAACACCGCTCAAATAAATGAATTCTCACACAAAGTCTCCTGCCTTTATATACTGCTGCATACATCAGCAAATTAAATCCGTTTCAAACGCAAGAATTTTTTCAAATAAACTGGTACCCAAGGGGTTAAACATGTTGTGTATTGAACAAAATTGTTAAGCTCTAAAATGGTAAAATGTATGAAGACTGTGCTTGGTCTGCCCTCGCATTAGTTTATTTAGAGTTTGTACAGCAGTTGAATAGGTCGGTTGAGCAGAGCAAGTGACATTAGCAGGCAAGTAATTTTTGAAAAAGAATACATTTTGTGACACCAAATTATTAAAATTGTTATGTAAGTATCTAGAAATATGTAAACTATACAATTATTCTTGCATTTTATAACTTTTAATAGAATCATATCTGTCAACAAAATGTTGAATTTTTGTTAGAGACCCCAAATGAAGAATAGCCCAACGTCACATATTTGTGTCAGTTTGAAAGAATGTTTATTTTACTTTTTTAGATTGTTCTAAATACACATACCTTAAATTTATTCCAATTGGTTTCATATAATCATGAAAAAAATCTTGGGCTATGGTGGATGTTTTCTCCAGGAGACCCTGGTAGCGAACGAGTTCAGAGTAACTCCAGTCAACCACCGCTTTGAGTTAATTATACAAATTTTCCAGGGAGGAAAACTCAACCCTAACTTAACGTCATAATAATCGTAGGAATTTTCTTAAAAATAGACTTACACCCCTATAAAAACGATCAATTTTCCAATATTAAAGAAAAATTTTAAAAATGTACAATTACTTACACCAAAAAGAAATTATTACACACCGCAAAGTCTAAAACACTGTCCGATAGAATTAGAAGACCACAACTCCGCCGATGTAAAACGTATTATCCCACTTAAAAGCAATCTCTTCACGGCGATTGTTATCCGGTCGTCGGCGTAGCGCAACATACGAAAAAAGAAACGTGAAGGAAACTGAAGCGAAGGAGAATCGAGCAAACTATGAAGGGGTGAAAAGGGAGGCAAGCCCGGTCGGTGTTCGCGGGATCACGCACGCGATTATTCTCACCGACGTCGGCGACGTCGGTTGATCGAGACTGGAGTGTTCGTAAGTACGGCAATCTTGGGGAGGTAATTTTGTGCAAATAGTAATATCGTGCAGACCTACCGGCTGCCAAAGGCTTCTACTTCTACATCTACCTCTCTGCTTCTACTAGCAATGCTACTGCAACTGCTACTGGCAATGCTGCTGCTGCTACCAGCAGACCGACGTTAATCCAAGTAGCCTTGCCTCGCGTGTCGGTCTATCGTTTTCATTATGGCCACCTTCTTCGATATAGTCAGATAAAACCAATTATAACCTATCCACCCTCGCCGACATCAAGCCAAACGTTGTCAGCGGCCGTGAACTGGGGTGCCTGCGGAGACGATTTTACTTGCAAACCAGCCATTTCACCCTCGTAAATATATCCACCCTGTGGTCGCGCACCGCGGTCCCGCTTACGTGGCGCGCGACCGATCATCCTCCTTTCAGGAATTTCAGGAATCACTTTTGCCACCCGTACGTTCTACCACTCGGCTTACGATGATCCCATCTGCCCTGGAAATGTCACGGGTCTAAGTGCGATTTAATGATAATTTTATGTTCGTTAGATTTTGAGAAATAAGCCACCACTTTGGCGTCCGTGGATACATGGGATGCGCTGTAAGGATGGTACATTGAAACCGAGAGGGGAATTTAAATCATGGTGACGGTGGGAGATGTTGTTTCTGATGCGATGAGAAGAATGTCTGTTTTACGGTGAATGTTTTTAATGCTGTTAGGTTTGCGAGTGGTTTTATTTGTGCTTTGGAGGGAGCACTAATACTAACGAACTTTTTGTTATTAAATATGAATTATGATATTTAACTACAACTGGCCGATAGTGCTGGACAAAATGATAAACGCCATGTGATCTTACGAGTTTTCACTTCCAGTATTCTTTGCAATTGTGCAATTCGCCGTTCGTGTGTTTCAATTTGTCGACACATAGAAACGTATATAAATTCTGGTTATAGGCTTGTTTAATTTTTGTCTTAATTTCTTGAACCTAAAGATGTATTGTCCAGAAAGATATATATACTTTTTTTTGGATATTGCTATACTCCTGCTCGTTATTCATATATCGTAAATGATACGCACTTTAAGTTATTTAATTGTATTTAATTTAATTTATTGTTGTTGACGGGGATAATAACCCTTTAGTATACATATTAACATAGGTACTAGCAGAAGTACAATACAGCAGATATTAATAATCAAATGAAGGAGGCAAAACCTTAAAGATACTTTGCTTAAACGATAATTCAGAGGTAAAAAAGTCCACACATTTACAAAATTTGTTCGAACTCATGATGACTCTATTTATGCAGTTAAATTTGCCGTAAGTAGTCCGGTGAGACTCACTATACAGAAAAATATGCGTTCTTATGGAAGTTATAGAGATGCTAAGTTTAAAATGACTAAGGATTCTGGAAAAGATATAATGCCATTCAGCACCCTATATCCAAACCATAGGTCCATCTTTGTACGCCTGTACTCACAGAGTACTCTAGTCACTGACAACAAATTTAACTGCATACTAATAAACGAATTTATAGTACATTAAATATAATAATATACGAATTTATAGTACATTAAATCTATAATTTGGGGGTACGTTTTTTAAAGAGAATTATATTCTGTCAATCGTACATTTCAAAGACTATAGGGATATGGGATAAAATAAAGTGAGTAGGTACTATAAGATTTTTCTACGATAACATCTTCGAGCATAGAACCTCAGTTAGAATTTTCGCTCGATTGTCTGTAAGAAATTTTTCCTATGAAATATTCAGTTACACGATAGTGTCGGTAATTCGGATGTTAGTTAAAACTACAGGTTGTCAAAGAAACGACTGCAGCAGGTGAAATTCAGAATATTAAAGTAAGCGAAAGTGGTCATTGAGGTAAATGTACGGATAGATTCTCGGATTTCCTGATAATGGGTTTCAATATGATTCTCGCGTCATAGCTTCTAGAAAATTGTACTACAAGTGCGATGCATAATAATATACATATATCACAGCTTTGATGGTTCAAGGAATCGAAAAAATTGTGGGCCATGAAATAATACATACTTCTGTGTCTTTGTAGTTTTTTTGTAGTACGCGAGATAAGCTGTTGCAGGTTGCATTACTTAAATCGCTTTTCAAAGATCTCGTTTGAAAATTAGCATTTCTGATTATTAATTCAATATATTCAGATAAATATATCAGAAGGAAATGAACGAAAGGACAAACAGGTCGATTGATTTATTCTTTCAAATTTCGTGAGAGAAGCTAACAAGATTAATGAAATTTAAAAAAAGGAATAACAAGCAATCACTTTGATTTGCTCGGTAAATGTCAGTATTAAGGAGACTTTACAAAAACATCTATAAAATTTGTAATATTCGATTATACGAAAATATGCTACAGCTATTGATACGCAGTATTGATAAAACAACCTTAATACATTGTTTACAAGATGCCCCAAAGACAACGCGTAACTGAGTAACATAAATCGAGTATTTTTTATAGATGACGAATGATAACTACTCAAAGATGACTGCCTGAAATATAACTCGAATGTCTCTGGAGAAATCCATGCTTCTCCCTTCCCCATTTGATAGCCGCCCTGCTGCCATCTACCAAAATGATTTCTAAATTTTTCATTAGCTGTTTATCCGAGGGTGTATCAGTCAGAGTCGGAAAGGCTCGAATACAGAATCACCCAAGGTCGAAGAAACTGAAACAAGAAAATTGGTCCTTGTACCTTCGAGGGGGTGACGGTTCGACCATCTTGCAAAACGTGAAAGGTGCTCCTACAGCTTTTCCAAGCTTCGTATAAGCAATTCACTTCTTTAACACTTTAATGGCCGCACGTCCACGCAGTTAAACTTCACCAGGGGTCGGCACTATTTTTAAAGAATTAAATAAAAAGAAGCTTTATATAAATTTACAAAATAATTGAACATGTGCGAACACACACTTTTAATAAAAAAACAATAAAAATAAACACAATATCCGTTCCTACAATATCTCAATATCAACAACACAGGAATGGAAATATGAACTTATGCTGCCAACAATATCAAAACATTTGCAAGAGAGGAAGAAGAAGGTGGAGTAATTTATGGCTTAATAATTATATTATATGTATTATGTTATCCGTCAATGACGTTTAGAGAAATCATCACACAGAGAGTGTATTACCGGCCAATAACCGTCGGCGGTAGCATCACACAAATGTGTGAGCGGCCATTAAAGTATTAATACCGAAATTTATAATTAACCCAAAATATTTTTGTCGTCGTGACTCTATTATCTATTATATTCAAATTACTCAGACATCGTCAAAGTAAAATTATCCAAAATCCACGAATAGACCCTAAATTCACAACAGAATTTATATCACGCTTACGAAAAATCGATTTACCATAAACAATAGGAAAAGCGGTAAAATATAACAAATAGCAGAAAAGTAAGTTCCAATGAAATATCGACATTCCCGATAAATCCACCGGATCCCTATATTTATGCGTTTCTTTGTTGGAAAGGAAAAGGTTATGCGCGGGTTATACACAAGTATAAGTGCATAACCTGTCGTACGAAGAAACACGACTTCCGAACACGGAATTCGTGGCTGTTGCACCTTGATGCATCGATCGCGATGTCTAAACGTTTCTCGGAAAAACGACATGCCGTGTTGAATGGAATTAACTAACCGCATGTCGGGAGTCCTTATCGTGCGAGCACAAAGCTACGCAGACTCGCGTTGTCGGGACGAAAAACGCGGTACTTTGCGAAGAAAAAATTACAATGCGTGCCGTTGAATCGACGAAAAGCAAGCCGGCGCCATCCTGCGTCGCGACGACGTGCACCATGTTTCTCGCATTCTCTCACGAAAGCTTCCCGTCGGACGTTTAGTTCGGGTAGATCTTTGATATGTTTCATAGAATCGTATGAGCTTACTGTATTTACTAACGTATGCAATTCTCGTGGAATTAGAAGCGTTTACTAGTAGAAAGAAATGACTCATCATTTAGCATTCTATTTTTCAAGCATTGTTACGCGTCGACCGCATACGTGAGGCCCTTTTCATTATTATAAATGAATCGACACTGTTTTACAAAATAACCAACGTTTATTATACAGCACGTCCGGTACAGAGGACATCCGGCCGTAGAATCACTTTGTTCTATTAGTTATAATAATTTATAAATCTCGTATTCCAATAACATTAACACATATTCGTCCGCTTGACGAAAATTCGTCATTTTTCAAACAATCAGCCACAGCCAAATGACGAAAATTCGCCAATTGTATATTACAGAGAATAATTGATTTTTGTTCTCCTAATTTTGAGTATATTAAAATAGTGACTGCAGGAAAGAAAAAAGATCCTTCAAAATATTGCAAAGTTCTTAACAAAAAAGTAGAACTAGCAACGTATGTGACTTTTGCAACATTCCCCTTCATACTGGCACATGTTTTGAACAGTACCATTCACTGAAGAATTATTAATTATTCATAAAATTAATGATTAAAAAAAATATACTTCATCTAAAAAAAGAGAGCAATAACTTACTGTTTTTAGAAATTTATTTAAACTTTTTTTATGGATTTAATTGTTGTCTTACTTCAAAAAGCAAAAAACAAATAAAAATTTGTATATAAAGATAAATCTGTTTTATTAATTTTCCAAGATTTTACTGAAAAATATATGATTTCTAACAAGTTACGTTGGTTTTATATAGACCATATCATTTCTACAGATAGCGTCAAAAAATGCCAGCATTTGGTGAATGGCGGTGCAAAAAGTTACCAGACGAATATATGTTAATTCTACTGGGTGCTACATGCGTAACCACATTAACCCTTATCGGTCGCTAGCTTTTCATACGTGATTCTCACTAGGTTGTAGCTGGTTTCGGTAAATATGCTAAAACTCTTCAGTATTGTAAGAACATTTTCGTTATTTATTTTTTGAAGGGGTATTACAAATGTATGAGTTCCAAATAATTCATCATTGATAAATCATCATCGTCACTGTCGATTTCAATCCAACCATTATCTCAATCACCAACATTTTCTCCTTCCATATAATTTTCTTCTTCATTTAAATTTTGTATAGGTATAATAATTTTTCTTTTTTTAGAATGTAATAAGGAGTCACTGCTAGTCTCATTAGTAGAATCAAAAACACTTTCAGAATTCTTTTCAAAGAATTCGCTGCCACTATCACTATGCAAAACTCATTAAATTTTCTTTGTTCATTTTTTGGGGCTGAAATATTAAAATTTGATTAAAAAAAGGCGCTTATATCACTGAACATGTTAATCACTCCGTTCATTATATTCAATTGATAAGGAAATTGTTCACACATTCCAAAGTCAGCGAGTTTAGACTCGATTCATTTTGTCACCTCACACGTGGAACACGACCGCAATGACAAAGTTCTGTTGTTACGTCAAAGGTGACTTACGACTGTTAAGGATTAACATGAAATTCTTATAGATTAACACTTTAATGGCCGCACGTCTACGCAGTTAAACTTCGCCAGGGCCGGCAATATTTTTAAAGAATTAAATTAAAAAAACTTTATAAAAATCACGAAATAATAGAACATGTGCGAACACACACATTGCTAATAAGAAAGCAATAAAAATAAACATAATATTCGTTCCTACAATATCTACACTTGTTCACGTACAACATAGGAATGGAAATAGCAACTTATGCTGCCAATAATATAAAAACATTTGCAAGAGAGGAAGAAGAAGGTGGAGTAATTTATGGCTGAATAATTATATTATATGTATTACGTTATCCGTCAATAACGTTTAGAGAAATCATCAAACAGAGAGTGTGTTACCGGCCAATAACCGTCAGCGGCATCATCACACACATGTTGTGTGATTGGCCACTAACAGTTGTCCCGACTATTGCACACATGTTGTGTGAGCGGCCATTAAAGTATTGACCCTTTGCACTCCGTTGTCGCCGCAACGGCGACATTGTAATAGAAGCTGATAACTCCGTTGTCAGATAAATCCGGGGTGTTTTTATAGTTTTTTATATCGTAAAACATAAGTTAAAAATATATACGCCTCTTTTTCAAGGGCAAAGCAAGATTTTCAATTTTCTACAGATGTATATTCGCACCGTGTAAATAGTTCTGGAGTATCTGGCAGCTCAGAATAAAAATTACTCGGACTGCAAAGGGTTAATATACTGAAGTAACCCTTAATCTGTCTGAAATTTTCAAATTTTTGACAGTTTTGAATACATGGTCTATCCGGTACTATGTAAAAGTGTGAATGACGGGTACAGTGTTTCACAGATATATCTAATTCCATCGATATAACACTTTGCTCCCCAGCTTTCGATAAAACTGCCAATTGTATCAAATCATTTACCATAACCGAATGCCAACGATAAATCTCAAACAAATATCCCCCGACATTCATAATCCTCTCAAATCCACAGCCCCTCGTAACACCCAAAAAAGCGATCCCATTACGACGAATCAGACGTGCCCCACGGTATCGTTGGTAATCGCACGAATTACCAGTTGCCCATTGGCAACGCTGTCAGCGTGATTTCCGCATCTCTGCAGTGAAATTACGCTTCAAAAAGGGAAGAGACAAATCGTCTATGGCAATAACTGTCGGAGGTCGCGGTGCTTCCGGAGACGAGGGTGAAGGTAAAAGTGGCTGGACATCGACATCGTGGAATATCCAGTACGATAGGTCGACACTTACCAACGACGACGACGACGACGAAGACGAGGAAGAAGAAGAAGGGCAACAAAACGAAAAGGGAAGTCGAAGATCGTCCGTTATATGGCCGCCATCCCCGGGGCCCCGGGTAATCCACTTGTCTTCCCGGCAAACTCACGGGCTAGCCTGAACTGACCTATCACGTCAGATGGCTAGGTTGCCTTCCGTCAGATTGCATTACAGGGCTAAGCTTTCATTAGCCTCGTCTGCCAAGCGACAGCTTAACCTTTCTCTGCCATTTCTGCCGGCTGGCCAGTCGTAACTGATAATTCACTCAACTTCACGACTGCCGCGATTTCTGCAGTAGCATTCCTGCTACCGGCTAATGCTATCTTCTAGTGTTACAGTTTACTCTTTTCGGTGATGATCATCCTGGAAGAGAGGCTGAAGAGGCGTACTACGTCCGGTGTTTGACTTACGGGGATGTTGGAGGATAGTAATGCGAGTAAAAAAAGGAGACGGGTTAATTGGATATGTAGAGGCGCGGGGAATTTTCAGAAGAGGGGGATTGATTAGAACTTTAGACACAACTCAAAATAACCAAATAACAAATAACGATATATTAAAAGGTTATAACTAATTAACGACAAATTAATACGACAACTGAAAACTCCTCTCAACTACAACTACAACTCAAAGCAAGTCGTGACAACTCTCAACTAAAACTACGCTACGCTCTGGACAACTCTTAACACGACACTTAATACGACTCTACTCTTAAAACGACTCTATACAACACTGCTTGTTCCTTAGCCTACGCTTCCTTATATTCTACTCGTTCATCCTTCTCACACAACTATTCACTCTCTCGCACTCGCACTCGCAATCGCACTCACTACGTCTAGAATATTCGGGCCTTGGGGGAGAAAACGGTCGGCCTGCTGACCTGAGCAGGACCCAAACCCCGCTTTCGCCTTCCCAGCCCTTCGTCACTCTTAAACCGAACTACCGATATTTTCCCGGCTCTACAGATATCAATAATGGTTAGTTGAGAAGCATTGTGTACTTATTGTCGTAGAAGAGCAAGTTTGGTGCCTTATCGATTTATCAGGATAATGGAAATTTATCCGTACAGTCACTTATCTTTGACAGAGTGGGTCATCGTGAGCTGGTACCACGTGCGTTAAGAAGTGATGTGGGCGCTTCAAGCTCACGAAGTCCATGAAACTAACTGAATTATGAAAATGGGTTATGGGAGTTATGGAGTTAAAGCCTCGAAATTTGAAGTAGTTGGTATCGGAGGTTTACAATTCACTTACAATTAATTTTTGGGCAAAATGAGTGGAGTATTTAAAATTGAAATATATGTATAATTGGATTTACGAACTCACGGGAATATCGAGATAGAAACTACTTTATTATAAAATACTAAGAGAAAGAATAAAAATACAAAAAATTACTATGCTACGGATCGATATTAATACTACGCTGTCGCTAACCAGACTGCCGAAACGCTCACCGGCTTCGGTCTTTCTTTCAGCGCGAGACCGTACATTGTTTATTTAGCCTACTACGCCGGTATAAACAGCCAGCATCCTTCATATATAATAACTATAAAAATTTCTGTATAATGGAGATAATAGAATTTTTACCCTCTCTAATTATGTAGTTACAGAAATACTTAACGTAAAGAATTTAAAGACCTGCTACAAGTGACGAAGGCCTCTAACGACTGTTAACGTGTTGTACACATATTACAAGTTGCTGGGTAAACATTTATTAATACTTTTTCCATGTTTGCTGCACTGAAGTTATTTTTGAATGACTATATCCGATTGATTTGTCTTATGGTAGTATCGTCTACGATTACAAATATCAAACAAATTAGATCTTACCTCACAATCTACAGTGCTATGTGAAGTGGCGAAGATGAAAATAATTAAAGATAAAAAATTCATGTTGCTCGTTTGAATTTTACTAAAGTTCATAAGATTACATGCTTCCGTTATAAAAAATTTGAATCCGTCATCTTTAAAAATCTACTTAAGCAATTGTGAGTTGCAGACATACAAATCTAAATTTTCAATCGTTGAAACGTACATCCGATTAGATAAACTCACGAAGATAAAACGGACGAGTATTACACACGTCAAAACGAGCGTCCCGAAATTCGTGAAATCACGAAATAGGTAATTGCATTTCGACGTACAAGTCGGAATACACGAACGAAGTTGGTCGGGGATTTTTTTCACGAATAGCAATCGGAAATACGGTTATCGTTGACTTGGAACTTTTAACTACCGCCATTTTCAGTAGTAACGTCCGCACATATGGGATGTTACGGATTCTCGATATTTAATTAACTTCCGTTCAACAATATTTCGCAAAGGAGAAATTACAACATGTTACTTCCGATGATTAATTGAATTTACGGTGAAAGCTTCATTTTTCTGTTTCTTCCGTATTAAAGCGGCTGCTTAATCAAACGCATCGAGTATTTTGATAAAATTTTATAATTCTATTACAGACACATACAATTAAACAATTAACTTTACCACTGTGAAATAAAATTTCAGATTATCCTGTTAATGACATTTATTAAAGATTAATAACCCATTGAAAGCGAACATGATTATTCTCCTAATTGTGTCTATCCATTAAATATGTACCGATAATTATTCACTTCCGTTAAATTCAATTTTATTAAATAGTAGTTCGTATAAATCGGTAACAAGCAATTAGCAACGTAATCCTAGTAATTTTCATTTTGATCCTTCACGAGTACTCTTATCGAGGTAATAATGTGTATGCAATTGAATAATAAATTTAGTAAAATAACGGGTACCAATTTAATGACAATATAATTATTGCAATTAGATATAAATATTACATTTGTTTGTCAAAAAGAACAACTAAGCCTTATTGAAACAGATAATCAGTTTCAGAAATACCTAAGGGGTTAAATAGAAAGTAATTTATTTTTCCGTGTGTATTTACGAATATATTGGACCATAAATTATATCTCAAATATAGGAAATCTGCAAGAGATATAATACAAAGGTACATCACTATATTGTATCCATTACATAGGTGTTACATTGATTAACACTAACCGTACTGTACGCGGCCAAATGACCGGTTTAACGGAAGGAAAATATATAATTTTTTGTGTTATTAACTGAACCCTGTTTTCTGCATTGTTTGCTATATTACATTGGCAACTTTTTGCACCCCTTTTGAAAAAATATTATCGTTATTTCGTAATCGGTCAAATAATATGCTACGGTTGGTAACATGGTACGGTCAGTGTTAACCCCTTGCCCTACAATAACGAGTGACACTCGTGATGAGGTAAATGGGATAGGAAATTTTCAAGTTTTGCAAAACCTAACAAATTGAAAATATTATTGAGTTGCAACGCGATAATATTATTCCTGTAATATTAATATTACGCTCAGTTATACGATATATCGAGAATCACCGATCAATTTTTGTTTTAGCAATTGAATTCTGAATAATTGCGGAGGCAGTCACAAAAGAGATCGTAGGGCAAGGGGGTATTATATACATAATGTTTACACTTTATTAATTTATCGTACAAGAATTGTGCTAAATTACACAATAACGTAATCACACAGGTGGGTCATCGGTAACTCAACAATTCTTCACAAAAGGGTCACAAATACTCACACATCCTCAAAATCATCACACTTGAAAAATGTATTACAAAACAGGTGCTATTCAATAATTTGCAATATTTTATCCCCATTCCAAGTGAGCATATGCGATATTGTTATTTGAATATTCAACTACGACTGTAATTCATTATTTCTATTTCAAACGGACAGCATCGAAATCAGAATGCAATTCCCTTACAAACGAACAGAGCGTTTAGCTATTGTTCAGTTTCGTTTGCCCGAAATTCGGCGAAATGAGAACCGATCCGGAAATTATCATAGTCCGTTCTGAGCGAGTGAATTCAATCAGATAACATCAACCGTAACTTCCATCCTTACCTTCGAATGTTTCGTACAATTAATTTCCCGGGCGAACTATTTGCAGTGTAGTTTTGAAATGTGCTTTTGTAGGAGAAATTGAAGCGTGCTTATTTCACCAGCAACGCCTCTGGCAATATATGCCCTTTACGTTCATTTCGAGTTCGGATTCTTGTCGGATTTACGCACCGCCACGAATACGGACGAATGGCTTTAAAGTTGCTACGTTCATTTCGTTCTCTTTTTGAAGTTACCGTTGAAATCGCATTTATCGTGCTTCCATCTCTTCCTGTCCTTCCTCTTTATGACTCACTTTTCAATATTAATATAAATTAAACGATACAATCGCTCGATTTCAGTTATTACAATTTATCGAAGATCTCCTTGAATCCGTTCGAAACCGAAACAATTTGAGAACGTCACTGTGAATATTCGCGCCGTTCAATCGAGCAACCTAAATCTCGATTGCTCCGTTCGGTGAAATTTCAACGTTATAATTAATTTAAATCAGCGTCGAAGTTTAATTATCGACCGACAGTGTGGAAGCTAGGTGTCGGCGTGTTTCGTGTCGTCTAATACAAGTTATTTTATTAATTTGACCTACTGATCGAACGGAGCAATATGCGCGACGATATGTAAAGTCGAATAGGTAAACGTCATTTCGTTTAATATGATAAAATAAAAAAGTTCGCGACGTTCGATTTATTGCTCCATTAAATTTTTTACACTCTGATCGTTTTTATAAGTATCCATCGTGTTAATTTTTTTCTCTAAGGATAAATGCAGAAACCAAACCTCCTTCGAACATCTCCAGTTACATTTTTAATGATTATTATAAACATGGTGTAATTAAAAAACTTGAAAAATTCATCTTCTCATTTATGTTGCGTTGCACACATGTACATTGCAATATGGAGGAACAACTTTTTAAAAATAATAGAAAATCGACACGTTTAGTTCAATAATAATTTAATGATTACCGTATTTTTCGGACTATAAGACGCACTTTTTTGCATAGAAAAATGGACTTAACATTCTGGATGTGTCTTATGGTCCGAAGGTAACATTAACGAGACGAGTGATTGTACCGAGAGTGAAGACGTACTTAACACTAGAACTACCGGTGTTAAGTCTATTATAATTAAAAGTATTAATTAAGTATTTCGAAAGAAGGGGAATTAAGAGATGGGAGAGATGATCGATTCGGTAATTTATGTTTTAGAAGATAGACGTGGAATACCTATTCTATGACTCTCCTATAAGCTTCGAGAATTTTTGGAAAAACTTGTGTACCAGTCATTTTGACTGATGTGGTAGTTCTAGTGTTAATATTGCTAGTACGAGTTGTGTTAACAATATATTAATAATTTTTTTTTCTAACAATCATCCTATAAATATGAAGTGCGTCTTATCGTCCGGTACGTCTTATACTCCGAAAAATACGGTATATCATTGCACAGAACTCAACGCGGATCTTAAAACCAAACTGTAAACATCTCGAAGCGAAGTACAGATAACGTACACCATTGTCACAATTACCGGTACATTCTGAATCTTCTCGACGCTCCGCGACGTCATTTGAGTAGAAAAAGAATTAAAATTAAGTAGCATAATGCTTGTATCTGCCATCTTCCATTGAATCTTCTCCGCACGTATGTAAGTGCCTTTCTCCTTTCCTCACCAAATTCTTCTCTTCCTAAAAAAAGAAAACATTAAAATGATTGCGTTATCGTGGCAAAAATATTCCTGTTCTGCTTACATCGTGCAGAATCCAGACAAAGGAATGCCTCTCGAGCAACGTATCGGTTGCATTCCCCTCGTGGGAAATGCATCTGAATATCCGCGTGTATTCACCCGCTTGATTTGTTTCGCAGCCCTCCGGGTAATCGAAAGAGGCGTAGTCCAATCTTTGCTACTCGTATAGGTGGCCGTCCGATGTATATCGGGTGCGCAAAACTGTTTCGGCAAAATTTAAGAGGCACATGGTACCAAACACAGCGAACGGAATGGTCTGAAGAGTGCCTGATTTGTTGAAACACTGTTTTCACCTTTGGTAATCTTACATTTAAGTTATTACATCTTCTGTCTTACAGTCGATGTAACTTTCATTAATTTTTTATGAAATATTATTTTAACGAAGGCTAATTTTCTGTGAAATTAAAATTTGAATTTTGGGATGGTCTTTCACTGTGATAATCGACTGCAGTCGTTCGCTATGAAGGAATTTTCTTTTTTGCTTTTTTGAATGTACAATTCTGTGTGGTAGGTTTATTTTGTATACGAGTTGAAATTTAAAGAAGTTACATTGGCGATGAAAATTTAAGTGGAATTGGTGAATTTTGAGAAAGAAAATAAGAAACTGTTGGCACGTACGTATTTCTGCGATGTCATCCGGGTCATTGTCAGAAGATTATGGTAACAATGGAGTTAATAGTTTGTTTTTACTTTACGTGTTAAAATTCTTTGCGGAAGGGGACCTTTTCTCATATTGGAAAATACTAATTCGTTTGGCGATCGAAAGACCTCTTTTTATCAGAAATTCGGAAGGTCAAGTTGCGAAAACTATTAATTACTATTTATGCTATCATGTTTCAACAAATATATTTCGTTATTTTGACTCTAACGGAGCATATAGACGTCGATAAGCTGGGATAAAATTAATTTCACCAAACTCACAAGGGATTGAAAAACTCATTCAATTTTCCGAGAATTAATCATAGTTCACATATTTCAATAGCAGTATGTGTGAGAATTAACAATCTAATTGCCAATTACTCTCCAATATAATGATTAGAATTAGAGATAGATGAAAGAGAAAATTACACGATTCTTAGCACTTTAATTGCAACGGCGAAGAAATCGCTGGATACAATGGCTCTTGCCTATCACTGAATTAATACATGAGGTACCAATAATTCCAATTAAATATAATCTAAAAATATTTCCAATGTACGCAACAATCAGCAAGCTCAATGTACCCAAGTAAATCTCAGTCGAAACTCCGTCATAATTCGAAAGCGAACAATTTTCACCCTCAAAGACCTTTTTGTTTACCCCGACGAATGTGTAACGTGCGCTCCTAAACTTTGACCGTAAAATTTTCGCACACCCCGTAAGTACACAAGTGCCGCCCGATTTTCGAGCCGAGCCGACGGACACGCATTCGTGGCCGTTTAAAACGTCCCGGCCGAGTGGCCATTTCATGGAAAAAGGAGGGTTGCCGGATTTACGCGCCGTCAGAAGGACGTATATCCCCGGCGTTCGCGAATCTACGTACAATACAGCCGAACAAAACCAGGCGCGCATCCCTAACGAATTCTTCGAACCCGGGGCTCCATAATATCCCTTCCATTAAATTCTCTTCTCATCCTACAGTCCTATTGATTTTCCCTCCCTGAGCATTTAATTGAATGCGTCCTCCACCTATTAGAGTATTAAATCCGGGAAAGAATATTGTTTGCACGAAAATACTACTACACACCTTGAGCCGGCTTGGTACTCGCCGGGAGGGTAGTTTTAATGTTAAGCAGTTTTATTGGATTTACGAGGTCGGAACGGTCGATTCCTTTCACTCCTTTTCATTTGCCATCGGCGCACCGAGCATGGAATCTCCAAAAGAAATATTAAGCGAGGATGGAAAAAGAGAAATACGAGATAGAAGCCTATGATCTCTTTCGTAGTAAATCGAGATGAAAACAGGCCCGGGGGCGAGAGAGGTTGAAGTCGGAGAGGTATCGGTCGGAGTCGGAACGGATCGAACAACTTTTTTCCTTTTCACGTTCTTCTTTCTACTCTTTTTCCCTCGGCGTCCCTGTAACGTCCGAAATATCTCGACGATCGACAAAAGCCGGCCGATCAGTCCGCCGGTACGGTTCGTCGATATCTGAAAGGGAAAACTGGGCCACTTTTCGAAAGCTGGCTGGTCATTTCCTGCTTTGTTCGATTTTCTAGCTTCTAGTTTCACCATTACACCTCTGCGAACGGAATGTAAATTAGACCGTGGCTCGGCTGCTTTGACTGCGACGACTAACTTTCCCGGCTTAATCAGTCGGAGATCCAGTCGGTCCTTTCTTTCCTTTTTTTTCACAATTTCGCTTTTTTCCCCGGAATATCGTCGTGCCGTTGAAAAGTATACAAAAGCTCCTCGCTGGGATACGAGCGTTCTAACGTGGAATTACGCTCGGTGAATTCGAGCGGAGAAATTGTGGTGCGTGGCTCCGAAGCGTGTGTTTGAGTTTTGATAATTATAAACGTTTTTTGCAGCAGTTGAAAATATTTCTAAAAGGATGAACATGCAAACGGAAATGAAATTTTTAGTGAAGAAGTATCTGATACGTTGGAATACAAATATAGGAGCGATTATCTAAAATTTGAAATTACAGGATTATGGAATGAGAGAAGAAATTTGGAATGAAGATGTACCAAACATAGAGAAATACCTGTACAATACTAATGGAAAATTCGGAATTAGCTTATAACAGTCAGTTAGTTCGTATAATCATGTTGTTTGTACAACAGAATTTCTTCATTAATTTTTTTTCCAGGTAGAAATTTAAGTTCTTCTAGGAGGTTTCCGTAGAACTATAGTTCATATCTTATTGTAGAAGTTCGCGTTAAGTCAATTACAATTTAGGACTGCGTAGCAGTTAGTTTACTTTTCATAGTAATTTTGATAGTACTTAGAATTAGTTTACTTACTTCCAAGTACTAGAATTACAATTAAAAGTCAATTAGGAACACTTTTTCTTCTTATAGTCGAAATTGCAGCGTGTCCTTGATTACATAGTGTAGGAACGGAATTCCTAGCAATAACCAAGTAGTATTAATTTTTAGACTTAGTTAGTGTGGATGGTTTGTATACAAGCGAGAGTGGATGTTTAGAGTGCGTGATTTGGAAGGCGACGGATATCAGGGCTAGCATGAATGTTTAGTCTATAAATGAGGAGAAACTGACTGAGTGCAACAGAGAATGCATGCTGTGAGAAAGAGTATCGAGGGTGGATGCGTGCGTGAATTTGGGAAAAGTCGCAGTTGAGAATATGCAGTTGAGTTGAGAGTTCAGAGAGCGAGAAACATAGCGTAAGTGGAGAGAACTTTAGTGAGAAATTCCGAGTTAGAGTAATTTTAGACTTATTAACACTAGATTTACGGACGTAAAATCTGTTATGTTGTAATATATTAAATAAGGACTTTGGAAAAAGAGGGATGATGCGGCTAAGATGGTAATTCGTTAGGTCATTATTGTATTGTAAAATACACGCGAAATATCTACTGTACAGCGTCTCTGTAAATTTGAGAAATCTTTGTAAAGCAAATAGGAACCCGTCAATTTGACGGCTTCCGTAAATCTAGTGTTAACCCTTTGCACTTCGAGTCATTTTTACTATGAGCTATCAGTTACTCCAAAACTATTTACAATTGTGCTGGTGCACATCTGTGAAATATTAAAAATCTTAGTTTGCCATTAAAAAGAAGCCTATACATTTTAAAATTATGTTTTATATTATAAAAAAATATAAAAATGCACCGGATTTACCTGACAACAGAGTTATCAACTTCTGTTACAACGTCGCCACTACGGCGACAACGGAGTGCAAAGGGTTAAGAGTTTTGTATTGTTTTATAGATATCTATATACATTTAATAAAGTTAATCACTTAGTTTTAAGTTACACGCGTTTACTTTAGTTTCTAGGCTACGATATTATTAATTAATTTAAGGGAATCTATTCAGTTTCTTCTAATTGTAAGACGAGTACCGATATTCTTTGAGGGCTCCTTCGCGATTAAATTAGAGTAGGACCCTATAATAGTAATTGCGGACAATGATACAAAATTATTGTCAACGTTTTAGAAGTACGATATCAAGCTCGTCCCAGTATTGCGGATCCATCTCTTTTGGCAGACTCGATCTACGTGAATTATCATATTACGTGTCGTAGATACGTAGAGGATCCCTTTTGGAACCGCTCGAAACCTTTCGTGCGGGATACAACGTCTTCCTTCGATATTACCTGGCATGTCTCTATTCTTTCCTCCTACCATGGGAAAATATCGACACATCTGTCGAATAAGTATCCGGCACATCTGTTGTAACGTCTCTATCCATTCGCCGCGTTATCTGACGGGTCACCTTCTATTTTAAAATCGAGGCGTTTTATTTAATAAACTCCATTGGATCGAGCGAGTATCTTGTAACATTCCTCTTGAATGGAAGTAATACTTGGCTTCTACGGCAATTCCTATTATTTTATTTCACCATTCGATGCTTTTAGTTCGATTGGATTGCAACGATTTATATATCATTTAGTAATCTGTTCGATGTATGTTTGCTGTTGGCGATGGTACATTGATTCTTTTTTTAATATTATGTTAATTATATATTTCGTTACCGAGATGCAGAGAATTTATTTATAGAAAACACGAGGGTTTATAACAAACGTCATCTCAAATTTCAGTTTGACCGAATACTTTCGAATTTTTTAGAGTATATAAATGTATGTAAATGTGTGAATGGGATTAAATCTTCAGTACGTGCAAATAGGAATTGGAATTCTAAAATATTTAGTGAATTGGTAATCGATTATTCATGGATGTCGTTTGAAAACATTGCCAATAAGATTCTTCTACTTACGGCTTACTTGTCCGTAACGTAGTACTTCAAATAGATTTCAGACACATGTAATCGCACTTAATAATTCTGAAATTTCTTCGAGCTCAATCATTTCAAACGTACGAGTGCAGATGAGTAAATTAACACTTCGCACTCCGAATATGTTTCCCAAGCACATCCCAGTTTACGTTATCACCCTCCAACTAACTATTTGAAAAGAAATTACAGATTCGTCGGAGTATATAACCGAATCGATATCAGTTATTTCTAAATCATTTTCACATTTTTTACGTTTTGCATTAACGCAATTCTGCAGTAATGCAACAGCAGCATCGAAGAGAAATAAGTTTGCTCGTCTACCTTGAGGGTACCAGGGCGTAAACTATTAGATTCGAAACGTCGTTCGTCAATGTAAAGTAGATACAGTCTTTGCCGAGAAATTTCTGAAGATGACCGTGGTATCTCAAACATCGGTTCTTTTTATTCACCGTCTCAACAAGTCGCGTAACATTTTTCTGAGACAGAAAATCCCTTCGCGGTTCTTGGGAGATTGTCAGGAACTGAGAAGCTTGGAAACGTAAGCTCGCCGTCCCCAGGAATTACTTCTTCTGTCGTGCACGATCCCATTTCCTGTTCCTTTCGCACGAAGAATACCAGCGATTTTCATTCAACTTTACCTTCGACGTCCTTCGCGAGTCGTATTTTGCATTCTTTCCTATAAATTCGCTGGTATACAATTTACGAAAGCTTGAAAGGTTGACTTTAAGAATTTTCGGGTACGGTGAAATTTTTAGTTATTATCTCACGTTGCGCGGAGTTTCGGTTGAAAAACGAGACTCTTAGGTCAAAGACAAACTGTTTTAAAATTGTAATAGAAGCTGGAACGAGCATCGTTCCTCTGAGCTGTATGCAAATAATTAGCACGAAAGTTTTCACTCGTTTCATGACTATGCAAGCGTTACCCTTTAATCTGTAAGAGTGTACAGTAATAAGATCAAATGTAAAACTTCTTTTTTTTTATGTAAATATTGAACACTACATTTCACCCCGTTACTGAATTACGATTGTACTTTGTAATTAATAAGAAAAAGATCTGCGGTCGCATTTTGTGTAATACTTGAACTACTTACAAGAACTTGGCTGATGAAAACTTATGCAATTAATTAACAACATTCCTGAAGTAAGTCATGCTTTAAAAATGAACAATGCGGGTAACACTCTCATTCTATATTAACGCTCGGTAATGTAATAGTGTCGGGATGAAATAAAATAAAAGACTTTGGTTTGGAAATAGTTTAACCCTTTCGCTACGGAGTGCTTTTCCGCGAGTATGCTAACACGGTACGGAGCAATCCCGGCGCGGACGAATAACTGTTAATGACTAATGGCGCAATATAAATAATTAATTCTTTATTGAAGTTGCAATGCATATAATACATGAAAAATAAAAACTTATGGTATTTAAAAATATCTAATTACAAAATATGAATTAGTAATTAATTCTTAGCGTGAAATTTTGGCGGGTGACTATAGTCACCGACAGTAATTAATTAACCAGCCAGTGCCAGCCGGCGTGTGACTATAATCACCGGTAGTAGCGAAAGGGTTAATAAAGTAGTAAATAGTTAAATAATTAAGATAGCCAAAGCTACTACAATTAAAGAGACTCTACACTATTATTCTCTCATTACTTATGTATACCCTTACAATTAACCCTTTCGCTACGCCAGTCCCGTCAGCCGAAGTACCGTCACTGAACGGAAACTCGCGCCAGAAATATGCAAAGTGCGCGAGGTTTATGTATATACGTTTTTCTAAGTCTTAACTCTTTAAGGCACGGGAATTTAAAAAATAAAATGACGCATGTTGGACACACATTTTTTTTTGATTGAACAAAGGTGGTTTAATTTTATTAACAAAGTTATACAATAATTCAAATTTTCGAGGTGGGACAAAAAATATCCCACCCATTCACGCGTCAAAAAGGTGGGACACTTTTAATCCCGCCGTGCCACAAAGAGTTAAATAACAACTGTGCTGAATAAAACAATCGTTGCTCTAATATAACAAGTATATTTACATTTTTAATATGAAAAGATAAAATAAAATTAACTGAAAATGTTCAGCCGATAACGAAAAATGTTGCCATCGACTACAGATGGCACTTATATACACATCATTTGGATGCCGCATATATGCGGCACTCGTGCCCACAGGTCCTCGGGTGGATGCCGCATATATGCGGCGCTCGGAGCGAAAGGGTTAATCCTTTTGCTTTCTGCCGCAGATTGATCTTTACATCTCCTGAAACATCAAGCACCTGGTATGTAACTAATTGTGAATGAATTAAAGAGATTCTAAAGCAAAAGATTAATTCAGACTGTAACAGCGTAGCCCTAAACACTTCAGCAATAAATCAAAATTATTCACAACGACATTATTTTGCATAAAACTTGTCTCGCAGTAAAGTCCATCGGCCGTCTGGCCAAAGAAAGGAAGCCGAAGAACGGCGGGCATCGCCGTCGTCCCTGTCGTTTTCCTCCCTCCTGCCGTAAATCCACGGGGGCAGCAAATGAGTTTAATTTTAGTTGTATTTCAATGAAAAGGGCAATTCTCTGGTGGCCGTGCATCCATCATGGAGAATAACGCGAGCCGGCCGGTGGGATTAGCATGGATATGACTGAATTATACAGACTATGCGCCAGACTGCGTGTACCATACGCCACTCTCTCTTGCGCACTCATCTTCCCCTTTCTCTCCTACTGTCTTTCCGACTCTCTCGCATTTCTGCCTCTCCGGAGAGCCGTAATTTCGAACTGGCTGTACGATGTTTAATATACCGGTAATGCGGCAAGGTTTCGTGGCACGCGAGAAGGAGGCAACGTCATTCGGACCCTTCGTGATTGAATTTACCTATGCCGCAAAGCAAACTTATTCGGTGGAATCATTATCCTCGTTTGCTGTACTTTATTTGTTATAGGTATTCTGATTGTGAGTGATACAAGAATAAAATATTTATCTTGTCGTGCAGGTATTTCATAGTTTTTATTTGTTCTGTAACTTTTTTATTGTTTACTTTTTTCTACTTTGTATGAATATTGATACAGTTGATGTATATTTCAATGGATAGATTAAATTATGACTGACATCAATTTTGAGCGAGAAAATTTACCTTCTGACGCTGATACTTCGTTACTTCCTTTTCTGTATTGAGGCATTAAGGTAAAGGCACCAGTAGTTGACCAGTTAAGACAAATTTTTATCGTAAATGGTTGTAACTTTATGTATACTTATTATATAGTGGGGTTCAATGCGTGAAAATGTTCCTTGAACTTCAGACATCATATAACAAAGCATACCTTTTCGAAAAGTAAAGCGTGACATAAAAATTATAAACGTTTATCGATAGAGTATCACTGCATCAGTAGTTGACCATTTGCGAACCTGAAAAAACCAGTAATTGACCTTTCTATTCGTTAGTAGTTGACCACTTATGTTAGAATCAAAATCACTAGAATCAATTGCTTTCATATTGTTTATTGGCAATAATTATCACTAGTAAACAGACGTAAGATGTAATTATAATAAGTATACAGATAAACATGAACACAAAAACATTTATATCTAAATATATTGATTCCATATGACATCTAACTCGGGAATAGAATAAACATTTCGAGTTTTACTCGTTTTAGTGGGTTCCTCAATATGAGAGAGTATATTTTCCCAATCGCATTCGAGCACGTCAGGTGTCTCTGGCCATTTCCATTATCGCCCATGCTTCTGCATAGATGATATAGCCGCTTTGCTCTTAGTAACTTTAAGAATTTTGCCAGGAAAATATTCCCCTTCATATAGAAAAATGACACATTCGTTTATAGTTCTCTTTACAGTTTGCCATTTAGTGCTGTTCATAAGTTGGTTAATTTGTGCTAATAATTGACCATGTATGTCAACTTCTAAAATTAACCAGAACGCTAAGATTCGGTAGTTGACCTACCGGTTAATTAAGTTTTTGAAAGTAGAATAAGAAAAACAATCTGCTTAATAAATATAAAATTTAATGACAATTAATTTGTGAAAGTTTCAAGCATAAATGTTCAAACCTTGAGAAATTACTTACCGCCAACTGCGCACGGTTTCTTAATGAAAATGTTAAGAAGGTTATAGCGTCGAGCAATACGACTGACATTACCAAGTTTAATCGTCTGTAGTTTTGATAAACAGTCGTATCCAAGAAAAAAGATATGAGCATCGCGTCGGTAAAGAACGTAACGCGTCTATCTTATTTGTTTTCAGAGGCATTCATTTATAAAAAGCTTATTTTTAACGTTTTAATTGAAAGTGGTCAACTTCTGGCACATGGTCAATGACTGGTGCCTTTATCTTAAAGGAGGTTAATATACATTTAAACAAATGAAATTTGTTAAATTGTAAATTTCCAAGCAAGAACGGTGATTGACTTTAAAAATATATTTCAGTAGCCTAATCGTTAACACCGTCATCGTTTACTTTCACGTACGAAACTTTTACCAACATGCATCGCATTTCACACGCTATATCGTTATAGTTAGATACCTACTAACTCATGAACTAACTACTAATTTCATCAGTCACACCAAACGCGCCAAAGTTCCCGATAATTCCTGAGAAACGTAATGCAAAACTCAGAAAATCCAGGTCAACCGATCACACGGACGAAGAACTCTACAAAACCCCCCCTAAAGCAATATGCCATCCATCGCGATCCATCTGCTCATCTATGCAAACGTGTTCCAGCAACACGTACCCCGAAACCCCAAAAAATCTCATTGGCTCCTCGAGACTGTGCTCGATCTTCTCGTTCACTGGAAATCTCCACTACTTGGAAAAGTTCTCTCCTCGGGTCTCTCTGCTTCTCTCTTGCCGCCCCGTGGACGAAAAGTTGTGTAGCCGGGTCAAGAGGATCGGACGTTGGTGAATGGAGAGTCGAGAGAGACGTCGGTGGTGTTGGTGATGGTGATGGTGGTGGCAGCGGCGGTGGTGGTTGGGAAGCAGCGAGAAGAGAAACGGGAAACGAAAGTGGGCGGTGGATATGGGGTGAGGTTTATCCCTTATCGTAAAGCGAGTTTAGACGTAGACGGGCCGAAGCCGGCTCTGTATTTCCCCGGAGCTCCGCAAAGTCCGTATAGGAAATCAAGTTAAATTTGTTGAGCCGATAAGGGCAGTAGGTAGAGGTTGCCGTGCAGCGGGGGTTGGCGAGGAAGAAGGGGCCAGCCTGCTCGGAGGTTGGATGCTAGAGGCTGGATGCTGGAGGCTGGAACCGGGCTCGATAACGGGAGAAAGCTGTCTTTATGTACCACCACCCTCCCTCCCCCCACCCCCTACCACTCGGCATAGGTGCAAGCTACCGTCTCTGTGTTAACATCACGGTGGTGTGTTCGTGCGGCGGGGCTGGTACGTGCGAACCGCCGCAGGAAATCCCGATCGGGCGTGGAAAGCTCGATCTACGAACATCGATTGATTCCTTGTGAATTCTATCCCACGACTCCTACCGCCTCGAAAGCGATCGGACCGTGAGACGGACGACTTTGCTCGTGGAAAGGCAACACGGACCACCGCAGAATTAGCTGTACGCGATCCGACGTGCAAAGCCCGCTTTCGATGTCGATTTCGACCATAAAATCCAGTCAGCGACGTGTGCCGTGTCACGATTAGCTGGCATGCTGGCGTGCTGATAATTCCTGCTTATCGTCGCATTATTCATGGCCTTTGATACTGCTCGAGCACCAAATATCGGGCGATCGCGATCGGCCACGAATCGGTTCTGCGATTTCGCCGGCTGGTTATCGTGCGGTGGAAATCGCATGGTACAAAACCGTGTGTTGTATCTTTTCCGCTGTCGGAAATGTGCGTTTGAGTTAAGTGGAGCTTGGGACGCATGGTATGTAATTATTCATGGTTCGATTTAGTTGCTTGAAATGGACTTTGTGAATTGTTGAATGAAATTGGAAATTTAATGTTAACGGTTGATGGTAAATGTCATTGTTCTCCATTTTCTTTAGGTGCTATTATTGTAAAAAATCGGTGCATTAAGCTTTTTGTTTTATCTTTGTCCTTCAGTTTTCTTTTAATCTTCATTAACCAATTACTTCTGCACTCTTTTTAACTAAAACCAGTCGTTTATTTATACTACCCATTTACGAAGAGTGTGTCACATCCTCATCCAGTATACTACGTTCGTTTTTGCATTTTTCAGACAATGTACAGCTGTCAATTGAAGAACTCGTACGGTTCATACATTTGAAGAATGCAAAAAAATTACTTTAGAATAATTGAAAAGAAGGAATAAAGCCCACCTACCAACTACACTAGTCAACAGGATTTTTGCCCAAAGATTCTTATAGATTTTGTGGCGCTGAACACGAATATGTAATCTGTTTGTCTCCATCGTGTAGGGTTTTTTTGTGACAAGCAATTTTATATTTGATAAGTCGTGTAATCTCGAACTTGAGCATACAGTTGAACAATATTGCTTATTTATACGATGAAATTTTACAAATATACATCACTGTTTAATGTAGCATTATTATCGTGAAATAACTCATGAGCAATAAATTTACTTATAAAACAAGCTACATATCATAATACCAGCGCGGGTGAATCGCTTGCACCGAAAATCACTGGCAGTACCTTGCGTCTTGAAGAGCTATTTTAATTTCTCAGCCGAAAACAAAATTCGTAGTGCAACTTTTAATTATGGTTTCCTCGAGAAAAATGTCTGCTCTATCGCCTCCTTCTATTAGAATTCTTCCTGTGCGTCTACTTTTTAAAATAGACAGGAAAATATCCACATAACAAAATATCCAGTGCGATTGATCTCCTTGTATATATTTTAACGTGACCATAAAATTTCGGATCAAAAGTATAAAATTCGTTGCAATAAAAACATTACAAGTCTTCTTTTTCTTTAACGTCAAAGCTAAAAATCAGTAAAATAAATAAATACCTTTGTTACCAACACCTCTTCGATTTCCAACAAATATTATTTATCACAAACACTCGTTTCATAAATTTGCGTTAACAAGCAATAATTCGCGACAGCAACAATCGGAAATAACGGACTAGGATGTCGCAGGAAATTATGGTCGCGGTAAAGCGCGTCGAAAATCGAGATATCCGCCGTAATTTGAGTTTCAGAAAATGGTCACCTTAACCACAACGGAGAGGATGTCGTAAATCGGCGCATCCCTGCGGATGCAGCGCGGTTCGTTCGCGGGATGGCCCACTTTCCGGGCCAGCGTTGAAAATTATCATCGTCCGGGAATACTTGTAACTGGTTAATTAAAAAGCGCAGTACGTAGACCACGGAGGGCCGTTGTCACTGAAATGTTGCCAAAAGTTTTATTTCCGTGGAGGCCGCCGGGCTTGCTTCCGGCATGGAAACATCCAGGAAGCCCATGGTGCCGTTGGCGTTCTGTGTCCATTTCACTCCGAAGTTTTCGAATTTTCCATTGGAATGCAATTATATCATGGCCCGTATTATTTAAACAACAATTAGAATCGCGCTCAGCGGGATTTTTTCGAATCCCTCGCATTTTACGAAGGTTTGCAATATTTTGGTGGAATTTGATTTCCATGGAACGCGTTATACTTTTAATAATAATTTAATTGTGGAGAGGAAGAGCGCGGATGGAATCCCGAGTGAAATGTGGTATGCTAATTTATTCAATATTGAGCCACTTTTATTATGATAATAAGAGTTTAAAGTATAAGAGTAGAGTTGATATCAATACGCTTACTTTATATTATAAGTATTTGAGAATCCATAGGGAAATATTAAAATTTTCGAATGGAACCGTTATGTCGTTTTATTGGAAAATTGCAAATACAAATTACAACGTATCTCGTTTGCCGAATACGTAGAGAAATACATCGTTGATAATTCTTTCAGGTGATATAATTGAATATAGAATTAATGGTAATTTTGCTACCGACGTTATTATTTAATATAAAGTATTTACATTCCTGGATAACAGTTAATATATTAGTTCTGAAACACCCTTTTACATGTGCAGAATATGCCAAAATCGTTTAAATTGCTAAGAATCTAATGTCAGCCTCTCATTTTAATAATTGCATCGTTCTCCATGAGAATTCAATATCTTCAAAGTTCAGATGAAGTTTTCCTCTTTCTTGAAATTATCCCAGCGAATAATTAATTCGAAAACATTTTAAGTGAACAACCACTTTCACTGGCATCTTTGAAAATTATAATTTCTGCTTTAATAAAACAGTTTAATCCAATAAAATAATAATCAGAAAATGTTTGCTTCGTAAACAATAATGTAGTAAAGAATTACTTAATTGACAAACAGACTCCAGGAGAAAATTACGATTTGCACTTTTATTAAAACAACGATATATGACGAAGGAAATTATTCGGAATATAATAATATTTTTTTTCATGGATTCAATCCCGTACAGAAATATTTTAATATTTCAAACTAAGTTAAGGCGTGAAGTAGTTAAGTTAGATATAAGCAAAGACTATATGTATTCTTAAGCCGAGAAGGCAAGAATGGTGAAATAAAATTCTATTCTATTCTATAAAGAAAAGGCCCCATATATGTATAGTCACATGTACATATAAAAACAAAACCAAATTACGAATTATTGCTTCACAAAAAACAACTCTCTAAACAGTCATAACTAATTGAAAGAACTAAACAGCTCAAGTTCACAAACCATCGAATAAAACGGAATAATTAAAAAACCCTCCACTGAAAGCCACCGTTCTTTCCGGCCATCTTCATACTCATTACTTCTTGCGACCGCTAAAAAACCGGGAGAAACCTTCGCACGAAAATACCCCAAGACTCACGAACACCATACAATCGTACACCGGCGAATCAAGCTAATGGTCATTCCCATAAAAATGTGTCTATCCCATCGTTCGCACTGGGATCGAACGAGGGCCGCGAAAGTAACCTTCACAAAGAGCACCCTCAACCGCAGTGGTAAATACGACCGGAAGAAAAATTCGCGGATGAACGTTGCAAGCGCGCCTAAGATCACCGGATGCGGCAACGAGCCAGGAAAAGCGAGCGGAAGGAGAGCCAGAAGCGCAACAGAGAAACAGCGAAAAGTAGCTGGAAAATATGAGCCGAGGCACTCGCCGGAATATTTGCCCAACTTTAATTAGCATAATGAACTATCATCCGAAGTGCGGTTACTAATTCTCCTCCTCCCCTCGTTGGCTTGGGGTCGCGTAATCCGCAAACATTTAGAGATGGTAGACGCACGCGAGTTTGCCAGGTCATCGTCGGAGTAGTTGAAGAATTCGCGGACATTTCGTGTATGAACGTGTAATACACGCTGGCTTTCTCCTTGCCAGGAGGTTTATTATTAATTTCGGTCATGCCAGATGTATTACACACTATGCTGCATTTATTGCACCGAGTGCAACGGTGTCCAACTGGTGGCCCGTGAAGGAATTTTCTTCGTTCGTGGTTTTTTGGTTTACGATGATAACACGATTTTTGTAGTTTATTGTTCATTTTGCGAGATTTATAATGTGGTGTGATTAAACAATGATGATGATATTGTTTGAGAAGATAGAAACTGTCGTTTGAAAATTTGTCTTTTGCGAACTTGGAGTATTTTAGGAGTTTTGATCATTTTAATCGCCATATCGCATAGGTAGAAGATAATTATTTTATCAGACAGATCCATGTGACCTTATTGTGCATATTGATAATTGCAGTAGAAGATCTGCTCGAGAATTCATATGAGGCACTTTATTCACGAGGTATCTATTCTGAAAAGAAATACGTTGAGCATTACATTCTGGTCATTTCATTATTAAATTTTCAAGAAATGAAAAATTATTCCTAAACCGGAATCATTAATAGCTTATTGTGCGAAATATACCCGCGTTTATAAATGCAAAGACATCGATAAAAATCCAATATTTACTGCGGAAAATATGCAACCGAGAGTAATACCCTCTTTTATATTCACGTTTAAAAAATGCAGACGGACGTCGTCTACGAGTCGTAGTTTGAAAAAGGAGGATAATCTGCAGCCGTAATTAATACAGAATACTCTATATCGAAAATTAAGAACCTTCCACTCAGCGAGCTTTTTATTCGTAACAGTACAAACGTAATATTATTTTGCACGTTATACATTGTACCCGGCTTTCATAAAACACTGTGTTTCGCATCTCATAGAAAATTAACAGCACGGAAAAACGAACTCTTGACCGAGTTTAATTTTTAATTCAACCTTAGAAAATAATTACGCTCGCAACGCCCTCCCTATTTTTCTCTCCTTTTCTCTCTGACCACCCCTTGCAAAGCAATGACAACCGTTGCAAGAGAGGAGACATTTCTAAAAATATTTTTTCTTCTCGAAAACATTCGTTTCCCCGGCGACGTTGTCTGCTGTACATTCGTCATACTTGAGAACCGCTTAGCTCCGCTTCTACGTGCCGTCAGGCTCAAACTTCGCGTTTTCATCGTAGATACTCACCTCTCTATATCTCCAGACTTCTTCGTCGGCTCTTTTTTCCGAGCATCCTCGTTTCTTGCTCTTCCGAAAACGAAAATCCCGAGCATACATTATCGCTCGTACCGCTTTACCAAGAGATCGGCCGTTCTTGAGATAGATGGAAAAGGGGGAAATTTCTCTTTGCAATACGAGTGATTCTTGAGGGGATTGTAAATTTGATACTGTTGCAATAGCTGTCATGTTGAAAGAATATTAATTTTATTCTAGGCATTTCTAAATCTGCCCTTAAAACAATAATTTATACTGAGTGTCAGTTCATGGTGAGAGAAATATTTGAATGTTTTACATATCATAAAGTCCTGAATTTATATTATTCACGTGATACTTTGAAACCGTAGATTTTCTGCAAAATAAAATAATACGTTATAAAAAAAATGATGAAATATCAACAAAAAATGTCGTAATGGCACTTCTGTTGCTGAGTTTAAGCTACTTTTCGTGTATTACACGGCAAATTGTTAAAAGATTCCGAAGGTCAAAAGGTCAGACTGTCGCAATCATTTCATTATCATGACGAGCTTATAATTCTTCCATGTATAACGTTTCGTATTTCACGTAATATACTTAATATGGAATTTGCGGTATACATTACTTTCTTAATTATTATCCAAATCTGAAATTATCCCGGTAATGAGAAACGTTTCTACAGAAATTTTGTAATAATTAGTAAGTCTCTGCATCACATTTCAAGCAGTCGTCCGCTGAAGCGATTTCGTTCGAGCTAGCAGTCTCGATTCCTCATTTGCCAAAAGTTTTCAGTTCTTGAGAATGCAAGAATCAGATAATGCAATTCTCAAGAATTGACGGAAGATTGAAATTAAAAATAAAGCGATCTTATTCCCTCAGATCCTATTGACTATTTCTATCGGCATAAAACGAAAAGAGTTCGTTCTCTTCAGAACCTCGTTCTCGAAAGTCCAATGAATCACGTTTATCCGCAATATAAAATCCTCTCTGATTTCCATAACAAAAAACCACCATCTCCGTACAAAATACCGTTACTCTAAATCATCAGTAATAATTTCTGTCTCTAAGGTAAAGGCACCAGTCATTGGCCATGTGCCAGAATTTGACCACTTTCAATTAAAACGTTAAAAATAAGCTTTTTATAAATGAATGCCTCTGAAAACAAATAAGATAGACGCGCTACGTTCTTTACCGACGCGATACTCATATCTTTTTTCTTGGATACGATTGTTTATCAAAACTACAGACGATTAAACTTGGTAATGTCAGTCGTATTGCCCGACGCTATAACCTTCTTAACATTTTCATTAAGAAACCGTGCGCAGTTGGCGGTAAGTAATTTCTCAAGTATTGAACATTTATGCTTGAAACTTTCACAACTTAATTGTCATTAAATTTTATATTTATTAAGCAGATTGTTTTTCTTATTCTACTTTCAAAAACTTAATTAACCGGTAGGTCAACTACTGAATCTTAGCGTTCTGGTTAATTTTAGAAGTTGACATACATGGTCAATTATTAGCACAAATTAACCAACTTATGAACAGCACTAAATGGCAAACTGTAAAGAGAACTATAAACGAATGTGTCATTTTTCTATATGAAGGGGAATATTTTCCTGGCAAAATTCTTAACGTTACTAAGAGCAAAGCGGCTATATCATCTATGCAGAAGCATGGGCGATTATGGAAATGGCCAGAGACACCTGATGTGCTCGAATGCGATTGGGAAAATATACTCTCTCATATTGAGGAACCCACTAAAACGAGTCAAACTCGAAATGTTTATTCTATTCCCGAGTTAGATGTCATACGGAATCAATATATTTAGATATAAATGTTTTTATAGTCATGTTTATCTGTTTACTTATTATAATTACATCTTACGTCTGTTTACTAGTGATAATTATTGCCAATAAACAATATGAAAGCAATTGATTCTAGTGATTTTGATTCTAACATAAGTGGTCAACTACTAACGAATAGAAAGGTCAATTACTGGTTTTTTCAGGTTCGCAAATGGTCAACTACTGATGCAGTGATACTCTATCGATAAACGTTTATAATTTTTATGTCACGCTTTACTTTTCGAAAAGGTATGCTATGTTATATGATGTCTGAAGTTCAAGGAACATTTTCACGCATTGAACCCCACTATATAATAAGTATACATAAAGTTACAACCATTTACGATAAAAATTTGTCTTAACTGGTCAACTACTGGTGCCTTTACCTTAATGTCTATCTCTGAATCATCTCAGTTCTAATTTCCCTAAACAAATCACTCTCCAAACACCGACCAAACTACTCTAATCTCAAGTCCCCATTTCACACGGAAAATCCTCTCGCGCTCTCTTATTTCCTCCATCGCCGACAAAAAGCCCCAGCTCCGTTTCACGGCAGATCGTTTCAAGGTGCAAACAGTAGAGTGCCCCTTTGAAACCCAATGACAAACAATGACACCGAAACAAGGGAAAAACTCAGGTAGATCGAGACGAAATACCACGCGGGAAGTTCGAGTATTGCAGACGGAGCATCCGGTGTTCACCATAAGAGATCCGTTCTCCAAGTATAGTTCGCCATTTCGTTGGCTGGATGGCCTCGCAAGAGGTACCGACATTACTACACGGTACCGGTCGCTTCCTAACTTACAACCCCGATCTGTCGGTCTATGGTCCGTGAAGCTCGAAACGCGGCAATAATGTTGCCTTCTTACCAATTCCCATCTCCCCATCGTCGTCCATACAAGAATCACGGGCCGTCGTAGCAGCCGTAAATCTACGACCGAGGGTGGTTTTACCATCGGCAACGCGTCGGTGCTGATACCAGGGGCGGCGGTGGTGGAAACGACGTCGGTTGTGCCGGCGGTTCCGGCGGTTACGGTTCCAGTTGAGAAAGGGGCTCGTCTGGTTAGTTTTGGTTCTTCTCCTCGGGTAGTTTAATTGCTAAATTGGCCTTGGTAGATTCAGTGGACTCGTGGCCGTACCACGCACCTTGCACGAGCACCGTCTCGGCTCCCTTCGCCGTTCCCTTATTCGTTTGCCCTTTTCTCTTTCTCCGTCTTTCTCTCACTTTTTCTCCATCTCTCTTGCTCTCTGTCTTTCACTGCCGCCCCTCGGTGTACGCTTAAAACGCTGACGAATGTTATTACCAGCCCACGACGATCGATGCTCGGCTATACGGGCCTCGTAAGAACGTGACTTCCACCTCGAGATTTCGTGGACTCTTTGCAGGGTCAGAATTCACCGTACGCAAAGACATTCGAAGTTACGTAGGTAGATATACATCTTTTACGCAACAAAGGAACGCGAAGGAATGAAATTAGCGTGAAATTGTTGTCCTTCTTAGTAATTCGTGTTTCATTCGGCAAGAGGATTAAATTCCAACGTGCCTTCGCATTCCGACGTTTTATTGTGCCGGTCGATGTCGCGGAAATCGAAGTTTTCGGTGTAGCCGATTTTATGGGCATTGAGGACATTTTACGAGGGACACTTGCTTTCAAAGGTTGATCGGTATTCATGAATTTTTAACATACAGATACTCCAAATAGTTGATATAATTTTATTAAAATGATGTTTCTATGTGTTTAATAGATTAAGAAATTTATTAGCGAAAATTACGGGTGGTCATTATTTTAGTATTCTCAGGGTTACAAGGACTTATCGAGCAGCCCTTATCGCGCGCATAAAGGGAGATACGGGCTTCCCTGTTTTATTATCCCGGAGACATTCGTTATGGGTAATACGCGAAATCCGGGAATAATGAGAAGGTGATCCCGGAGCTCACGACACGTGGGATTTGTGTCATTCTCGACGGTCGAATGCGGACGATATTCCTTCTTCTCTTGCATTCGAATTCCTTCCTCTCGAAAGTCTTCTCACGGCTGAGTTTCTGCTTTTATAATGATCCACGTGCTTTCGCGCATTTTAAAACTGTTCCCAAAGTTTTACGGGGAAGGTAATTAACGAATAGGTATTATGCAACTGGCGGAAGAATTTCTTAACAGTTGCACGTATTAATATGGAATTCTTAACAGGTCGAATATAAATTGACGTAGAATATTGACTAGCTTGGATAATTTTCAGCAAACAAAACTTCGAATGGCAATCTATCCCTTTGATTGTGCTAATCGGATAAAAACTTTTTTAGAATAAACCAGTCGCAAATCCTAAAAATATGAACACCAACGTTCCAAAAAGGTTGGCATCTTTTATGATTCTGAAAATTAAAATACCAAAGAAACTATAAATTTCAATAATAAACGGGTACCGTGAATATCTTAAATCCCGAATCAAAGAAATACTGCGTTCATCTTACACTTCTTGCATCAAACGTAGTATATGGTTTACGTAAGAATTACACGTTTAATATTTTTGCTCCTTTTCGTTGATTTATGTTGCAGTACGAGCAGATTCATTTTACATTAGCCGAGAATTTATTTCGTCGGCTTCTCGCTTTCGGTATGATTTTCGCAAGACTTTTCTCACCGTTGTACGAGCCCGAGCTCCGAAAGCGATATCAATTCTCATATTTTCATCTACCTCGAATTTAATTCAAGTACTTTCACCGCCACGTGTTGCTCGCGCCCGGCTTGTAACGGCCATATTGCCTTTATTAGAACCCTGCAGAGTCGACAGTTTTCCCAAATGTTTCGCTTGTTTCTCGAGTTTTCTGTCTCCTTTGTTAACCTGTGCCGTTGGATATTCTAATAGTAGGCGCAATTAACTGCGAAATGTTACTTGGCCTCGTTTTATCTTTGGAAATTAAAAATACCGAGATGCGAATAAAGACCATGAAGATTCAAACAGATATGCTCGATATGCAATTGTAACTTCTTTATGTTTCATAATATTTGGTTTTACCATTGCCCTATGTGAATGATCTTTGTGTTTTTATTTCAGTGAAATAGAATTAGATTTTTTTTTATTTTACTCTAATATTGATTATGCATTGTATTTCCTATATTTTAGAATTTTTCAATATTTCTGGTTTTCTTTTCATTCAGTTAAATACTTACATTATTTTTATTTCTAGTGCGCATAATTTAACGTCTTAGCATTAATTTTAAATAACAGTAAAAGTAACAAATTATATATTTAATTTTTCAAGACAATTCCCCCCATAAAAAATTAGTTCATAATGTTTTATGTATTTTCCACACTTTGAACATTTAAGATTTGTATCCTTTCAAGTTATTTTTGCAATATGTTTGAAAATAAATACCTATAAACATTAAAACAACGGTTTATCGAACTGTCAATAGTATCGGAAATTCGTTAAAAGTTTTCTTGGTCTTTTCCGAGATTTGATTAATTCACGTTTAAAATACCAGAATAATTGTCACGGATAACGAAGAGGCCGGGTCGATACCCTTTGTTCCAGCAGAATTTTTTTCATTTTATTCATGAACAAAGCGATTTCTGATAGGGGATGCGGGTGAGCTTTCCACGTGGCTCGGTCGTGCGGCATAATTTTCAATTACAACAGATTATATCGCACCGAATTTAAAACGGGACTGAAATTACAGATTGCTGCTCTTGTTTTGACAGGTTAGCCACGCTGAGGCTACCCCATTTCACATTCTCTATCAAATAATAACAAAGAACGTTTGCATAATACACCCTATCCTATAATCGTTCATTTAGTTTTCTATAATCTATAATTACTTGATCTTCCTTTTGAATTTACACCAAATGAATTTGGTCGAATATCAGCAAACGATGTGAATTAACAAATAAGCTTTCTGATGCCTGAAATAGTACATAAAATAAATAGCGATGGCAGAGCTGATCATTATATCAAATGGGAAAATAAATAATTCCCAGCGTTATGATAGGTACGGACATAAAGGTTCGAACTCGCAATCAGAGGGCCTGAATTCAAATCCCCTATCGCCTCTGGAACATTTTCCCATGTGATATCTATATTATTGCCTCGTCGATTCGGAATGTATCTAAAACATCGTATACGCTGACCGAAATTACCATATCATTTAAAGCTAAAATAATTGTCTGATTAAGAAAGAATAATTAGCGTCCGAAAAGTCTTTAGAATTGTAAGAGTGAAAGAGACATTTTTCAAATAAAAGTTTTTTAATATCGGAGCAATAGTCACGCGATTATTTCTATATTACTACGCCTGAGATTAATTGTAAGTAAGAGATAGAAAGATAACTTTTTAATCATCTTCCACGTTTTCGTATTTATCATGTTCTGTCACGAGCCCCATTGAAATTTGGTCCGCGAAAAGTCGAACACTATCGCTGGAACGATAACTCAAGCAACGATAGCACAGTCGTTATAAAAAGTCAGGCGCAAACGATTACAATTATCTGGAGAAAATTCAAACATAATGCGCGATATTTTTGTGTCATTCGGCTGCGGTTACACGTTCCTATAATTTTTCCAGGTACGCTCCTGGGAGGCGTTCAGCGGGCATTCAAGATCGTGACCGGGCTATAAACGGTCGGTTTGTACAAACGCGCAAAAATCACTGAAACTGCATGGTAGCTCGTTACATGCGGAATATTAATTAAGGTGCAGTACGAGTAGGAAAAACCGCGTCGCGTACTACCCCCTGGTCATAACACCGACGTCCTGTACGCGCTGAATCTCCATTACGAGCGGACGCACGTTTTACGCTTTTCGTTTTGAATTACGAGCGGTGAGTGTGGAGTGATCGTAAAGCTCCTCTCTTTCTTTCTCTCTCTGTCTCTCTCAGTTCATCCCTCTCTCAGTCATTTTCTTTCTCTTTCACCTCCTGTCTCTCTTCCTCTCTACCCCCCTGTTAGCTACGGTGAGAAGCAATTTAATGAACGCAATTCCTGCTGGAATTTCTACGCGTCATCTGCCGTGATTATGGACCGTTAATTATTGAATATTCATGATATAAATCTTAACGGAATACGTTTCACTTTTGGTTCACAATGTGACGATTTATTTTTGAACAAATTTTCAAGCGAGTAAAACTACTGGACGTGAAAGTGTTTCGCTTCTTGAGCTTTTAATTATATTGATGGAAAGCAATTGTTGTTTGACTTTAATAATTGCTTCTTAGTTTGCCAAGAATCTTGTTTCGTTCCAGGGAGAAAATTTTATGAGTGAAAATTTAGAGTTAAGTGGTTATCTTTAGCAGAGTGAAATAATTGTGTAATAAATATTTTGTTACAGTACGACAACCTTGTAGCAGGTGATAGTAAATTGTTAAGGGCCAAGCAGAAAATCAATTTTTACAATAATGTCATGGAGAAGCGTAATTACTTTTACATTAAGAATGACGGGAATTAAGAGCAGAGTGAAAAAAAATTAAAGAAATACGATCTGAATTACAAACGGTTCCCGATGTGCAGTCTATCAATTTTTAAATATCTGTAATGTCCGATACTCCGTTAATTTTTATTCTGATATATGATATTTCTGTAAGTTTTTCTTTCAAGTTGCTTCAGCCAAATTACACAACATTTTAAGAGTAATATTACCAAAACTTTGTTTATTTTACTATGCCATCAACGTTCTATTGAAAATACACTTGATTATCTGCTATAATTTAAAAATTATCCAGAAGAAAATAAAAGTACCGTTTTTAATTCAAAGATAATTTTTACATTTTAAGAGTGGTATGGATGGAATTGACGTATATATTTATTTTTGTTTTAAATTACTTTAAAATTCTGCAAGAATTCATTAAACTCGCGTTCGGCTACATTTTTAGATCAAGGCGTTTAACAGTGTTGCCTGAAAATACTGTTGGTAATTAAGTTAGGATTAATTACGAAAATTCAATAAAAATGATATATTTTCATTGCAGGTAGTCGGAACGTAGAATTTCTCATCTTTGCTTGTTGAAATTTTGAACATTTCGCCATGAAAACGTCATCGTCGAAGGTAATTCGACCGAATTTGGAAAGTTCGTTTCACGTTGCTGTGAAATGTAATTCCTGAAATTGAAATGGAAGTAGGAGTGAACGAAACATGTAAACTGTGAGATTATCAAAGAGGGATTCTATTTACACTTCGTAAGTTGCATTACCAGAGATACGCGTCTTTCTAAATTGCATTTACGTGGTAATTACTTGGTCGCAAATAAATTTCTTGCTTTTAATATTTACCAAGATTTTAATTAGAATAGAGTCAATAAAGCTATTCATAAATAGTATATTTATATAAACTCCAGTTCTCGACGGTATTAAAATTGTAATAATTAATAGTAGCCTTTACAGTCGAAGCGCAACAATTTTATTAAACAAATTTTTTCAAAATTTGCAATTTCACCGAAAAACGCTGACGAAATGCCATACCGGATTATATGATGAAATCATGTCTCATGATGCATATTACGTTTCGCACAATGTAATGTAATATACCACCGTGGCTAATTATGCAAATAAAATGAAAGTGCGTCATGAAATGTTTAGGATATTGTTACTTTGAAAACCCCGCCAACTGTACGGTTGATTAGCTGTTTATTCGCAATATAACTCTATTTCTGCCGACGTGAATTGAAATTTCGCTAGAAAGTGGCGGAATGTAAAGTTTCAGAGTTTAACGCGATCTTTGACACCTGCCGGGTTATTATAATTAACTGGGTTACATATATCTAATTACTTGTTGCCGCGTTAATAATTACACCGATAATTAATACCGCATACATGTGTTATAAAATTAATTGTTACTCAAACACATACTGGAAAATCAATATCGATTAAAGTGGAACGTATCTGATTTAAAATCAATTTATGTATATGATTTACGTTATAATGACATAATTAATTCGTGTATTCCTGCGATTTATATCCCTTAATTACTCAGTAAACTGTATGAATAAAATCAAGCAACTAACACGTTCCGTACGTACAATTAGAGCTATGTTGTAGTACATATCTATATTAAAAACCGACGGTATCAATTAACCGTTTGAGGCAAAAATTTAATTTTTCATTTTCAATTTTCCAGGTTACTTGAAATATTTGACTTGTTTTTTTTTGCAAATCGACACCAAACCAAACGCGTAGTACAATTCCGGGCAGCAGAGTCAAATATTTTTGAAACTGCCTATACTCCATAGGGTATATTACAAAAATTGATAAATTAGTTATGATGAGGCGCACCAATACTTTTAGAAAACATTGTATTTCAGATCATTATAAAAGTCGAAGTTATAATTGCAACTTAATGTGCAATTCGAAGAAGTTTCCTCATTCTCTTCAAACAGACTTTAACACTCAAGGCAAAACTTACTTTTTCCTACCAATACGTGTTTTAATACAAAACTATACATAAGACGCAAGTTAAGTACAGATTCTCCCAATTTTATTATTACAGTCATCAGTTATTACGTTTATCAATTTCCCTAAGCTATTAAATATACCATAAATTGCCCCCTCTTTACAATAGCATTTTCAATTTTCACAGATACCCTAATCCTGAAAAATATCAACGTTTCTGATCTCCATTCATTAATTCCTAATTCGATTCGTCTTTATGGTCACAATTGTCACGGAAATCCGCCACTCCACGGTCCTCTTTCTTTTTATCCTCGTCACATGCTCCCGTAATATTAATTTTCCTCTTGCGGCTGGCGTAATTTGGGATTCAACGGGGATATACGAACGTCAGAAGAGAAATCAGGAGACGGTTAGACGTAGCATCCCACTGGGTACCCTTCGTAGAAGCAACGTGATAATGTCATGCTAAGATCAATTTTGTATTCCGCGCGTCACTTCGCAGGCTCAAGTTAAGTACGAGCTTTTCGGAATTCCGCCCATTAACGTCGGAGCTTCCTGCTTCTGTCTACCTTTTACGAATTCCCCTACGAGCATTTATTTATCCTTTCTGTAAAATCCTCCAAACGGTGAACGGCAGGAGTTTGATAAATATTGAGGATAAGTAGATGCACTTCATTGTTGTACACGTTTCCATGTGTTTTGTATATATTCTTTGTATGCTTTTCCTTTTTTTGATTTTATTTTGCAAATGATATATTAGAAATGTTGGAGTAACATTGTGATGAATATTATTTGAAAGTGCTGGGCATAGTATTTTTTAAATAACCGCGAAGAATTGTTATGTGTTTGTTTTAAATTAGATTTTAATTTTTTAATTTACAGGGTATCTTTCGTTATACTTTGTACGTTTGTGTTTGGCTTTGTATAGAGTTCATGATGAAATTGCTTGGGAGGATAAATTAAGTTATACACGAAGTTTTATAAAGTACTTGGTATCAAAAATATTTTTGCAGTGGAGCGTATAGAAGATAAGAGGTGAAATGTATTATAGTTTTGATTCGATATCGTCGAATATTTAATTTCCATACTATCACTATAAAAATACTACTTTTATATTAGCATGCTTAACATAATTAAAAAACTTCGTGTGTTTTAACGTTCCTTATACAGTTAATCCTTATAAATAAAAACATACAACAGAGAAATGCCTCTAGCAATTTGTATATACGTTTGAAAAGCATTGGAAATAGCAGATTAGAATAAGCCAGTAGTACCAACATTCGAATATGTACCTCGAAAATACCTTTACTTCCATTCTCAAAATATCCTCTATTTCTGTTTACTTATGTATATCTACATTTTTAAAGAGTCCATTTCATAACTGATAAGCAATAAATCCGTTGTATAAACGGATATCATTGATCCGTACGAAGAAAACGCTCCTCTCAAAATGTGTCCGCGTATCTCCGAAATAACTGTTAAACAGCGGATTACAATAAAGCAGGGGTATTCGAATATTCCTGATCTGCGGTTCGATAGCATCGCCTGACTTACCTTTAAATTAGATGTGGGTTAGATCACTGGGTTAAAGCCTAGCTCGGTATCTGGTTTAACCCACCGGAATTGGTGCATTTGCATTAAGTCGAATTTGTGGTATTGGTTACGGTTTAGCTAAAAGTAAGCCCAAATTATATGCACTAATTGGCGTGTTCGTGGTACGTATGCACGTGTTGGTGGATTTATGCCCAATTTACCATTCGGCGCCTGTTAACAGTGTTACGTGGCTCATTGTTAGACCGAGAGGAAGTCAGATCTGTCGATATTTCACAATGCTGATCAATGCCGACCTTTCCAAGGCAATCATTGACAAAGACGATATTTTCTTATCAGCTTCATGTTAATATATATTTTAATTTATAGTAAAAGTTAATTATACTTTTTTGTTGCCCTCGTCGTTCATCACTTTTCCTGATAATTATTCTATTAATTTAGCTGAAATGTTTGTATTGTGTTTATTCAGACTCTATTAATTCTATATTCTCAAATTCCAAAAATATCAACAGTAGTATTTAACACTAGAACTACCAACCGGTCAAAATCACCGTACACTATTTTTTTTTAAAAATTCTCCAAGTTTATAGAAAACTCATAGAATAAATATTCTACGTCCATGTCAAAGAACATAAATCACCAAATCGATCATCTTTTCCGCCTCTCGATTCCTCTTTCTTCAAAGTACTTATTTAATATGATAGACTATAATAGATTTAACGTCGGTAGTTCTAGTGTTAATCCTGATGTTCTGCTCGTTCATACCTCACATTTGCTCCTTCGGGTCTTAGTGACTGGATGAACAAAAGTTCACATTTTAAAAAATGAAAAATGTGCAAACAAACCGACGTAAATTTAAAGTATATTGAATATCAAAAATATAGTATCTGTTAAAACATCATCTTCATTTCGGGTCATGTAGACCCGGGGAGAACAGAAGAATAAAATACCAATTTAGACTATTTGCCTTAAAACCTTATTAGAATCAATAAGATATTTGAAGCAAATAAAGTGCTTATGGTACCTATTGCAAAATTCTTAAATTAGTTTTGACAAAAGAAACACATCTCCATCACCAAAATTTACACAAATATGTGTTTAAACGAACAAAGTTCCCCGTTCAGTATGCAGCCTAAACCCTGAAACCGCAGCATGAGATTCCGAACCATGACAAACGCCCTAAGACAACGCAGGTGAAGAAACATTTGATGCACTTCATGGAACAGAGAATTTATACAGTTTCTCGCGAGGCAAATGTCTTAACTCGCTGCCGCGTTTCTTACTCAAGAAGTACGTACGTACGTTCTCGTTACATCCGGATGAAAGTTAACCTGGGATTCTATATGGTTTCTATCTGTGTGAGTGTGCTTGCAAGGTTACCGTATGTGCAATGGTATCTGCACTTCTGGTGGCGGCTTATACTCAACAATGCCATGTAACGTCCCACAGAGTTGCACGCACGATACAGAAAGCGGTAAAGTTTAAAATGAAGAGGGAGGAGAAGGGGTGAAAATGGAGAAAATTGTCAAATACTGATGTAGAGCAGTGATTCCCAACGTGGTTAAAACCGACCGCCATTGGGCGTTGAAGAGTTCTAAGGGAAATCTAGGGGGTGTTGAGAAACAAACGCCACCCTCAGGGGAATAATCGCAAAATGCGCTGAAAAGTTAAATTAATACTAAAAATCATCGAACGGATGTTGTAACAAATAATTCTAAATGTCTTTTAACCCTTGGAGTACTGAAGCATCGCATACTGAACGTAGGTCGACTGCATACCAGCATCGATATACTCACTAATACAAATTTAAAAATCTGTCCTTGTTTTTCAATATATAGTGTATTAAACTTCAGTTACAAGGGACGCAATCAAATCACTGTTTGAAAAAGTGGGCTACGACCCAAAAAAGTTGGAGAACTGTGAGTTACAAGTATAGAAGACAACGGAAAGAAAGGAATATGTAGTTAAAGATAAGAATAGAGAACGAGAAAGCACTAAAGGACAGACAGCAGGAGAATTTAAACAAGGGGAAGTATTCGAATAAAGAATTGGAAATACGGATAAAGAAAAAATGTGAAAATTGTTGCAAAATCGGGGGAAAATGCAGATAAAGAAGCAGAGTAGAAATATTGAATGAAACTGCAGATAAGAAGATGTGGCCGGGAGAAGTGAGAGCCAGAGAAAGAGAGACAGAGAGCAGAGGATTCGCAACAAACCTCTGAAACTTCGTACTGGCTTTGGCAGTTTAAAAGTTGCGCGGAGGCATCGTAGAACGCCGTGGCAACCTTATCATGGCACGTACACTCGGTTCTTTGGCCGACATCGTGCAACGATATTATTTCCGGTAAATTCCAGGCCGGAAACCGCGGCTTCCAACGTGGAACTGGAGATGGAAAAAGCGTAAGCCTGCCGACTGCTTGTTTGAAAAGATTCCGATTCGTCGTCACTGGGGACGAGCACGGAATGAGAAGGAAAACCGGCGGGGCCGAGGAGAAGTGGCTGTTAGAGAGGAAGAGGTTGTGGCTGGGGCTGGAGTTTGGAAATTGGCTTCCAGTTTTCCGGGGCAACTTCAAACACAGATATTATCGGATCTTGCTATTTCTTGGACGAAATACAACGTTTCCTGTTTCAACGTCGACGGGACTCGGCTGCCCTTTTTTCTCCCTTCGGAGGAGGTCCTTTCATCTAGATTCGATTGATTCCTTTTAAATTTACATAAAACGTAACTTTCGTTCTCGAGGAAGGCGGTCGTTCGTGAAACTCGGAAACGAGCGTTCGTTCTTCATTTTAAACTCGCATTACTTGTAGTTGCTTCAAGATTGATTGGCCGTGTATGGTTGTCCCGAATAACGGACTGATGAAGGAAAACCCCATTCGATTCATTGATTGACATTGAAACGGGGACATCATAATAAGACCTCCCGTAAATTGGAAAAATTTATTTTCTTTGTATACGAGTTACTTGTAACAATAGGGATAAATTTATTTTTGATTATGCGGGGTAATTAAATGTGTCCTATCTGTTTTTACTATGGATGATGATAATATAACTTTTCAGCGGAAGGAACGTTCAATCACTTAACTTAGAATTGTTTACATATCTGATTAAGATTTATAGAAAGACGTCGAACGATTATGATCATCAGTAACAAACTCATTTATTAACAGCACTGAATAAGGTAGAATGAAATATGAATCTGAAGCCGGTAAGATAATAAATATTGTTTCTTAGTTGATAAAAAAATCGAACATGCGTTGTAACGTGTCAAATAAAGTAACTTTACAATGTCAAATCAATCAGATTCATAACAAATATTAATTGCCTTCGCTGAAAGGGTAGAAGAGTACATTGTTCGTTACAACGTCTAGAGTTTTCACATCGCGATTGATTAATTGTAAAGAAGAAAACAAAATTTTCAGACAGTAAACAGAGATGCGAAAAAACACCGTTAAATTGGAATGAAGCTACTCGCTTAATTGCAAAAGCTCGTGGAAAAGTTCGGAGCTAAGCTAATACTTCACGAATAACGACTCATATTAATAAACAAACTTTCGGTACGGTAATGGATTTACTCGGTACATAAAAATAAAAATAATTAATATAAGCGAGGTCGTTCGGCCTTTAATCAACCCCTAAGATCACCCGTAGGAAATTAAAATTGTTTATAGCTGATAATTAGCTGCGTTTAGATGTTGAAAAACACTGTTAATAGCTCCGCCTATATTTTGCGGTTTAATCAACGATTTTATGGAGTGCTTAAACTAACTTTTCGTTAACGTTAGCAAACTTATGATCGATGTCGGCATGGAAACACCAGTCGGCGCCGTTGTGTCGTTAATATGAAGATTACAATGAAAATTTTTGCAATTTTTCCCAAACGGAAATTACATAACAAAGGAAGATTTACGGGAAGAATACCAAAATTCGTCGTACAATTCATTCGAGACTTTTTAATGCCGTTGCGGTTCAATGATTTCGCATAAAGGAAGAAATAAATGTATTTTTCAGGATTCCTTCTTTTCAACGAGGAAGGTTTCATACGCAGATTTGGATTTCTTTTCGACTAGACAGTCAATAACTCTGTATATCGTTATTGAATTTTTGTAGAAATTAGCAACTAAGATGAACGAATTGCGTCCCTTTGAAACTTTGATTGAAAAGTTGATCTTTGGGGAGAAGACGGAAGCGACGTGCCGCCTGCCTTCGTAGAAACATGGTTGCTCGACAAGTTTGGGGAGACGAACGTTGCTGGAATTACTTTTATCTTCGATGCTTGAGATTTATTCGGGCGTTCGTCCCCGTAAAGCACAAAACTTGAAACACTTGCTTCAATACACTCTGTTTCCTTCTCGTTTGTTTTTCTCGTCGATCAAGTCTCTTGGAAATTAAGTTAGCAATTTTGAAATTTTAAAGAGGTTTCTTGCGAAGTCACTGAAGTATTCTACAAGAGTGAATTGTTTTTATTAATGACTAATATCTGCAAAATATCGATGAAGTTGGTAGAACTGTTTTAACTCTTTAAGGCACGACGGGATTAAAAGCGTCCTTCCTCTTTGATGCATGAAGATGCACGGTGGGACATTTTTGTCCCACCTCTGAAATTTATATTATTATATAACTTTGTTAATAAATATAAACCAAGTTTATTCAATCAAAAAAAAATTGTCTCTGCAACATGGGTCATTTTATTTTCTGAATTCCCGTGCCTCAAAGAGTTAAACAGAAGAATAAATACGTTAATCGACTTTGTGGCGGCACGACCTATCGACCACCACCACCGATCTACCGGTCGCCAATACGCCAACAGCCCTAGTTCCAGGATCGTCCGCTAGATCTCGTGTCCACCGATGGATCGCTCTCGCGAGTTGTTCAATGACGATCGGTATCTATATATACGATCGACGGACAGATAGAGCTAGGAAACCGTTTCTTGGCAGCTGAGACGGAAGGGGAGATTGCTCTCGCACCGTCTTCCCCACCATGTCGGTCCTGGAACCTCAGATTCAGCGAATGGTGACAACCGTAAATATAAAGCAACTAACTAAACTACTGCTTTCGTCGTTCACATGACGACGCAACGAATGTGCCGGTCTCTCTCTTGCCAATAGCGCGTCAAAATCGAAAATGGAAGAGGGACGTCCCTTATCCGACGGGCGAATCAGAGCAAATTAAATTACTCCTCAGCTGCCAAGTAAAAATATTCCATCAGTATTAACATCGTCCCATCCGGGGCACAGTGTAGTTTCTCCAGGGCAGGGGCCTGTTGTTCGGTCAGAGTCGTACTGACGAGTCCACGAACAGGCCCAGGACGAAACGCAGCGCGCTAATCTACATATTTTTACCCCTTTCCTAGGATCAGAAGGACTTCCACCGACCCAGTCACCGTGTTTTGGTTACCTTCTTCAGATTTTATACGCTCACCGCAGAAATGAAGAGAAATAAGTGTAGTAATACAAATTTCTTCTTACTTTCTCTAAAACTTGTACATATAACGTATGTTTTACAGAAATTCTTCAAGATAACGATAATGCGAAAATTATCGTAAAGCGGAAACTACTGTAATTTGTCAACCTTCAAGAGCCCCCATTGACCGCAGATTTTGTGGAACATTGCGTCGAAATTTACAATACCATGAGCAAAAGTTAAATAGTCAACTTTATTAAACATCGATACTTCTACGACAAGAAAGATAATCTGAAAATATTACTACTACCTCTAAAATGTTTATAATGCTCCTTACTCAAGAATCTCTAGTCCAAGTGATGTTATATCATTCATAACCCATGGTCTGTGCACTTTCAACGAACAATGTGCAAGTCAAATAAAAATCCGCAAATATCCCTTCCACATTCGTTCCCGTTCGAACTCTCTTTCTCTTCTCAGCGACCCAATAAATCACACATGAGAAAGGATTCCAAAGTCCACAATAAAACTTCAACCGTCTCGTTGGCGTTTGACCTCGACGGACACGAGAAAAGAATCGATCGTTATTGCTCGGCAATGATGTTCGAAGAATCTGCGAAGAAGATCGTGAAGCATCGTGTTCGGCACGAAAGAGAACTATGAACACGGATACCCGGGATGGTATTTCAGCGCCAGAGAAGCTTCTTCTCTGAAGAAGAAACCTCGATGTTGATGCCGCGCCAAAAGAGAAGCCGAGCGTTCTGTTCCTCGGCGTCGGATAGCAGGCAGCTTCTCCTCTCTGTCGAATGAAGGACTCCAGGCAACAGAGAAAAACGGCGACGGGAAGAAACACAGAGAGGAAGCCGAGAACTAGGAGGAAAAGAGGGATGAGGTTTGATAAAGAAGGAAAGAAGAACCTTTTGGAGAGGAAGAAAAATGAAACGGAAGAGTGAAGAGAAGTGGAGCGCGACAGAGAAACTCAGCATGATAGAGGAAGAGAGAACCAAGAAACTGGGAGACAGGGAGAGAGTGTTATGAAGAAAGAGAAAAGTCGGGACACCCGAGAGAGAGAGAGAGAGAAAGAGAGGCTTTGATAAAGAAAGAGAAATCTTAGAACACAAGAAAGCAAGAAAGAGAAAGGGGCAAGTGTGAAGAGGAACATCAAATCGAGAAAGAGGGAGAAAGGATTATTGTGATATAGAAAGAAAAGCCGAGAAAGAGAGAGAATGACATGACAGAAGAGAAAGCCGTGAGAGAAATTGGAAGAGGGGAGAAGGTAAGAGAGAGAGGAAGACAGATTAGGAAAAGAATTTGCTAGGAGCGCGTAACTCACATACCGTACACCCTTTACGCGCCGAAGCTTACTTGTTGTCCCCGTTGAAGGATATCTTGGAGCTTTCGAAACGCAAGCTTACGCGGAGAATCTGGCTAAGTATTTCGAGTCTACGAAGGGTAAGGGCGACGTGTCTCTCTTACGTCGCATGGCCATCGACTATACTGTGCCTCGAGAAACGAAACTTTCCACAGTAATCGTTCGCTCGGATTTCTATACGCCAAACTTCCCATGATGATCAATGACTATGGTTTCTGATTTCACAGAAGTTCCTTCTTTATTTTATTAAGCTTACACCGTCTCGCTGAGATTCTTCGGAGATTTGGAGAACCCTTAGATTGTGTGCTTTAATGGTAATCTGAATTTTGATTTAGCTTGCACATTGCGGTAAGATTTGAAAGTTTTATGTATTTTGTGGAGATTATATACATTTTTCGCTGGCTTCAAAGAGATTTTAGCTTCATTTCATTGGATTTTAAATTCGAATTTTTATCTTTATTGGCATTGCTATCTTGATTTACGAAACTGCAATTTGTTCCACATTTTTCGCAATCATCGAGACGAAATTGAATTACACTCGAACACGCATGCTCGTAATGCCGAGCGATTATTGTGTTATTATTGAAATTAATCACGCTTTACATCGTCATTTGCAAATAAATTCGACCGAATATGCGTTCCAATTACGACACATTCTCTGAATTTGCAACGCATACAAATTTACAGTGACGACGGTATCTCGTAGAATTTCTATTCCCGAAAAGGAAAAAAAAGGTCTCGGTGCCTTCGTAAGGTAACACTTCATTCCGTATTCCGAATTCCATATTCTATATCTCGCCGCCTTCTGCTCTATATTCTTACCTCTTCTTATTCTATTTTATATTCTAAATAGTCTTCATTTTCCAAAATATACAATAACCGCGATACCTTCTCTGTTTCAGCTTCGCTCTCTCTGTCCTTACACCCTATCTCTTCTTTCTTCTACGACCTCGTTCTCAACGGCATTCCGCGGCAGGAAGAACCATTTCGGTGGTAGCGTGCCAAAGGAACAGCCATGTAAAAAGCATCGACCGGGTGGAAGAACGGAATGCGACAAGAAACGATCTGATTACTCTTGAGACCAAACTTGGCTCTGATGTAGTCGGTGAAGATTTCACGAAGGGAAGCAACGATGAAGAACATTAACACGTTGACTACCGAGGCGGTTAAGAATAAAGGGTCTTGCTTTCAAACGCGATGCAGGTACTTTATTAACACTTTTAATAATACAAAGATATGATATTAAAGGAGTTAATATTAAAAATTAATGTTCCCCGGGAGGACAGACCCTGATATTCAAAGTTATAAGCCAAAGATATAATATTAAAGGAGTTAATATTAAAAATAGATACAATTTTCTTTTATTTTCAATTAATGTTCTTTATTCAATTCATTACTTCAATTTATTACTTTCGAGACTAATGTTGCAAAATAATACAGCAGAAAGAATTGGAAGTAACTGGTTGTACTTTTAAGCGTGCAGGAGGTGGCTTATTAACATTTTTCATAGTGTGGAAGTATTTGTTCTGCAATGGGGAAAGAAGAGTTAATATTAAAAATAGTACTCTTGTGGTACTTTCGAGACTAATGTTGCAAAATGATACCGTAGCAGGAATTAGAAGCAACTGGTCCTACTCTTATGCGTGCAGGAGTTGGCTTATTAACATGTTTCATAGTGTGGAAGTATTTGTTTTGCAATGGAGAAGGAAGAATTAATATTAAAAATAGTGCACTTGTAATACTTTCGAGATTAATGTTGCAAAATGATACCGTAGCAGGAATTAGAAGCAGCTGGTCCTACTCTTATGCGTGCAGGAGTTGGCTTATTAACATGTTTCATAGTGTGGAAGTATTTGTTTTGCAATGGAGAAGGAAGAATTAATATTAGAAATAGTATAGTAGATTTTCTTTCAAATAATAAATTAATGAATACCGATAAGTTAGTTAAAGTATAATTTATAAAATAGCCCATACTGAAGGGACTTGTATTAAACAATTGTCAAGGAAATCGTGAGTTTAATTTTTAAAGGTAGAATTTGTAGAATCGCGTGGTAGGTGATATATATTAAGCACTTTCTCCTACTTATCTACATATCTTGAATAGTTGGATGTTATCAGGTCGCGTAGTTCACGTTAAATGATCCTCTATTTTTATATTTTTTATTGTACTTCACCTTTGATTTACAGTACCACAATATGTACGTCACACAAAAAATTCTGACCATATATCCTCTTCTTCCAACGTTGCATTACACTGTTTACGACTCTGCGCGCACTCAGTTTGCGGTGCTCAACTAAAATGCGCCAATGAAAAACTTGGTGCATTTTAAATAAAACATAGACTAAACAGCAGTGAATCATTTATCAAGAAACTACAATGCACGTACTCGTGTAGGAAACGACCAGAAATGAAAAAGTAACGTTGAAGAACTTTATTGAATTCTTTAATAATTCATTGAATCACTTATTGGAAGCTACGGCTCCTATGAAGACAAAAACACGAGTTCCCAACTAACGTGACCAAGTTTAAATCCCCATCAACTTTAGACATTTTTTCCTCTAACTTCGATGTTTTGCGACGCTAAATCTCCCATTTCTAAGCCAAAGTAGCCGGCGCTAGTTAAACCCAAGGAAACCTGAGCAAAACAAAGATTATATTTTCTTTGATATCCCGAAGATTTGGCACCTACCATAAATTAATGATCGCACCTCACTGCATTGCCGAGAGTAAAAGCAGACAAGAGGTCCTTAATCCGTAATCCTCGAATGATATTTAATTCACGCGAATCACCATCGCAAAAACAAAAGCCACTCGACACTGCGGTTAAATGATTCATTAAATCAGAGTGTTCCGCTAGAAATTACCGTCAACGGCGCATTTGCAACGAGCGGGTTGCGGTGTGCGAGCCTTAGACATAAAATTTCAATCTGTCCTCTACCCCCGGCGAGGGTTGGTCGCGCAAGTAGTAAAGTAGCTTTGTGGGTCAGCATGGGCACACAATATTTGGCGTGTCCTGTAAGCAGCGGCGGAATTTGCGTGTAACCGCGAACGTTAACGTCGAGGGAGCAGACACCATAAGAACGATGAGAGAGAGAGCGAGAGAGGGCGAGAGAGTGAAACAAAGAAGCAACCGAACAACGAAGACGAAAGAAAGGAAGGACGGAAGAAAATGAAGATGGAGAAATGCAGAGAAAAACGGAGAAGTGTTAAAACCATAAATAAAACAAAGAGATGACCAATAATAAAGAAATAGAGACAGGAATTAACACTTTATCTACCGCTCATTCTTCTGAACATTATGCACGAGTGTATGTACCTACTTGCAAAGCTCTATAACATTAAAATTAAAATGTGAAGAAATACTCATTATGTCGTTTTAATTTCATTTGTTCCGAGGCAGCGTAACTTTATTTTATTATCATCTGTAATAACAGATTAATAGACTGTCGGCCAATGAGTATTGATAAACAGAAAGCCTATTAATAGGCTTGCGGTAGATGAAGTACTAACAAGAACCGTCCCGTCAGATAATGAACAAGAGACACATAGAGAACGGCGGACAGACTCACAGAACGATAGAGATAGAAACGGAAATCCAAAGAGACCTGCAGACAGTGAGATAGATAGAAGAAGACAGAGGGGTCCAGGAATGGTTTCCTAGAGGCAGAAAGGGTGGAACGCGAAGAAGGGTCGGTTCGGTAGAGTTATTTAGCCGAGGCGTTGTTCTGGCTCGCATAGTATGTGGGTCGCCGCCGGCTTAGTAGCGTGGGTAAGCCTCATGAAACATGAGTACCCACTGAGATGACACCACTAGCTCCTTTATGGAGATGGAAGCTTATGCATGAATTGTGAGGATAGGTGGATCCTTCTGCTCCTTGGACACGCTACCTTGTCTCCTGACGATCGCCGGCTTGATGTCCTTAAGTAACAGTTCGTCAAGTAAGGTGCTATCTCGTATCTAGCCGAGGTGAAACCTACCGGTAAAGGTACTACTAGAAGGAGCGTAACCTTGTCGGTACTAAAATTTCGACGGTCTTGGTGCACGGCATCCCATAGATGCTTTACGAACGTTCAGCAGGAAAGTTTTAGATTCGCCTCTACACTATGGGGCTAAATGTCCGCTATAAACTCACCCGAACTTTTGTGGAAAGCTGCCCTACTCATACTGTGATATAGCACACAAATTTTTGGCCGTCGCTATCACCATAAATATTCGTAGCTTGTGGGACGGCCTGTTGAGATCTCTACGTCGGTTTAAGATGGAAAACAAGTTATTTTAAAAATATTCCTTTCGTTTTGTTTATTTGATAATTGTAGAAGTAGATTTCTCTTCCCAATTGTGAATTTCTATTTTGTGATTAAAAGAAATATTGTAATTCCGTTTTTCTTAGATATTGTTTCGGTGTTATTTAAAAATGCTACGTTAACGGATTAGCAACTTTTGTCGGAGTTCTTGGTGAGAAATGTCTGACGAAGAGCAGTATTATAACTGCGTTGAATGCCACGGGGTCACCGGTGACCGGCAATATTCAGTTTGAAGGAACCATGACGGGTGCCTGGAGCCGGCGGTTGTCCTTCTGTTCCTAGGAAAGGGTAAAGTTGTTGATCAGCGCGCTGCGTTTCGTCCTGGGCCTGTTCGGGGACTCGTCAGTAGGGCTGATCGAACAGGCCCTGCCCTAGACACTTTTTTTTTTTTTTTTTTAAATTGTTTATTGGTTTTGGCAATATACATATATAGAAATAAGCTAAATTTGTTCGGCAATAAACCACCGGATCTGAAAATCTCGTATGAAACTTAACATATTTTCCTTTTTGGCGCGGCTTGAGCGCTTCTCAAAGGAAGGTAACTTGTTATCTTTATTTGTTATCACAATTTTATCTGTATCACAGCTGTTCACAGTCACATATCTTAATTCTAGCCATTTTCATATATCTTTTTCTTTTATGTTACAGTCAAAAGAATTTAATGCCAACTAAAACACTGTTTTTGATGCCCTAGACACTGTGCCCCGGATGGGACGATGGTATTTGTCGGTCGATCGTATATATAGATACCGATCGTCGTTGAACAACTCGCGAGAGCGATCCATCGGTGGACACGAGGGTCTAGCGGACGATCCTGAAACTAGGGGCGTAGGCGTAATGGCGACCGGTAGATCGGTTGTGGTCCTCGATAGGTCGTGCCGCCACAAGTTCAATGAAATTTCTTACGACTTTCAAAAGATAATATTTACGAATTCGCTACTATATTCAAAATTTAAATGTTGCTAATAAAAAAAATAAAGTACTGCTTAATATACAACTATTGTTACCTACCACATTTTTGCTCTATCACGGTAAGATTTTAATAAAAAAAAGTCTCTCTTCAATAGAAACAGTGAAACTAGAGAAAAACAACGGGTGGCATTCAACGTGTTAAGCGGTGTTTAAGATAGCAGGATAATTTTAAAATTGCCTCACTTTTTTTTCTAACAATTGAATAAAAAAATATTTCGATACTGACATTTTTGGAGAAGTACAATTTTAAGTCAGAATATAATATCGAACATCGGTATTCGCTTAGAATTTCATAGGAATAGGATTTCCATATGTCAAATTCTTATTACAATATTGAAAGCGTTAATTTTCACTTATTGTTAGAAATCACCTGTATGCGTCAAAAAGTGAATCCCTTTATCTCGGTAATGCAATCGCGCGCGTTTATGATAATCTGTCCGCAATTGCATTATTTGTTTAATGCTTTTACACACACCCATTGGGTACCACGGGTAAACATCCTATTTGCCTGAGACTTTCAAAGAAATACGAAGAAAAGGTCGAAGTGCCACGTCCATCCACGGGAGGAAGTGAATTTTGTAAATCAGGATTACGTCGAGATCCATTTAATATGCATTAAAGCGCACGACTGGCTTAACGGCTCAACGTTCCCGCGACGTTTCATAATTAAGCAGAATCGGACGCATCCCGGATTAACTCGGATATTAAATTTAATTATCAATTCGCGGGAATATCGGTGAATTCGAAGGACCTCCTTCTCGGCAAATTCGTTCTGTCGACGATCGGGAAGGGAATTGCATTTACGGGGTCGCAGTTTACGCGTCGAGATATTCGAGCTCGGTGTCTCCGAGTCTAAGATTTGCGAGTACCTACAAGCGTAATAACGAAGAACGCCACGGCTGGAAAGTAATATGTAAGAGGAAATAAGCTCTCGTCGTACGTTTTGAGATATCTGATGCCCCCATCTCAGCCCCGAGGGTCGTTGAAAACTTAACTTTCCGCCTAAACCCTCTGCCGGAGCCTTATGCTCAGGATCTACCCTGATATTTATACGACTTTTCGCTTAATTGCCCCCCTCCCCCCACCCGAAAGAAGTTCGCGCTGTAATTAACACTATCATTCGCGGGAAACCGTCCTATCTTCAGGCACATATAATTTTCACTGATAATAATATCTTTCGAATTCTATTTGCACTTGGCATGTCCAACGATATTAATCCTGCAACTAGAAAACTTTTGTCGATTTTTAATTTATTCTTCTGTGTGATAGCTTAAATTTAGAATTCTATCATTATTAAATTTTGAGGATTTTTCGTATCTAATTCTAGCCTAACTCGGAAAAGTAGATTTTTCTTTAGATAAATCTCTTTGAGGATAAGTTGATTCGTACAGACAGGTAGTTTTTATAATAAAAGTCTACTTTTCTCTTCAACATCTATGATTTCAAGGTAATTCCGATTGCGAAATAGGTGCAAATTCTAGAGAACGAGGAACGAAGAAAGTTGCTTTTCCCTCGTTATGAAACATTCCAATGCGTAATGGGAAAACGTAATTACAAAAATCCTTAATTACACAAATAACAGAATCGTAGAAATTATAGTGATCCTAGAGTGTTTTAAAACAATTAAGCATAAAACTTAACAATATTTAATGAGCCAAATAACCATAACACCCATAAACCATAAATCCAAACAATAATTCAATAAAGAAATCGTTTGAAAATCGAAAAAATATTTGTCGGAAATTAATAATTCTATCATTTCATTAATATAATCAGGCCACTTGTAGGATACTCTTCACCCTCAAAATATCGTAATCCCATTATTTCCATCACAATGCATCGTACGTCTAAATCGGTGACACAGAATTATCGATTTTGCAAGAGACAATCGGGGACGAGAGAGAAAAGGGACGTCTGGATGTAACACTGAAGAAGTGTAATGACTTTCCCGAGCACATGCACCGCATCTGGGTCCCCAGTTTTAAATCTGCGTACGACGGCATGCTGTATTAACATTTTTTGCGATATTCCCGCTGCAAGTACAAAAAGTACGGCCATTATGCTAATCGGCAAGGACACGTGTTTGTAATGACTTATTTTTACGTAGCCGAAATAGTGTTACGCTGCTCCACGCCCTTCTTCCATCCGGTTTATCCTCCCAAGGGACCGTGCCAGATTACATCGTCGAATTTAAGTCACTCGATCGGGGAATATTCGAGGCAGGCTTCGAAATCGTTTAACGTTTGATCGCCTAATGGAAAAATCGACTGGCTCTTTGGGGTTTTCGGTTGCGATTTACGTATATTACACGCTGTAAGGTAGCTTACGATGGAGATACTTGTAATGCTTCGTGAAATATTTTTTTTTGTTAGTAAGAACGGGGAGACTTTAAACCGGTGATTGATATTTTTTAAGGCTGCGACTTTTCACGGGGAACTTAAAACTATTAGTATTTAATGTGTTAATTAGTAGGTGAGCGCTGTGGAATTTTTATTCGGCGCAAAGATATATATTTGGCAAAGAATTTCAGTTATATGAGATTAACGATTTCTTGGCAATTTTAATATTGCTTTGCTTTGTTTGGTTTTTAATTTAACACTAAAAGTACCAAGCCGGTCAAAATGACCGGTCTCCAATGTTTTTCAAAATTCTCCAAATTTACAGAGGAGCCATGAAGTAAATATTCAATTCTGCCTTATAAAATTTAAATTACTTCATTAATTACCTTTTCACCTCTTGATTACTCTTTTTTTAAGGTATTTATTCGGCATATTTAAGTATAATAAATATAACGTCGGTAGTTCTAGTGTTAACATCAGGAAGTGCATGTGCCATTGGCAACTGATGTAAATTTCTGCAAACTGTCAATTAAATTAATCAATTCGAAGAAATCTTTTTCTGCACGAAAGAAAAAAAGCGTTCGACGTCTTATCATCAACAGGAGCGTGTACCTCATTAGAATTTTCAGCAATTTAGTACAAACGACATATAAAAAATTCAAAGAGGTTTATCGCGAATGTATATTTTAGTCACGCATTTTATGGTAACGAAATACAATTGAACGACCCGACGACAAACGAAAAATATTTATGCAATGTCCCCGGAATATTGATCTCATTAAACTACGAAGTATCTTAAGAACACCAACAGAAGGTAGAGATATTTCTTTGTCGGAACAAAGCAACTTGTGCCATGAACTTAATAATACCGGAGACGCAAAAGCCATCGTGGCGCATCTTTGAGTACCATGTACGGCGAACAAAGAAAGGAAGCCTCTTAAGTGGCGCACGAGGGGGCTAATTAAATGCACGTAACGTTTTGCGGGGCGATTAAACAAACGACAGGAGAAATTCCATCCGCTGTTCTTCCTTCGAACTTCTTCTCTTTTAGTCTCTTCAAATTGTATTCCGCCTCACGATCCATCGTTTACTTACTTTTCTTCGTGCGGATTGACTGCATGATCGATGCAAATTAAGGAGGAAATAGGACGATGGAGTGGTGCAAAAATAATGGAAAATAAAAATAAAGGGGGGAAATATGATTGAGAGAAATCAATAGCAGTCTGTTAGGTTTTAAAATTCCTTATAATGTGTATCTTATGCTTTACATAGAGTATAGCTAAGAAATTTTAATTTTTTCCCTTATAGAAAAGATCTAATTAATATTTGTAACCTTCTTCTTTGAAATTGTGCACTTTCAATAAGTTTGAAAGCTGTACAATTTAAAACTGCACACTCTGTTATGTTTCATAGATTTTAACATATTAACTCTTTGAGGCATGGAAATTCAGAAAATAAAATGACTCATGCTGCACAGACATTTTTTTATATTTTCGATTGAACAAAGTTAGCTTATTTTTATTAACAAAGTTATAAAATAATATAAATTTTCGAGGTGGGACAAAAAATATCCCGCCATGCATATTCACGCATCGAAAAGGTGGGACACTTTTAATACCGCCTTGCCTCAAAGAGTTAATATGCATCTAGATTAATGTTGTTATGTGAATTACAATTGTCAAAAAATACAATCAGATCGAAATAATAATTGACAGAAGTATGAGATATATGTATATGAAAAATAACCCTACATATACAAAGCTTCTACTAATATGGCCGTATTTTCAACTAAGTAATATTGCTAATGTATTATCGTTAATATCGCCTTATTAAACTCGCTTGCTTTGAGTTACTCTTCTAAACTCAGGATTACGTGCGTCAAAACTGCAATCGCAAAAGATCGCAGACAGTTGCAGTCAGTTGCAGTAGTATGAGTCAGCTGAGAGTCAGACAATATATACTAGAAACCATGGAGACGTTTAGAATTAAAGAATCAATCTCCCAATTAATGGGCCAAATTCAAATGCCCATTACTTCTGAGAAATCCTTTGTAAATTATTATTTAGGTAGTCCGAAATCCACCTAAATCTGCAATTTTTAAGCACAATCACTAAGTCACTTTAAAGCCAAAATTTAAAACAGAGCAGAAAAAAGAATCGATGTAACGTATTAGAATCTCTAACAGTGAACAATCACAAACATCTCTACATCGTGCTAGAAATTATGAAAATTAAGTCTGATAGAACAGCAATAACATAAAAATTGTCAATAATTTCAACTGAACGCCCCGTCGATGCAACTCCCGGGAAAGAAGCACAAAAAGACACCGACGCATCAGAAAGAGGTATAAATTTGGGCAACGATTAAAGGACGGTGGAATAGCAGCGGTTGGTGTGATATCGTTAACAACTTTCCGGCATTGTTTTCCGCGCGACCGGCAAACTGGGCTAATTACTTCAACTTCTGACCTATTCCAGTTAGAATGCTGTAACTGGCTGCTTCTCTCGCGCAGACGATTGTCCTCGGTGCAAGTGGCCGTGCCCGTGGTGCAGGCTTGCATAAAATTTACCCTCGCGACCAGCACGTTCTCCCCGTACAATCGTCGCGGCTTATTAACCCGACGATAATTAGCCGTAATCGCGGGGACGTGTACTCCCTCCCTCCCTCCCGTCGCGTATTACGTCCTGCGACAGAATATTGCATATCTCTCGCTGAATTTGTCTACTTCGTTGATTACGTAAATTCGAATTAACTGAGAATCGTAGCGGGCATGTTTGGTGGATGATTTGTCCCTTGGCTCGAATACGTTCTTGCGTTTTATACGATTTATGAAGAACGTTACGTCGTGTTAACTATACAGGGATAAAATGAAAGGTGAGTTTGTTTATAATGAAATGAATGGGTTTGATAATATTGTTGTGTGTAATGAGAAAGATATCATGATGGATGAGAAGGGTAGGTTTATTAAGAATTATTATGTGGCATTCTATATTAGTTATAGCGTGAAGAAAATGTTGATGTTTGCTGGCAATGTTTTGTTTTATTGTTTTTAAAAATTCATAGGATTGAGTAAATAGTATTAAAAATTTTGAAATTAAGAGATTTGAAAAATTTTCTGTTAACACTAGCAGTACCATGCGCGGTGAAATAACCGGTTCAATGAGATGAAAGTATGAAATTTGTTGTGTTGTTAAGTAAAGAAAGTTTGGCGCGTTGTTTTCTGCATGAATTTGACAGTCTTCTGCGTTTCTTTCGGAAAGATATCACCATTTTCTCGTAACAGGTCGAAAGATCTGCTACGGTAAGAGTAAATGCCCATAAAGTGTCGGCACAGTTAGTTTTAAATAAAATATTCAATTAAAATTCAAAATTAAATAATGAATTTAAATAATGAATAATACAAAACTAATAAATTTTGTAGTGAAGGATTAAACCTTCAAAGTATTATCACGATAAAAATATCAATTGTGTTTTTATTAGTCTAACCGAATGTTTTATATTTTATTATATTTTTAAAATAATTTTATTCACAGTATTCTTTGTTTTAAGTACCAGACGATACTAAACTCATATCTATTACGTTTTGGAATTAAAGATTCGCAAAAATGTCAATGAAGGACACCCACAATAAAAATAATCTCCAGCTTCTTCACAAGCAAAAAAACGTATAAGAATTATGTCGAAATCCCCTTCTTTTTTAGTTCTGTAGCGTAAACTATCCCAAATTAACTTGGACGTGGTATCTTCCGTACAAAACGGAAGAACAGCGCACGACATTGAAGCGAAATAAAACTTTCGCAATATTTCCTCCATCCCCGTTCTTTCCCCTTATTCCTTGCTCCGCTAGAAAATGGATATCATGTATAGTTTTATTCCAGATAGCAGCTAATAAAACGTCAATTTCCAATAATCGACGGCTTATTTCCCGCGATATTCAATTATTTCAGCTCATCCCCTTAAAGAACCGTCATTTCCTACGATTAAACGTTCGCTCGATCGTATAATCCATTTAAAATAATAATCTCAATTCTGATATCAGTCTTTCGTATTTTACGCGGATTAAAGAAATAATCGACAGGAGAACAAATGTGGTTTTAAGTCCCGAAGCATTCTTGATTTATCGTGCCGTTCGTATATTGCGTTTCTCTCATTGCAATTGTAACAGAAATGGAACGATTATATTTGTACTTTCAGTTAGGATAAATGCAATTCCGCAACATCGACCAATAAATGTTCTTATTCCCGTCGATACTTATTCATTCTACATACCATTGCCCCCGGCAAGTAAATGATATCAAACACAGCCGGGAAATTGTATTAAGCACGTGGAGGGATGTAAACATTCCACTCGAACAAATAATTACGACTTACACAGCGGCAGAAATGAATTGCGAACATTATTCTCTTCTTTTCGTGTAGAATTAGCGGTAGACCGGTACTTTACCATCGAAGATCAATGTGGTTGATGCGTTTTCTTTCGTTCGAAATTCCCTCTTCCGATGTCTTTGATAAATCTGCAGCCGGCGAAGCAAAATAAATGGCATGAACTACCAATGGCTGGGATGAAGATAGAATTCGCAATTGTAACGTTTAACGATTCTGGTCATTTTTTTAATGCAAAACACTAAAATGGTGAACTTACTACTCTTGCCTTATAAAATTGATAATAATTTGAATATTTTTACATTTTAATATTACGAATTTATATTTTTTCTTTAATTGCAAGATGACGGTTAACACGTTGAATGTCGTGGGGGTCACCGGTGACCGGTGCTATTGAATTCAATGAAATTTCATATGACTTTTAAATTGCAACATTTACGAATTTTGTAATATATTCAATATTTAAATATTTGCGTTAAAGAGATAAAGTTCTGCGGAATATATATCCATCTGTGTCTTTGAAGTTTCTGCTTTATAAAGATATGACTTTAATAGAAAGTTTCAGTTCAGTAGAAATTAAGAAACTAGCGAAATACCGGTGACATTCAATGAGTTAATTATGAGAATAGGTGGACTATTTTTGTGGAGTATGGGATATCCGACTACATTTCTTCGATGAATTATACGTTCCAATGGTATACTGCTGACTGTGTTCGTTAGCAGAAAAAAGCCAATAATGCGAACGATTCAATTATCATGTAGACCACATACCTACGAACCATTAAATAATAGAAACAGCTATTACAGCAAAATGTCTTTTATTTTACGATAGCATTATTACTCGACCCTTAGCGATTTCATAAATTGCGATATCCTCTCGAGTGCATAAAAGTGCAACCACCATAAATTACTAAAATGTCAGTGCTAATCAGCCATCTGAAAAATTGCAATTTCTTAAAAATAGTCACGCGATACTAATAAAACTTTTACTTACAACGAAAAAGGAAAACGTTAATCCACATTTTTCCAATTTACATTACCACGTAATTGACAATTTCTTAAACCGTGACAGACTGTCAGTCAGGAAAGAAGAAGTTTATATAATGCAAAAAACCAAAGAACTTAATGACATAATAAAAAGTCAAAATATCCTGATAATTCGTAAATTAACACGTTGAACTCCACCGATATTTCGCTAGCTTTGTCATTTTTACTGAAGTAAAACTGTACCGATTAAAATCGCAGCCTCAGAAAGTAGAAACCTCAAAGACGCAAATAGTTATGTTGTCAGCAAGATATTACGTTTTTATTGCCAATATTTAAATATTGAATGTATTAGAAAATTCGTAAACATTACAATTTAAAAGTCATATGAAATTTCACTGAATTCGATAGCGCCGGTCGCCGGTGACCGTCATGGCGTTCAACGTGTTAATTACTTCCGACTTTTTCCTAAATTATCATTTAATATATCACACTCTTAATATTTCGGAAGAACCAACTTAAAACTGTAGATCCCAAGCGAAATAACCATAGTACTTAGTGAAAACGAAAAAACACAAAAAAAAATTAGCAGCTAACAAAAAATGAACACCGCGAAAAAGGGTCGTCGACTGAGGGCAAAAACAAAAGACAACGTTATCCCAACGTTTTCCAGTAGCATTAGAAAGCGACCCTCCGCAGTGCCCTAAACCGCGGAGTCCCAAAAGGGTGTCATTAAAAAAGCTTGATCCTCGTGGAACATATCGAGCCGCGGGTGGCGCCTATCTGCGCGTCACGTAGTCGCCGAGAGGACCTCGACGCCGCGGGCGCCTCATTTACGCACATTTTGCATCCACTCAAGTTTCGTTTGAGCGTTGAAGATTACATGGAATATTATTTTGTCGGTGAAGTGGATGGCTGGTGCGTTGTGTATGGATGGTGGTAGTACGGACGATGGCCGGGGATGGGTCTTTAGCCCGCTTTGATATACGTGACGGTTGGATGGGAGGGAGAGAGGGAGAGAGAGAGAATGAAAAAGGTAGATAGACAGATAGGAGATGAGAGAAAGAGAGAGAATGAGCACTTCCCTCTCGACGGTTCGAAGCTCGAGTTGGCGAACCCCGTGCAAACACAAGCGCACCTGTACGTACGGAAATGCGGGCAAAGGGGTAGGTTCACCTGTATAGACGTCTCCAAGCATGCTGGAATTTCCACGCACCTACGAGACTTGACACGTATATTCACCGAGCAAGCGGAAGAAAGAGAAGGATGGGGTGAAGGGGGATGCCGCCTCGATAATGGCAACCCCCTTCGTGGTTGGCTCTCTGCTTCTCTCTTTAACCTCAACGTCTATCTCAATCTCTTTCTCAATATTCCGTCTCTCTCTCTCTCGCTCTCTCCTTCTCTTTCTATTTCTCGTTCGCTCGCTTCCTCTATCTTTGCCTCTTTCATTCCGTTTCTCTCTCGCCCCTCTTTCTCGTGCTTTGCGCAACCCTTGGATTTAATTAACTCGGTCTGAGCTTCATTGAGTTATGTTAAGTCACGTCCTTCGCGTAATCTTTGTATTATACCACTCGAAACGTATTTCTGTACATAGCTTGCATGGCGATAAACCCGCTGGAACAAGGATTTCCCTCGAAGACTACGTCTACGTAGAACGGCGCCCCGTTTCTGGAACGAGGCGTCCCATGCCGCTCTTACCCCGAGGATGTAGAGGGTTTAAGTGACTCGAAAAGGGAAAGAATATCGGGAAGTAAATGGTGTATCTCGGGGATGCCCGAGTGCTTACGTCGAAAGGAATGTGTGGGTTGGATGTGCAAAGATGATCCTGCGAAATGTATGTCTCCCTTTTTATTTTCTCGTTTCTGGTTTCTGGTTTCTAGTCTGCCATTAATGTTGCGCTAAATAGCTCGGTATTTGTCCAATTAATGGCGCAATCAAATACACTTTTAGTCTAGATGTTAAATCAACTGGACTTGACAAATAACATAGATGTCCCGTTTCAAAAGAGAGATCAACGGAAGAAAAAAATACATCAATTTAATCATCTATATATTGCAGTTATGCAAATCTATAAAAAATAAAATAATAAAATGCAGCGTCCTCCTTAATCATTTTTAATTTACAAAACATTAATAGCAAATGTCCTGTTTCAAAAGCCAAGTGAAAAAAATCAACCGAAATTTAAAACTTTCCCCGTCGCGTTTAGGATCTCTGTATATGCGTATATTTTAGCCTCGGTGATTCTGAACCCACCTAAACAAGTAGGTCTTACAGTTTCGGCAAAAGGGCGATAGTAATTAAAACCGAAAAGTACGAAAGAAGAAGAAGAAATAAATAGATTAATTTAATCATCTACATATTACAGCACAGTTGTACAAATCTTTAACCCTTTCGATACTGGTGCTGACTATAGTCACCCGCCGCCTCACACTGACTGGGTACCATCGGTGACTATAGTCACCCGCCGAAATTTCGAACGAAGAATTAATTACTAGTTCCTATTTTGTAATTGAATATTTTTGAAATATCATAAGTTTTCTGTTTCCAAATATTACATGCATTACAAGTTCAATAAAGAAGTACTTATTTATATTACGCCACTGGCCATTAAAAGTTATTCGTCCGCGCCAGGACTACTTCCTATCATGTTAGCAGACTCGCGGAAAAGTACAGGTAACCCTCCTATAACACGGTAGATAGGTTCCTAGAAAATGCCGTGTTGTGTGATACCGTGTTGTATGAGACCCAGAGCCAGTACAAAAAGGGGGGTTACGTTCCAAAAGCTTATTAAAAACAAATATTTTTTTTACTTCTACATAAACAACTTAATTTTTATTAAAAATATAAATGTATGTACAACACAAAACAAAAAAAACAAAAGATATTATTTTAATTTAACGCAACTTTAATTTAATAAATTTCTTCGTCGTCACTGCCAAGTATAATCAACCGAGAACGTTTTTTCGGTGGAATGATATCGCCTTCACTTTCAGACCTTTTTTCTTCATTTAAAGTTCTTGCATCTTCTTTCCTCTTAAAAAAATTTGTAATTTTACTTTGCTTGCTGGTTCTTACTAGGTCATTGCAAATTTCTCGGTATGGAGCTAGACAGTTTTGCAGCTCCTCGATTTTCTTATCGTGTTAGAGCGAAACCGTGTTACAGGACGCCGTGTTGTAGGAGGGTTCCCGCAATTTATGAATCGTGTTATAGCGAAACCATGTTATAAGATGCCGTGTTGTAGGAGGGCTACCTGTACTCCGTAGCGAAAGGGTTAAACAGTACACCGTTCGTTTAAAGTAGAACATAATTATGTCCACTGTTTTGCTACTTTTAAGATTACGTATTGTGAGACGAGGAACGAAGGATGACTGAGTGAGTGAGTGAAAGAGATGTGTGTGAGTGAGATAGCGCGAGAAACAAAAGTGTTTCGGGAGACGGACGAAAAGAAGAACGGAACGAACGGAGGAAGAGTGTATAACGAGACGCGAACGTGATCGAACGCAGAGAGCGATCTTTTATTCTTATTCCAATTATTCCAATATATGAGCCGTTCAGTGCACAAATCGATTAACTCCACTTTTTGAATTTTTTTAAATTTAAGTCTCAAAGCACTTGATTGAATCCTAACTTTTTATGTTTAGAATAAATTTTCGTAATAACAACGATTAACACCATTAAATGACGAAGTTTGTTTGGCCATCGAATAATAAATAATTGAATTCGGAAGTCAATCTATTTAATTCCAAGGCTATTCCACCTTATTCATTTTATACTTCGTTAGAGGAAAGCTACATGCGATTACATATTCTATAATGCTTATTTGTATTTATATTTTGAAGGGAATTTTGAAAAGGAGTGTATACTATTTCATCACGTTTCTCCACTTTAGGTTTTATGGAGTTAATCGATTTGTGCACTGAATGGCTCATATATCAATTCTAAGTTAATCATTTACGCCGGCCCTGGTTTTCCTAGTGTTATTATTCGTTTACCCTTACTCCTACTTTATTCCTCAACCATCCAACATTTATTCTCTCTTACTCTCTCTCTCTCTCTCACCCTCTCTACCACCTAACAGTATGTAGATCCGTGTGTAAATGTAAGTTAAAAGTACGTAGCAACGAGCAAAGCATGTTGTTGTCAGTTTAGAGTGGATTCCGCAAACAACAGCAAAGGATCCGCGAAAAATCATGCATGTCGGTTGGCCTATAACCGTAAAGAGCTCCTCGTAGTCGGTGAGATTTCACTTCTTTCTTGAGTTCATGCGTCTGCAGCATATTACGGGCGTACTCCCGAGACTCGAGGATGCTCTGGATTTGAGGAACTTTCACTTCCACCTTTGAGAGGAAGGAAAAACTTTCAAGCACCCGCTGAGACTTGCTTACGGAGTCTATTACTGCCTCGTTCAAGCTACCAAGATTCTTTATACTCTGCGACCCTACAAATGCAAACTACCTGTCGGCGCAAGCATCTTCGTTGTCTTAATAATTTCTACGCGCGACGACAACCATTTAACTCCGGAATTTTAATATTTCCACCGACATAGCCTTATAATCCGTCGATCTACGATCGCGAAGTGCTGAAACGAGTTGGCCGAAATGTAAACTCGTAATCGGAAGATATTGAAGAGGAACAAGCTGTCCTTAGAACGTGGAACATTCCACCATTAAATTAAAAGGGGTATTCCCCTTTTCTTTCATTCTCTCCCTCTCGCTCGATCGCTCGCTATATCACAGAACGAAAGACCTACGTAGTTTTTTTCATTATCGTTAAGTTATTTACGTTTCGCTAGAAATTATCCGTTACCTTGAAATAGCAGTAAACGTTAGCGCGGTCCGAAAGGAGCTCATTTTTCACGATCCTCCGGCTGGTCACGTTGAATGGGGTGTTTGCAAAACTAATTGAAAAATTCCTTTGTGCCTTGTCGAGAGCGAAATAAAAGCTAGGCGTGATAAACGAGGAAGAAGCCACCGTGGACAACGAGGTAGAAAAATGCTCATCGGGCAGCCGAAGTCGGTTTGCAGCCGGGAATTAGTCGACGTTTTTCAGGTTTTGATGGACAACGGTTCAGCAACTGGAGCTACGAGACTGCTTGAAATTTGCAGTGCCCTCGAAAACTTTTTCTCTCTCTCTCTCTCTCACTCACTCACTCACTCACTCGTTCACTCTATGCGTCTCTCGAAACGTACGCGAACAGCATGAATCTGTCAGGACCGGAAGAACATTAACGTTTCGTCCCTTTTGTACTTAATTTTGCAGGCCCGTCACGTTGCCGGGTCGAAACGTTAAGTGGCGCTGTCAATAACCAACGCATCAGCCCGATGGTTGCCCCATAGTTTCGCAATTCATTGATGACACTTCGAAGGAAATCGATGCGATCCGAAAAACAGGGAAGGTGACATTTCAATTTGCGTCAGCCCTTTGACCCCAAGTGGCAATTGATAGCACCTGGAAAAATTTTTTCTCTTCTGAAATTTTAAATCGCTTAAAATCTGTTATTTTAGTAGCCAGCACCGTATTTGCAGGTAAACGTAATCTCGGATTATTTCTATTCTCTTATTTTTTTTTCGAAATTGCCGTTAAAACAGTTTTCGCGCAAAATGCAAAGTAATGCACTTTAAATTTTTCTGGCGCAACGTGTACGTCCGGTGGGTTGAAATTTTTCATTTTCTCTGCGCTCTAACGAAAGCTCTAAAACTGCATTACGAATGTTATTTGTCATTTCCGCTTTACGCTCTCGTAATCTGAAAATTTTCATTTATCTCTTTTAATTCTTGCATATTTTTAGAATCACAGTTGGTGTATTTTTAAAATGTGTCCCTTTGTCTGGAATGTTTAGCGACTTTTTAAAAAAATAGTGTTATAGTAAATTACTTATAAACAGAAAAACAACACTGTTGTTCCTACGCTTGTGTGTTCTGTAAACAGATAGTTAATTTGTTAATTCACTTCGGTACAGAAGCGAAGAAAAGCTGTTAATATTCTAAAGAAACTTTCATAAATTTGGCAATCCTTTCGGAACAAATATAATATTCGTTTTATGTCTCTCCTATGTGCGTTTGACTTGCATTTAGGTACAAGCAAATTTTTGACATTTTTACAAATTTGTCAATGTTTAACAATTCCATGTAAATGCATCCCGAGTACACAGAGCTAAAATTAATGCATCGTTCGATCATGGATCGATTAAAAGTCGGGAGAGCTGAATATTTGCAAACTTTTGGGCAATTTTTAAATGTAAATGAAGGCCTTATTCAGAGCGATGACGACCAAATAAATCAAAAAATAGCCAGAGAGAGAAAAGAACGAACTATCTACAGTAAATCACGAAACAGGACAGTAGAATTATGTGATTTTATGACTATTCGCATATTTATCTCGATGAGATCTAAATCTTAGCAAATATGGGTTACATGAATATTGAAAAAAATTATTATAATATCTAAAGTTCTTCAACTTTCATCTATGCAGAGAAATCATTATAATTACAAGATCCGCGCTTTGCAACTCCATGTTGAATTTGTATACAATACGATAGAGCCGAATGCATTTCATCTCGAATAAATAACAACATATCCAAAGGAGGAAACCACGAAGTAGGGAATTAAGAGAAGCGGAAATGAATGAAACAGCAAGTGGGGAGAACTAAAGCAAGCGAAAGATCAATGAGATCTCTTCAAAGGGTGAAGCATGGTTCCTCTACTCTTGCATCTCAAGTGGCCGCCTTTTCTGAAAGAAATGTACAAATGTGTTACGAACTTCTGCGTCAGAGACTCATCAGATATTTCAGTTAAATCATGCGAGTCGTTCACTTGGAACTTCTTGCCCTCGTTCATTCTGAAACTCGGTCTGCTTCATCATATAACGCGTGCTTGTAACACACATGTTTATGACCTGAATTAAATACACGGAGGTGAATTGAAATATACATTTAAAAAGATGTATCACACGAGTTGTATTTAATTTTACTATTTTTTCTTATTCTATGCAATTGTTACGAATAGTTTTTAATTAGAGATATGAATTTTCCATCGAATATCACTGCCTTCGTGACTCTCTTTATGTTCGATGAAATATGTAATTCAATTCCAATAACGTAAAAGGGTGCCTTTCTTTTGAAAAGGAGAAATTTCTTTTGAGAAGTCACTCGATTTCTTACGCTGCGTTACGCGATTTCTTTCAACACATGCTGAAAGGATATTTATTAAGTATCATTCGTGATAAAAGAAATATTATATTACGTTTAGCATAGATGGTAAAATAGGTTACAACATATCTTTCTACGGAATCAATTTATTTCTTACATGATAGTCCCGGTGTACCGATGAGATCGTGCAGTAAAAGTAATTAAAAAACGGTAAATTAAACGGTTAACAAGAAATTAAATTGTGTACCGATTTTTGTGGTATTATTTAAATATGAATTTGTATTGAATAATGAACTATGTTTGATAAGTATTATGAGAGACATGATTAAGTCAATGTAAATATCTTCGAACTAAAATATGAAGTATACATTACGATTTAAAACAGCCCTGTATTTTTCCTATTGATACTTTCAGAACCACCTCTGAACTTGCAGTGTATGAAAAAGAAAAAAATCAAAATAAAAAATTTAACCCTTTGAAGACTCCGAGTAAAATTGATACTGATATATATTATTTTTATATTTAGTCGTTTTATGCGTCGGGACAACTGCCATGTCCTAGAATGTAGAACTTAGGTCATTTATTTTAGAAAAATTGATGGGAAACTAATGTATAATATATTCTTAAAAACACTCACATTTGCGATTTAATTTTTGCCTTTTCTAATTGTATACCGTCTTGAAAGGGTTAATCTCGGTTGCGCTAAACACGTCCGATTTCTATAACGTTCAAAGTTTATATATTCGTGTACCGATACCATATTTTATTTCTTTGTTACAATTTCAAAACATTGTAACTGAATAGAAATAAAACCATAGCAACAACAGTGGCAAAATTTCGAAATCTCAAATAGCACTGTCCAACAAAAAAACATTTTCTGTTTTCCAATAGCCACTGGGTGATTCTTATAGTGTTCGTCGTCCTGAACACGAATCCACCAGTGGAATTTCTCTATCACCCTCTGTTTTCAAAAAACATGAGTTTTTGTAACAACGGTGGATTTCGGCAATGAAGCAGGTATTACGTGAAAACTAAAAACGGTAGACAGTTCTTCTTGGCCACAAAAAATAGAGGAGTGTTTCCTGAGTATACAGGTGTGAGCAGTTCTAATATTCCGTAATTTATAACAGTAATAAATAAGCGCCAATTTTAAAAACGACCGGATGCGTGCATTTTCTACGCATTAACTTTGAATTTTCACGTAGAGTACTATTGCTAGCACAAATTTACAACACATTATTAGATTCTGCGGACGTTTCTGAAGAAAAAACTATTGGAGAAAAATGTCATAACTGTTTTCGTTATGACACAATTGAGGAAAATATCCGTCAACAAAGTGTTCCGACCGGTTTCCGGCCGAACTTGACTCGTCAGTGCCGTAGCTACGCATAATAGTTTCACGGGCCCTGAACGTCGTTGGATCTTGTTGAACTGGCATTCTCAACCAAAACGAAAACAGTTATGACATTTTTCGCCGATAGCTTGTTCTTCAGAAATGTCCGCAGAATCCAATGATGTGCATAAATTTGTGCTAGCAATAATACTCTACGTGAAAATACAAAGTTAATGCGTAGAAAATTCGCGCATCCGCTCGTTTCTAAAATTTGGCACTTATTTATTACTGTTAAAAATTACGGAATATTATAACTGCTCACACCTGTATACTCAGGCAGCACTCCTCTATTTTTTGAGGCCAAGAAGAACTGTCTACTATTTTTCATTTTCACTTCACTGCCGAAATCCAGCATTTTTACAAAAACTCATGTTTTTTGAAAGCAGAGGGTGATAGAGAAATTCTATTGGCATGCCTGTTCAGGACAACGATCTCTATAAGAATCACCCAGTGGCTATTGGAAAGCAAAAATGGTATAGGACAGTGTAATCAGTACTTGAATAACCGTCAAAACATGAGGGAACTGAGGAAAATAAATAAAAATAGATCTAAAGAAAAATGTTAAAATCCTATAATATCGTATCCAACAATACAAGATGCTCCTCTAAGACAAACAAGCGCGCGCGATGCTCGCATTAGGTGTTAATTACAACGAAAGCAAGAGCTCTCGTGCTCTGGTACCTAGTCTTTAGAAACTCTCCGAAGAACGTAAATCATTTTCGTAGAACTTGCTCGAACTCGGTATTGCATTAATACCGCTCTTTCTATATAACGATGCCACCGGAGTAATAGGATCCCACTTGAAATCCGTTCTTTCACGGCGGCATTACATACTCTACATCGTGCAGCACACGATCGTATTACAAGAAACGTCAGAAATTTTCCGAAAGTCTCTCTGGAGTTTCGGTTAACTGGCGCGTACTGTGAAAGTGGATGTAATACAATCACGGATCCGTGAGTCCATTAAAATTCCTTAGAAAAATCTCCTCCACTAAAAAGCCTTAAAATTCCGCGAATTTTCACCGCCCACTGCCAGAGTTACCGGGGATTAGTGGAAACGTCTGTCGCAATTCCGGTAGCATTCTTCGTAGGAGAGGCGTTTTTTGCAGCGAATAATAATCTCTGTTTCAGGATTTTAAGTTAATTCAATAATCTTGTTTCTTAGAGGGAGATTTTGCACGTTTTAACTTCGTGTCGGATTGCATTCTCACTTTCTATCATCTTCTATCATCTTTTCAGGCCTAAGTTGTCATTTATTGCGGATGATGTTTCAAAGAAGTTACGAAAAATTGTTCCGTTATATTTACATTTATATTTCGATATGCATTTTTTTATTATTTTAATAGACGTTACATGTCGTGATAGAATTGTATTTTATAAGATAATTTAATAATGTTCGTAGTTCACGGTGTTCCTCAAGTTTTTGACTCGATAATGATATAAGAAGCAGTAGTTGTCAAGTGCGGCATACATAAATTTTTAATGAGAAATTAAACTACTGATTGCAATCTACATATATCACTAGTACTAATAGTCGATGTAAAATATTAAGAAACACGAGAAAAGCAAGTTCATTCAACATACATTTCTTGTAAAAATTTGATAAAAGAGTGTTGCTATTTAGTCAATAATAAGTATATCGAAACTCGTTGGAACTTATCATAAATATTTTTAATTAAGACCGAGCCCTCGGAGCAGGAAAGCAGGGAAATTTCACCGTCGGAATTGAAAACGCAAGATTAAACTTAAACAGTGCATAACGGTTTGTTTAGTTCCGAATAAAAATTTCATAGTATACTTACTTGCGGGAAACCATAAATGGCATACCTTTGCGCGTTTCAATCTCATACTTTACATATCAACGACCTCATTCAGCGTCTAATTAAAAAAAATCTAACATAATTAAAAACGTTCAAAATATCCCTAAAATAATGTTAAAAAAATGTTAAAAAATAAAAGATTGAGCCTGGTTTATCATTCGGTCTTGATAATTAACACTTCATCTACCGGAAGCATATTAATAGGCTTTCTGTTTATCAATACTCATTGGCCAACAAGCTATTAAACTGTTATTACAGATGATAATATAATAAAGTTGCGCTGCCTTTGAACAAGTGAAATTAAAACGACATAATGAGTATTTCTTCACATTTTAATTTTAATGTTATACAGCTTTGCAAGTAGGTACATACATTCGTGCATAATGTTCAGAAGAATGAGCGGTAGATAAAGTGTTAACAAACCGTAAGTTCCCTCAAAAAGAGGCTATGAGTACGGACGTAAAGGCCCGAACTAGCAATCAATTTACTTAAGTTACTAATCTTAAGTGCAAATCTCCGTCACTTTTAGGAAATTTAACCTGTGAGATGTCTATATCATAGCCTCGATGATTCTGAACCCACCTAAAACAGTAGGTCCCAGACGAGATCACTAAAGTAGCTAAAACCAAACAGATACAAAGGAGAAAGAAAAACATAACTTTCATTAAAATGAAAATAAGCTTTTCCGCATCTTCAAGCTCATCGGCAATACCAATATGGCTCGAAGGAGTATTCCAACATTTGACCAGTGAATGCTGAATCTCAACATTGCCGATTTTATGGAGGCTATTTCTACAGGAGCGCCAAAACCAATTATCCTTCCGCATTCAATTTTGCGTCTCCGCTTGGGAACACGGTAAAGCCACTCGAACCGGCGTGTCAATCATTTGCCAATTAATCTCGGCAAATTATTGCTTGGATTGATTCCCACACCTAACGCACCTGACAACCGGATCAACTGTGCAAAGTGCACTTGCGTCTGACTTGGAGTTGAGCGGAGACAGAGCCATTGATTTCGCCAAGTGGGAACTCGTTGAGTGTTCGGTTGGCAGCACTACCGTCGAATCGTCGTAGATGTACGTAATAGAAACCAATAATTAGTGTTTGGCATGTAAAGTACCATTTATATTGCAATTGCTTCGCAACGAGACTGTCTCACTTTTTTTTCCGTAAAAATTGATAGGACGGCTGGATATCAGGAGCGAATTTAAAAAGAAGGGACAAGAGTTTAAGTTATTTAACTCTTTTGTATAGAAGAGATTTAATAATTAGTAAATGCGGCTCAGGAAAATTTTCTTTCTTCTTTCTGGACAATGTTAACACTTCTTCAGAATTAAACTGCTAAAATGAAAATTAATCAGTGATTCCTGATATATCTTACAATTTAACGCAATATTAATAACATAGAAATAATTTTACTGTGTTGTGTTTCAGTAATATTTTCAATTTCATCATTTTTTTAAATCTTCAAAATTTCCTATTCCATCTAGCGCATCACGAGTGCCACTCGTTATTATAGGCCAAAGGGTTAACGTTTCGAGTATCAAGAAAATTAAGAAAGTTTTTCTTCGGCGACAAAATTTCGTTTGATAAGAATGGTGAAACTTCTTGAAATTATACATTGACTATTTGCAAATACAATCTTGGCATTTCTAACAATATGAAGATTATATTTTCTCAAACTTCAGTCGTTAGTGATAATTCATTGATGAAAATATCCATAGCAACGAAGTTGAAAATATATAAAATAACGATAAAAAATTAACTTTAATCTCAATAAAATTTTCAAGCTATCGGATGCTGTCAGCAACATACAGATTTAGGTTCAGGGAACTGTTATTTATTCATTGCAGCCACGGTCGTGCAAAATTCATGAAAAAAGTTGGCAAGTCCTCCGTAGATGAACCGGAAGAAATTAAGACCGCCCGCCGTTTTAAAACTACCACAGAAATTCAGCTCGTACATTACCCCCGGCAATAATTATCGAGAAGCTCGTTCGATCGTTTTGAAAATCGAAGGCAACCGACCCACCATAAACGAACTCCCTAACAACTCGGTCCGTCCGAACACGAAGTTCAAAAGTCAAAAAGTCAAAACACGGCAGCGTAACTCGAAGAGAGCGCGCTACGAAATCAAAGAAGCAGCCAGCACGCGGCGCGAACCTGCGATAAAGTTTGCGCGATATTTCGCCCGAAGGGTCGTCGGAGGGTGGTCGAAAACGAAGCCAAACGATAAGGCGACGAGGTCGGAAGAGAAAGACGAGAAGGTAAAAGTTGGTCCAGGAGGCGGACGATGCAGAAGGAGCAGGAGGAAGAGGTAAAGAAGAAGGAGGAGGAGGAGGAGGTGGCTGTGGAGCGATTTCCACCGCGGCATTTCTCCTCGGCAGTTTAAGTCGAATCAATTGGAAAAGTTCGATTTCCCCTCGTTTAGAACTGCCGTGTTCTATACCGGATCGCCGCGGCTTTCCCTTTGGTTTTAAAGTAGCGATAGATCAGAGAACGCTTCCGCGTGGATGGCCACGAAAGCCGAAACTTGCTCGGTTCGTGCCGGCATCCGGTTCCTGTCCACTTCCTGCAGTTGCCTTCTTACCCCTCCATCCGAGAACCTACGCGAACCTACGTGAACCTTTGCGAACCTTCGCGACCGCTCGAGATGTTTCCATCGAGTCGGACGATTAAACCGCCTCGCCGTGTACAGAGTTGCGAGAACTTCATTCTTGCAAAAAAGCCAGTCGAATTTTCGCGCTGACGAGGTATTCTGCGAGAAACGACCTCCTACGTGGCAGTTTGTTGTTCGGGCTTGATCGAAAGGCTTGTCGTGAGAGACTATGGGAAGAATGTGTGGTCGTTGGTAATATTTGTTGTTTGTAATATTTTTGAGCGACGTGTTGATGAGAGGAGGATGTGGAGTATATTTTTGCGGAAGCTTCCTGCGTTAGAAGATTACTGTGATTATGGTGTTGAATGCTTGGATATCCAATTAATGAAATTGAGTTCACTTCATCGTCATAATATGAGAGACTTTTGCAAAATGAATTAACTGCTCATAGAATTGTAATTAAATGAAAAAATGCAAAATAATTACAGTCACACATTTAAAAAATATTACTTTGTAAGACTATACTTACGTTATACATAATGTTCTTCGAACTTTGCAAAAGTACGGATTGTTCTTAAGAAGTTACTGCATCCATTCAAAAGCACAATAGCTCATTTCTCGGAGAATTTATGATCAAGCTTTAGAGCCTCTTTTATAATCGACCATTGACTGTAATCTATTAATTAGCTATCTGCGAAAAGAAATTAAAAGGAAACTTCGAAAATTTATGCGCGAAATATCCTTTCGTATTAGATTTTGCCGGAAATCATAATGTGAAATGTCATTTAAGCAAAGCCACAGAATGACATCAATATTTAATTGTAAATATCATATGCATGTTCATTGATTGCACATTATTAAGTAATCATGAAAAACTTAAATTTTTATATTCTAGTTTTGAAAATACCCTTATTCGTTTTACGACTTATTACGGACGTATTAATATGACTTCAGTCTGCATCGGACGTAAATATTTTGGTTCTGATTAACGTATTTATATCTGAGTTAAACTTAATTTCTATTACAAGCTGCTTGAAGCTACACAAAACAGCAATTTGCAACTCGACATAAAAATCAAATTCAATTAAAATGGGAATGAGGTATTTATTAAAAATAGTAATAATGATATGATGATAAAATTTATATTTATAACGTTGACGAAAATATGATTTTTGTATTCCATGTTATAAATATTTTTAAATCTTTGAAAGTATGTTTCACCTGTAACAAAGGTACGATTGTTGCATTTCCATCGTGTTGTATCCAAACAAGCAATTAAAGCGAGTGTCTTTCATCCCGAAATTTAATCATCCCCATTAACACCGACATAACCGCAGTATTATTATTTCGATTTAATAGGAGTAACCGAAGTTCGTTTATTTGCTAAACGCAAAATCGGCTTAAAACGGTTTTATTGATCCCATGGCGGCAGCGTATACGTGGTATTACGTTGTAACGAGGCTCTGGGATGCCTTTAATTCTCAATGCAATTAGCTTTCAATTTCATATATATTCTGGAATATAATCGACGCCATTGTCAGCCACCCCCATGTACGGTACACCATATGAAAAAAATATGCTGCGCACTTGATTCGATAGGTGAATGACATTCGTGTCCGACGAAACACGTTGCCACTGTAATTCCATAAAGTATTCTCTGGTGTTCATTAAATATCGAAATATTACTCATTTATAGGTTCGTTATGATCGTAATACCTTTTTCGCCAAAAATCCTTGATGCCTTTGATGGAAAAAACTTAGGAAAGAACAATCGAATTAAAGGAGAAATAATTTCAAAGCCACGATATCGCAATAGTATTTTTAAAACTGACATTGATTCCATGAAATTTTTCATATTTTCTCTCTTCAATTATTGCAGAAGATTGAAACCAGAGTACAAGCGAAGTTCGTTATTCTTAACCAAATTAATTGAATCTCACCGGTTTTACCGATGTAAAACTGAAATTTGCTTAACACAATTATGCCTCGTCTGCTGTGCTCGAAGAAAATCCGATAGTACTGATAACGCTTGTACAATTGACATCCCACGAAAATTCTCTCGTGGTGTTCGTCTATTTTTTCCTTTTTTTCCTAAAACCCTTAACGAAGTACGATTTGTTTAATCGATTGGTTGGTCCGAATGCGATTTAACAAAATCAGCGTACTACGAGGCGTATTTGAAATCCAAATTGTATAACAGTCGGTGATAAATTCAATGTCGTTTTTTTTGCGCGCTCGGCAAGCGATACACGTGTTGCTACCAAATTCAATGTAACAAACGTTGAATCAACAGCGTCAGATGTAAAATGCAAACGAAGATAATCTTATTTTATTAAACAAATCATCAATTTATTACTTTCTTTCGTAGAAATAATGCACCTATTTCTTTCATATATAATAAAAGAACTGGCGAAAACTGAAATTAATTCATTTTTATCAAACGTAGTTATCGGAACTATTAAAATCGTGCGTTGTAGGATAAAGCTTGTGACACATTTACTAAAAATCAAAATATTCTTATACTTTTCAATATTATGTAAATGGCAAAAGTTATCGCCCATTTGACGACGACCTCTTCATATATAATTCTACACCACAAAACTTTTTACTTTCATTAATGCAACATTCCTTAAATACTTTTCTCCGTTAACCCTTAAAAGGTATCATGGGTGAAATGTCACACCGTGTAAATTGTTTTTCTAATATCATTAACAAACCGAATTACTGATAACACTGATATTTCCTGTAATCATTTATGGCGTCAGTAGGGATACCATTATCATAAAAAAGTTCACTTCTGTTATGCACTTCGTTAGCTGCACAACGCCAATACCACCATCCAGATCTAACAATAAGCAAGGAAGATGTTGTATATGTACAAGGAAAAAAAAAGAAAATATACTGTGAGATGTACAATATGTATTAACTTCATTTGTAAAAGGCACCGCAATATTTTTTGTAATAACTGTAAAAAATAAATTTTATAATTTTCATGAAATCTGTAATTCTTATAATATGTCTAATCTCATTTACATGTCTTTATCAAATTTATAATGTAACGCGACAGCATTAAAAATGACCTCAAGTACGGGAAAGTGCCAGGTACCTGCCGCTGAGGGCCCTCGCCCCTCCACCCGGCCTTACCCTCTTCCCTCCGAGGACGACCCTGATTGGTCAGGCCCGGAAGCGGAAAGAGGAATATAAGGAGGCACTTTTCCCGGAAACAGGCAGAGTCTTCCTGCACTCTCGAAATAAGGAAGAACAGTAGCCCTCGTACGGAGCAGACGCAGCCTTCGCGGCACCGACTCTCCTACGAGACGCTACTGTCAAACACCAGGAGTGACGGACCTTGGGGAAGAGGTGACCTTCGCGGTAACTAAACCCCTCGTCCACCAGAGAGTCTTCCTGCACTCTCGAAATAAGGAAGAACAGTAGCCCTCGTACGGAGCAGACGCAGCCTTCGCGGCACCGACTCTCCTACGAGACGCTACTGTCAAACACCAGGAGTGACGGACCTTGGGGAAGAGGTGACCTTCGCGGTAACTAAACCCCTCGTCCACCAGAGAGTCTTCCTGCACTCTCGAAATAAGGAAGAACAGTAGCCCTCGTACGGAGCAGACGCAGCCTTCGCGGCACCGACTCTCCTACGAGACGCTACTGTCAAACACCAGGAGTGACGGACCTTGGGGAAGAGGTGACCTTCGCGGTAACTAAACCCCTCGTCCACCAGAGAGTCTTCCTGCACTCTCGCAACAAGGAAGAATAGTAGCCCTCGTACGGAGCAGACGCAGCCTTCGCGGCACCGACTCTCCTACGAGACGCTACTATCAAGGAACAGAAGGAGACGGACCTTGGGGAAGACGCAACCTACGCGGTACCGGCACCCCTCGTCCACCAGAGGGTCTTACTGGACTCTCGTCAAGGAATAACAGTAACCCTCGTACGGAGCAGACGCAGCCTTCGCGGCACCGGCACTCCTACGAGGCGCTACCGTCACACCGAGACATCAGCCCCGAAGAAGACGCAGCCTACACGGAAACGGCACCCCTGCCTCCGTGATCCAGAATTTCTACACGGACCCGTCTTACTTTCGAGTTTTCGGGCCCAACCCACGAACATCCACCGGCCTTATTTTAAATACGACCGTTACAATAAAATAAAATTCATTTACTAGGATGGACTTACACCCATGATACCGTTAACGTGATTTTTTTTAGATGAGACCTTTTAACACATTGCACGCCGGTCCCGCGATAATGCGGGATTTCAAATATATGATTGTATATTTGGGCGATTTGGGCGATCTGCTATATTATTCTGTCTTGCGGAAAACAGTAAAGTGGACAAAAAGGGCAGTAATATTTCGTCTAAATTGTGCATTGCTTAATGCATTTAAATTTGATATTTACTTAAAAATTTTAAAACTGGCATTCAGGCTTTCAGCGGCTGATATTTAGCCGGCGTGCAATGTGTTAAATTTAATGCGTGTAAACTAATTAAAATCCAAAACCCTTGGCTTCTTCCCGTTCCGTCCTTTCTACAACAGAAAAACATCCTAAACAACGATTCTGAATGCAGCACTTCAAAATTCAGCTCCCACGACCTGCAAGCGGAGCGAATACTTCCTTATAGATCATAAACAATGCAAAATAATTCCTTCAAACTCTCCTTCCCGATATCTAAGCCAACTGACTTGCACTATATTTCTCCCAGCCGCAGCATCGTTTTCCCCAATCCTAAAATTCCCCGAATTTCCGGCGCAGCGATTTCCGCGATAGCCCCAGCCGTCGCGCATCCCTCTTTCCGTCGTACCGGCGTCGTACGAGTGATTTGTGCCTTTCGAGCCGGCGCCTGACAAAACAAGTCGTTACACCACTGTCGGAACGGCTGACCCGTGCCGGCCACTATCTACTGTCGCTGCCGCCACTCGTAAAAGGCCGACCCGTTTATCTCGTCCCTGGTCTCTGCCAGTCGTCAAAAAGTTCAACTCGTTTCTACCGTAATCCCTCGTCCTCTTCTCACCGGCCGTCGTTAACTCACCCTCTTCACCCCCGTTCGGCGTGGTGTACTGGCCGCGGTATTCTCGCTTCGAGGCGTAGCAAATCGCCGCGCGGAGATCTCTTTGTCTCTCCTTTCTACGCCGTGCGAGGAACGCGCAAACTTTTCGGCAGACGAGCTTTTTCCGGACGCATGGAACTAATGCATCCCTCGATGGACGGTTGGTTGCGGAAACTTTCAGAGACTGCACTTGCACCGCGGTCGTTTTAGAGAGGTTGGCTACGGACGTAGACCAGGACAGTAAGGGTTGTGCTGGTTCTTTGGCGGGAGGATTGACATCGCTCTTGATGGGGTCTTGATGAGGGTAGCAGGTAGGATGAAGCTGTTTTGATAGGTTAAATACCGTTTAGACGTATAATTTGATGCAATCTGTCCCTTGACGATGCCATTGGTTATTTATTTTTGTAATTCGTTCGAAAACATGGATTGACATTACATTTATGTGGCGGCTTTGTATACATGTTTAGAAATTTTTTCGACGTGTGACGACCGTGTCATGAAGTTCAAGAAGCATAATCTGAATCTTAGTAAAGTGTGGGACCGGAAAGAAGGTAGCTGGGACGGAAGGGGACATTGCTCTCGCACCGCCTATCCCCGCCATGTCGATCCTGGAAGCCTGAGATCGATGAATGACAACCGAAAATAAAATACTACTTTCGTCCTTTACATGACGACGCAACGAATGTGCAGGTCTCTCTTGCCAATAGCGCGTCAAAATGGAAAATGCGTGAGGGAGAGGGATGTCCCTATCCGTCGGGCGAATCAGAGCAAATTACCCCTCAACTGCCTTCATTCCGATCCAGCATAATACCCCGTGCCTCATACCGCGTGCCTTCATTCCCGTAGCCAAACAATAATGCAGATTTACCTGCATGGGGCATTTCCTCCACATTACCACCTTGATCCATTGCTACCGTTGAAGGCACACGTCTAGCGATTCCTAGATAGCGTTATATATCCCCTATAGCCCCTATACCCCCTAGATATATCCCCTCACCGACAGCCGCAACCCGAACACGTATAAATTAAGAGTAAAAATGTAAAAATTGTAATAGACCAGCAGACACTACTACAACAAATACTATATTAAAACGTATCTCAAAATGTTTTACCAGCGGTGCATCCCGGACACCTTCAGACGGTTCTTAAGGGGTTACGCCACTTTGGCGCTCGGAAAAATAGGTATAAAAATAAACACTTTTTTTGACGCAGCCGTTAAGTATATAAAATGTTCTTTAGTTTACACATATATATAGTAGTTTTATGAACAATTTGCAATGTTAATGATTAAAAAATGTTAAAAAATGACGGAGATATGAGGCGATAAGTAGGACTCTCTTTTGAAAACCCTTACTCACGGTGTACATGATTTCTCTGTTAGGCATTGTCTGAAATATAAAAAATTGTTGTTTTCTTATTTATAAGGGTAATAGCTAAAATGTCACGTAGGAATAAATTTTTTAAAATTTTTTTGTAGAAATGACAGCTATTTGAAAAAAGAATTCGTATTTGCATCGAGATGTTGAGTTTAAAAACTGTATAACTTTTGAACATGGCATCCAATCAAAAAAATCCTACGTCACCTTTTAGAGAATATTATAAACAACAATTGTTGTAAATTTTAACCAAATCGATTGAGTAGATATTGAGATATCGTGTACATCGATTTGAAAAATGTAGTTTCGAGAAAAACGCAAGAGTCCCGCTACGGCAGGTCCTAAGTTTCATGATTTCTTACTCCGGCGCGCTCACTGCTAATTGCTATAACTTTGGTAATAGTATGAATTTTGAAATGGTTAAACGCTTAAAATATTCCTAAAAATATAAGCAATTCATCTAGCCAAAAAAAATCGATTTTTTGAAAATCTCAAGGTGTCGTAACCCCTTAAGCATACTAAAATCGTAGGAAGTATATTTCTGTGAAAGCTCCTTCCGTTGAGAATATATGGTGGATACGGAATTAGTTTCGAACTCTCAATCAGTATTTCTCACAATCAGTTAACATCCCCATTATACTTTGAAGATTTTTCCTAAATCTCTGCCATACAGATCTCGTGCACCCCTGGTCTATAACATAGGAGTGAGTCGCAACCGCGGTGAGTAGAAAAGGTGGAAACAGGTAGGACCTAGGCGTTTCCCCGTGATGCGGACACTGTCATAAAGAAGATTTCTGTTGTCGCCCTCTATTTCTCTCATAAACTTCGCCCAGTGAACGAGCCTGCACTGTCTGCGGGCAAAGTAAAAAGTTCGCGTGGTAATTACATTGTGGTTGCGTTTAAGTTCCCGCGGCACTCCGCTTTTTTCCATCCCCTGGGGCACTAAGCGAAGGAGGACTTTCTCTACGTAACAACGGACGATGATTTTGCGTCGCTTCGCGCCCGCCGGTGATTTATAAAGCCGTTAATTGTTTCGGAGTAACGAAAATGTTTTACCGCTGAAAGTTGTCGGAATTTATCGCGATGCGCGCTTCGGTCTTGGGGCGCGAAAATGGAGGGAGATGCGACTCAAAACTGACGACACCGCGATACGCAAATTTGCGAAAGAAATATCGTTGCGAATGTCACGCGCACGTGGTTGTTGAGGCGTAATTGACAACGCGGGCCTTGAGGTTGCGAGAGAGAAAATTTATTACTTTATATTTATTTCTGCAAGCCGTGCAAGCCTGGCCCACCTGGCAAACACCTTTCGATGACCGAAGGGTCGCACGTGGCCTCCAGATTTTGCACGCGTAAATTCCTCCACAGCTAGATTTATGACAGGTGTCATAAATCTAGCATCTACTCGCCAAGTCTCGTCAATCTCGTAACCCAAGGCCCCCCTCTGCCTGGGCCTTCGGTGGGTTGGCAAAAACCAATGCAAACTCTGCATTTTGGTAACCACCCACGAAGCCCAGGTAGAACCAATAACATTTTTGCACGGGCCCAACATCCTCCTCCCTACCAAGTCACCACTTCCTCCTCGGAAGGGATGTCGACGGAGGAAGGGGTGCTTGGAAAATCGATAAAGGGACCGAACAAGCGTCCCGACCAGGCTTTTTCACACAAACATTCACACATACATTTTACCAAGTTTTTCTACATCTTCGTTGTGCTCGTTGTTATATTCTTTGTTATCGTTATATTTTCTTGTTCTGTATATATCTCGTTTTCGTTATAATAAACACAAAAAACACTCTAAGTTACGGAGTGTCAAGTTTATTTCCGGGAGAAGAAACAAAACTAGGCTCTGACGACTTAACTGTCCGACGAGTCAGTCAACAGTGGTACTCTTTCATTTACCGCAATATCACTTTATAGGTGGAGTAATTGGGAAAAGTCGAAATATTTATGAATAAAATAAGTTACAACAAAGTTCGCATCTATTTGACACTATATTCATGATAATTTATATGGCTCCAAAAGCTGCACTCATGCAATGAAAAATATTGTGATAAAAAGTTAAATTTCATAGAGGAATGTGATTCTACAGTGCCTTTTCTCTAGATTCTTCCCGCATTTACGGACTGATTTTTATCATGTCATCTCATTTACTATCTTAAATCTTGCTTTTTAAAATATTATCGTCCCTTATAGCCAGCATATTCTACGAAATAACTTTTGAAAATTTCATCATTTAACCGTATAACCACATACATCGAAGGAAAGTCTTCGATTTTCGTACAAAACCGAACAGGTCAGTAGCAAGAATTTCCGTTTCATCATAAAATAATTATTACCAAAGAAGCCTCGATTGTTTCTTCCTTAACCCCTTGGCCTATAATAACGAGTGGCACTCGTGATGCGATAGATGGAATAGGAAATTTTGAAGATCCCCAAAAATGATGAAATTGAAAATATCAGTGGAACACAACACAGTAAAATTATTTCTATGGTAGCAATATTGCGTTAAATTGCAAAATATATCAGGAATCACTGATAAATTTTCATTTTAGCAATTTTATTTTGAATTATTGAACGCACAGTCGCAAAAGTAATCGTAGTGCAAGGCGTTTATCCGCGTGAATTATGCTACTTAACTCGAGTATCGCCTATCCGTAAACACTACTCGCCTACCAATAACCCTCCAGCTGCAATTAAACCAATTGAAATTTTTCCAGTACTTCTCATCCATAATTGTCCTTGAATTCTTAATAAAAAAAAGACTCTTCACCAGGCCTTCTCGATACGTAAATTATCTTCGAAACGAGGACAAGTTTCACGGCGTATCGTTCTATTAAACTCTCGACAGCCTTCGCATAAAACCTCGAGAAGGGGCACTCAGACAACGGAAACGGGAGAGCCGAATGATTCTATGAAAAATTCTCGGATGCCGATTCACAGTTCGTTTAACAAATTCCACGATTCATCGGCCGCTTCGCGGCTCCTCTCGATAATTCAGAAATTGCTGCCAGTTGGAGGAATCCGACAGCGGCGGCCATTCTCGCGGACGGATAGAAGGGCCGGGCCGATCTTCTTTCATTAAAACCCATACAATTCACGACGGGGGCTTTGTTTAAAATACAATGGCCATCGACTCGGTGCAGCCGGTGGGCGTGGATACACGACACGGCCGAAGATCGACGTTGGCTTCGGTCGAAGCCTTGAGAGAATTCCGAGATTCCTTCAAGGTGTAGGGACACTTCCCTGGGAATTGGGGAACGATGATAAGGGAGGATGAGAGAACAATGCTGCGTCAAATTCGACGGCTTTTCTTTGAATTTTCGAGGGATATGTTTGCGGGGATGCTCTTTACTCGTTCGTTTGAATCGTGTTACTTACAACTTGGTAGTTTGAAAATGTGGTTGCTTGATAATACTGTTACACTTATTTCTTGCGCTGAGATTAATGAGATTAATGTGTGGGATTTGTGGTAATGAGAAAAAGACGGGTTTAAGTGAGAAGCCGTGAGTGCAGAGCTTATTAGAGGGGTAACGTTTATAGCAATTCATTATTAACCCTCTGTATTCCATTTTTTTTGTGGTCCTTGAAGTTCAGTCGCACGATAGCACATAGAGAATGATGAAAATACAATTTTTGATAATGCATTTAACTTGATTTTTAAACATTGAATTGCAAAGAATTTCATAAATATTGAGATTTAAATTGTAGTATTGACAAAGATAAAATGTTTTCTTTGAATAACAGAGGAAGTCTCTTGTGTTACCTCAAAGTCACAAGGGTTCACAGAGGGTTAAAAAGTAGTTGTTGTATATCATTAGTCTGTAGAATGTGTACAATATTTATGTGGTATCTTAGTTTGGGAATAAAATATTTACAGTGGTAGCAATATATTTAACAAATAAAACATGTGGAACACAAGGTGTAGAAATATAAAAGAATAAAATTACGTCTATTTCGCCCAAGTGCTCGCCAACGACTACTCAAATTTACACTTTGATATTTGCAATCGTCCTTTTTTCGTCCCCGAAGAATATATTGTTGTCGCCGCGGCCGTATTATCGCCTTAAACGTACTGCGAAATGGTACACCACATTTATTTGCTACTTGTTGATTGCAATTTTGACGACGATAAATAAAGGAGCATGGGAATATGTTTCTAATAAAAATGAATTTCATTTTCTATGAAATGTTTGTCCATATGTGGAGTCGCAGATAAATATTTACAGTGGTTGGTCGGCATATCAATGTATTATACTTTTCGACAAATTAGTAATTATATATTATTCCTAGAAAATAAAATAACTTATGTAAAAATTCTTACGGGTTTCAAACTATTACTGTTTATAGTCTGTTGCTGAAATCAATACATGACACGGTTAAAATATCTTTAGCAAATCCGATTTAAAAGAGACGATGAGGATATTAATATTTATAACTTGTCAAAGATCCTGAAAGTAGATCTGAAATGTTTAATTCTATCATTCAAATAAAGAGTTATTGAACATTTTTCAATTTCGTCATACACCGTTTATGAGTAAAATATTGCCCAATGTGATCATCCGTGATTCTATTGACTGAAAACATTAATTCCGAAAGAGTAAAATATCATTTTATATTATTGCTATATTCGATCTCGCATATACAATTTCATACATCCATTTCATTAAATAATTTTTCTGCGCCAATATTTCAACCTGTCAACGTCGCGGGAAAATTATTGAACATTCCAATTTATTGCTAATCTGACTGAATGTATTGTTTCTTATAATAAACACACAATTGATGGAAATCATGGAAGGCATTTAGTATCTGTCACATTTCGCACATGTACGAAATACTTGATCCATCAACTGAAATTTATTCGCGCAATATGCATATCTGCTGCATTTAATCATCGAGAAACATAATAACATTATGGATATCACATTTTTCGTCATAACTTTTTCATATCGCGTCTTTCATTGACACAATTTAAAATCTATGAATCCGAAATTACTATATTAAAAAATAGAAGACAGTTCAGCAAACTATTTTTAAAAATGTTAGAGCTATTATTAAGTTTAAAAGCACTTCATTAATTTCACGTAATGCGAAGCCTATTTGTTTAGAACATTCAAGAGAACAAAAATAAAATAAAAACCTTTCAGAAGGTTTAAATAAATAATTTTTTGTACAGATTAATGAGCAAATCAATCAAGAGATATCTTCTTAAATATTTACAGCCTTTAACAGCTCTCTGTAAAAATAGCTATTATTTTAATTTCATGCAATCCAAATTCTATCCATCAAAATTTCTGTATTACAAAATGAAACAAAGAATCTCCAAAATTACTGTAGAAGATGAATAAAGTATACACGTTTAAATTAAACATATAAAAACGTATTTAAATATATTTAAGTCGTTTTCTTGGAAAGTGGTGCAAGTCCATTTTATATTACATGGAGATATTTAAGGGTTAGTATTTGAATGGTTTGAAAAATATTGGCATACGTAATGGGCTCATTTTATATTTTTTAAATATTAAATTGAGTTAAGTTTATAATGTGATCGTTTTTAAAGTATTAGTTAAAGGTGAAGTAGAGAAATTATATAGTATAATTTTTGGACTAAATATTATGTCTTTGCGGAAAGTGGACTTACACCACTTTCATAGTAATTATATTTGTAATTTCATTAACTACGTAAATTTATATTAACAAAATGATGAACATTTTGAAGAATTTTGCATTCATCAGATTGCATTCATTGTTATCATTAACTAACTGTTTGTCAAAAATGAACTTACACCACTTTCAAAGAAAACGGCTCACTTGATGATCCACATAAGAAAACATGGAATAAAAGAGTTATTCTTTGTTATAACAAAAAAATTATAGATAAGGCCTACTACAATATTCCAATGCCTTGCTTCTTTTGTCGTTTCCCGCCAGATTCAACTTTCCAACAATTACTGCAATAATTACCAATCCTCTTCAACCACACTCTTCAAATTGCTCGCAATCCAATCACTTTAATCTTTGTCAAACACAAAAACATCACACGACGAAGAAACTACTGTCACCAACCTTTCCTCCGCCCTTTTTACCGCAACAGTTCAAAATCCAATCCCTATACCATTCTCCAAAAAGAAAGCAAAAATTCACGCGGCATACAACAAATAATTTTCTCCATCACTAATCTTCCCGTACCACACTGTTTTTCCATGCCGATGAAAAATCCTCCATCGGAGTTTCCCTCGTAAACCTCGAAACGATCAACCTACTCGTGAAAGAATTCACGACGACGATACATCGCATCGGGGCGACTCCTGGCATGCAGCTGAGCCTCTGGCCAGCCCCGCCGCTCGACGGAGCGGATAATACGGTTTTAACGAACTGTTTTCCATAATGCAAGTAAAGCATTATCAGGCCGTTGAGTGCAGCATAGCCGTATACGTCGGATATTGGAAGCCGTTAACTTTAACACCCCGATCCAACGATGGTGCTGGAGAGGCGGCATTATGAATTCCTCCTACCCTCGTGAACGGAGCCGGAAGAGGAATCACCCCCGGAGGGCGATCCCGGCGAAACGAAGCGCTCCAAGAACGAGAGCTAATGTTGAAAGTAAAACTTGGAACAAATAAACGGGAAACACTCGTGAACACGCAACGACACCGGGTTTACTTGAACGGTTGCAATCTGTTCGCTTAATGGCGTCAGGATGTTTAAGGGTATGGGATGAATTTAACGGAGTATTTGCGTTCTTCGTGTTACTTTTTAAACCTTCTTCTGGAATTTATTTTGTAAAATCAGAACACTGGATTGTGTTAATCTTTTGAACATGTATTTATTAACACATTCGCGACCGCTGACGTGAATTCACGTCTTTTTAAGTTCTATTCCTGGTTGCCGTTGACGTGAATTCGCGTCATTTTAAATTCTGTTCCTGATTGCCGCTGACGTGAATTCACGTCCTGCAATTTTTGTATCTGAATGCGGCAACATTAGGTGCTTTCGAGAATGTTTCAGTTGGCTCACTAACTGTAAGCCGGAAAGTATGCAAATTATAAAAATCTTTTTATTTTAAACATATAATTGCAACATTGATATTTCAAAACAAATTTTATTATTTTTATCCGTGCTTTAACGATACAAGTTTGCGGAAACCAGCTTCAGAATTTTATTATTTTCGCCGGTACTCAGTATTAGAAACGGAAACAAATTAGACGGTCGCAAATGTGTTAATATGTTAACTACGTTATATATTTTTCTTACGTCAAAATACACGAAATTCTAGCAGGTACGCGTGTCGTGATACTTGACATAGTTCCGGCTGTTGAAGTGGATTGAAAAAAAAGAGGTGTCACTTTCTTCAATCTAAATGTGTTGTAGCCTCTGCCAAAATAAATGAAGTATCTCATTGTTTAAAAAAATGGCGACCCTTTAACCCTTTGCGGACGGAGACTTTTTTGAGTGTTAAGAGATAAATATTTATTTGGCGATCAAAAACTACTTTTTTATCAGAAAGTTCGAGTATTAATGTATCCGAATTATACATTACTATTTGCACAATCATATTTCAACGGTTATATTTCAATTTTTCAATTCTATCGTGTATACATGCCTCGATAAACTATAATCAGATTTTTTCTCAGACCGCATATATGCGTCAGTGGTCCTCAAAGGGTTAAAGTTAAATTTGACATTTTCGGCTTATTTTTCAGCTTTATTTATGTTTTAAGTATTGGAAGGGTGTAATGAATTTTATTCCTGAATTCACGACGACCGAAATTAGTATTTCTCAGAGATATAATACGGAAAGTTATGTCGGCGCAAGAATGAACTTACCAGAATGCGATTAAAAATTCTGCCTTAAGGAAAATGAGTCCCAGTGAATCCGAATATTTGAGCTTAAAATACTTAAGCATTTAATTCTGGAAGCTCAGGTGTCATCGACGAGGAATTTTTATCGAAAGTAATTTGACAGAGAACGCGTTAAATGACGAGAAAGTAGAAGGATGAGAATGAAGAGGGAAACAGCAGAGATGTTAAGGGTCACTGGGAAGGAAGGACAAGGACACAGACACACGCATACCCATAAGTGTGAAAAGATAAGAGAGACGACTGACAAAAAAGGGGCGTAGAGGGTTAAAAACTGAAAGAGACGGGAGACGGACAAGTTGAAAGCGGAAATTTAATTAGCGCGACACATACTGGTCCGGGGTATCCTTATTTTCGTCTTTCTCCCTTTTCTGTATCTCTCTCTCTCTCTCTTGCTCTCCCTCTCTTCGCAGACCTGTATCGTCCGGCCGAACGTCGTGCAGATAAAGGCCATCTTCAACGCCAGACGCAGGTTTAACGAGTGAATTATATTCCGAAACGGAATTGAAAGATAAATGCCAGCAGACGGGTCGAGCGATTTACTAATGGATGGGAAACTGAGAGCGAACACGAAGAACGAGAATGAAGAATCGTCACGTCGATGAAGCGATAACGGAATGACCGGTCTTGCTTCAAATCTATTTCCGTGACTCTTTATTCACATTCTCTTCATTCGTAGAAACGGAGATGGAGTAACAGGAAATTGTTAAGATGGGTGTATAATTTTGACACATTTTATTTCTATTATTAAAACAGTCACGTTGTCATATAAATGTTTTACGAGAGATTGTTCAGTAGGAATATACAGTAATTTTAAGAATTACAGAATTTTCGACTATTCATCTTGTGCGGTGAATTTGATGATCCTCGAAATTAAAGTAATCTTCATTTTTCCAAATATTTTAACGCCTCGATAAAAAAAAATATCGACTTACGGAATATTGAAATACAATTTTATATAACAACATTTTGCACTGAATTTAAATGATTTAAATATACCGTATTTTTCGGCCTATAAGACGCGCTTTTTTACATAGAAAAATGGACTTAACATTCTGGGTGCGTCTTATGGTCCGAAGGTAACATTAACGAGACGAGTGATTGTACCGAGAGTGAAGACGAACTAAATATTGCTGGTACGAGTTATGTTAACAATATATTAAAAATTTTTATCTGAAAGTAACATTAAAATTTTTTTCTAACAGTCATCCTATAAATATGAAGTGCGTCTTATAGTCCGAAAAATACGGTACTTTTATTTTTAGTGAAAGATCGGCCTACATTTTCGTACGAACATAAAATCGCTTCACCTGATCTTAAAGAACATGTCCTTCATATTAAACATGTCCATAACGGATTTATAGTTCTATAAATGTGGTTCTATAAATGGCTGCTAATAGCTTACACCTGTATACAGCTTTAAACTTGTAATTAAATTAATAAATGCACCATAATAAAGCAAAGGCGTTAGTTTAACGCCACGTCAAAATTTCCTCTCTAAACTGTTAAACTTACAATTAGCAAACATTTCACATTATGCCGGACCAAATATGTGTTATACTCCTTCCGCCGTATCGTCCGCTTCTAAAATATCTTTCACCATTCGCAAGTCCTCACCCATAATAAATTCGCATGAAAAGAACGCAAATTAATCTTCCAAAGTGAAAGATTAATTATCCAGCACGAAAATAACGCCAATTCACCTTCTCTCGTCCCCAAATCGAATAATCTCTCCCGGTGCACGCACCTGTACGACGCAGCATATGGCCGGGAAACGTTTCTTATTCGTTTCATGCGCCATACTTTATGGATTAACTGACCCCATAAGATTTTGCGATTCTCATCGAACGTAACGATACAGAATATACGTCGGCCGATAAAGCCAGCTTAAACGGAAAAGCGCGGTTTCGAAATACTCGTAGAATTGATCGTGCAGCCCCGTTTCTCCTTCCCCTCCTCTATGCACGCGTTCCTGCATCGAGCCGTTTGTCTTCCGCCGTTTCTGTTACCGAAGGGCGTTTCTTTTTATTGACGGTACTTAACTAAATGTTGTTTTCGGGGGATGAACCGCCCAGCTTTTCCTGAGTAATGGCCTCTTCGAAGAGTCGGCCACTTCTTTACGAGATCTAACTTTATACGGTGCTCCTATGATCACCCGTTTCCAGAATTCCATTGGAAAACAGTCCTGCCGTTTCGAAATTATTTTATCTCACTCTTATACATTCTCGGTCGAACATGAACGTTCCTCCTTTCATCGTTTTCACATGCAACAAACTGATTTACATAATTGTTCGATTAGAATGAAATTTTTGCCCGGTGAAGTTGTTAAATGTGTGTGTGTTTTTAACCAGTTAACTGTGGAGTTTAGTTGTAAAAATCTCTCACGGGATGCGGAATTAAAATCAAGCAATGACTTGTATACACGTCGAACGCAAGGGAAATGCTCCTATTAGAAATTTTACGAAAAAAGGAAAACAAAACGTGGAAGGATTACATGTTTATTGGATAAAAAATTTACAATTCAGTGTTAAAAAGGTTACCGCAACAGAGCATTGGATTTACGTGTATACACGAAGAACACAGTTAGCTGGCTAAGAAGTATGCCGGGTGGTTTCTATTTTTGTCATCTTTCACGCCGTACTAGAGGTAAAACTCGCCCGAGGACACGTCGATAAGTAGTTTTAATGAGAAACCTTGTTGCTATACTTGGAAATTGTTGTGGGACGACCGATCTAAAAAAAGGAGTTGTCTATGTCCATGTATACAGGTTGACTGCTGTTAGCTGGATAGTAGAATTTAACGTGTGGTGGAACCTTGGTAAATAAGAGGTTCTCTTCTGTGGCGGAGGCTCCTAGGTAATCAAGAATATATTGGATAAGGAATTGGGACCACCTAATGACCATCGAGGTGTAAAAGAAATGGAACGGGGAAAGAAAAGCCATCAGGAGAAAACAAGTTAGGCAGTTCTTCTCCTGTAGTACTTATGGCCTTCTTGACCAAACTCCGACATTTAATACCCATATGCTAATGTAAGATTGCTCTTGGTAAGGATGTTCGAAATAAGAACACATTTTTTGATGGTGAATAATAATTTATTCATTTCTCGAGTTCCTTTGAAACTCGTATCTCTGCACGATAATTGCCACTCTTTAGCTTGGCGTTCTCTACTAGCTATTTGTCTTCTAACCCATTCACTGCCAACTACGAGATATCTTGTGGTTGCACTATAAATTTTAATTAATAAGTTATCAATAATTGCCGACTGTGTATAGTATTTTTCGAACAAGCATGTTCTTCGTATCGTGACAAATGTCGAGGTTATATTTTTCATTAATTATATTAATGTTCTTAAAACTTTCTGTCGTCCTCTCAAATTTTAATATGCAAGGCAATATTTGCTTCGTTTTTCTGGCAGTGAATGGGTTAAATAATTACTAAAACTTGTAACAATTTTCTGTCGTTCTACATTTGATCCAGAGCTTTTGATACGTCACATTTTGATTTTTTAAGTTCCTTAAAGCCTACGTAACACATCTCCGCACTCACATCCTCTACGCGATTTTTTCTAGAAACGTTTTGAATAATTCCAAGAGAAATTCAGATTTTAGATTAAGACGTAATAATAAGAACGATTGGGAGTACCATTCTATAACTCGACCGGTTTATGATGTACCGATGAAATCGTTCAGCATGGTCTATAAAATGTTGACAAGCAACGGGTGAGTTTAGCGGACGTTTCATGATTCCCGAATAAACGAAATATTCACAAAGGTATCGATAGAGCGAAAACCCGATAAAGACGAATACAAATGCAGTGCTTTAATACCAACTACACTCTGGGGTTTCAGTCGCGCTCAAAATATCAGCAACGGTATTGTACCCAAAAGGCTTCTAAACATATCTCAAGACAATACCAGTTTATCCGATTGTACGAATACCACATCTTTCATGTGTAAATCGATAGGATTGAAATAAAATAGTATTCTGATAGTTAAATCAATTACAGAAAGGGGACCAATACGATTTAACGCATTAATTTCTAAACGATTTTTTGGGAACTTTTTGCAATAAATATCTGACGAAGAAGGGCATTGAAAAATTAGGTTGTGTGAAAGAATTTACTTTTCGAATAATTTAAAGGTTACCGCTAATTTTATCAGACAACAATTCAGTAAATAAAAATAGTACTACTTAATAGATAAGTGCTTTGTTAATAACGCTTTATTAGAATGAATTTAAATTGAATCTTTTAGCAAGGCGATGACAATTAGTACACTTTCTTTCCGCCAATGTATTACCAATTGAAAGTTTCGTTTTATAAAATCTCGGCAACCGTCGAGCGGAGATTATTAATATATCTTACATCTTAAAATAATTTACCTTGTTTGTGTTGGAATATATTCCCGGTTTCCGAATGACAAATGCGGCAGTCGACGGCTTCGACGTTAAATTCTAAATGTCAATTAAAATATTCAGTGGAGTAATAAGTGAAATTAAGAAAATTCTTCACGTGTCTCATTGAATTTGATTAATAATGATTGTTACGTTCGGAGTCTTCGCATTCAGAATAAAAGTTCTACATAAATTACAAATCAAATTACCAAGAAGCTTTCCGTTGTTCCGACAAATATTGGAAATCCAAATTAATGTGTCAATTCTACGTGTCATTCTACGTGTCATGACACATTCTATGTGTCAATTTCTACATTTCCGCACAATAAAAATTAACGTGTTATAAAAATCATACTTCTCTCCCAGCGAATCACAGTATAATTAGCTGCCACTAACTATAAATAATGAAAATAGTCAAGCACGGATCTTCCGGCTACATCGCCACCTACAAAAATTACCTCTACGAATGCCGGATATTCTTACGCTTGTCTCTCAGCTTTAATGCGAACCTTTTACCATAAAAATGACGTCTTCGTAGACTGGAAACGTTAATAATAAAATTTACTAGTACACTAGTTCACTAGTGCCCCCTCTATATCATACAATTACTCCATCCACCAAATTGACTAAAAAAATCCGTCAACCTCATGGTTTAAAACTTCCAAGCAATCTCATCCATCATAATACCGTCAATCACCGATGACCCACAGCATTCAACCAGCCCAACCAACCACTCGCCATAAAAAGCGCACCTTTCAAAAATTCTCCCAATCTCAAATACGATGACGAGCAAACTGTCCCCAACAAGCGTACTCCCATTCCACCCATCCAACCCCCGTACATAATACTACGCGTATTATAACTAAATCGATTCCCGTTGTCCTTTTCAAAGGGACACGTTATATTTAATCCCTCTGAAAGAGCTATCATATGTGCGTTCTCACGACCTTTCCAACCGTTAAGTTCTTCGTACAAATCTCTCTTTGCAATCGAACAGAAGTAACTCTTGCCGCGGCACAACGTCATGAGTAAACCCCTTCCCTTAACTCGGACGTGTACATCACGACGCATGCATGTTTCCGAACTTTCCCCCGTGACGTCACGACAGAAATAGATCTTGACCCGTCGATCAAACGATGACGATATAACGGCCAGGCCTGATAAGAGGAAAGTCCAGTGACGCAAATGCGGCTAGAGCTGTCTATAGTGTACATTTACTCGTACGGGGCTGCATAACTCGCGTGGAGTTTGCAGTCGCGCGTAATTATTCAAACTCGAGGGATAGCCTGAAGTTCAGGTTGCTCTATTGATCGAGCAATGGCCGAGGCAGGCTGGAGGAGCCGACTGAAATATAAGTCTCGAGTGCGTTGCTCTGCATTTCTCTTATCGTCGGATACGAGCGAGGAACGGTATCGAATCATGGAGTCGGATTTCAGGATAAATTGGGGCATCTCGATATTCGCGCTGTTCATTGACGTTTGAATTCTTGCACTGATTTGGACTGTTACTTCGGTTTGTCTTAGTATGAGTTTGTTTACGTTCTTCTCTTGGGTTTTTTTTTGGCGAAGGGGATGAATAATTGAAGGTGATTGAGTTGAATTTGCGAATGTGGCGACGCGTGTCGTGTTAGGTGCAGTAAACAGTTGTTTCCGATGAGATTCATTTGGTTCCTACATTTATTTGGCCCGAAAGAATATCCCGTTTTTTGTATAAGCTGAATATAAATATTAAGAATAATAAAATACTGCGCGGTTCAGAAAATTTCAGGAAATAAGCTCCTTCACCCCTTTCATGGAATTACCCCGTAAATGGAATAGGAAATTTTAACACTGGAACTACCGGCGTTAATCTGTGATATTTCGATATATTAAATAAGAACTTTGAAAAAAGAGGAATCCAAGAGGCGGAAAAGATTATCGATTCGGTGATTTATGTTTTTTGAGATGGACGTAAAATATTTATTCCATGACTTTCATATGAACTTGGAGAATTTTTGGGAAAAATTGTGTACCAGTCATTTTGACTGGTTTGGTAGTTCGAGTGTTAAAGTTTTGCAAAACCTATCAAATTGAAAATATCAGTAGGAAAGCGACACGATAAAATTATTTCTATAATATTAATGTTACATAAAATTGCACGATGTATCAAGAATAACCGGTCAATTTTTATTGTACCAATTTAATTTTGCATCAATGTGGAGGCAGTAACATAAGAAATCGTACAGCAAGTGGTTAATTTATTATATCGTAAACAATGGCATCAACGAAGAAGCATACTGAGTATGTATTACGGTCTGCATGTACTCCAAGGGACAAAGGAAGTGATATTTTCATTAGGATAGAAAAATTGTCTACATGCGGTTTACTCGTCTGGGTTAGGTTCGCTCTCTGCAACATTATTTAGTCTGCACAAAATTGAAAGAAACCGATCATGCCTAAATGAATTTATTTCACCGAAACTTCCCAATTTCTATGGTGATAGGATTCGTATGTTGCCAGAAAAGTGGCCAGAGATCATGAATTACAATGATGATTATGTCAATGCTTAAGCATTTGTACGTGATTTTAAATAAAAATTTAATATTACCGATAAATTGAAAGGACTTTTTGCAACCTCTAATATACTGAGGTGGAAGATGTGAAATGTGAAGCTTTCTATTAAAGAATTAATAGATTCGATTCTGATAGTCTTGAGGTGATGAAATACATTTTCGTTTTGTGCATTTTTAACAAATTGATAAAATGTTACTCTTCGAAATATCTTATGTTCTGTTCTACACGTTTGATAATAACTTGAACGCAAATTAGCGCTGAAAACTGCGATTTAACATTTAATATATTCTCGGGTTACATTAAATTTTCCACAGTTATTGTTCTTAAAAGAGACAACATTAAAGTATAGCGCATGCAGCAAAATTAAGTAACGACAAAAATACACTTACCTTTGATAAGTATCTTTCCATAAAAGCCTCCTTACATTTCAATTTTCATTGTCTGAAATGTGTGGAGAAAAAATTCGCAGGTTTCTATAATTAAATAATGCATACAAATCCATCGTTTATTAAAGCAAAACTTTATTATAGCAATAGTGAACAATGGATAACTATTAAAGATTTTTAACATGTTTTTTTTTTGATAAAAATAGCGATTGGATGTTTAGGTATTAGGTGAATATCTAAAGGGTCTCTTACCGTACGAAGTTTTCCGAACTAAAAGGTGTCTACAGTCGTGGTTTCAACGCATGATAATCGCACATACGCGTAGATACGTGTGAATCGTTCATCAGTAGGGGAAGTGCAGCGTGAATCCGAAAGGGTATTACCGAAATAATATCACCGACAAAATCCCGGAGCTTTTCGGTCAAGTGGTAAATCATTAAAATCATTCTAACGCTCTAACGAATCCAATAAATTTCGATTACCTTTGAAAAAAAATTGGGAGGTAGACGAGAAAATTCTGCAGGAAAGAGACGAAAAAAAACGGAGCGAAAGTCCGGCCCGCGAAATCTCATGATGAACGCGCAACGAGAGCTTTGAAAAAAAAGAGTAAACAGATTTAGTCGACGACATAATGTAAAGCTCTCTCGAAAATAGAAAAATGAATTTACCGCGGACACAGAGGACAAAATTGATGAAAATGGCACTTGATTAATTTCATTCTTACGTGTTTCCATTGGAAGAATGGTTCGTTTGAAATCTTCAAAAGGATGTCTTATTAAAATCACAAATAAATGTCGAACGTGTCTTTTAATGTGAATCTCCCCTTTTCGTGAGCAATGACCTTTTAACCACAAAATACCGAATGATGAAACTTCAAAAAATTCCCGATACACTTTCACCGAATTTCATTTTTTATCTTCCATCGTTGCAGTCGAAAGAGACAAGTGAAACGACAAAAGCAACGAGACATCGGTGGAGAAAAAGACGATAAAAAGCGTACGATGAGAATGACGACGATGATAATAACATCGGGGGAGGAAATGAATTCCGCGGTACGAATGGACTATTAATCTCACGCGAGACTTGCTCGGAATTTCTTCGTCGTGGTAGGGGATGTCGTCGAAATGATATTAAAAGAGAAACGATACACGAAGACAGATGGAAGGGAATAATAATAAGAATAAGAAGAAGAAGTGTAACAAAAGGGACGCGAAATTATAAGAAATAAAAAAAGTCGCACAGCAAACGTGTCCGTATTGCTCGAGGGTGAAAATGAAGAAGCACGTGGATCTCTTTCGGTAAACCACCCTCCCACAACCCTTTCCAGGAAAATAAGGACGTCTTCTATACTGAAAACTGGGAACCTAAGACAGTCGTCGGCTAGTCCTAATGATATATTTTTAATAAATCGTTATCGGCTATCCTACTCTCCATCTTCTCTTTGTAGTAATAAGTCATTCATAGTTAAGTATTCATTTAGGGCATCTCTCCTTCGTCTCTCTTCCCCTTTCTCCTATCTCCTCTCGTCACCACGAGTAACTCGTCGTCAAGTCGACGGTTTCTTCATACAGCATACACTAAATCGAGCTCTATAATCTATCTCGTTTTCGCGGTTGACGCTACGAGATGATCGATCGGAGTCTCACGAAGATGGTCCCCGAACCGTTGCAAGGTTGATGCCTACCAAATCATCCTGTTGACTGTTATCCTGGCTGTTCGAAAGCTTATAATCATCTTTAGATCATTTCGAACAACCAGGAAGACAATCAATACGATCTGTCTCGATAAATTCGGCTCGTCCTATCTCTCAATGGATTTTCCTCATTCCTCCGCGATTTCTCGCTGCGTCAATCGCAATTCACGCAATATACAGTACTCCGATAATCTTAGAAATAATATATCTAACAACGTTAGGTTCATCTTAGATTGCTTTCCGTGATCACGCCGACTCCCTTCTTCGTCATGACGGAGCCTCGAACACGTGCATTCGTCGAGGGCGAATTTATGGGCTGATCAACTCACGTTCGTAGGATTCGTTAGATCGTTCTTTTGTTTTAGCAAACGGTACCGTTTTGTTTAAAAGTATAAATTACCAGCCATCGACGCGTACACGAGAGGCTCCTAACCAAAGAACATTGCTACCTTTAGTGTTCTTATCGTGTAATATTACGTTTGCTTTTAATCTTTTATAACTTTCTTTAGATGTACGATAGATAGTTTACTATATTCTTTACGTATCGTTTCGTCATACACGCGACTCTGTACGGTCTTTCTCACTCTCATACACACTTTCTCGCTTTCGCAACTCTTTCTCCTTTGCCCTGCGTTTAGGTTTCCCTCTTTTTATTATTACTTCAAACGTATCTTCCCGCTGATTATTCTGAAATATTTTCAAACGCTGGCTGTGATCCTTTGTGTCTGTTTAAATGGTACATTAAATCCATTGTTAAGAAGGTACCGGAGAACCAACACGATAAGAAAACTCCCGTTTTATTGACTCCTTCCTACTTCGTTCGTTGGATGGTGCTGGACTGTTCGTAAACCGCAATACAAATTAGTTATCTTCTTTAATTTCTTAATAAAAATATTTCAATTTTCAAAAACAATCCGCCAGCTTTTGAAATTTTATATATTTTATCGAAAGCCGTTTTGCAAAGCGGCAATTTCTATTAAAATGAATGAAGTTTCGAATGATTTCAAATTTAAATGGCAAACTAGTGTCGCTATCATCGTGCTCGAGTCATAAAAATAAGTTTCTTCTCAATCCAAAGATCAGGCTACATAGGATTTTCGTTAAATTCTTTAAAAACCTTTCCCAAAAATAACACGTGCACCGTACACGTTGAAGTTAAGCCATTCGACCCCATAGCCTGCAGTAAATCACATAGTAGGGAGGGACGCGTAGATTCAATAGCGCGTAAGAGATAGTACGCAATAGTGGGGAGTTGCAAAGATCGGACGAAAATCGGTCGGATGACTGGTACGTTCTTAAAATGGACCGAGTGTACTGTATAGATATCCCGAGCGAATCGACGCGTCGCGTATCGATGATACAGTCGTCGATGCAATGATAAGAACTCCAGAAACCCCAATAAAGGAGAATCCAAAGAGAAATATTCGAAGATGCTAAACGATCGACGACGAACATCGAATCACGTTTCACGTCGATCCGTTTTCAGAAAATACTGGCTGATCGGTTCGAACGTATTCTCGCATTGTTTCTTTAGTCTCTTCCTAAGTCGAAAAATTATTCTTAACCTTAAGTCGTAATACTATTCAATACTTGTTGAAGCTCATAATAAGTACATATTCGAGGATTAAATTACCGATTATTGTATTAACCTTAATCTTCTACGGTGTCTCGCTTTACATTACATAGAACTATTAACCCCATTCGTGTTACATCATTCTCTCATTCTCATCCGCCCATTCATACGCAGTCAGATTCTTCTAAACCAACTTATTTCTCTGTACGCCCAGACGACGCGATAGATACAAAACTTAAATCGTCGACCACGGCTTTCGGTGTTACCGATCGTAATACCTCTGTACAAGAATAACTAACAGTTATATACGTAAAAGTCTACTTACGATTACCCCACGATCGACCGGAGAGACAACGCGCGCGTCGGAAATAAAATACGCTTCTATTCGGCCTCCGTTGGCCTTCGTGTTCCTTTATCTTTTTTTTTCTGTTTTCTTTTTCTCCTCTTTCCTCGGCTATTCACCTGGCGCGTCGTTCTTCGTGGAACACCGATAGGGGTGAGAGATTTACGGGCCTCGGTGCGCCGCGGACTTTTAAGATACAAACGTTTCCCACTCTTTTTAATCTCTTTATGTACAAATCTAAGGGCAAAGAGCGAAACTATCACCGATGACATTCTCCATTTCGTTTTAGGGAACTTAAATCCGTTACAGAGAAAGGTGTCATGACCTCCCTACGTATGTATTATAGCCTACGTGTAATGTATGTATCTTATGTATCTTAATGCATGTACGTATGTATATACTTCAATAATGGCGAATCGGGTCTTCAGGAAACAGCGACCGTTCCACGGATTGTTTAAACAGCACCGGTAAGCATCATCTCCGTTTAAACGCATCGCGATCTCTCGGAAAAATTGCGCTGGCAATCTCCTTAAGCAGCGTGCGTTTAATACTTATACTCTGTTCCTCTTTAATGCTAAAATATACGCGAAGAAACTACGGATTTAAGAAAAAGGAGGGGTAGGAACGGGAGAAGGAGAAGGAAGAGGAGAAGGAGGAGAAGGAGGTTAAATATTAAAAAAGAAAATAATAAAGAGCGATGGAGAAAAGGAAATAGGAAAAGTACCTTCTTCTCCGTGCTACGTCCAGAGGTAATTTTTATAAAAATACCATGCTATCATCGATTCTATATACACGGACACGTCTCTAGACCGGACGATTACGGCCGAATGCGAAAGAAAAAATGTCTCCTCGCGTTGTCACGCGGCAACGTAAAAGGGCGGGACGTGGACCTTCGATCGAAGTACCGAATCTCGATCTAACGCGCTGCTCTTCGTCGAATTAAATGCAAATCGCAAACGAACACGAGACGGAGAAAGAAGTATCTGAAACACGGTGGTGTGTACGATACTCGTTTCAGCGAGTTTTCCGCCTTAGCAAGACGGAAAAGGGGATTCCGTATCGCGGTAGGGAATTTCGACGTGGACCTCGAAACCAATCGAATCGATCGTCCGCTCGGTATATCCGCCGGATAACGCGCGATTTCGCGCCAGTTTGCTTAATAATTTTCCTGATCGAGTGCTCGGCGAAAACTATCGAGCAAACAGTCATTCTCTACGCCGGCCAACCTCGGTGCGGTGCACGTGGAAAGTTTACACACTCGAGTCTCGTATAATCCGAGGCCGGTTAATGTGTACGTATGTATGTTTATGTGAGAGTGTGTGTGTGCAAATACCTAAGCACCGGCTAGCTGCAGAATTACGGCAAATGCGGTTAGGCTTTGCACTTCACACCTTCGCGCCTCTACGTATTTGAAAGGTGCGCGTTATGCGTTTAAATCTCGGGGGGGATAAAAATACAGGGCTTACCGTTTCCCAGCGCATCGAACGCATCTGCGTAGCACCTTCGTGAAGGAGTTCTCGATGATGATGTCGATGATTATGACGATGATAATAACAGTAATATCGGGGAATATAGACAGCTTTCGCGACCGAGAACGCAGACGGAGCGAAATGTACGGAAATAGAGGTGAAAAATGCACTTGCAGTGGTCACTGGAAAGGTACAGGGGAGTTTAAAGGATTAAAAGAATTTCAAGTATTTGGAGTTACATGAAGTTGTAGCTGAACTACGTCCCTAAGGATACGTTGTTGGGAATAAAAAAGAAGGGGAACGAACAATATTCGTGTTAAAAGATTCGAAAAATTGCAGGTGAAACGAATGCATGTATCGATAGAAATTACTAAAAATGTGAAAAAACACGAAGATTAACTTTAAAAAAGGTCGATTAAAATTATAGTACTTATATTACACGCGATATGTCTTTCATAGAGAAAGAAAGGGGAGGCAGGATCAATGTCTACGTCCGAAAGGACCAACCGCCATGTTCATAAATTATGCAGAAAAAGAGCGCACTCGCGTCAACTGATCACCGAAGAGGCGCGGCAAAACATTACAGACGATATGGAAAAAGTGAAATGCAATCGTGGTACAATTATAATTATACACGATATGTTAAAAACAAAACGGAAAGGACGATGGACCAACGTTCGGAATCTGCAGGAGAACGAGGATAGGAACATACTCTAAACTAAAAACCATCGAACCCAGTGAGATCGAGTGAGCTCCGTGCGCTCGTCGGCTCGCGATCAAAGGAATCATGCACATCGCGAAACTGGCAACGGGTGATATGAAAAGCTAACAAGCACCGCGCGAGATTGCTTCAGCCGACTCGGGCGGCAATGTAGCCGATGATAATCTCATGTGTAACCTGCGTGACGTGAAACACGTCAACGGGCGCGTTTCATTTTTCCATTTTGACGCTACTTCGTCACCTCTCCCGTCATCAATATACAGAGAAAAAGAAACCCCTAATCTCCATCCGCTTGAAACGTCTCGATTGGTAGACAACAAACTCCCATAAAACTCGAGACCGTCCGTTTCACGTGATTTCTCCGCGACATCTAGATTCGCGAATATATTCGAGAAGCATACGACGAATCCTCTCGATTTCTCATCGTTCGTATCACAGATCCAAGAAAACGGGAGAATCGTTTCCTTCCGATTATTGCTGGCGCGCCGCGAGCTAGTGAACGAAGCTTCCACGCACGCCTTCTGCAACTCGCAAAACGCTATCAAAATGGCACGAGTTATCGTCCCTGAATTATCAAAGATAAAGTCGAGATTAATTCCCGGTTAATGACGCGTTCCTCCATCAAGTTCTGCGCGTTTCCCTGCACCGAGATAGGATAAGAGGTAATCCACGATGAACCGTAGGAGGCCTATTTGCCGATCTTGATAAAGTCACCCTTAATGCCGAGCCGATTGCTTATTTCGAGAGCGAAAGCTCTTCTCGACGATACTCGCGGATTAATGCTAGATCGCCCATCTTCGAATTATCTTTTCTACGTTCGCACGCACGGTGTTATGTATGTATATACGTGTACGTGGTATACGCGTATTTCCGTGTCTCTATTTACAGCGAGGGATTAGAAAACGCGCGGGGCGAGAAATGAAATTTGAGCCTCGCGGAAACGTAGTCCGTACGTGCGCTAATGGCGAGTATAATACAACGATAGTGATGCTAATCATGAGAATGATTATGATCTGGTAACGTGTATACGCTACATGATGCGATATAGAGCCCCGTTTCACTGTGAGGGCGGCGCGTTTCGAGTTACTGCGATCGGGCTGCTCGTATTTAGGACGTTCGGATTCCGTTTTGCGATTTTCGATGCGGCAGATTATCGTTTGCTTTTTAATTCGCGCGCAGAGTCTCACTTGGTCGAAAGTCCGGCGACGGGGAGGCCAAAGGCAGTAGTGCAACCGGTCAGCAAGAGAATCAAGCTCGTTAAACCGATCGTGGATGGACCGCGGTTCTTCGACGGAACGCTCGTTTGGGTGCTCGTACCGAGATCCCGGCTCGACGGTGGCTCCAAGGAACGACTCGATCAGACCAGGGGCGTGCCGTAGACCTCGTTCGTGTGGAGATTCTGATTACTGTCGTTTTGTCTAGATGCGCATTGCTGGAACAGAAAAAATACGGGCTCTTCGAGTTTGTGCAGGATTATTGGAGATTTACTGAAAACCGACAATTGTACTTGACGTATTTTCGGCGGTGACGTCGTATGTGGAAGGTATAAGTGGATGGGATTTGGATGATCCTTGGAATTTTAATTTGTGATTTCTGAATTTATTTGTTCGTAGACGTTTAGAATGTGATTGTAGGATAGGGTTCTAATTTGACTTTCGATTCGCGCATTTTTAATAAGCCAGAATATAACTTGTTAGAATAGGGTCTGACTGTGTTTAACCCTTAAAAGGTATCATGGGTGAAAAGACACCCTTTGTAAATTGTTTTTCTAATATTATTAACAAACCGAATTACTGGTAACACTGATTTTTCCTGTAATCATTTATGGCGTCCGTAGTGATACTATTATCATAAAAAAGTTCAGTTTTTTTATGTACTTCGTTAGGTGCACAACAAGAAAACTGATCTGGGACGATTTTTCACCCAAAATACCGTGAAACCATTTCGTAAAGAACGATTAAAAATACCGAATTTGCCACATAATCTAAAGAAAATAATATTAGAAACACTTGGCGAAAAGGTTGATAAAACAACGCCAATACCATCATCCACATCTAAGCAAGGAAGATGTTGTATATGTACAAGAAAAGAAGATAGAAAATATACTGCGAGATGTACAATATGTACCAACTTCATTTATAAAAGGCACCGCAATATAATTTGCAATACTTGTAAAAAAAATATTTTTTAATAATTTTCATGAAATATGTAATTCTTATAATATATCTAATCTCATTTACATGTCTTTACTAAATTTATAAAATAAAATTCATTTACTGGGGTGAAATTACCCCCATGATACCGTTAACGTGATTTTTTTAGATGATACCTTTTAACACTAGAACTACCGGCGTTAAATCTATTACATTTAAATATATTAAAAAAATATTGTGAGAAAAGAGGAATCAAGAGGCAGAAAAGATGATCAATTCGGTCATTTATGTTTTTTGAGTTGGACGTAGAATATTTCTCCTATGTCTCTCCTATAAACTTTGAGAATTTTTGGAAAAAATTGTGTACCAGTCATTTTCACTGGTTTGGCAGTTCTAGTGTTAAGGGTTAAGGATCTTTATCTGAATTGTCCAAAAAGTTATTCATTCTTGACAATGTTATACAATTAGATCGATGATTTTTATATTATTGGAATTGCAGTGAATTAAGAAGAAGTTTTAAAAGTCATTAACCCTTTGCCGATCTTATTTACAGTCACGCCGATTTGTGAGGTGAATAATTATTTTCTGGGTGATTCATATTCATATTATATGCAAGCATGCATATTAAGCAATTCGATCACGTTAGAAAGCAGAGATCTTCTGTTTCCTTGTTACTTCGCAATAGATTTACGGAGACTGCAACACGAGCGTTTTAGAACGTTAGGGTCGGCAAAGGGCTAAATTCACGTCCCATACATGAAATTTAGAACGTTGCCTTTCTTGTTGTCAACTGCTATGAAAGTGAATGCTTGTTAAAGTGATAATATCGGTGTATCGGATACTTCCTAACAATTTGCGTTTGAAGTGGCAGAAATTTCTATAATTTTAGCAAAATTAAATTTTGGAAGAATCCGACGTCGGAGAAGAAACGCTTAATGATGATATCGGTGTATCGTTTACCAATTTTTCACGATATCAATTTAACTCATCCTTCGTAACCAACGTAAGTCCTACAAGCTAAAAGTACTGTTTCTCTCATAAATAATAATTTCCCATCTGAACTAACGTCCCAAATGTAGCAATTTTCCCCAAAAATTATAAAAAGATTTTCACTTTAAAAAATTCTATTATACCTAGTACTTTTCCAACGACCACAAAGAAGTCTAAACGCAGTACCCTGATTAACCGGCTCTTAACACTGGAACTACCAATCCAATAAAAATGACGGGTACACAACTTTTCCAAAAATTCTCCAAGTTCGTATGAAAGTTATATAATAAATATTTTACGTCCATTTCAAAAAACATAAATCATCGAATCGATCATCTTTTCCGCCTCTTGGATTCCTCTTTTTCAAAGTTCTTATTTAATATATCAAAATATCATGGATCTAACGCCGGTAGTTCTAGTATTAATTAGCTGTGAATTCCGAAAACCGCAATTCTCAAATTCTCAACTTTCACGCTATCACAGCTACGATAAAAACGTTTTCCAGCTTCCGTTAAACGAAAAGTATCTCTTTCTACTTACCGCTTGCTTCCTCTCCCAGCTCTTCATGGCGGACTTGTACTTCTCGAATTCGTGGCACCAATCCGAGTATATCTTCTGATAATCGTTGGATTTTGCAGGTGCAGAACATCTGTGCGCGTCAACGGTGATGTTGTACGAGCAGAGAAGAGCACCTCCTAGCCAGCAATCATATCTACCGGCGTCTTGTTCGTTCACACCAACTATTACGAGACCCTTCTCCGACGTCTCGATGAACTTGTCCCCGCCGGCACCGTATTTGTAGGCTATCTGGTAACGTCCCTTCTCCTTGCTGTAGTGGTACCACCTCACTTCCTGATTGGCAAGCACTTCCGGCATCTTCACGAAACAGCCAAGATGCACCGATTGTCCCCAGGTGACTACCAGTTTCCGTTTACCCACGCTGCTGTCGCAAACGTCCGCCGTGCTGTTCGAGACGTCCTGAAGAAGTCTGAGGAAAAATGAGGTAAACGTGATTATGGTACTACTGTTTATTAACCCTGTGCAATACAACAACGGGTGACACTCTTAATGCGGTTGATGGAACACGAAATTTTGAAGCTTCTCAAAAATGATCAAATTGATAATATCAGTGGAACACAATACGATAATATTATTTCTATGTTATTAATATTGCGTTAAATTCTAAAATAAATCAGAAATCACTAAACATATTTTTATCTTCGCAATTTAATTTCCAATTATTGCGGACGCAGTCTCAAAAAGATCGTAGGGCAAGGGGTTAATGGTTTTATTAGAACTTAATATTTGAATAGGACGTTTTTTTCGTTTAATAGATATTTGGACAGTTTAATATTAACCCTTTGCACTCCGTTGTCGCCGCAGCGGCGTCATTGTAATAGAAACTGATAACTCGGTTGTCAGATGAATCCGGAGTATTTTTATATTTTTTTATATTGTAAAGCATAATTTCAAAATATGGACGCTCCTTTTTTAATGACAAAACAAAATTTTCAATTTCCTACAGGTGTATATTCGCACCGTGTAAATAGTTCTGGAGTAGCTGGTAGCTCATAGTAAACATTACTCGGAGTGCAAAGGGTTAAAAGGGTAGTGATTCATCTGACCTGGTGCAATCTGATTTTGAAATGTCAAAGAAGGGGGAACGTTAAAAATTGTTAATGATTTAAATCTTTAACCTCGCAGTTCTAAAATAAAGATAATTTCATTTAAAGATGCAGTATATCCCATTTATATAATTAAATCTTTGCAATAAGAAAATTAGCGATGATATTACATTTAATTTGGAATATGATATTTGCACTTTATTGAAATTTAAATTGTACAATTTGCTTAAAATTTCGTTCCGGAATAAGTAAGATTGGTTAAGTCCAATGTAGTAACAATAAATGTCGGAAAAACAGATCGATGCTTAATCTGACATGTTAATCTTATTTGTAATGCGATAATTTTGGACTCGAAATAATACATGCGATCTGTCACGGTAACGAAACCAGCAACAGCTGGTGGAGCAATGAATCAATTAGCCAAATTACATCCCGTGGGTGGATGTTTTACGTCGACTACACCTAATGTTGACAGAAACATTAAAATTTCCGACAATTGCGTTAAATATCCTTCTCGTGCAAAAGTAGATAAGATACTTCTATATATCAAAATCACTTTAAAGTTAATAGATTCTATAAAGAGAGTAAAGAAGTTGCATCAATCTTCTGTAATATAGAGTTTCATAAAAAGGGATAATACTTTAATTTCTATTTTTTAAAACAGGAAATACTCTATGTTAAAGAAAAAATTGCCTTATCTTTGTTACTTATTTTAGTACAAAAATATTTCGTACGTGACTGAAATGACCGCGAGCAACAAAAGTGCAGCAAGTAGACATTTTTCAGGATTTTTAAGATCAATTAATTCCCAGTATACATCAAATTAATTTCACGCAGGCAATGAAACATTATATACACATAATACCTTTATGTGCGTTACGAGTTCGCGGACCTCTTATCAATATAGCAAAGTACAAAACAATGATCTATAGAATTATACAAAGTTTAATTTTCATAATTAGAACAATCGGACAGGGCTTATAACGTAGTAACATCAAATACTATGAGGGCTATAGAGTTAAAGCCTCGGTCTCCCATTTAATATTCTAAATTAGCATTTAACATATTCTACCATCGGAAGTTTAAAAACTGGCAGTCCCATCTAAAAACTAAAAACTGTCGGACCTAGGCGAATTGACCATAACATTTAACACTAGACCCATTTAAATATGTTAAATAAGTGCTTCAGAAAAAGTAAAATCATGGGGCATAAAAGATGATGAATCAAGTAATTGAAATTTTATAACACAGAGGTAGAACGTTTCCTACATTCATCCTCTATAGATCTGGAGAATTTTTATAAAAAATTGGGAACCTCTCATTGTAACCACCTTGGTAGTTCATCATTAAAACCGAAACACAGACCAACACCAATGCTGCAGTCGTTGCAACAAAATGAAATACAAGATCTACTATACAGCTAATATTAAAATCAAACATTAACATTAACCGTACCATCCACGGTCAAATGACCGATTCACCAGGACGAAACTTTGTACTTTTTTGTACTATTATCTAAAGGGCGTTTTTGTGATGTTTCCAATATTAAATTGACAATTACCTGCATATCTTTTAGGAAAATTTTATCGTTATTTTATAACGCGTCAAATGATCTACCCTGGTAAGAATAGATACACGTAAACTTCCGGTACGGTTGGTGTTAATTCTAGATGCTGCAGTGGTTGCAGTAAAATAAAATACAAAATCTACTATAAAATAAAGATAATATTAATTACCCAGGCTCGTAAGGCTTGCACGTGTTCGTATCCTTATCCCAACCGCAATAAGGATCGTGGACACACCGAAGGCAATTATCGTATCTCCGCGTACACATCACCAGGTCGATCTGCTTTATTCTATGATCGGAAGCGACGTAAAGCGCCTTGTGTTCCTTCGAGATTTCCATCGCCTGTATCGGCTCGCCTGGCGTGACGTCAAAAACGTCCAACAGGATAGACTGGGACTCCCCGTTGTTGTCTATCCATTGAACAACTTTGTGTACACGTCCGTCGCCTATAACACGAGGAGAAGGATGCCTTTGAGAGCCCACACCTGACAGAACCGACGTGCCGTGATATTGTCAAATTTACATCGCACCTGTATCGCTAACAAACAGGCAGGTTTAACTACGCTGCCGAAAATGTTCCATGCTCGAATATCGTTTTAATTCGTTGACACTTTCACGTACAGTCGATGGGATACTTTCTGGGGTATTCGCGGGTGGTGTTGAGTTGTCGCGGTGGAAAGTTATTTATGGCTTCGATGTAGATATTGATGTATTTTGGGATTTTGGTACCGGGAGAAATATTAGGTAAAGCGAAAAGAAATGCCGTTTTTCTTTTGCAACGTGAACAAGTTTGTTTATAAAAAAAATTATAATATTTATTCCTTCTAATGGCGTAAAGTAGATTTCAGCGGTGATAGCCTGACAAGATTTTAATAATTTATAAACAATCTCACCCGAGGTATCCTGCCAAACACATAAAAAGAAATGACAAATCTTATCGCTGTACCTAATATAATTGTATTAATGTTTCTGTAAAATTCCTTACAGATATTTATGTATTATTAAAAAATTGTGTGATGCATCTAATTGATTTATATAATGTACAAAGAAATTGCTTCATTTATTTATTATATGAAGACCTCGGCGACCGGTTTTTATACACCGAAAAATTCGGTGCATTTACGTTTGTCGTTTTAGTTAGGAAGAAACTATTTTTAATTATTCGCGACAATTAAAACAAATACAAACCTGAAAACTTCTTATTTTTCTAAACATTCTGACAAATAATGAAACATACTATAACCTGAATAACACAAAGATTGTACAAAATATAAATCAGAATATTACGAAACAATTTCGAGATTAAAATAATCGGAAAACTTACTCTTAGAATTTCAAAATCAATGTAAACGTTCATAGAAAATGTATGGAATAATGTAACTGATATTGTAACATCACTAAAATGTATTTCACAGATTTACGAGCAAAAGGTGTTACTCCTGCTTGAATCACAGTGGAATTTCTGATATAGTAATTTTGCGGTAATAGACAGACGACGGCTAAGAACAAGGGGGCGGTGCAGAGTTAGAAACGGTAACAGCAGATTGTACGAATCTAATGCAAGAACATCCAAGTTCAAGTTGTGATCATCTTGTTGAGTTTCTCGGTGACAAATCGGGTGAGGGGCATTGGCGCAAACCGTGTTATAACATGGAGCTACATTTCGAATCGAATTTCCCGTTGTAATTTTCTAGTTTGGTGCAGAAGGTATAACACATATATGTACATTTGTCGCGAATTAAATCTACTCAAATCTGTAATGAAGAAAAGAAGGTTTCGCGGTGTTATAATGCACTTTTTGGGCAGTATTCGTTACGAAATATCTGTAATACTGCTGTGATTTAATTAATAAAATGATAAAATTCCAAATGGTTTTACATCACTACAGTTACCGCTACAGATATTTCCAGAAACCTTCAATTTTGGCTAAAAGAGCAATAACAATTGGCGCAAAATGCGCATTAAAAATAGAGAAGTAAATGAAAATTCGAGCATGGCCATTGGAAGAAACAAATACATAAAACATCTTGAAATTTTCAAATGCAAAAGTCTTTACCAAATTACGTTTAAAAATCGTAATTACACATCTCGAATATTGAAAATATTCGAATATTCAAACAAGTTTTTTCAACTAGTCTCAACACACATTGAACTCCATTTAAAAATTATAAAACGACACCCTAAATGTTGCAGTTACATAAACAACATTAAAAACCTTCAAATCATTTTCATAATTCCCGACTGTCAAACCGGCATCTCCTAAATTCTACGAAAAATCGTAGTAATAAAATTAAAAAATCGAAAATTCGAAAATCTGACGTTTACTTACTGGAGCCAGCGTAATAGACCGTGTAATCCAAGTCGATGCCGACGAAATCGATGCGCAGCTTATCGACAACCAATCGAGTGAGCATCACGTCTCGCTTATAGAACACGGGCTTCTCGTTTTCGTGCGATATCGCCGAATCCATTAAGGGATGAGATCTTATGAAGTTGAGAACGGTGTCCGGAAGTGTCTCGGTGTCGTTGACACACTGCCCGGGACGTGGCTCTGGCACCTTGTTCGAAAGCACCGGAAGCCAGGCGCTGCTACTGGTGGCTTGCTCTTTAAACTTTCCACGGAATGCCTCTTGGATCGCGTCGATATGGAACGAACAAATCGCCGAACCCATCAATCCGTTCGTCGAAGTTGTAAAGGTGCCGTAAAAGTGGGTGTCGTCACCCGGTACCTTGTAAATGCTCTCTGGAAAAACGCAAATCCGAGAAATCGTTTTGACGTGCACTAAAGTCGATGCTGTTTGGGGCAGAATACGAATGGCTCGGTGATGCGAGAGAAATAAGAGATACGTTAATTGAGAATATTTTACGGGATTTATAGATTTACGTTTCCCTGGGTTTTTATATTTATCGAATTTTTATGATAGAAAGGAAGAATGATTATCTGTGTTTTATATATTCGTTATTTTGTAATCGGACAAGTAGAATCGGTGAACGGTAAACGAAGGATATAGTGTTCAATTATACCGTTAAATAGTGAAAACCATTAATTGGTGAGATAAAAGAGAGGAGCGTGATTATATTAGTTGGCACTTTTTACAAGAGTTCTGTTCTCAATCAATTACTACTTGCGTAATTAATTTTCTCCGAAATATTAGCGGGACCGAAAAGTAATGTCGTTTTTTTACATTAAATTAAAACAAATAAATCTGTAACAAGTTTTTATTTTTAATGAATGATGTAATCACCCTCGTTATCAACATCCTTTTGCCGTCTAGTGTGCAAACTGTCAGTGCCGGATCGATAGAAATCAATTGGTTTTTGTGTAAACTTTTGGAGAAACGACATTACTTTTCGGCCCCCCTAATAATAACATATTTTTTATTTTTAAATATAATCAAAAATTGTTCCAACCGTATTTTCCACTTTTAATTCTCCGTTTAATGTATTCAAACATAAAAAATGAAATTATTACAATATATAATAACGATAGGACAGGTTAAATATTAGAAATACCAAACAGGTTTATTAGGCGAAAAGAAGAAAAAAATAGGCCAACATTTACATTTGTACGCATCAAAAGTTTATTAAAATATGAAACAATATTAATATTTCTCTATCGCAATCACACTTCTTATATTATTTCTGCATCAAATTTATTTTATCGACATAAGTTATATATTTACTTACGTATTTCGTTAAAGTAGAACGGAAACTCGCCAGGTATCGAGCAGTTTAGCCTTGCCTTCAGGTAAGTCGACCAATTTTGGCTCAGAATATTTTTCCCTCCGGTGTCCCTTTTGCAAACTCTTGCGACCCGCGAATATACACTCTTCCCGCAATTGATATACTCGACTGCGGTTTCACGGAAGAAGAAAAATACATGGCTACCGATGTCATAGGATCCCACGAAGTTGGGCTCTGCGAAAATAAAGATAACGAGGATAATTCAGCTTATTCTCTACGGTGAACAGTGGTTATGTATAATTAACCGTATAATTAAGTGGACGAAAAATTCACGAGTTATAGTTTATACGTATATATTTCCTTGGAGTAACTTTGTTAAGTTAAAATTCCATCGAAGTTAAGCCCAGCTGTATGGTTATGTATATCTATGGAAATATTAAACTCCATGGGAAAAGAAATCAATTTGAATTCAAGGATGGCCCTAGGAAAAGCAGTAATTTCTATGTAAACCGTCTCCCACTCGGCTTGGAGTTATGTCTTGATGAAATTTCATGCTATGATTTCTCTCGAACGATTTGCTCTTTAAATACAATCGAGTCAATTAAGATGCAAATCCTTCGACGTGTACTTTTTACTCTGGTAAAAGTCAACATAGTACGCTCGTGAAAGTCAATCGTTGAGGTACTTTTTTGGCGGGAAGGTGAAAACGGACGAGATTAATTGGTTCGTACTGTTTCTGAGTATTGTATTTGAACGTATAACTTTGTATGCTCGTTCTAGGCTTCGGATTGAGATACACGTTTGCGTAAAGGTTTGTGGAAGACTGAAAATTCGTGTAGAATTAAGCTTTTTTATGTTATGTCGTAGCACTGAAATAAGTTTGTTACATGACTTCAGTAATTTGTAATCCTCACAGAAGAATTACTTGATTGATTGATTTACCATGTGTAGTGTTCTTAATAAATTCACTACACTGTTTAATTTATTTCCTTTCGTTTCATTAAAAATAATTTATCATATTACTCGACATTCAACACACTTTTTGGCAATATGCATTTTTAGTCTTTATTATGCTGCTATGCTGATGCTGATTATACAGCATGAGGAATTGTTATTTTTAATATTTCTTTTCATTAAACACATTGACATTTCAAAATAATTAATTAATTAGGTTAAATGAACATTTTGGGAAATTAGTATTTTACGTCATATTTAGTATGCATCGCGTTACATTATAATAACATCTTGCCATTAATGCATTAAACAAATGTATATCACTAAAGTATATTGACCTACTACAAACAAAAAGAGCGTAGAAACTGAGAAAATTAATCTCAGAAAAGATTCACTTTCGGGGATCATTCTTTTTAAACCAAATTGGAGTCCTATGAATCACGATTTCAAAAACACGTTTCGATTTTGAAAAACTAGCCGGATGATTTATTAAATAAACAGGGTCTGCTTTGGGCATTTTGCTTTTCACGCGTTTATAAATTATTGGTATTAAAACAATAGAGGGAATCGTATGCTGCGTTTGAAGCTTGTCATAAACTTCATATTCTACCACATCTACTCGACATATTTAATAAAAATATATGGACCCTCTGTTCTGTAAACGTGTATTAACATAATTGTTTATTCCATTGAACGACGTACCTCGGTATCCAAATACACAATTATTCTACTATTATAATAACATTCGCATAGTTAACGCATATTAATATAATTGTTCCCTCATCGAAATACCTATTTCGATTCCTTAAATAAAAAATCTTATATCTCATCAATAACATTCACGTTCCATCAATTTTACAATTTGTAAACTAAAATTTCAAGTAACCCTACCAATCGTTCTTAACAAAAACAATGTATTTCCTGTAAAAAAATCAAGCTATCAAGTCCTAATTATTTAGAAATCACGGGGTATATTTTTAGAGTTTTCAATAACATTACAACCTTTACTGAAATGCTTCATATTATCGCATTGTTCCACGATTTTTCTCCTGTTTTTCATTACGGGGGAAAAAACGTTGGAAAATTACGCTGAAAAGTTATGAGACGGGAAATGCTCGTCTGAGCACTTGGAGAACTTTGGAATTCGAAGGGCCGGCTGAAACAATGAGGGAAACTATAAAACAGACGTTCCGCCAGTCTTGCAATGTGATGCTACAGGGAGCGATAAGTTTTGCGCTCGAAGGAAAAGAGGCTGGAATGACTTTTGTAGTTTTCATTTAGCACCGTCGAAGCGTCGGGGTTTAAGGCGAGCTTAACGAGCATCCGCTTGTCCTTTTACGATCTGCAACCGTAAAACCGCTTAACGATTCACTCATAATTATTCTTGCATCGATAATACTCGAGTCTCGTGAAAAAGGGCGTTTTCAAGTGAACGTAAACGATGCGGTCACTACTGTTAATGTTACTGCCGAATGATTTTGTTAACCTAATTTTCACTATAGAATTTGAGGAATTGTTACGTAAATTTTCATTATAGGTACAGGTTTTGATAAGTAATTAGAAGCGTTAATAATAAAATGTATCTTTTGTAATGGGTGAATGTTGCTGGTAAAAATAAATCAGTGTGGAATATTTAAGGATTCAAATTTCTATTTTTTGATTGTGCAATTTGAAACTCTTAAACGGAGTTCAAACGGCAACATATTTTGCGAATGATAAATGAATTTCTTTGTATTCTTCATAAACCATAGAATATTAAAATATTTTAATATTAATATTATCCAGTATAATTGCAAATAGCCTAATACCCCTATAATATATTACTGGTTCAATAGAACGTCAATACAACAATTTCGGAAATTTCTAATAATACTCCTATAACTATATTTTCTACCTTTAATTTCTTATTAGCATAATTTAAATGTTACAGTATAATTTTCAAAAAGTATCGCAAATGACACAATCCGTCGAATCCAAAAAACGCAACAAAACTCACTTCGGTTATCCTTCGATATTAAACGTTTGCATTCCGCCAGAAATTGATTTCGCCCCAATTAATACGTAACCCGAAGTTTTCGAACTAAAACGCGGGTCCGGTGAAATTCGTTCCCCGATTAATTATTTGTACTATACCCTCCGACCTCGTCCTAATTGCTCGTTTACAGAGGAAACGATTTAGTGTAAACGACGAAAAAGGAAGCGAAGTTCGTCAGAACGAAAGAACGGCGAGCTGAAAGCTAGAGAGAGACTGGCAGAGAGGAACCGGGGAGAAAAGAGTGACTACCGGCGGAAATCGAATTTTTTCGCGTTTAAATCGGACCGTGCGAACGGTACAGACTTTGTCGATTTTACATTATGCGGTGGTGCGGGGGAAAGAGGCCGCAATCTCTTTCACAGTTCAGCGATTAAATCGATTGTCTGACGCTTCGGCGGTGGAAGTTTGATATATTGAGGTGCGAGGCTGGAAGGGAACAGGAGGAGGGCCAAGAGGAAAGAAAGAGATAGAAGAGAGGAGAGAGTGAGTGGCGAGAGAAGCAAATGTCTCGAATTGAGAGAAACACAAAACGAGCGCGGAGTTTTGATTGGACGCCTCTCGACAGCGTAGAGAACAGCATTGTGCGAGCGGAACGAAAAGCGCTCGCAGTACTCTCGATTTCGTGTCATACGAAAGAGGAATAATGAAATCACCCCTGGGGCTAGTTTCGTGAAGTTTACAAGTTACGGGAGTAGAGAGGGCGTGTTTGGTGCCCGGGCGCATAAATACGAAATTCTATTTTCCATCCCCGCGCTTCTACTTTCGTTATTGGGGACGACACTTGTCAGAAATACAGCAAATTTACCGTGAATGATGAATACTAATTTTTGAGCTTGTACCATCTCCTGCCCTTTTAATGGAAACTTTAAATGAGAAGTTTTAACCACAATTAATTTCAAGTTATTCGACAGGACGCACTCTGTTGTCTAATTCGTTGTCTTAAAATTTCCCATTTTCGGCTAATAAAAATTAAATTACTAGGACTGAATTTTAAAGGTGTTGAAACCTAATACTAGTCTTGAGGCTTTCGCGGCCAAAATGATTAGAAATGAGATTGGCTTCCGGGTAGGAGCCGCGTTCAAGTTGTTGATTATTCCTTGTTGAAACCTTGCAGTTCAAATACATTACGTAACAGGATTTGCCTCGTTTATAGTTTTAGAAGCTGAATAAAGCTCTGGAGCAAAGGAAATTAACACTTCGACTGCCATGTTGGTCATACATGACCGGCCACGGTTTCTCCGGAGACGCCACGGTGGTCATTGGTAACCGGAGCGTTTGAACTTTTTACAATTGTAAAAAACTAAATGAAAATTGAGAGTTAGTGTATTTGAATATGACCGATACATAGAAGATACTTTGAAATAAAAAGTGCCCTATTGAACAGTAAAAAGTTTTTATTAGAACATCAATAAAAGAAAATATTAAAATAAATCTTGCAGCTTACGGTGCACTTTGTTAAAGCACCCGTGGCGTCCTGGGCTAAGTATATGATTTCGACGTGGCAGTCAAAGTGTTAATAATAACGTTAATTTCTGGACTGCGTTATACTTCTATTACAAACTTTTAATTCGCTATTCAGAAGTCATAATAATGTTTCAACGACATAAAAGTAGAATAAAATCTCCACATACTGTTTTCCCGAAGAACAGCCAGATCACAAAGCATTAATATTTATCACCAAATAACTTCTCCTATATTATTAAGTTCACTTATTTGCCAAAATTGATCTGCCATTTATTTAAAAACAAAAAACATTATTTACTTAAGGATCAACATAATCTTTTCCACAAAGTGTCCAGCTCGAACAATTACCTCGACTCAACAAAGCACAATCCTATTAATAATTTAAAAGGAATCCCGTTAAAAGTTACTTGCAACGAACTAAATCGATTTGTAAAACTTCAATCTGACATACTAGAATCACTAGTATGAAATAGAACCAACGAATTCGTTTGAAAAGTTTGCGAACAACGTCGGCTAAGAAAGCCAGCGTAACATCGTCATTTGAGAAAGGTGCAAGGATCCGTGAAAGTGTATGGTCGTCAGTCGGTTATTCAGAGCTTGTTAAGTTTCATCCTTCCCTGTATTTTCCTTCGTCTTGCACGCTTTCCGTTGGCCCCCATCGCCGATCTTTTATCTCCCTCTCGCGCCACAAATCGCATCGGTCTTCATTGTACGTACTCGAGGAGGACGTACGGTGAGAGGGCAATGAGGGTGAATCGTGAGGAGTACGAACGGCACGTGAACCTATCCGTCTCTCCCGAGTCTCTCCTGCATTTAATCAACGCCTCTGCTAATAGACAAACTCGATGCGGGGAATGGCTCTTGATGGTAACGTCCCAGACTCGCTCGTGAGCCGAGGTAAAAGAGGAGGAAGAGGTAAAAGGGTGCCGCCTTCAAATTAAACGACGAAACAAACGGCTAATCATGCATCCCGTGGGAGGTAGGGACAGAGACGGATACGGATTGGAGTGAAGGGGAAAACAGAGACGATGAGGAAGGGTAAGAGGGTCGGAGAGAGATTCTCTGCAAGTTGGAGAATGACAGGGAAATCACGAGGTTGCACGAGAGAGTGAAGAACGAGAGGGCGATGTTGTAAGAGACAGCGAGGGTGAAAGAGTCAGAGAATGAGAGGGTGAAAGTGAAAGAGAGAGAAAGTCCAAGGGGTTGAGAAAGAGACGCGGGGATGTTGGAAGGATACAAAGTGGGGTCGCGTCGTTCTCTTTCACCTCCTTTTACTCCGTCGCGACCCTGCGAAGCCGCGATGGGTCGAAGAGGTCGAATGGCGGCACGCTTGCCGGCAGGAAGGAAAGAGGAGCACCCTCTTGAGAAATATAAGGCAACTACTGTGCGCCGCTATTATTTTGTCCCGGCACCTCGCTGTTTGCCGCCAGAGAATTACCGTAGACAAGATACACTGGATGAAGTTGAAATTAATTGATAACTTCGCCGGAGATTTATGATTCCGCCCTTCCAATTACGGCAAGAAACGTTTGCGGCGGCACGTGGAAATGAAATTATTTTACGACCGACTACGCGACTAAATTATTCTTACGCGACGAACCGCCCTCCCGCGACGAGTTACTCGCGATGTTTTTGCACGACGAGCACGTTTTTACTTCTCTCCGCGATTTCGTAGATTTTGCGGCCCTCGTGTCTGGACGCCTACGAGAAATTTGTATTTTCTGTCGCTCGATGGCGAAGGGAAGATAAGAATTAGGTTTGCGAGAATCTCAATGCTAAGAAAAATATCACACTTTCGTAGAAAAAAATTCTTTCTATTAAAAAACGATATTGTAAAAAATCATTTTACTCTGTCATCCGAATAATACAAATCTACGTATATCGTAATGTATATTATTCAGTTAACAAACTCGAATCTTTATAAATCATCATTCCATTTCCGGCAGCAATACGTTAAAAACTCATTTAATTCCATATCTCCAACAATTCCTTTAACCTCAGTGAATCGCAGATAAACGACAAGAATTTAATCACAGTGCAGACTATAAACGGACCAAAATTGAGGAAATCAAGTTTCTTCCCCCTATCAATTCCAATTCCATTCCTACCATTCCGCGATCCGTATCCACTACACGTTCTAATCTACATTTTTCAATTTCCCTTCCCGTGGCACGCCGCCGCGTTCAGATACGAAAAATCGCGCGGATCGCAATAATCCCACCCACGCCGATCGCACTCACGGGGCAAAACTGATTAAAGATCGTGTCGAGTGTGCGCAGGAGTGAAAAGGGCGTTCCTGCGTCGACGATGCGGGAAAGTTTAACTTCTTCGGTTCTTTCCCTCCTTTTACTAAGGACGGGTACTTGGGACGGGCGTTTAGCCGGAGAAAATCGTGCCAGGGGTGTTATTTTATTACCGCGCTCGTAGATCCACCACCCTTCTCTGTAAAGTCCGACTGTACGCCGTCGACATTGCTCTTCGACACCCCTTCTCTTCTATCTTTCCACGAGCGCCCTCCTTTCCACGGATTTTCGCGTAAACCCCCGACACGCACGAAGAAGGAATTCTGTCGGCTCCGTAAGGAAAAATAAGCGACCTCGCGATATCGACGTACGCAGCTATTTAAATATGCAAAGTGTTCGGGTTTTTGCTTCAAAGAGGTCTTTCTTCTAGCGTTTAATAAATTTTGGCGGATCGTTCTCCCTTCGTCCAATTTTACCTGTATTATCGTGGCAGAATTGCATTCTAAGTATTATGGAAATTTCTCCGGAGTCTTCCCTCGCGGCGAGGGTCTCGCGTTTCATGGAAAGATTGGGAAAATTTGAGATACTTTATCAAGTAAATACAAGACAACGAGGGTAGGGCGATTATGCAAAGCCTGGGTATACATAGCACGTTTTAGGTAATTCTGCTTTTACAGCTATATAATAACTGATAATTGCATCAATATTTCTTTGGATCAAGTGCCAGCTTGGCGTGAATATTTTTGTAAAGATATTCGTTATAACGCTTTACTCTTTCCCGCTAATAATTTAAATCGAATCCTTGAAATCTTCGACAAAATTGTCAATTTAATAAAATGACTAACATTTTCTAAATATCTCGTACTTCTTCATTTTCTCATCTGCTATCTTCCCACGAATTTGTAATACATACAATCTTACTTCTCATTATATTTTTAAATAATTGTGAGTCTATTATAATTTCGCTCAAGCTGAACAAATGCTTATTCATTCATTCTCTTTTTACTATTCTCAAATAAAGTTGAAATAAATACTCGCACATAGAAAAAAAAAAGATAATCCAGGTTCCCCTTTTATTCGTATCAGAAGAGAAAGTCCAATAGGCTCCTCCGTCTTTTCTTTCCTTCGGAATCGATACCTTTAAATTTCACAGCAGCTACGCAGGAATAGGGAGTTTAAAGTGTTAATACCGTGATTCGAGCTCGTTAACGAGCTGCCTCTTCCTTGCGCTATAGAATTTCCGTTACGTGGAGCTACTAATTCCACGGTTATTGCCTCGTTTGAAAGTACAATAATAAAAAAAGGAAAGAAAAAGGAATTGTCAAGTGCCAAGTCTACTTACTGTCCAGCCATTTCGAGTCGTACTTCAGCGTCCTCTTGAAACTGAAGGCCTTGCGACCGGTGGTTAAATTGTAAAGATCCGTGCGGAAGATCACCGTATCGGCTTTCGTGAATTCGGCGTTGGTGCCGGAATAAAGAGCTGGCAAGTCACCAGGATTGCCTTTTTCCACCCACACTGCCGTCGAATTATCCGCAGGATCGTAAGGACACTTCGCGATGCCCATCCCAACACCGGGCACGAACTCGTGACGGGGTAAGTGGGTTAAGTTGCTCTGAAAAATAAATAGAAATTTTGGCGTACATAAACACGGTGTCGAATAAATAGTTTGTGGGTGGTGAATTATTTCTGTAGCGGTGATACAAATGGGAGCTTTTTATGGTAAATATTGGATCGGCATCGAATCGTTTCTCAATAGCTTTTATAAAATTGTGCGTCTTTGAAAATTTTATTACAGCTGAACTGGAGATATATAATAATAGCGTGAGTCACGCAAAATGACGATTCTAAATAATTTGTAAAATATGTACTGTACGAAAATCTGCTTCGGATGAGAGTTGCACGGTTACGAAGGGGGCAGTGAATAGTGATATGAGTTTTATGCTGTTTTGCTGTTTTATCGAGATATGTAAATCACCTTAATTTGTTTAATATATAATACCTACATTTCTTCCTAAATTCTGATAAACCATCGAATTCTACATAAGAAATCGTTATATTATGGATGGTTTAAAGCGAATAATTACTGAGATATTCAGAAAATAATTACCCTGCATTACAAGGCATGCTCATTCAACGGAACTGTTATAATTCGAAGAATAATTTTGTTTACGACGACAGATAATTTCGTTAAGCACGATCCTAGACAGTGGACATCGTCGATATGAAATATTAGCTAAGTTTATGATTAGTAATGATAGAGGTCGTACAGAGAAAAGTGCTACATATTTGTTTAAGTTGCAATCGGTTTATAATAATTTTCGAAACGTTTTTTTTATTTTTCCTATGTACGTAATATGTGTATAAAAGCCTTGGTGGTTTGGAATCTACCACAATAGTAGGTTTTTAGTAGTAAAATCTAAACTGCAAGAGTAATAATACCTAAACGATTAAAGAGACAATGGAGATAGAGCCATTAGATAATTTTTCCCATTATAGGATCAATGATACGACACACATCTAAAGTTTTATATCCTTAATGATTTGGCAATACGAACGAAAGATGTAAGGCAAGTTTAGGCGGAAAAATCTGTTAGCAATTACTTGACGATAAATCTTCGACAATTTACTAATATTCATATACTCATTTCATTAGTTATGGGTACAAATTTCTGATGTATAACACTGATTGTGAGATTTTCATCGTGGAAGGCAGTGAAATGTATGTAAATTATGCGCTTTGGGATAGGCTAATGGGGAAGAAGGAATGCGTGTTCACACCGGAAAATTTAAGGTTAAAGCAACATGTTTCGTACGGAAAAGCTGTACATTATTACGCGAAACTCTATTACACGCATGGGAGTCGTAGCCTTCGACAAAGCGAGACCAATATATTCTTCGACTTCATTACACGGGTACTTGAACGCACGATTCATTTATTTCACTGCATAATTTTAACGCGATAAATGTTGCGACACCGATGCCAAATACCGTGTTAAATAAGTTGTTTCGATCATGGAAACCTTACGATTATTATAATTTCTAATTTTTGATCTATCACCTTTAAAATTATAATTAGGGAGCGCGAACCTAAATTGCTGATATCTCCAACAGATTTCTTCTGAATTATCACTCAGTATGTCAGTTAAAGCCGAAAGATACAAAAGAAAAAACTTACTTCTAAATTCCACATCAAAGTTAATATTTAAAGCACCAGCTATATTGTTCGAAACTTAACCTAATGTGTCAGGTTATTCGAATTTGATTGTGGCTTACATTTTTGCAAATAAAAAGAAATAGCTCTTTCACATTACGACTTTCCTCTACAACAATTAAAAACCTTCAACAAAACGTAAATAAAGTAATATACTTCAAATGTCACGCCTTAAAGTGACTTTAACACGAGATCTATCAAGCTCATAAAAGTGACTTCTGAAATTCCGTTAAGCATTCCTAAAATACCAAATGTTTCCTTCTGTAGATTGCAAGCACTTAACCAGTTAGCTGTGATGGACGAATATACTCGTCATAACGAAATTGCCATATTTTGTGTCATGACGAGTATCCTCGTCATGCGTGAAATTCAGTTACGATTGGTTATTTGAAATATAATTTTCGTGAAAACTAGAATATATTCGTGAATTTCAAGATGTTTACAATATTTGGAGGTCAAGACTAAATTACATGAGCAAATAAAAATTATAAATAATTTGAGATAGATTCATGCATCCCCGTATGCACTGGCTGGAACTGGAACCACATATATAGGTGCGCGCTCTCAAAAGAGGTCGCCACGGTTAACTGGTTAAATTGATCAAGTTTTTTGCCTCCTTCATGTCTCATTTTTCTAACACATTTGTTTAACATTTTTAATCATATTCCTTTAACCCCTTGCCCTACGATTTCTTTTGCGACTGAATGCGTAATATCTCAGAATTAATTGCTGAAACAAAGATTTGTGACTGATTTCTGATATACCGTATAAGTGACCCAATATTAATAGTACAGATCTACTTTAGGACGTTTTCTGCCACGCTGATATTTTTAATTTAATAATTTTCGGAAAACTTCAAAATCTCCCATTCCATTTACCGTCACGAGTATCGCACGTTATTGTAAGGAGTTAATTATCGATAGATCTAGTGTTAAGTGTTGTAAAAGTTCATCATCGAGGAATATATGACAATAATAATAGAAATACTCACGTAAATCACCCAATCCTTCGGCGAGTGAGCATTCGTGCCGCACATGTAGAGACGATTGCCATCCCCCATCGGCTGGATCACCCTTATGTGATTCCGACAATCGAAGTGCTGAAAGGTAGAGAAGGAAAATGAAATTTTCGGTAAGAATGTGCCCGAAGGAGAATGCTCGAAGCTAGTCGGACTGAAGTGTGAAGAGCGGACATAGATTTCTTCGAAAATTATATCGAACGAACGAGAAAAGCAGAAGGGTTGCGTCGCGGTCGATCACGTAGCGCGCGTATTTCCCACCGAATCGGTGCACGGAAAATAAATTGGCTTTGTCGTCACGTACTGAATATTTGCGTGGACCTTACACCTCGACGGTGAATACACGATGAATACAAATGAAGCAGCGATAAGCGCGTGCCTACGAAATAAGTGTAAAGGCATGTACTTTCGAGATTTCGCGCTTTCAAGACGCCAATAAAACGGATAAAATATTCCGCTATTGAGTTTCCCGGAGTTAAGCTTATTTATGCGCTTCGATGAGATTTTTTAACGGAAAATACTTTGCATCGATTAAATATGGCTATGGCAAAGTCCGCTTATGACAGTAGTTTAACGCCGTTTTGTGAATGGATGTGAATTAAAGATGATGAAAGCTCTGTAGCATCGTGCACTATTTATACTTTTGTGCATACAATGCATCAGAAAATGAAGAAATAACTGACGGTAAAAAACCAAATGTTTTACCAGATTTTATAACAGGTTGAATGACAGATGTTCAATATTTCTCTTGTCTTTCTGTTTGTATCGACGTGGAAATTTGTGTATTAAAACCACGTGCTTATGAAGTGGGAATGTTAAAATTGAAAGCACATATCCAATGATATTTTATACATTTTATACTTCTATTTTGATACGGAATATATTGGAAATTCGCCAATATTATAGTTTATAAGTTAAAAGAAATTTGCACAAATTCGTAGATTGTTTTAGCTGGAGGAGTAGGCTTAAATATTTTCTTTGTTTTTATTTACACAAAAAATATACGTGATACAATTTGAACGATTATTAGAACAAGAATACCATGGAAAGCCAATTTCTGTTCAAAACAGAAACAATTCAAAATACATAATACTTTCTATCTAAAACATTATTATTCGAAGTAATATCGTAGGAAATGGCAATTATATCGTCAATCAACCTGATCGCAGAGGGCAATCGATAAAATAAATATTATAATACTTGCGAGAAAACATCTCGCACGAAAGCAGTTTTTGTCGGTTTAATAAAAAATGGAGCATGTTGACGGATTTTAACGAATCTGTCCAATCTCAAATTTCCATGAAATATCTCTCACGGTTATAGAACCGAAAAACACGTTCCATTAAACGTGACCATTTTTTATATTCCGCGTGTAAAGCGCAGAATATTTACAATAACTAATGCGAGGCGAAACGGATTTACTCGATTGGAACGACTCGAAAAAAAACGAATTTCTGTGTCGATACAATTATGCGAAATTCTAAGGTGTATTATTACTACTTTGCTGTGCGAATAATTATTTCAGCCTATTATCAGTTGATTAAAATTAATTTGATAATATGCTTGGACCGTGAAACAAAAAAACTAGATAGAAGAGAAGATTTTTGTCCAATGATAACAGTAACATGTATTGTGAGATATTTAGGTTAATATACAAAATTATTCTTAAATTCCAAAGTCGAATCTAAGCCGATGGAAAATGGAAAATATCTGCAGCTATTCGCAAAACGTTTGGCTTATCAGCTGAATGTAAATTTGGGACAAATAAACTATAGACGATTGATTTTCTCTGAATTTTTCTTTCATATTTTTTTCTTCGGTTATTTTTACATCCGTAATTATGGTACACTAATTTTACAGCATTATAGTAAAATGTGCAAGAATTATTGCATCTCAAAATTAAATTTACTTCAGAAAGTTAGCCACGAAGGTCAGATAACGTTAAATTTCTGCGAATGTTTGCAAAGTTATTAGTAACCTTTACGACATTTTTCGATTTCGTTCTATCACATATCTGTCCATTACTAACTAATTTCTACGAACGACGAGAAGATCATGATACATCATGAAAGTTCAAAGTATCTCATTCCTGTCGATATTTCTTTTTGCATAAAGAAAACCCAAGAAAAATATTGTAATTTTTCATTTGTTCCGTTCTAAGACCGCGTTTACGACGGCCCTTTTTCCGTTCTTTTGTGCAACAATTTTATCTAATTTTTTGCTTTACTCTCTGCTCGTATTTAAACTCGTGATTCTACATTTCCGTAATTGCGCCGCTTTTACGCGTGTCTTCAGAACGTATTTCAATTAAATTATGTGCTTTGTGCGGTATAAAAATCTCCCTCTCTCTTTCATTTTCTTAAAAAATTAAGAAAACTGGAAAAGTGCACAGCAAAGATATCAAAATAAAAGTAGAGAACTTACTTCTGTTTTTCCTTTCGAAACACAATTCGCCACGTTGCTTGGCTCGAGATTCAGGGCATCTCTCTGTAACAGAAAAGACACAAATCCTTTAAATTTCGAAATTTAACAATCCATTTAAAAGCAATGTCATTGTTCCGCAAAGAAGAACCATTACGATCTCTCTTTTGCAGTAACGTTAACAGCAGACTTCCAATTAAATTCTTTATCACAATACAATTACCGCACGGAACTTGATGCTACCACTTTCCCTCTGTATTCGTTAAAATCTCCAAACGAATTTTGTCGCGACGTCGAAAAAAAACTCAGAATATTACTCCAGGATAATTCTACATCCTCAAAACGTCCTCTAGGATCCTCCTCGTGCAACAATAACCGACTTAACGTGAAATCGTACACAGCTGCACCGAGCAACGCTATAATTAAGAACAGAAATGCGAAACGAAATTCATTTACGTCGCATACTCGACGGCAATATACTTCTTTCAAACTTCGTTAGCCCGTCCATTTCGTGATGGTGTACAGTCAGAGGAGACGAGAGATAGGCAGGTGGATAAGAAATTCAGCGTCGAGATGTCGCAAGGAAAATGAACCTTCCTTAGGAAGATTCCGCAGGAAGTCTTCGTGTTTCCTCTTCGAAGGAACCGAGAATGACTAAGACGCAGGATGAGGAACGAGGACGTCGGCACCGTCGAAATCCGGAAAATTCTATTTCGGACTCGGTGCCATAATTACGAGCTTTTCGGGCGAGGAAGAAAGCGGGGGGGATCTTCACGGAACATTCGTTTCCTACATTCATTTGACGTCTCTGCCTTGGCAAGTGTCCCTTTTCTTCCCTTCAACCGCTTCAAACCCCCGGCTCGAGTCGGCTTACAGAACGGAGAGGTGTCACGAGTGCATGCTTCACATTTTGCAGGCGCTAAGAAGAGGCGGCCTTACCGTTCTTCTCCTCCTGCTTTCCCTCTCCTCCCCCTGCTCTGTCGCGAATTGCACTGTCAGACTCGGAGCACAGTTTTGCCTTTTCGAAGGAAATTGCGACGAATGTCTCGGAATAAGGTCAACACGAAAGAAGGCTGAATGGAAGAGCCTACCGAAGAGACATCGGAGTTCGGGAGACATTGCTTTCGAGACGGTGATACGTGCTCTTTGATGTTGCTGGTGCTTTGAGATATGATGGTTACTTCTCTTTGCTATTGTAAGAGGTCTTAATTTTGAGAGAATAACTGGGAGTTCGATATTTCATAGGTTTATTACTGAGTACATGGGTCACTTTCGTTTTATTTGTATTTTATTTTGGTTTGTTTAGTTTTAATTGCAGGTAGTTTGACAACTTTTTCTAGGATTTAAAAATTAAAGAGGGTTTTGGGACAGAGTTCGGAAAGACACTAATTTCGAGACGGTGATACATGCTCTTTGATGTTGCCGGTGCTTTCAGATTTCATGGTTACTTCTCTTTGCTATTGTAAGAGGTCTTAATTTTGTGGGAATAACTAGGCGTTCGATGTTTCATAGGTTTATTACTGAGTATATGGGTTACTTTCGTTTATTTGTATTTTACACGCTTGTGTTTTATTCTGGTTTGTTTAGTTTTAATTACAGGTAGTTAGACAAGGTTTTCTAGGATTTAAAAATTAAAGAGGGTTTTGGGTATTCTTGTTATGATATATGTAAGACGAAGTTACCTGAGTTTTCAAGACTTTAATTTCACTGTTTAGCCGTGGAATTTTGAAATTATACGTTTTTTAAATCTGCACAATCAACTTTAGAGCTTCTTTAGAGAAGATGCCATGGCCAAAAAACTTTATCGTCCAAATCTGTCAACAGTTAACCATCCGAAATATAATATCGGAAGCCTGCAATAAAAAAAAATGCAGGAAAAACATTTCCATACAAAAATATACAACAAAAATATTGTAAAAGTATCCCCGATACTTTACGCATACTAAAACACATACTCCGCACAGTCAGATCCTACTGCAACTAAACGTTCGAAACAGCGTCCCGTAAAAAATATGCACCGTGCAGAAAACGAATAAAAAAAATCAATTACAATAAAAACAGTTAAACTTTAACGACCGCAAGACACTTCTGCATGCATTCGTCCGATCGACTGACAAAAAAAACTTCCCCGGGAAATAAAAATTCGCGCATGAGGAAACGACGTGTCATTTTTTAGAAATAAAGAATTTCGAGTTCCCCAGGGCGGTAAATTTTGACGCCTCAAAAAGAGCCCTTCTCTTTTAGCCCGGGCTTCTCGTGCGGTCGAGGTCGTAGATACGATCCGGAAAAGGAAGTGGTTCGTTTGCACGGTCAATCGTCCGAAACGCGTTGGCCTTAACGATCGATCTCCTGCGGACGTCGCGTGCCGCTCCCCGGTAGTGTCACGGCCAGAAACGGCGTCGATCCTCGAAATTGTCCTGGCCAAACCCGGGGAAACCCAAAACGAGCCAAAACAGCGCCCGTGACATTGATCTACGGCTAATAAATTAACGAAAGAACTGTTTTTGTATCCGCGTGCTGGGGTGCGCTTGACGTTTAACTGCACGTTATATTTGTTACTTTCGACGATGTCAAAGACAGTTCGATGTGAATGCTTGAAAAACTCTGCTTGTATAATTGCAAGGTGGATATTAAAATTACACTTGCAGTAGGTTTGGATGTAGACAGAAGATCAAAACGTAAATATAACTAATGGTAGTTGTAAGGATTTGTAATGATAATGGTAATAACACAGGCACACGCTAATAATTAAAATATAATAATAAATGGTACATATATATATATGTATATAGTGATTATATAAAATAAAGCAAATAGAATACAAAATAAAATGCTAAATAGTTAACACCTTGAATGCCACGGGGGTCACCGGTGACCGGCGATATTCAATACAATGAAATTTCTCACGACTTTCAAATGATAATATTCACAAATTCGGTGCTATATTCAAAATTTAAATGGTGCAATTAAAAAAAGTAAATTACTGCTTAATATACAACTACTGTTGCCTTTAACATTTTTGCTCTATCCAGATATGGTTTTAATAAAAAAAAAGTCTCACTTCAATAGAAACAGTGAAACTAGCGAAAAACGGGTGGCATTCAACGTGTTAAAGTATCGAAGTAACTAACAAGGGAAGTACGGGAACTGATACACTACGATTTTGATGAAACTTTGTATAAATATTTACTAGACATATCCAAGAAGATAGCTGTAATTTGTTTGTGCCCGTTTTCAACTTTGAGGGAGATACCAACCCCTTGGTCTGAACCATTCTTTCTATATGCATGCTTATAAGTCGTAAACAACAAAAGACTTCAAAAAATAGTTGAAATACAAATTTTGTCGTTCCTTGAGATCTATAAAGCTCCATAGGTATTTTTTTTTTGGAAGAAATTGTTTTTGGAAAACTGAACTCTCTCAACTCTCTTTTTTGAAGATCATTATTTTCCTTTTCAAATCAATAACAGCGTTTTCTTATTTCCAATTAACAATGTATTATAATATACGATTGTTTGAATTATTCTGTTGGAATTATCAATTTAAATTTTGTAATCTTTCTGAATGTGCAGTTATTTCGATCTATACTAGCGACATTGATAAGATTTTTGTTGAGAATCATTTTTGCATTCCTCTAAATGTCGTTTGTGTAAGAAATATTTACATTTAAAATACTGTTTTGGAGAATTTTACTACATTAAAAGCTATGTCGAAGAATATTGGTTATTACGTACATGTAATATTATACTATAATAAAAATCAAAGTTAGAATACGCGAAGTATGCGTTGATTTAATGAACACAGTATACATGAATAAGAGTGTTACTACGTCGAAGACTCTTACTCTATATTTTCAGTTTATTTTTGTACGTAAATTAATCACTATGGGTACTACGCAGTTTGGTTATTTTTAGCTTTATCCCCGAAATACTTGTATTTCAGTTTAATGCAATTAATTGAGCATAGGTTTCATGGAAATTAATTTGTTAAAGTTGTTGATTATTGTGTATGTTTCTTATGTGTGATGTTAACTGCTCGATTATAACATTGCAATACTGTAAAAATGAAATTGCGGAGATCATCCTTTACGTGTATTATTTGGGATACTAATGGGGAAAAAGTTAAATGGATAATAACTACCCAAAGAATTATTATTTTTTAAACCAAATTTTAATTACTTTTTTCTCCGAGCAGTGAAAGCTGTATTCGTAATTTCGATATTTCTGCCTCAATTTTTATGTGTTGCAATTTTTTCCCACCAGTATGAAGCGCTTTGTTGCAAGTTATAATTGAAAATCTCTTCGTTGTTCAATCGAAACATAAATTCATCCGTAAATTGAAAATTGTAAAATGCGTCTTAAATCATTTTCTGCACTTCTCAAATGTTGAACAATCAAAATATTTTAATTTGAAAAGTAAGTAGAGTGGCAATATTTCTCAGTAATTTGTCTAATACGATACACATCTCTGTATCGACAGTTATGGCTTCAAAGTGAATTACTCAAATCGCGGACAGCGATAATGCAAAATGAAACCCCAGTGAGAGATCTCGCTCAACATAGATTTTCGCTTCCTCCCGGATTATTCGAGGCAAACAACCTCGCAACGTTCAATTTACTAGGTCGATAAGAACGTTTCAATATTCCCCGCAATAATAGCGATCATTAAATATTCACATAATATTCCAAACGAATTTCAGATCACGTATAAACGGTTTCATCTCTACTCTCCCGTGAATCGGCAGTTTCGATGGTCTACGCGTCAAAGCCACTCGAATTTCCGACGACGCTCTTTCCATTTACGATCGGAGGAACATTTCTGCGCTATTATCTTAAGAGGAATGTTAAAAATGCTAAATAAGCACTACACTCTTCTCCAATTAAATAACTCCCCAATATTCTTGACCTTTGCAAACTCTGAACTTGCTAATTGGGTTGGTTGATTCACGATATATCGGTGTCGTAATTTATACTAAAAAAATCGACACTGATTGACAATGTGATACCCAGAATAATATAAAAGATCTCCATTGTTAACAGTACATTGACACTAAAGGAGAGGTTTCTTCGTACCGCCCTGATTATAGTCCTAAAAATGTCTCTAATAAATACGTAATCATACTTTGCCACTTTTCTTGTACACATGTAACGGAAACGTAGTGAATACACAGGGTGGCTTGAAAGTAATTAGACCATTTAAAAATTAGAACAGCTCTTTTACCTATTAAAAAAATAAGCGCATTTAATGTTTCCTCGGTCGTATGCCGCCAAGAATATAACGGTACTTTAAAAGTCTATAACTTTGGAAATTTTATGAATTTTAACGTAAACTCATACAAAAACATTCCTATAAAGTTAATCTACAAGATTCAGTAAAAAAACATTCGATTTTTTTTACCATGAAAACGGGACTACCCCGTTAACACGTTGAGCGCGACGTTAATCCCTGGGTACTGACAGTGGACTTTTGGATTGGGCGGCGTTGATTCGCGGGACTGACATCAAACTTTTTGTTTTGACGACATTGTTGCATGGGACCGGTATGCGCCATTATCAATGTTATAAAATAAATGTTGTAATTTTAATGAAGTTTATTAAAACATTCTAGGCAAAGATGTGGTTTATATTTACGCAGATTACAAAAGGTAACGACCTGTTTACTCAAATTTCTAGCTAAATTACAACATTTATTTTATAACCTTGATGATGGTGTATACCGGTCCCATGCACCAATGTCGTCCAAACAAAAAGTTTGCTGTCAGTCCACAGGGACTGACGTCGCTCTCAACGCGTTAACCCTTTCGATACTACCGATGACTATAGTCACCCGCCGACTGACACTGGCTGGGTACTATCGGTGATTATAGTCACCCGTCAAAATTTCACGCAAAGAATTAATTATTAGATCGTATTTTGTAGTTGGAAATTGTTTGAATACCATAAGTTTTTATTTTTCATGTATTATATGCATTGCAACTTCAATAAAGAATTAATTATTTATATTGCGCCACTAGTCATTAAAAGTTATTCGTCCGCGCAGGGATTGCTCCGTACGGTGTTAACATACTCGCGGAAAAGCACTCTATAGGGAAACGGTTAAGGAGCACAAAGTCTAGTCGGCAATGCTGAAACTACGCGAGGTACTTATAATGCTGGAACGGTAAGAAGGCAACTGAGACGGAAGGGGAGATTGCTCTCGCACCGCCTATCCCCGCCATGTCGGTCCTGGAAATCTGAGATCGACGAATGACAACCGAAAATAAAACACTACTTTCGTCGTTCACATGACGACGCAACGAATGTGCGGTTCTCTCTTGCCAATAGCGCGTTAAAGTGGAAAATGTGTGAGGGAGAGGGATGTCCCTATCCGTCGGGCGAATCAGAGCACATTATCTCTGAGGTGCCAAGTAAATTTTTACCCACTTTATAATGCTGGAACGGTAAGAAGGCAGCTGAGACGGAAGGGGAGATTGCTCTCGTACCGCCTATCCCTGCCATGTCGGTCCTGGAAATCTGAGATCGACGAATGACAACCGAAAATAAAACACTACTTTCGTCGTTCACATGACGACGCAACGCTACTTTCGTCGTTCACAATGACGACGCAACGAATGTGCGGATCTCGCCAATAGCGCGTCAAAATGGAAAATGCGTGAGGGAGAGGGATGTGCCTATCCGTCGGACGAATCAGAGCAAATTACCCCTCACCTGCCTTCTTAACGTTCCAGCATTATAGTAATGGCATCCGACAGATCGGTTGCGACGTACGAGATCGCGTTGCTACAAAGAGCGCACTTTTCGTCAGGTTAACAACACCACCCCAGTTTCCTTGACCCTCGTCATCTCTAAGTGTGCAATTCTCAACTGTGTACCTGCCTGTGTAACAGAAACGTGCCGTGTAAAACAGACATTCGTGAGCTCCATAATCATCGACATCCTCGTCATAGTATGCGCCATGCGAGAGAAGTTTTCTCGTTGACCGAGGTCGACACACTCCGGAGGAAGGCAGGTAACATACTTACATACAAAGGTACGTGCATGCAGGCGCAAGGGTAATACTCGGAGTCACGGCGCCTTGTTTCGTTTTATCTTTCCCTGTAATAATTAAGTTCGACGACGCTCACGTGCGAGCGTGTGCCTATGTAAGGGTGCATGTTTTTACCTATGCGCCTGGCGCTTATCGTCGAGGTCGAGCTTATGCTGGAAACTACCGACTCGATCCCCGACGTGCATTCGCACGAACCTACGATCGCTCGCACAGGCAGAAGCGCATAATCGTGCGAGTTAACTAGCACGCGAATGAACGTACGTGTGCGTAGGTGTGAGCTTGCGTGTGGAGGTGAACGGGCGTGAAGGTAGGTTTAACTAGGAGTATGTAGGTACTTGTGTGTTGTATATAGAAGTACACGCTTTGACACGGTTCATTAACTTTGGGTAATGGAATATGTTCTTTTGCGATTTATTAGAAAAAAAGTTTTTTATTGCACTGAGAAAATAGGTGAGAAAGAAATTTATGGTGAATTGTTATAAGGTTTCAGTTGTTTGAAGCAGTGGTAGGCAAATTTTCTTCGCAGCGGACCAGGAAAAAATACAATTTTTTTAGAGGGCTGATTTAATTCATTAAGTGTTGTAATTTCTATGAAAATCTCGCATATACAGAAAAAGGGACTGCTTATACAAATTTTTAAAAAAGACTAAAGTTTAAAATTTCTATACTATTATTTTAAAATCGGAGGCGGGCCGGATCTGGACCGCGGGCCGTACTTTGCGCACCACTGGTTTAAGGCATAGTGAGGAGGATCAAATTGCAGATTCCTGTTGGGACAAGCTTCGGCTTAATTAGCAACAGATATTTCAATGTTTTAAGCAGAAATACAAGAACTGATAAACCTATGTTTTGTATGGAGTTAAAGGCTCAAATTCCCAATCAGCGGAGCCAAGTTGAAATGCCCGTCACCTCTAGCTGATTTTTTCTATATTATCATTTGATATATTATAGGCTCGACTGTTCGCCACCTAAGTAAAAGGGTGACTCGTAGACGAAACGACCAAAGGAATTATACGATTGAAAAATATAAGTTTTCTATTGCAACTCTCTATCAAGTATAGAGAATACTAGAAGTTAATAATCAATTGAGTATGAGGAGGTATGTAATTGAGTATGAGAAGGTAATTGAAAATTACAGTACAGGCAAACGATTACACGTACATATACATACATACACACTCATGTTTGCAGATACAATTAAATATGTACTTTCATTCTGTATATTACACTAACATATTTTCCTTCAGTATGCTTCTGACGTACAGTTCAATATCATACATTTTTTATTTAGGAATATACGCACAAAATATTTTACAATTTAGAAGAAAGTTTTTCGTATCACAAAAAAGAAAGATGGCAAAGTCAAGGCACAAAACGAATATCTGAACTCCACCTCACTTACAATCAAAAACTTACTTATAATGAAAGTTCGGGAACTGATACGCTCTGATTTTGATAAAACTTTGCATAAATATTAATTTATATATTTATGCAATGTTTCATAAAAATCCGAGTGTATCAGTTCCCAAACTTCCTTTGTTAGGATGACAAAAGTTGACAAACGGTAGAACCTAATATACGTAAGAACGTACACATAGGTATACATGTGTCACGCGTACCTATGTATACATCTGTGTACGCTCATGTATAGCCGTGTACGTATGTGTACATAGGCGTACGAGTTTGCCAACGCGATCATGTGTAAACAGAGTTACGTACACGCGCGCCCCTGCAATTGTATACGTACTTGCATAGGCGCGAATGTATAATTGCGTATCACAACACCATGGCTCTGGCTACGTATGTGCAAGCACGCGTATACACTTGGAATGTACAGTGTGCTCAATAAATGGCTTGGAGTGGGGGACACGTCTCTGCGCTTAATCAGGCTGCCAATCCATGCCAGTTGCGTCTCTTGCTCTTATTACGTTGAATTGCGACAACTACTGATATTTTGCCGACAAGTGTGCAATTTTAGGCGGATTTTTAATCAAGCATATTGTTAATGAAGCACGTAAACTCTGTCATTTTGCAAATTCGTGATTGAAACGTTCGGAATGTGTTGGTTCCCGAACGCTTTGGATTCAGTAAACCAGACGATATATGTGTTTACCAATTAATTAATTTGTAATAAATTATGAAATAATTAATTAATTAATAAATTATGGATAGAGGAGCTTTGTAGGTTATGAGAATAGGCGATACAAAACCTACGGTCAGCGTTGCTCTCGTATTGACGCTGTCTCGAGATACTTTGCTAAAACTCCCAAAAACATTGAAATTAGAGATTTTGTCTATCTTTGTGTTGATGGTCGCGTAGTCGACCGCCGTTTAATGTTTGAAGACTTTTATATTCGCGGTATACACTTTCGAGGATGTATAAAGTCTTAGCAGGTGCTACTTTAATCAGGGATATCAATTACTGGAAAAGGTTTCTTGGACATATCATTGGAAATGACTTCTCAGAGATAAGAGTGAGAGAGGTTGGAAACTCTGACCTCTTATTTTAAAGATTGTGGTTTCATGATCAGCTCCGCAATACCTGCTAGTTATTATTTTCTTGTTGTTGCAAGAAACATAGATGTCATAAAAAATAGATTCATTAATTGGGCTAAATCTATTTTGTCTTCATAAAAAATGTTAATAATCTAAAAGTTATATTGGCCATGTGGATGGAATGTAGAATTCTGGGACAGTAAATTCACGATTGAATTCTTTCGTTTCACTGAAATGTCTGAATTATAATCTCAACATTTTGAAAAGCTCCACGATCACAGGATCTGAAGCCGAAAATACCGAAGCATACGACAAACAGTGAACATTCGATCGGAACAGCCATAGAATCGGTCAATGGTTCTACGTGAATAGAATCTCAGACACCCAAACAGTGTACCCGACTGTATATCATATCCCCGATAATTCGGAATCCAGTAGAAACAATACCAGACCATCGTAGCCACCATAATAGCTGAAATCGGCAATCACCGAAACAAACAAGCGGTCAATAAACGCCACCGGCAAAAAGCCGATTAATAGGCTTCCGATCGATAAACGCCACTGTTAACAGCCTGTTAATAATCTTCCGGGCGGTAAACTGTTAATAACGACATTAGCAGTAGCTTCGAGCATCATTCTCCTCGGAATTGTGTCAAAATCCCAGGCCATTTATTGAGCTCGGCGTACAATCGGCCGAAGATGCACTCGTAAACGTATAATGACATGTACGCACACGGATGCATAATCACCTGCAAACGCATTCGCGGCACTGCAAATAGAAATGCATTCGTGTGTGTCAGCACACGTACACCTCCAGAATACACGGAAGACATTGCGATCGAAGGCTCGCATTTAGAGACGAACGTTGGTATGTACATACGATCGTTGCACGAACGCGCGACACAATCCTCGATCCTCGAAAGCTCTACTCCACCTTACAACCACCATGGGGTCTCGGTTTCCTTCCACCCTCGCTTGCCCTTCCTCTTACTATTATTCCGTACACGCCTGTTCGTAGTACCGCGAATTTTACCTCCAGCCGACGCAAAGTAGGTGAGATCGTTATCGCTTTCTTCACGGCTTAACGAACTGCGCGAAGTGGCTGATCGAGGTGCGATAATCACGGTGAATGATCGTTTTTCTATTGGGAATAAAAATGTGCGTGAAATTTATAGAGACGTTTGCTTTATTACGGTTATGTTGGATGGTAGATAGACATGGAGGATTTTTATTGATTGATGGACTTTGAGAATCGCGTGATAATGTATTTTGAGCAGGTAGAGGGGGTAATTTTTGATAATATTCAGGAAAGTTTGAAGATGAAAATGAATCAGTTTTCTTTGGAAAATATAAAATGTTAATAAATGTATTGTTGGTCGAAATTTGTAAATTATGTATCTACGGTTGAACAAATTTCCTTTATCGTGGGAAATTTGAGATACGATGCTTCGTTTCGCACGTTATTGCGATACCATGTTTCGAGAGATATTTCGCATCGCCAGGTGCAACGTGAAACTTGAATGTCCAGCCGTTGAGATAGTAAATACGTATATTCATATCTATAAATAGGCACGAAGCTTTTGCTATTTTCGTGCATGCTAGAAATACCGAGGGAGATGTCTTCTATAACCGTAGAATCGATAAAAAGGAGAATCTATTGTCCTACACGTCACATGAAAAATTGCGTCTTAAACTTTAAAGATATTCCTCCCAAAAATTACGTTTTCTCGTGCCGTACACGTCGTAACTCGCGAGCAGAGATTCGAGGCAACTTGAAATTTTAACGATGAATCTAACGCTCTCGTCCTTAAATAACTGACCTATAATTCAACGTGCAAAATTCACAATAAAATATAAAAATTGTACGTATCAAATTTTCTTCGCCCACAAAGTACTTTTCTTTTACTGTTAATAATTCACTTACGAAAACACTGGGTCAAATAAGTACCACCAACAAACGAATAGACTTTGTTATTACATTTTTCAACATTTTCTTCTTAGAAACAAACACAAAGGTTATCTTAGAGCATCCCGCACCATCACTGCGAATTCATTCCTCGGAGTCAACTCGAATCAACCTTCAAAGACGGAGCCATTCGCAAAATCAATTCTCAAGAAATCCAATATTTGCATAAATCAACAGGAAACCGCGAAAACCATTATACCAAGGACGAATCGTGGAATCAAAGATCCGCCGTAAACTTAACATCAGCGTGCTAAAATTACCCAGGGAAGTACATTAACGCAATAATCATTTCCGAGAAGTGATCTTGCCGTAACCAGCGTAAAGATAATCTACTTACGAACTACATTACGTTCACTCATTGCCAGTCGCTACAATTATTCTCGAAATAGCGGGAGAGCACGCGGCTGAGAACTACTTTGTCCCGAAGTCCTTGATATACGCTGCATTTCCTATGCAAAACGACGGCGAAGTAATAACAGAATATACGTACCTACCCCAACACCCCGACTCGACTGCACCCTGTGCAACCCCCATCCCTACACAATTCGCCCCTTCGTACACAGTCTTATTCCTCCTTCGTTTACGGACCACTCGTCGAACCGTTGAAAATACCCATGCTACCGACGAGCACGCGTACGAAGACTCACGATTGGCTCGTGCAAATTCTACTCGGTGTGCCGTTAAAATCATTTAACGATCCTATCCGTTGGTACACCTGCGCGTTGGCGTTGATAACGACGTATTACTCGTTAAGCATCCCCGGTGCATTAAGGCTGTGGTGTACCCAGCGGCCCACCGGTAATTAAAAGCGGAGCCATTCCCGGTATCCGCACTTACCTGTAAGCTCCTACGGATCTCTCCTCGTTATACTAATCATTACTATCTGCCGGCGTGTCGGAGAGTAGGGAGTACCCGATAGCAGAACGGCGAAGGCGAGAAATGGGGAAAGACGAACGACGGGGGTTGGGGTTAATGATAATTCGAAGAATATGATGAGGGGTAATGGGAAAAATGACCGGGTGGAGGAGACTTTGTGGATGTAAGGTTGCGAAGGTGTAGGTGGGAAAACGAGCTGGGGTTTGGTGATGTTGAATTGGTGTTTGGAAGAATTGTTGTTGTACCGTGAATCTAATGATACTCCCGGCACGTCGCGGTTTAAATTAATAAGCCGAGACTGATTTTAACAGTTTATTTATAAATAACAATGAATGGAACAAACAGAGTGCTTAAAACAAGAAGTACAACAACGATAACAATAACACTTAGAACTAATCAAAATTGTGACTGATGAATCTGATCTGAAGATTGAAGTTAAGTTGTATTGCTTCGAAGTTTTGTTTTAGACTGAACTCTTCCGAAAAATGAAGGAGTCCTTTGCGAGTAACCATCCCCTCCACCGACCGGTGACGCCCTCAAAAATACGAATTATGCGCCAACGGAAGTGGTGCGGAGTCTATGTAAAATTGACAATTTCCTAGTGAGTTCCGAAGGCGCCCGAAGATTTGGCGGGATCGCTCGGCGTTTCCTTGGATCGGTGGAGGGGGCGGCGGTCCGGGCCCCGGGTGGCACGGGTCAGGTCAACCCTTGTTGGAGGGTTTGCGCGCGCGTGGAAGACGGTAGGATGACTTGTCAGCGCAGGCGAAGGTTTATGATACGGCTATTTCTATTGGGGAAGAGAGAAGTGAGAGTGCAAACTTAATCTTAAGACCTTCACTTCCCTCGATGGTTAAAGACCTGGAGAACACATGTTGATGTTAATTTAGATTTCCTCACAAATAGCTAAGCCGCTCGTACCTTAAACCTATTATTTACGCGGGACCGAACAGCTGCATGCCAGGGAAGTGATTTTGAGCTATTGTAACGAAAAATTGTAAAGAAAGATTAAAGCGAGCATAGAGTAAAAGTAATGAAAACTAACAGGACCTGTGACCCTGTCAGCCTTGAATTCTAAGGTTTCCTGGACATGCATTGTTTGTTTTTAGTAGACAGATTCCACGAAATAATTTAACTCCTGCGCTCGACCCCTTACGGGAACGGTAATTAATAGTTAAATGAAACCGAACAGTTGTGGTTTTGGAATTTTTTCATTGGTGAATATTGATGTGTTAGGTTTGTAGTGGGTGAAATTCTGTTTGGAATGTTTTTGATTTGGATGTTAAATACTTTGTGCGTTTAAATATAGCGGAGGGAATGTTAGTTGGATTCCATTTCTGATTGGAATCGAGATAATGAGGTGACCCACGTTACAATTAAAATAGCTTTCTTTAGCGCATCTCACAGAATAGAAGTGAACTCGCTGAGCGAATATGTTTCCGAACTTTGAATCTATTTCTATTTCTCACTGACGATGATATTCACGTAATGATCATTCTTATAAATAGGAACTTCAATTTAAATCCTACTTGAGTTTCTCATCTGATTCAAAACTTCTAGAGTGAAATAATACTGCAAATAGCTGAAGTTCATTTTCCGTTTATTTCATCGTCATTGCAAAACAATCGCGACAAATATTTCCTGCAAAATATCTTTTACGTCGATACTTTGAGTTGATTGTAACCTTTTCCGACAACTTTTTTTTATACCGATCCTTACAGCCAGATGATCCTCCCATTTGCAGTAGCTGTTACAATCTACAATAGAGAAAAGCTAACAGAAACAAAGGGATCCAACGGCAGAGGAAAAGAAGGAAAGAATAAAAGAAGTAAGAGAAAGAGAAAGGGATTCAGCGATTATGAGGTACTAGAGTGATACTGTTATACGCACGGGTAGCATGAAAATGTTGTTGGCTCCGAAATAAGGCGCGTATCGTAAAGAATTATGATTTTCCGTACACGAGGGTTTACGTTCTTAATTAACCGCGACCATTTATGAGCCACGGTAAGGTTAAACCGTTTCGGGAGAATGAGTTGTAGAATCTAATGGCGGGTCTGCCTCCGCCTTTTTCCATTAGTACCGGCGACGGCATAAAAGTTAACGTTTACTCGTAAACTCGTTGCATTACTATGTTCAAGTAATATTGGTAAATGTAAACATATTACACGCTACCGGAGAATTTAGCTCAAAGTAGCAGAAAACGTAATGGTGCTCGTAACCGGGATCCAGTTCTATAAAGCTGGAATTTTGCAAAGGTACGCGAACAATTCTTCCTTGCTACCTCGTCGATGAAGAATTTTAGATACAAGAAACTTCTCTTGCAAAGAAGTCCACCGAAAAAGAAAATACATAGGAAAGTACGCGGAAGAGAGACCATCCACTGATCCTCGAATTTTTCGAACTTCTATCAAAACTTACCTATTGGCAACGGTTAAAATTCAAAGAAAATTTCAGGATAACGAAATTTCAAAGAAATATCCCAACTCCGCTATGCGTAATACAAGCCAGGTCGATCTTAACGGTTCAATTTCACATTAAAGCCTCGATATCAAGCATCTCTCAGACGCCCCCTTTTTTTCTACCGAACTCCTCCTATTACCAAGGAGCCGTTAACGAGCTCGCGAAATTGGGAACTCACCTTAATCTCGCTCGGTTTCTGATTAAAGGCTGCACTCCGCCGTTCTTAATTCACTAAAGCGAAGTGCCGAAAGTTCTCCCCTGCAAGAAAGGAGCGAGCAGGTGCGAGAACCAGCCAGCATAATGCATCCATATACGCAAACTATCCGCGGTCGAATCGGTTCCTCGAAGCTGTGTGTCTACAGAGCCGACAGAGAGGGAGAGAAAGAGAGAGAAAAGGGACGACTAAGAGAGCAATAATATTGTCGCCTAGATGCGGTGCATCATTTTATCCCGTTGCCTACGACGCCATTAACTTTACGGTACCGGCGTGCCCGCCGGCATGCAAACGCCTCGACTTCCATTACGGCCACGGTACGCCGACTATTAAACAGAAATATCCCCCGTCCTCTCTTCGTCCGTCGTGCCCTAAACTCCCGGGGAATCCAGTTTCCGCGGATTCAGTCCGCGCTCTGCCAGGGACTCCACGGTTGGTGGTGGGATGGAGTTAAGGTGAGCAGACGTAAGGAAAGGGGCCACGAATCTTCGTGGCGCGTTTACACGCTCCGTAAGCAGTCTACGAGAAACGTCTGCTCGTCTCTGAGACGAGGAAAGTCGTTGACGCTTGCATTTTGGGACGACGAACAGACCGAAATGTTGCGATGCAGCAGACAAAGTTGTAAAGGCGCGCCTAGAGCGCGGGATTATGGAGCGAGCAAATATTCGGATGAAGGAACTCCATCAAGGGATAGAGTTTTATTGGGGGAAACCGTGCTGGGTTTTGCCAGAGACTAATTGGATCTGCATGTTTTCCCGTCCGCTCGGAGGAAGCTTTCGGAATTTACGGTTAGGATAGTTGGGATTTTAGAGGGAATTTTTAATGTGTACGTTAGGGACGAACGTTGGGTGAGAAGAAGAGTACTTCGTCGCGGGGGAGGGATTGGTTTGATTATGTTGAGGGTATGCAAGATTTGTTTCAAGAAGGTCAGGGTGATTTGATCAATTTTTGGTCGTCCTGCGGGAAACCATATTATTACGACTATCTGGGCTAAAGTTCCTGTCATCGTATCTTGTTCTACGTGAAATGGGCTTCGATGCCTTTCCATAATCCTAAAAGATGGTAGAAAGGTTTGTTCAAGGAAGAAGTACAGCAGACTCCCCTACAACGCGGGGGCATGTTCCGCGTTATAGGAAATCGCGTTACATGGGACAAACTTTAAGCGCAGAGTCGCCGCGCTGAAGGTGATTAACCCTTTGAGCTCTAAATACTCCCGGCCGAAACGGTCCGTAGGTACGGAGCGCGGCCAGCGCTGACCATCGCTGGGGCCGGAATACTTTTTCGACACACTGAAGTGACTATTCAAGGCGCAAACAGTAATAAATTATAGTAATTCCTTTGCAGAAGGTTAAATAATTAAAGACTATTATTTTTAAGTATTAAAATTAATTATTATAAACATTAAAATTTTAAAACATTAAATTTTACAATCGACTAAAAAACTTAATTTGTTATTTGCAACAGAAATTAATAATTTAATTGTGCGTGAAAAATTTCAAAACAATTATCTATAAATAATTAATTATATATTATAATTCCCGGTGATTTTTATGACCCTAATACTGCCCAACCGCTACCTAAGGAAGGCAAATTACTAACGAGTGCACCTGGATTAATTTTACACGAAAATGACTGCATATTGATTGAAATAATCGACAAACGCATATATGCGCCCTTAGTCCAGGCCGATGACTTAGAGAAAACACATATATGCGGCCTTAGGCCACACGGATGACTTTCGTCAAACCCATATATGCGTCCATAGAGCCCTAAGGGTTAAGGGCCGCGAGATCAATCGGTGCCGAACACATTTTGAAGGGACCGCGCGGTCCTGTGCCGGCGGATGTCCTTTCTGTTCCTAGGAAAGGGTAAATGTGTTGGATTAGCGTGCTCTGCGTTTCGTCCTGGGCCTGTTCGTGGACTCTTCAAGTAGGGCTGACAGAACAGGGCCCTGCCCTAGACGCTGTGCCCCGGATGGGACGATGGTAAAGTGGTGGAACGGTAAGAAGGCAACTGAGACGGAAGGGGAGATTGCTCTCGCACCGCCTATCCCCGCCATGTCGGTCCTAGAAACCTGAGATCGACGAATGACAACCGAAAATAAAACGCTACTTTCGTCGTTCACATGACGACGCAACGAATGTGCAGGTCTCTCTTGCCAATAGCGCGTCAAAATGGAAAATGCGTGAGGGAGAGGGATGTCCCTATCCGTCGGGCGAATCAGAGCAAATTACCCCTCAGCTGCCTTCTTACCGTTCCAGCATTATATCTGTTGTTCGATCGTATATATAGATACTGATCGTCGTTGAACAACTCGCGAGAGCGATCCATCGGTGGACACGAGGATCTAGCGGACGATTCTGGAACTAGGGATGTAGGCGTAATGGCGATCGGTAGATCGATGGTGATGCTCGATAGGTCGTGCCGTCACAATTTCGACACAACATCGACCGTCGCTGTTGCAAATGAAAAATTGTAGACGTTGCCACGGTTATCGTATATTGTTGATAAGATGTGGTTCAGTTTGAAATATTATTTTATTGCGCACAGGCTGTTAGTGTTACACGTAACTAACTTGTTTCAAATAAAGTTTCTTTTAATAAAGCATTCAAAACAGAATACAGATGGCTTAATAATAAAAAAAAAGTATTGTATAGGTTATAATAATATCTTTATAAGAAGAATATATATTTCAGCCATGCGTACTGAAATAAATAAAATACCTGAAAAGTTGAGAAGAAAACGTATAGCTCTGAATTATTATTTTTTAACAATAGGTAATGATAAACAACAGGTAAGTGTTTACATTAGCTTGTCTAAACAAAAAATCAGAAACTATGTGAAAATATTGAATTTATCTTGCGCGTTATACGGGACGGTTTATCGCGTTGTATCAGAACTAGTCGCAATTTTTTCGGAGCGTTATACGAATTCGCGTTATACGGGAATCCACTGTATTCTTGATTGTAGAGACTTCTGATCGAGAGAAACTCGTCCTATTTGCGAGCAACTTTCAAGATACCTGTCCAAACTTATCAGACATTGATTACATATATTATTACTTCCTAATTTTTGTTGAAGATCACTTTTTATCCTGCGAATATTATTATAGTTCATTATAGTTCTTTTTATTCTCGTGTCACCTTATGCGCCATTGTAGTGCCTATCTTTTGATTGAATGTTTGATACAAAATGCGCATACGAACAGTGAAATTGGACGACATTGTTATACAGGTAGAGACGAGGAATTTGATGTAGGAAGGCAAGGATGTACGTGCAATGTTAAAAGGTACTAAAAGATACGGCTGGTTGCATTTCTATTGCAACGTCTTTGCATTTCATTAGACCCGTAGATTTCTCGTTCAGCCGTTGCTGGAATACAATGAACAAAAACTGCGGCGCGAAAATAGGTCGTCGCTTTTGTAGGTTGTCTTATAAGACGAAGGGGTCAGAGACAAAGAGTCTTTTTACCGACGAAATACTCTTCGCCGGAAGCACTCGCGCGAATTACCTCATATTCTTATTTTTCTATTATACTATCTAAGAATTACTTTCGTCGACGAACATACATTTTCTCGATGCCCCGAGAACGAGGCATGTGTGGCCCTGTGTCAATTTGGTAAAAGAGAAGATTAAATTGGTAGATGCTGTAATGTCATATGCCTTTCTAATTTCAACGTCAAATTTCTTTAATTTTCTTGACACTTTGCAACAGTGACGAACACTGCACTTTTGACATTGTATTACATTTCGCCGAAGAAGCTAATATTCTAAATTTTTATACTGAGGCTCTGACGATGAAATTGAGGCGCTTTTGTGATTACCTGGAAATTCGTCAATTTTGGTAAAGAGAATTGTTTTCTACTTTAATAAGCTTAATCTTAGAATAGGTTGTAGAAAGTAGAGTTCTATAAAGTATTAACACGTATAGACCAAAACACTGATCTGCAACATAAGCAACCCAAAGTCAACCCCCTTAGCTTACAATAACGTGTGACACACGTGAGGCGATAAATGGAATACGAAATTTTGAAGTTTTCCAATAACTATTAAATTGAAAACATCAGTTGATCACGAGACGGTAAAATGATTTCTATAATATTAATATTGCAGTCCGTTGTGCCAAATATTAAAAATCAGAGAGAAATTTTTATTTCTGGAATTAATTCTGGGGTATTACGCACGCTGTCAAAATAGAAATCGTAAGGCAAGGGGTTAAAATACTTGAAGTCTAGGCCTCCTTACAAAAATAATTACCAAATTTGACAGTCATATAGATCAGATACATCTAACAAAAATATTCCGCAAAACTCATTGAACAGTTAAAATGTTAAAAACGCTATTTCCAGACGGCAGGTATCGTTAATTAAAACCTCCAGCAACAAAAATTCTCAGAGCCACTATCCGTATCGATCGGTTGAAATAAAAATACCAGATAACAACGTGCTTCTCCTTCAGAGTAAATTCAGCCACATGCATTCGTAACCACTCGAAGCAAGCACCAGCCAGATTACTTGAAGACACAACTCGAAAGAACCAAAATCCAGGTAGCATCATTATATTCGCTTTTCCGCCCGAAACTCTTCGCAATCCACTTGCCAGTTGCGAGGGTCCTTTTAAATTCGAATCAGGACGCGGTAGAAAATCGGTCAACTTCTACGACGGCATACAGTCGCAAAGGTGTAATCATGGCTGTGTTCTTGTACGTGCGAGGGTGGCAGATGCGGTCGTTTCGACGAGTAGTTAGGAGGACGGGGGTTCGCCGCCGAGAGAAAGTGCAGCCGGGTGCAAGAAAGGCGGCCTGATTATGTAGCAACGGTGCCGACGGCTTTAGAGTCGGTACTAGGCGGCACCTAGAGCATCGTGTCCACGTGTAATCACTACTCCAAAAGCATCGTGTCCCACTTCAGATGAGCGCGATGCTTTATGTACTTCCCTCCTCGTCGGCGAATCGGCCAAAGCCTCTTTCTCTCTTGTTCGCTATTTCTCCGCGTACCTATCTCTCCTTCTTGCATTCGAGAGGTCTCAGCCACCAGTCGTTGCCGGTGCTGCATCACAGGATGGCTTTAGACTTTCGGCATCCGGGACGACACGAAGGCTTGATTAAGCTCCTGCCGAAATGATGATGTCGCGAGTGGGGCACCCAGAGGTTGTCATCTGCTCGTTCAACCCGTGGAAAACCCGTTTCTCTTCCTTCCGCTTGTATTCTTCGCTCGTACTCTCTTTCGTCCTCGTTAGAGGTTTAATCATCGACTATATTCGATCGTTAGAGCGTTTTCTGTTTTATTTGTCTTGTTAGGTATGTCAAGTGGGTTGTATTTTTAGTTGGTTTCCTTGGTGGGTATGTTTTGCTGATTCTAACGATTCAGAGGTGAAAAGTGTTTTAGGAATGAGTGGTTAATTGCTGGCGCTATGAAGATTCAAGTCATTAATTCACTCTTTAGTTTCAAATATTAACTCCATTCTTTTTTATTTATATTTTTTTTCCGGTGTGTAGATGCAGTTTTATGTAATGAGACAACTATTGTTCGTGATTTATACATCGCGCCAAATTCGAAGTGATCCGACAGTCGCATCGGCGGTCGTCAACAATTGTCGGTTCCGCACCGACCGTTTTCTTTTTCTTTTTCTTTTTCGCGTTTTCCATGACACAACCTCAACTGCCATATCGTGACAAAATAATTATATTGGAAATTTAATAATATTCGATTGTCGCCATATAAATAATATAAGAGCTTTTCAGTTAAAAACTAAAATGCGAACATATTATTACGAGCATGCCCGCGCTGAATTAATCGCACGGCACAGAAGACGTTAATTCGTCGACAAATTCCATACGACTGTGAAGTATGTAAACGATTCAACCTTTTATCATTTCTACAAAGTAGCTTCGCCATATTGTAATGTACAAATGCAACACAAGATAAACTATAAGTTTAATTTTTTTTTAAATTTGACGAATTGTAAAATTATCGGTATATTCATTTATTTGCTACGGAGATTTCTGCGACGGTCGAGGATTTGATATTGTGACAAAATGTTGAATTATTCTTACTTTCATGGCTGTTACTTCTTGAAATGCGGCACACAGTAATTGGACGCATGCAAAATATGTAACGGCGCTGGAAATTTCCAGTGAAAATCACCGTAGTAAAATTTCGCAGGGAATCGATTTTTTTATGACATTCATATGTGCAAATTGCAAATTCCTCAGTAACGGAATGGATTTCGTGCATTTTGAATTTCCTGCCGAGAAAGCTTTCATTGTCGTACACGCCTTTGTGACGGGAAATAGGAAATACAGGTAACTGAATTTCGGCGAAAGATTTTTCGCACTTGAAAACAAGCAATTTTCGATATTTTCGTGCTTGCTTTTCAAAGGCGGAATACGAAAAATACATTTTTACCCTTCATTTTCATTCCTGTAAAATATCCTTTTACTCTGCCCGTCAAAAATATGCTAACACTTTGCTGATTGCAAAAGCTATTTTTAAAAAAAGAATGAATTCGAATGTCATATATTGTATGGTCTTGGAAAATATGTTTGACTAAAAATGCATAACTTGCAATAACTCACTATGTTTCCATGAGTATTATTACTGAGTCCTTATCTAAAGGACTTCCATCATAAATCATTATTTTCAAAATTATATTAATTCGTGGTGTTAGTTTAACGAAAGGTAGAAGACATTAAGGGGGAAATGATATCAAAATAAAAGAAAAAAAACATTAAGATCCGTCTGCACGAAACGGAGAGTAAGTATTATTAATAATTCCGAATAATCTTCCACTTATATAAGAGGTGAAAATATATTAAATATATATTTACAATAAAATCTAGAAATAGTAAAACAAAGAATATAAAGGAATTACAATGGTAAAAAAATTAATAATAGAAAAGCAATAAGCACATCATAAAAACGGTGCACATCGACAATCTCCTTTCGTCGCGCTAAAAAAGCACAATCACAATTTCATCTTAAGAACAACTATCACAGAACGGACAATGGGAGGCGTATCAAAATTCACCTCTGCACTATCGATAACGTATGAAAATCGAGCCAGCAACTAACGGTAATATAATCCCATCCGAATGCAATGCCATTAAAGCGACGGTATTTCGATTCGATCCTTATCTCACCGAACTATCGAGGGTTTCGATTAATTTCACCCCAGATCCAAAATAGATCGCAATTACACGTAACTGAAGTCGATGGGATTCTTGGTAGATGGAACGTAGAATATTTATGTAATCGTCCCTTTTTACGAATATCGCTTCGAACGGAAGTAAAAGAAAGTGGAACATGAGACTATAGAGCGTTCCGTACAATTTACCGTGTTAAAATATTAAAGGACGAAGACCCGACGTTCCCAGGGGTATCGACACCCCCTAACCTTCAAAATTCGAGAGCCGTAATGGTACCTGGGAGGCGCGGTTAAAAATTCATGGGCCTGAGCCACCGCGGCGCTTTTTATCTCATCAAATAGTAAAGAGCTCTACTGAACTGTTAGAAGATGGAATCGCTTTCTCTCCGGACGTGCGCCATACGTTAATAATCCCTGGCGAAAATACAGCTAAATCAACATGGCGATACGTGAGCATTTTTAATGTTTCATATAACCCTCAATTATTTATGCCAGTTGCAGCGATGCAGCGATTTGCCCTGACATTTGAAGTGGGAATGGATTGCCTGCTTTTGAACGGAGGTTGATTTTGCAATATTCTGCAATCGTACAAAACCATTTGAACAACAAGGGAGGAGAATTAATTATTTTTGGGAAATAAATGTAAACGTTTCTTTTAACGTATTTATCGTTTGGCACTTTTTCTTTACTTTAAAGTTAATCATTTTATATATTATCAATCTTAGCTTCATGTACCAGTAAATGTTCGGAGTACTTAACACATTTTTACCTTTTTATTTACATGGAAATAGTTTAATGTCACACGAACAATTAAACTTATGAAGAAATTATATAAGAAATGGTTTTTAACGTGAAGGATGACTTTTTATTTCGGAAAATTATTTTTTTACAAGTCCAGTAGTGAAAGAGATTTAAAGATTTAGTTTGTTACGGATGCGCGCCTTACGAATTAGTAAATGTCTGCTCGTAGTTTTCTCAGGGCACCTCTGGAATAAGCCTATATTAAATCAGGTTCACCCGAATTAACACTAGAACTACCGACGTTAAATCTATTATAGTCTAACATATTAAATAAGTACTTTGAAAACAGAGGAGTCGGGAGGCGGAAAAGATGATGGATTCGGTGATTTATTTATTCGGTGAATATTTATTCTATGAGTTTTCTATAAACTTGAAGAATCTTTAGAAAAAATTGTGTACCGGTTATTTTGGCCGGTTGGTAGTTCTAGTGTTAATCCGCACACGAAGGTCTTGTGTTTGGAAATGATATTAAAAGGCCGACTTGTCTTATCCTTGCTTGATTTATTTTACACTTTGTACAACTTGAAGATCTCTAATATACGTCCGGATCTTAATGTCGCAAACAGAGTTTATCAAGAGCGTTTTTGGTTTTCGGCCTGAAGATTATTGAGAAACTAAATATTCAATCGCGCGAAGTCGCGCTTCCGTTAGAGTTTCGCGGTGGCGGTCATTGTTGTGAGCAGGAAAGTAGTTGTTTGGGAGGATCTGTAGTTTGATAAATATTAATTTTCTGATTGGTGGGCAAAGAACGATTCTTTTGCCCATATCTCAAGAGCCTCCCTTAACGATCGGCGGAGCCGGAAAAACCGGTTCGCGTGGGGAGAAACTCCCCGGTCAATACTTCTTACCGGACAAAACTTTCTCAATAGGCTTTAAAAATAGGTCCATAAAGCGCATCGATTTTGACGTCATAAATAGACTCCAAAACGCGGCTGCTATCTTTTTACGAAACTTGTGAACAATTAAGAGAAGTTAGGAGACGAGTTTGAAACTACATCTGCGAGCTTCAGGGGCGTATTTTTGCTCCGCAGCACAGTTCACTTTTTTTTAAATTACATGGTTTCATTAGAAACAAATGAAGCTGACCTGGAAAACTAATTTGTACCATTTTATATCTCCCTGCGTATCAAAACAACTTTTTTTTAAAATAGTTACCTTATATCTGTACCCAGACATGAGATATCCGACCATTTTCAGTTCAACGTTCCTTCTTTCGTTAACATAAATATTCAAAAGCGTAAATGGAATAAAAGTGTGTTATTTCGCCCCATCCCTAGTACTCGGCCACCCTGAAAATAAATTGCCTAGACATAAAAAAAGTCACCCCACACGACTTTCGTAGCCGTGTGCCTTTTCATGCCGAATATATACGGCGTCCTAAAGGGTTAATACTTTACGAACGCAGGAAAGGAGATTCTATGAAGAAGGTCGTACCTCCGAGTGCAAATATCAATATTAAATTCACGAAGTTTATACACCCCGTATCATGGGATTGCACGGAGCAGTAGAGTGTCCAGTTTCACCAGAATCCCTCTATGAATAAAATAAGAGAACATCGGTAGAGTCTTGTCCTGCAAATACCCCAAAAAAAGAATAGTCAACGTTATGAATAACCTCCCGCGACCGTCCTCTCCTGCAAACGCTCGCGTTTCCGTCGATCGCACGACGATCTTCTCGACGCCACGTTTCGCATCGAGATCGATCCCGGGGACAACTTTCGTACGCATAAAATTTTCGTGAACAGGTCCGACATTCCGGCAGTGCGAAAAGTGCCTTTCGCTGTCGATCGGCACGGTAAGTCACTTTTTCCTAATGGAATCCGTCACTTTGTACCTTTCTCCTCCTTCCTCTTCTGCGAGAAAGATAGAGGGAAGAGAGGGAGATGCAGACCGTAGAGAATGAGAGAAACGGAAAAGAGAAAGGGCGAAGGGACGAGGAAGAGGAGTGGCGCGAAGGAGCGAAAAACCGGGAATTCAATCTGCATTCAATATTGATTTCAATCCGATATCGTGGATTTCAATTTTTGTGATTTACTTCTTACGCCGGCAGCAGGCGAGGCTATCTGTACGGTGAAAAAGGGAGGACAGGCTTTTCGAAAGTCAACCACCCCTCAAACGAATGCGTACCTCGACGTCGCGACGTCATCGATCAAACCTTTCGACTATGAATAACTTGGGAGTATCGCGAGTTGATGCTACCTACATGATGGTAGATAGGTAGGTCGGTGATACTCTCTGCTTCTAATTCCCACGCCGTACATCCATTGTCTATTCTCGAAATCGAAGTTACGAGGGTGGCAAAAGGGATATCGGGGCGAGAAACTGCGAGGCTATCCGTATCAATTACTGCGAGTCAATGAGGTAGAAGAAATTCCTAACGACCGAAGTTCCAGAACATTAGAGTCCGCGAGGGAAGCATCGCGGCACCGTCTAGGCGAAGATAACAAGTAACCAATCTGATTTCGGGAATAACGAATGAGTTCGGGCTATATATCGTGATAAATTACGTGGAATCATTGTGTGCCGGGGTATTGTAGTGTCTTCATAAAAAATTGCAGTTGCTTGTTTGAAACATTGTGAGGTACTCTTTCTACTTTATAGTTTAATTAGAATTGGTGATAAATTCATTAAAAGTTAGAAGTTTGATGTTTTGTTCCTTTGCGGTCTTGTGGTGAGATATGGTCGATGTTTCGGAACTGATATTTGTTCCTTAGATTAACGAAAGTGTTCTCCAGGATCGTTAGTTATTGTTATTGTGAAAGAAAAGAATTTAGTGTTGCAGAATTATAACATATTAGTTTCTCTTTATTGACTACAGTACGAATAAATTATTCTACTTGCAGATGGTTAAATAGTGACGAGAATAATAATTTTAACGGTAAAGCTGTGAGAAAAGTTCAATAAAATATCAACAACGATAACAAGTGCTCATAAAGGAAATATCTTCTACCAAAATTCTAGTATCGTTCGATGCGAATTTACACAGGAAAATATTTCCACAATTTTTTAATCAAAACATATAATCAGATGTTCATTTTTTGAGAGATAATCTCTTAGCACAAACATGAGACACTATATCCGACACAATTGAAATAATTAGCTTGAATCATCCATAAAGCGGGTCACTTATTATACACAGATTTCAAGGGAAACTTTACAGATGTAAAATCTTGGAAAAATCACAGCATCAATGATCCCAGGAGAACAATTAAAGATCATCAGACATCGGGTCGTTTTGTTCGACGAGAACGGTGCTGGGGTTCCACTCGTGCGGCATTTTTTTCCTCGTTTTCGCGGCTTAGTGGCGGTCTGGAGCGAAGCATTTTGCGCGACGACGATGGCGACGACGACAACGGCGACGAGGACGCCGTCGAGGCAGGGGCTGTATGGCTATTTGAACACTTTCGCCATAAATTCGCGCGAGAGGGTACTCGAGTCTCGTTCGCGCCATGCAACGCGCCGATCCTTCTCCCTTTTCGTATTTTCATTCTCCTTTTTTCACCTCTCTTTTCTCCCTCGTTCTAATATCTACCACCATGCACATGGGCACCACGTACGCGTTATTCCTACGCACCATCGTCGTATCGTACCTTTCGGCCGATTCGTGGCTCGTTAACGCGGCTAAAGTGTGGGACCGGAAAGAAGGCAGCTGGGACGGAAGGGGAGATTGCTCTCGCACCGCCTGCCCCGCCATGTCGATCGTAGAAACCTGAGATCGACGAATGACAACCGAAAATAAAACACTACTTGCGTCGTTCACATGGCGACGCAACGAATGTGCGGGTCTCTCTTGCCAATAGCGCGTCAAAATCGAAAGTGCGTGAGGGAGAGGGATGTCCCTATGCGTCGGGCGAATCAGAGCAAATTACCTCTCAGCTGCCTTCATTCCGATCCAACATAATATGTTGATGCGATCTTGAACAGACGCTCGAAGAGGTTCACTTTGGGTCCAGGAAAATTCACCATCAGCAATTCACCACCAGCAATTCATCTCCAGCAATTCAGCGCAGCAGTTTACCGTTTGTTTTATGTTAGTCGGACCGCCTCACGGTGGTCTTCATTTAAAACTATGCCTAACCAACACTAATTTATCTTTTTGTTAAATACAACTAATTTAAACGAAACCCTCTGGGGACAGGTACCCGGTGTAAAATAGCACGTGAAAATCATAATCCTGGCAACATATCCAAAAATCATTGACATCCTTTCCTGCAAAAGTATCAAAACCTATTGTTAATTAACCCCTTGCCGCACAATAACGAGTGACATTCGTGATGCGATAAATTGAATAGGAAATTTTCAAGTTTTGCAAAGCCTATCAAATTGGAAATATCAGTGAGATGTGACAATAAAATTATTTCTGTAATATTAACATTACGTATAATTATACGATATATCAAGAATCACCGACCAATTTCTATTTTACCAATTTAATTCTGAATTATTGCGGAAGCAGTCATAAAAGAAATCGTACGGCAAGGGGTTAATAAGTTACTCATTTATCGCAAGAATTTTACTAATAATAAAGAATTATAATCATCTTAGAACAAATTAATTTTCGTGTTTTTTTCCGTTTCATTTTTTAAATATCCTAAAGAAGTAATAAATGTATGGCGGTAATGATCATTTGTAAGGTATAAATAGTTTATGCGCTAAACTGACGCGGTGGTGAATTGCTGGCGGTGAACTTCTGTGGCGGTGAATTGCTGTGGGGGTGAATTGCGGGCGGTGAATTTTCCGAATGCCGTTCAATGTAGAGCGAGTGAAGGAAACGATAAAGAAGAAAAACGAAAGGAAAGAGAACATAGGAGGGAAAGCGAATGGAGAAAGAATGATAAAAGGCGTGCGGAAACAAGTGTGATAGAAGTGAATTAGTGAAAAGTAACGAAGAAGAGAGAAAGAGACGATCCAAGGATTAGAGAATTTGAAGCGAGCGAAAAGGATGACGAAGACGTAAAATGGGAAGAGAGCGAACCGATCAGCAAGACGCAATGAAGAGAATAAGAAAATGTGTGGGTAATTTGGTAAACGACCGAATGTGCGAATTATTGAAAACAGTGAAAGAAAAGAACCGAAGAATGAGAGAGCTTGAAAAAGAAAGAGAGTGAGAAGAAACGAGGGAGAAACATAATAGACGATGTAGGCGAACGTAAGAGAGTAGGAGAAAATAACTAATTGAACAAGAAAGATAGGGGTAACGAGCAGGAGGCGTAACAGAAGATGCGAGTAAGTGCAAGCGAATATGAGACAATGACTAATTGGATGACAAAGAAAAACGGAGAAATGTAGGTGTAGGGAAACAAAGCAACTAATGGCACGATTAAACAGGAGTGAAGCTAGTAATTAAAAAGTTAAACTCTGAAGTCGAAATAGAATAGGGAAAGGACCGTAGAAATAGGGCAAACGCGGACGTCAAGACTCGAAGCTTGAGAAATAAACACAGAATAGGAAGTGCAACTTGGTCGAAACTTCACCTAGACTCCGTAGAGGTGGCAAAGAGGATCCAAAGTGAACCAGCGCTGACTGACTTACATCTTCGGATAATAGGACCGTTTCGTAGTCTCCAATTACCAAGATCGTTAAGCATCATCCAACGCTAGCTGCCCTCGTCTACCTCTTGCCGAGGATTCTCTGTTTACAATTTCCCTATTTGCACGACAACCGAAGAAGCTCCTCCACCGCAGACTCTTCGCCCCGGGAGTGGACCACCCCCTCGTTCCTCTATCTCAGTGGAAATTTAAGATACGTCTACCCTTTCGTCTACCGTTCCATCCACCCTTCTCTGCTTTCGTTTTCTTCGATTCCTTCGATTCCTTTCAACCTCTTCTTCTATTATTGCTCTGAACTTTACGTTAACTTATTTATCCACTTCTTCTCGAGTCTTTTCCTTCGGCTTCTCCAATTTTCCTCAGCCTTTTTTCCCATTGTCGCTCAACTTATTTCGTTTAGTTTTTCATCAACCCCCTTTCTCTTTCTTCCTCTTCGATTCCTCCAGTTGGAGAGAAATTTTCCTCGTTTAGTTTTCCACTGTCCCCGTCCCGTTTTGTTTTCATTCTGTTCTTCAAATTTCCCTCGACCTCTTTTTCTATCGTAGCTCCACTACATTGCACCACGCTATCGCGAGAAAGTTTCCCTACTTCCACTTCCTCGGGACACCGTGGCGAACAGAAAGAAAAAGGAAAAGGAGAAAACAGTGGAACGCCGGAGGAGATAAACTCGCGCGATCAAATGAACGTTTTCGCAAACGTCGGAGTCCTTTTTTCGACGACGACGGGCGCGATATTAAGAGAAGAGGGAGTCTCCGGTTTGGAAGTAATGAGCGCGAACGACGGAGTTATACGAGCAAGTTTTCCTTCGACTTATAACTGGAAAAAGGGTATTACGGTTCGAGGGAAGTCCTGCTGCTGCGCTGCGGGGCTGCTAACCCCTCCGAAGAATACATTTCGCGAAAGTGCGAAATCGCAAAAGCTGAGAACGAAGAATCAGGGAAACAGGAACTGTATACAACTTCGATGGAACGAAACGGGGGGAAGGAGCGATAAGACGAAGTCTACGATGGAAGAGGGAGCTACGAAAATTTTTCATCGTAACTTCTTCTGGATATTTTGCTCGTCTTTTATCCCTCGCTGAGTCTGAGCATGCTGCACTTATACTCTCGCCTTATGATTACCGCGAAACGGATTTGAAACAATGTTACGAGACTCGTTGGAAACTCGCGTTGCGAAGTAATCTGTTTGCACGAGTTTCCGAGGAGGAGCTTGTGTTGGGTAGAGAAAGATGTAACGTAGAAAACGTCAGTAGGTGTGGCGTGGTTAAGTAATTGTTTGTTAAAAACTTTCCGACGTTTTCATATTAACCCTTGCGTTTCGATAACTGAGTTTCCAGGAAGACGTCTATTTTAAAGAGTAACAGCGCTGCACGTTAGTACTATAATTATACTATTCTAAAGTGACAATGGTTTTTCTACTTTGAACGAACGCAATTATGTCTTGTATGGCTTACATCTGCTGCAATTCTTACAATTTGCAAGCAAACCGTACTTGGGACGTTAATTTTAGTCCTTCCACCCATATCTGGGTGACGGTTATGTTTCCGTGGATGACGCTCTTCTTGTTCAAGTTAAATAGAATTTTCAGTTGGATTTTTAAAAGGAATTTAATGGAATAAACGCTGAAATATAAATATAGGATGTACAACATAAAAATATTAAAAATCACTTTTATTACTTATTTGCTCTTATTGTTAGTTTACAAGCAAAGAGGAACGAGCTGGGTAATCTGGGTGGAAGGGAATCATATTCTCTGCGGTACACGGTTCACTTAAAAATTGAATAACTAAAAAGTACCGAAAGGTACCCGGTTCAAACATCCCAGATATATTCCTTAGACTATATACAAGTAATTTCTGCAAAGATTTCGTGCGTCTACTTGTACCCTTCTTTGTTATGCCTGCCGGAAGTTAGGGAGACAGTCAAACAGGTCCAACAAGAAAGTGACTTATACAAAAGTTTCTTTATTTCTTTTGTAGAATGAAAATTTGAAAAGAAAGATAGATTTTCCTATAGAAAATGAAGTTGACCTTTAAATAACATTGAAGAAATATAACAAACAAAAAATTAATATTGCACCGATATTCTCTCCACGATACTATGAAACTTTTGTATATAACATTTTTCTCTAAAACCAATGGTTCTCGAGTTATTATTTTTTTCCACCTAGATTGTCGATTCGTTCCACTGTGCGACAGTCGGATTTGGGGCCCGCGAGAAATTCAACCGAATCGCGCTGGGCGACGAACGTGTTAACACGTTGAACGCCAGCGGTATTTCGCTAGTTTCATCACTTCTAGTAAAGGAAAACTTTCTATTAAAGTCACATCTTTATAAAGCAGAAACTTCAAAGACACAGATGGATATATATTCTGCACAACTTTATCTTTTTAACGCGAATATTTAAATATTGAATATATTGCAAAATTCGTAAATGTTGCAATTTAAAAGTCATATAAAATTTCATTGAATTCGATAGCGCCGGTCACCAGTGACCCCCATAGCAGTCAACGTGTTAAAGAATTTTAAGGTCATTTAATAAAATTATAAATTCTAGTTTAGTTAGAATAATTCTAAGCTAGTCAGAATTAAGAGTAAGATCTACATAAACTGAAAGGACTCTACGTCCAAAATAGAAAAGAGAAAATACCTAAAGGCAGATCAGTCATCGCTCAGAGTAAAAAGGGTTTTTAAGCTCGTACGACGAAACACATTGGCCAATAACAGGACGATCTTCGTGTTAACGATGGAAAGTTTGCGAGAAAGAGACACGAAAGTTTTCACAAATTCGTGCGTCCCTTTAGAAAGAAACTCGTCGCAGTCCTCGGCGTAGCGACTGACGGCGAAGAGAAGCCTCATCAAACTGAAATTTCGCAGGGGTCTTATCCCAAATTCATCGTTGCAATAAACTCCGCGTTACAGCTTGTAGCAGACTAGTGCCTACATCCCTCGGCCGAGGGATGCCAGAGTAGAAACGTACCAGACGGGGCGAGAAGAGGGTACGTAGAAGGAGAGGGTGGAGTTTCGGGGTTAGAAATTCCGAAGGCAAAGGAAGGAGGCTCGAAGTTCTACAGAGTGGCCCGGGCACGAAATGTATATTTAATACCATCATTCTAGAAAGCAACAGAGCCGCCCGTTTATATTTCAAAGCCTGGCAGAATTGTTTACTATTCCTTCTTTACTGCCACCTCCTGATCCTTCTTTCTCTCTTTTCTGCATACCTTCTGACATACGCATGCCCGAGCATATCCTCGAAGAGAGGAGGATCGACCGTAGTAATTCATTTTCACGTTGTGGCGTTAAAAATATTGTTCCAAGGAATGTTGAATCTTGTGTGTGTTTTTTGCAACATTGATCTTGTCATTGAGCTGGTTTGCGAATGTGATATCATACTTAAACCTTTGCGGTCAGAATTATTTTGCCAATTTTGTACTGAGCTAAATGAAATTAATTTAACAACATTTTCTATCGTTGGTTATTCATTTTTTTTAGCGACAGTAATAAGTGTAGGTATTGACAGATATTTAGATGGTATTGCAATATCAGAATGAAATTTAAAAGTCGATATTACAACGTTAATCAATAAAATGAAGTGAAATACTATGTCGAGTACAGCTCGACATAGGACCTCAAAGGGTTAAAGGATTAATTTGCTGAAATCAGAACTGCAAAGCATTTAACATTCGCCCTCGCACCACTGTTGAGATATATGGTTAAAGAAGAGGCTTTAACACGTTGAACGCAACCGGTATTTCGCTAGCTTCGTCATTTTTACTGAAGTGAAACTTTTTCAGTGCCAATATTTAAATATTAAATGTATCAGAAAATTCGTAAATATTACCATTTCAAAGCCACATGAAATTTCATTGAATTCAACAGCGCCGGCCACTGTTGGTCCCGATGGCGTTCAACGTGTTAAAAATCAAATGTAAAAACACAAACCCTAAAACAATTAACTTATCACAAAAACCAACAAGTATATACACCCAATTCTGTTTTTACACGGTTTTGATTTAACACGGTATAGAAAAAATATTGATTCCGTTTTTACACGATTTCATTCGATTTAGCACCATTAAAAAATCTAAAATATTCTTAAAATAAATTTTTTAATAAATTTATTTTAACTATTTTTTACAGGGTTGAAGGATATGGAACTAATCCCCCTTTTTTCTATGTCTTGTTTTACACGGTTTTGTCTGGAACGTATCTACCGTGTAAAAACAGAATTAGGTGTACACAACTACATTTCAAGCAACCTCAAATGCCATCGATAAAAAGGTAAACACTGTAAACACCCAGACACGTAAAAAAATATCTTCTTCAGCATCATCGAATATTTGCCCGCAGTAACAATAAAAAGTGGCACTTCGATCGGCAATATATATCGTTGCCATCCGGAATATCGAATCCACGTATCGCCTAGTCTTTTCACTTGCAACATCAGCAGAGGCCCAGCCGAGCGGCGGTATCTCATCCGCGGCTTTACAGCCGTGTAAATCCCATGGAGGGCTTCTTAATACTTTAGTGCCGTCAAGTAAACGTAAAACCACCTTCACGTCCATTGGCCTCCGCCAATCTCCCGAGTTGCAGTCGTCGGTAGGATTCGACCGATGGTGTGCGGTTGCTGCTGCCCCGCCGCCGCCGTATCCGCCGGATACTCGACGGCGTAGGTGGTTCGGATCTTGATCTCGTTCCGGATTGGACGTTGTTTTATTGGACGTTGCGGTGTTTTATAGATTCCGATTTTCTCCGGCTCCCTTAAACCACTTGAGTTTTCCATTCAACTTTTACTTTTTTCCCTTTTCTTGCCTTTTTTTCTTCCTTTCCTCTGTCCATCTGCGTGCTTTCTCCTACCTTGCTCTCTCTTTCCCTCTCTCGCGATTTCACCTTTTTCCTTTTGTTTATCTTTACTTTCTCCATTTATCTTCGTTTACTCCATTCCAATCTTGATCTCTTCTATTTCTTTCTTGTGTGTCTATTTATTTTTCTGTCTCTCTGGAGCTTCTTCTATCTTTATTATCTCTTTTTTAGCTCTTTTCTCTTCTGTATCTAGTCTGGGCTTTCTTCAGGCTTCGAGTGCTGCTAGTCTTTTTCTGCGCCTCTTTATTTTACGCCTGTCTCTCTCCCTCTCTCTCTTTCTCTCGCTGTCTTATCTCTCAATCTGGTCAATCGCTTCCTATCACGCATTTTTTATTTGCAATTGGCTTGAACCACTTCCATCGAACATCGAGCTTCTTTATAAAATCAACGATGAATGACTTTTCGGAGAAATTCGATCGAAGCAACCACACCGGGATGGAAATCATGCGGCGATTCCACCTTATCGTTTGCTGGAATCCTGCGTCTCTTCATCCTTCGTCCCTTCTCTTTGTCTTCATACCGAAAATTTCAAAAAGGTTGCGCCGAAGATTGAGATAAAAGATTCCGTCGAGCTGATTTCATCGTTCGATGCACGTCCCTGAAGTTGATTATAAAGATACAAAGATTGCGAGAACCTTCAATCCCGATGGAATTTCCTTCTAGGTCAGGACATCCTCGGCTGAGTAATTCGTTTAACTTTGATTCATTTGTTGCTTTGTTCGCCAACACCAATAAAGATTGGTTCGCTTACGGTTCTTGAGTTACTGTAAGTAAACCGCTAAGTGGACAGGCTCAAAGAGTAGATATTATTTTTCCCCTTTGAGTCCGTTTAATTCGGTCAGACTACTAGACGCCGTATCTGTTAATAGATGACGATGATTCGTTAACGAGTAAACTTTGTTTTGAAATTTTTGTTTTAGTATGACGTATCTATGTCTATTCTATGTTATTTTCTGAATGGTACTTCGTGAAGGGAATTAACGTTTTGTGGGCGCAGCCTTTTTTGAATATGGGAGATAATGATTTATTTGACGATCAAGAACTATAAATTACTACTTGGATAATCTTATCTCAACGGTTGTATTTGAATTTTTCAACGCTAGTTGTGTATACATGCGGCGAAACTATAACTTTTTTTTTGTTAGAATACATATATGCGTCCGTAGTCCTCAAAAGGTCAAGGGTGCTATCAGAAAGACAAAAATCAACTTTTAAAGTTTGTATTATGTTTTTATACGACCTTGAACCGGCACTGTTTTTGCTTGCCTTGAACAAATTTAATGGAGTTCTGCAATGTTTCACGTAGTATAAAAGGGCTTTCTTGGTGAAATAAGTAAAGAAATACTGCTTAATTTACTGGCTGCAAGCTGTCGTTAAATTTGAGCGCACAATAGCTCACAAACAATTAGTAATTATAACAGGCAACACAGTTGATAATGACGTATGAAGATTTATACTTCTGCGAGAGCCAAATGCATAATGAGTTTGTCTCTGAAATTCGTTCATTAATGCAACGAATACGATGGCTTAGAAAACATCTCGCGAACGAACCACAAATGGCTGCAGTTTTCTGCATAAATATTGCTAGTTGAAATCGATGTTTCAATAACAGCAGAGAACAGGAATACCAATCCTAATAGATAATAATCATTCTGGAGTCCCAGTGTCCCGATAACTGCTAACATAAAACAAAACAATATCCGTAATTATTACTTCAATAAAGTTAAAAACTCTTCCACCATTATCTAAAATGAAGATTTTTTAAAAACTTTCTCTTCTGCGATTGGTAAACCACCTTCGACCATAAGTCCCATGGGAAATAACAATTGTGATCAAACTCGAAATACAAAATACAAAGTTCCACTCGTTCGTTCAAAAGCAACAGTAATATTGTAACTTCTAAGCGAGATTATCATATCATTCAAGATCAAAATACCCATCAAAAAATGTCTACCCTATGGTTATATAAATATAAATGTAAACCCACTGGAAACTCCGCATCACAAAGGGAAGAACTATACCACTTAAAGTCGAAACACACGACAAGGAAAAGTTTCCACCCCAATAAAAATAGCGGAGACACTTGCGAAACTATTAAATCAATTTCTCTGAGATTCGATTAAGTCCCCTAAGAGATTCCATCCACGAATAATTCGTTGTACGTGTGTTTTGTGTATTCCATACCGAAGCGAGCTTTTTGTAAGATGTACAAATTCGAAAGTCTCTAGTCGTCTATTCAAGCCACGTACTATAACTCGTGTGGAACGTATGGGGGCGCGCGGTCCCTCAGGGCGGACCTACGGACTCGAAACTTTTCTTCCCCCTTATGAAATTGTAACGCAGACTCGGATTAGCATGGGGCATTGTCTCCCGCGCGAGGGAGAAATGCACACCGTCGCGTGACCTCTTCGAGGATACCACGATGCTATCAGATCGATTCCCTGACGAGATGGATGGAATAAGGCGGCGTGTTTTCCATTTCCATTTTCTCCCTTGATTTGATTCCGTAAAATTAATGGTTCTGACAACTGTCGCCTTTTTTCCGAGCAATCTCCGAATAGACTCGTATATCTGATCATCGGACAGTGTTCCTACACTTTGTCGGGGAATTTGGAGAGCGGTTATGGTCTGCTAATTAGTACTTTTCAGGAATTGCTTGTGTGAATTTAACGTTTTAGTAGGCGAGTGTTGTTGAGAAGAGAATCTTTGGAGAACATACTGGTGGCTTTGATATTGAGTGTAAATTATATGTACTTGACACTTTACCGACCGGTAGTCGATTAATCGGCTTTTGTCCCTAACGCTCACCAAGCGGCAACCGATTAATCGGTTGCGATGGCAATCAGCAAGCATTTGTTATCTGATATTGAGTTACCAGTTGATTTTTTCTGCAAGCTCCCATATTTTTATACTATTTTGAAAACTTAGCGTTAACACTAGATTTACGGATGTTGATTATATACCTATTTTTACTGAAGTGAGTTAATTTGACTCATACAAGAAAATTGAAGTTTATTGCAATGAAAATAGTTCGAAATCAATTTAAATGAAAGATTTATTATTAAATAATACATTGGAAACATTTCTTCAAAAATGGATTTTATAAAAATATATTATTTCACTAAAAATGATCTGTTCACGCGCGATGTATAAATCGAAATGATGGCAGAAGTGGTAGGTAAGAAAGATAATGTAGCTGAGTAGCGAAAAGAAGTGAGGATGATTGTTTGTATGTGACGAGAGACAAATTAGAGGAGAAACGAATCACATATGGCTTGCAAGCCACAAGTTGCCCAGGCCAGATGTAAGTTGTAAATTTCATGTGTTATGCGATTAAGTGTTAAATCATTTTATGATTCAAATTGGCTCACAACCGTGAAAATAGGTATACCACATTCGATAATGCGAAATGAAGGGGTCTGCGGGGGAAAGGAATCAACATTTACATATATTTCATTACGTAACTAAAAACCAACATATGTTTTTAAAAAATAATACTTAAGTTTTATATATATAGTAATCAAATTTTTAATGAGTCAAATTGGCTCAGTCCGTAAATCTAGTGTTAACCATTTTGAAGCCCCGGAAGACTAATTTCGACAAGCGGACGAAGTGCAAAACCGCTAAGACAATGCAGAGTTTGTACAATTACAAAAAAAAAAATTAGAACAAGCTTTATCTGTAAATATTGCAATGTTCCACTACATAAAGGTGACTGTTTTGAGCGGTATCATAATGTAAAAAAATATTGAACGATTTCTTATTTGAAAAATATCGTTACATGGATTATGGTACATAATATAAATATTAAACTGAAAACGATTGTAATAGATAAAATAAATATTGCTTAATACTAATATCATGAAAAAAAAAAGATTTTATTAAATTTGTCAAAGCCGAAAAATAGCCAATGCCAGGGAAGATCTGCGGCTGAGTGGCCGGTGAGAAGTGCATAGGATTTTGAATCGCTACCGGTCGGTAAAGTGTTAATATAGGTTTCATTTTGTAAGACGGTATTGTGAGGTGTAAATATAAAGAAGAATACAAAAAGTACAAAACAACAAAATATTCTAAGCTTAACGCTAAGCACCTCGATTCATCCGCGTGCATATTACAGTGAATATCAAAATTCAGGTAAATTACTATTTTAAAATTTTGTTGGAATCGCACTTCTGACACCAAATTTATAATGGTGTTTCCGTGATATAAGTCCAACAATTTTATTATAAGAAACAAGAATCGAGACTATAGGTTATAAACGAAATAAGAGACGCAGGCCGACGGTACGACTTCGTAACAGAATTGCAAACTAAAATCTGTCTTATCTAAGAGCCTTAGACCGTCCTTTTAACCCCTTGTCCTACGATTTCTTTTGTGACTGCCTCCGCAATAACTGAAAATTAAATTGCTAAAATAAAAATATGTGAGTGATTTCTGATATATTTTAGAATTTAACGCAATATTAATAACATAGAAATAATATTACTGTCTCGTGTTCCACTGATACTTTCAATTTGATAATTTTTGAGAAGCTTCAAAATTTCCTGTCCCATCAACTGCATCACGAGTGTCACTCGTTGTTATAAGGCAAAGGGTTAAGGACCTAAAATTAGTGTGGTGGGCGGTTAAGAAACTCTAACCCTCGTGACTTTAATTCCGAAAAGGCGGATGTTAGTTCTACGACATCTATTGATAAGTTGTAATATTTACAAAGAGTGATTATGACTAGAAAATAATTAGTGCATCCTGTTTGGGTTCATAGTCACTTCCGCGTATATCTTACGAAAATATTTCAAATGAGCGGGTATCCAACAATTTTATGTAAAACCTACACCTTTTATTCAAACGTGTTACCCACAGTTCCATCTCCATCCCCCATCATCTATATCCTTCACAATAAAAATTCCCCATTCGTACATTCCAAACTCCCATCCAACTAATTCACCCTTTCTCTAACTCCCAACGAACTAAGACGTTCCAGCAACAACTCACGGAGTCCGTTAAAAGTACTATCACCATTCCTACCGAAAGAAATGTCTTTAAGCGTATCAATTTCCGCGGGTTCCTCGAATCCCCCAATGGCCGGAAGACGATACGGGTCTCACGTAGCTGATATCAGTATGCATGTATGTAAAATGCAAAATTGCATCAGGCCGCGGGTGGCTCGGCTTCTTACGTTTCCTCGGTCGGGGTTTTTTGCTTTGCAGTTGCTCGCCAACGTGCAACCCTCCCGGCCCGTTCTCCGCGGCCACGAAACACCCCAGGGGGTTTGCCAGGGGGTTGGACGGTTCTGCGGCCACGCGTTGAGCCTGCGCTAACGTTTTACGGGGACGTTACCACGGGACTGCCGCGAGTAAAATCGAAATCCCATTCCCGTTAATTCTCCATGGAATCGAACTCTGCGGTGGCAACACCAGCTACGCAATGGGATTTCATTGTAACTGCAGCCGGGTCTAGGCGGGACAACTTTTGCGAATTTTTTTACGGTCTACGAGGTGGAATGGGATAACTACGACACCAACTGTACGGAAACTTTGTACGGTACGTGTCGACGTACGGTGATCGTGCGTGATTGTACGAACTTTCGGGGATGGGTATTTATCGTTGGCAATGGTGGCGTTAAGTTTTATCGTGGTAATTCAAGCGTTGACGAGAGACTGAAAGATCTGTATTTATCGTTGGCAGCAGCTGTGTGGATTTGTACAGTTTGTTGGTCGGATGTTTTTAGTTCTTTTCCAATAATTACGGTCAGTCCACTTGGGTTTTGCAAGTTTGATTCTGTGGAAGTGACTTATAGGTCATATTTGTTAATTGTCACGGTATAACGACTTACAATTAGTAGTGAGGCACATAGAGTAATCGAGGACACCAATATTGACAATAAATATTGATGGTCCGCGGCTCGTCTTCAGCCACGTTTCTATCAATTCTCCGAGGAATTTCACTGTATAATAAACCAAGAGTCGTGATGGAAGTCGAGCAGGACTCTGCTCGTGTATGCAAATCGACCTTCGTATTTATAGGCGCAAAATTAGATCGAGATAGCGTGGATAGATAATTCAGATATCCTCTGATTTCAGTATCAGCGAGTCGAGAATTTTTCGAACTCCTCGCAACAGTGCCAAACAACAAGAGAACTTCAATTCTATTTCAAGTAACTTCACCTTAGCGTACGAAATTTCAATTTAATTTCTTTCGAGCCGAATACAAAATGAGATATCGCTACCGACGTTTCACCAATAAAGTTTACTAGGCTGCAAATATTCCAGCGGCTCTCGTGATTCATGTTAGATAGCTCGTAAGAGATCATAAAAGTAGGAGGAAAAGTTGTACGATTCTATTTTAATACGCGTGTGTTAATGTTTTGTGGCGGCGTTACCACGGCACCGCAGCGAGTAAAGTCGAAACCGCATTCCCACTAATTCTCCATGGAACTAAACTCTGCGGCAACGTTACCTTCGCAATGGAATTTCACTGTAACTGCTTCTAGTTCACACCGACTAACTTTTGCAGCCTCGAACTGCGATATCACATTCTGACAAGAGACAAGATAAATGAAATCCTCCTAGATCTGTATCCAAACAAAACGGGAAAGTCCGTCTCCTCTGCGGGTTCAGGACACGGACGTTCCGGACGGTAAATCATAGCCTTACACCATAATCGCATGTATCAGCGTGGCTCTAACTTTTGTCATTAATCCTTCTGAGTTTTTTTAAATTAATAGTTATTCTAAATCCGATATTAACACATCGACGCTAGCTGACGTTTTTTGCCAGAATCAAAATATCGAAAATTTAAGCGTTCTATAAACTGAAATCAAGAATCCCATATAGGCAGGTCGTTTAAAAAAATGTAGAGTAAATGTACATAGTAGATCAATGTCAGAGTAAAAAAACAAGAGAGTACGCAGTGTCAGAGTTTATTGATGGACGGTTTATTCTCATTGTTCGAAGCTTAATCAAGCTGCATCCATTATTTTAAATTGATTAAATCTGCACGGGATGAAAATTCAATGTATTACATAACGTAAAGACATCCTGTACATACTCTGCATTTTCTCTGCATTATAGTTCGCCGATATCCTCACATTTTTTCTATAATTTCTAACCTTTGCTTGAACTATCTAAATCCTTGCAAGAATTCTATATCCCTTCTAATTGCTCTGCATTTTTTAAATCCTAACTCAGCATCCCTAATGTGAACGCAATAGTTTTCCGCCCGGTGTTATGACTTCCATAACATACGAGCAATTGTTCGAATCACCACATGTCCATCAAAATATTCCCCCTTCCAGAAACCCGGGAAAACATCAGACGGTACCCTTTTCCTTGTATTCGATGACCCGTCGGCGTTTGCCCGCTTTTATATTATATCTCGTGCCCTGGCGATCGTCACATCTGGCAGGAAAAACCAAAGAGCAGAGATGGCCGCTCGCGTCGCTCTTTTTTCCTTTTTTTTTATTCGGTGCGATTTTCGGTTTCGCGACAGGTGGTGAATTCGACGATACGTCGCCGGAATAATTGCATTTTCGAATAGTCGCTTCCTCCCCCACGACGTGAACGTCGTTTCATCGTTCTTTGAGCCCGATCGTACAACGTACCGTGAAGGATACCGTTTTTTTCCCTTCTCTCTTTCAGTCGAAACAGTTCCCCAGAGTATTCAACGTAATACACTGGCCAGTTTCAACTGACCGTAGAAAGTAAAGAGACGCAGAATGTTCCTACTCCTCGAAAAATTGTTTTCTCATTTGGCCCATTGAAACGCGGCTATTCTCGAAACCTTCGACCCGTATGCCGCGTATTTTAAGCGTAACGTGCCCTCCAATTTATTGGCCCCGAGGTACTCAAAATTTAACAGCCTCTCTCCCGGCTGTTATTCAATTGCCACCAACGACTACCTCTCGCTTTTCGTCCCTCACCTCTTTTATTTTTTAACGAACACTAGCACCCCATCGTTCCGCGCGAAGGAACGGAATCGATGGCGCTTTCCGAGCACGAAAATCAAAATTGTCCGAAGACCGAAGAGAGAACGACTCGTGATAAGCTATTAACGAGACCGATCGGGAATAAGAGAAAGCAAGAGGAGATAGAGAAGATGGTAACAGAACTGCTAGAATAAAGGTTAATGGCAGTTCCAATCGAACGTCGAACCGTTTCGGCCGACGAAGAGGGAGAAAAAAAAAGGGAAGAGACTGAGAAGAAGAGAGAAGGACAAGCAGAACCGTTCCGCAGATCGGATTTCGATCTTCCTAAAACCGTTGCAACGGAATGAAAGTGGAATTCAGGTGGAGACGTCTGTGTAAGCCTTCGGACCATTGGAGAGGGTTAAAAAGCAATTTTCCTTCTACGGCGATCCTAGCGCGATCGGACTGCAGGTGACCACCGGTTTACGGCAATGTCGGCATCGGCATCGGTATCGGCGACTCCGACAAAGCAATTTCGATTCAATCTCTACGACCGAACACGTCGCATCCGCTGAAACGAACGGCGCTTGTCCGCGCTTTGCATCGTTGGATACAAAGCGCACCTGTGCGTGCGAAAAATCTAACGAGCTACAATTCCATGGGATGCTAGGCCAAAAGGGAGAGGACCGAGCTGAAAGTAGCGCGAATAAAACGCGAATGGTAGCCATTGCTTCGCCGGGATCGCTGGAATTCCGGCAGTTGAAAGGATGTTCGAGACGCGTCGTTGGGGTATATTTGTTTGTTAACATGTTCGACGCCGCGGATAATTGGAAAAGCTTGTCTATTGAAGCTGTAGAGAAATCTTTTATGTTTGCCGTTAAGAAGATTTTTTTCAAGTTTTATTCGAAGATTTGTGGATACTTTTGTTCACCGTGAAATGATTTTGTTATAGATCTGTGTATTGGGCACGCAGTTTCTATTTATCAGTGTGCTTTAAACGATTTTCGAAACCAGTGTAGATTTTATTCTTTGTATACAAGTTTGAGAAATATCAACGTCACGGTATTAACCCTTTGCACTCCGGTCATTTTTACTATGAGCTACTAGCTACTCCAGGACTATTTACAATTATGCAAGTGCACATCTGTGGAAAATTGAAAATCTCGCTCTGTCATTAAAAAAGCCGCGTATCCATTTAAATTTTGTTTTACAATATGAAGAAATATAAAGTACACCGGATTTACCTGACACGGAGATATCAGCTTCTATTACAACGTTGCCGCTGCGGCGACAACGCAGTACAAAGGGTTAAATGCTGCTGCAGAAGTCAAATCTACCTACAGTCAGATTTTTGTCTTCTTTCAACACTATTTATAGTAATATTTAATATGTCTATATCGTAACCTGGATGGGTGAAAATTTACCAAAAAACTGCAGACATTCGGCAGAATGATAAAATCTTGTTAAAAGTTACAATCGCAAAACGATCAACATCCAAAAAATCTCTTAAAATTATTAGAAAAATTTTGAGCTTGATTATGTATGAGATGATAAATTTTATCTTTTACCAGCGCGCAAACTTTCTAGTATTAAGTTCACCAACGACTGCACGACATAGGGGTGGAATTATTGTAGGCGCGTGAAAGAACGGCGGGTGAAAGGGCAAGTGGAAAAATCGGGGCGCGTTTCGTCTACAATGGATCACTTAGTGGCAGAGAGTCGTCAGCTGTCGCGATGATGTAGGCAACGTTTCGGTCGACATGATTGACAGTTTTATGGGGAGGAACGAAGACCGTTTTCGGATTTACGAGCAGGACTTGGTTTTATCGTCGGGCAAACGGGGGTCAAATGTTACGCGACGTTTGATGCTAATCGAACCGTGATGTACCGACAGAAGGTGTTTTTAGAATATTACCACTATTCCGTCGAGTGTACAGTTGAATTGGCAAAGGAGGGTGCTTATTTGATCTTATTTGCAAATTGGTATTTACCAGTTTGCCGAGGGTCGTCGACTTTTAAATCAAATTCGTTGACATCTACTTGCTGCATGCATACTTGTTAAATATAATTTTATATCTTGTGGAAATTGATTTTAATATATTCAATTTTGACGGTTTTGGAGCAATAACTACAGCTGATATTTGGGCACAATTTAAAAAAAATCGAAAGCTGGATACTGCAGTATTCCATTTTTTTAAACTATCGAGAATATGGCAAATTATTATATTATATCACGTTTATGACTAGTTCTTTTTTCAGATTAGAGAAATTTGAATTTTATAAGCGCAAATATAAAAAGAGCGCGAAATTAAACAAATATTTAATCGATGAAAGATCTTTCAATAAATATTGTTACGCGTCGACCGCGCATGCCAGGCCCTTTTGGACATAGTAAATAAATCTACACTTTTATACAAACGTGAGAACGTTTTATTCAAGCACACGTCCGACGACGAGGACGTCCGACCGTAGAATCTCTTATTTATGACAAATGATGTCCCGTAACCCAGTAACATAAGTTCTACTTGGTGTTCCATGCGTAACAATATTTATACAAAACTACCTCCTCCATTTTCGAAAGACGCCTTTCAAATATTTAAATAACCATCCGAAAGTTTTCACAAATCAAAAACCATGACCAAAGCAATTCTCAAATGCACCGTACTGAAATTAATTAAGCGTCTCCCCACATAAGCACTCGCAGTCACAGCTCGACGTTCCACTGCAAATAGCTAAACTTCTCGAGTAACTTTGCTCCCGTTAATTCGCAAGATTAATTTAAAACTACACTAATCACCCTAACGAAAATTCGTCTCGAAGGGTGCGAAGATACATGAAAGAATACGGACTCACCTCGCAATTGGAATGACTGATGTTGCTCAGATTTAGCCTGAAGATCTTGTCCCTGAAAGCAGAAAAAAAAAGAGAGGGGGCATTAGTGGAACTATTCGCATTAAATTCGCAGGGCGATAGCCGAAAGCAAGAGATGTAAATTTTCATTCCGTACGTCTACGAGATACATTACTCCGGCTGACTCGACCCCACCTTATCTACCTACGTTTATGTATGGTTGTGTACGACCGTGGCACTTTGCTTACGGCCTTCCACCCCGGCAAATGTTCGCGAACGGCATGGAATTTCTATGAGCATCGGAGGGGAAGCGAAGCTTTATCCCACCCGGGTCTGCCCGTTTTCAACTATATTTTCTTCCTCGTGTAGCCTCGAACTTTCTTCGTTTCCGTTTTCCCCTCCTAGCTGCCTTTTATTAGGATTTCCTGCTTTCAAGCACGATCGCCAACGTCATTCGGAAATGTCGAAGAGGTAAAAAAAAAAGAAAGAAAATAATAAGGAACGAGATGGGTAACGAGAACCTTCGTGGCAAATTTTTTCTCGGTTCAGCGAATATCATCATCCCTTTTGCGGAGATTTTATAACGTTGCGCGATCGGGGTCTTTTGTTTTACCGGGGTTTCTCTATCCGCAAGTTGGCGAGACAATTGGAATCTTCTCGAATTCACGTTTGTTCGTTTCGTTATACAATTATTGCAAGTGTCTAACAATTTGTGGCTTATGTTAGAATTGCAACGTATACGAATCATTTTCTCAGTTTTATTTTTATATTGAGTTGTCTTATGGATGAAATATATTACCAGTAAATTTTCAAAACAGCGGTAATAAAAATTTGTTATCCCTTCCGATTCGATTTAATTATGAAAAATTGTGCCTGAAATATTTATCTCAAAAATCATATTTCATTTTATAATTCATACAAATTGTTAACTACACATTATTGTCAACTAAATTAATTATTATCATATTCGTCATTGAACGGTATGCCATGAAAAACCAGTGATGAGTTAGACTCGTCATTTTACAGCAAGGAGTTAAATGACACTTAGCAGTTGAATTTTTCCCCCTATCTTTGTCCTCTAAGCTAAATCTTAAATTAGATTACTAGCCTTTAACCGTTTGAGTGCTGAAGAATTTTTTTGTATATATGCTAAAAGTGTGGAATGAAATGCGTAGTTATTTTTTTTGGAAAATAATAGAAACGGTTATAATTAACTCTAATTATTCCATAAAAAGTAATTTTTGCCAACAATAATATTTTTTATTGTCAGTTATTACAAGAGTGCTTTGCTGCACAAATTCCATGAATTCCTTTTTCATATATAGCGCAACTTAAGTTGCATCGTTTAATTCCATTACCATTTTTTCACTACATGTCTCACACTGTTGCAAGTTGTATTATCCTGCTCTCAATTAATGCGAAAATTATATCGTAGTAACATACAGCAGCGCGATCGCGCTTCTACGCATTTTTGGCACAACACAAGAGAAGCGGAATAGCGCTTCGCCGCACTCAAACGGTTAAGCGCAGACTAATATGTAGCATATTAAACAAACCAATCGAGTTTAAAGCATATCAATACTTTTCTGGGTGTGTCAACTATATATTTTACGGAATAAAGGATTATTATACTTATTATTGTAATGACACTTAGTCCCAATACTTTTTAACCATCACAATTTGGATTAGAGTTTAGCCTAAAATTCAAAAGAAATAAATACAGAACCTGTTTCAAGTTTGCACTCACAAGGCGCATTAGTTGTCAAAGAATGCGATCGTCGATGCGCGCAGGAGAAAGTTGCAATTTCAGGTGACTCTCTAAAATCACGTTCGCCTCGGAGAGGGTCGGTGTCGTGCTATCAAACGGAATGATACACGCAACGCGCCAGCCGGCATTGGCTCGTAAATCGAATTTACCCAGTTTTTGAAATGTTTCGCAACATTAGCGCCGGCGCGCCGCATAACTTTATTCCAATAGCCATTCATCATTGGCTTTCAATAGAAATACGCAGTCGGACGGAATGCGCGAGGAGCGTAAAAAAAACTGAGAGGGAAAGCGTGGAAGGGCAGAAGGGAAACCTATCTTCTCCTCCACCTTCGCCCTCTGCCAACGGTTTCCGCCTCTTTCCTTCCTCATTCATCGTGTGCACGACGCCGTGAAAAAGTAAATACCTGCGTGGAAAAACAAATCCGCACTCTGGAATTCAGCCGCGTCGAATTCTCACTTTGGAGGAACTTCTCCTTCGCGAGACCGGGGGAGGCAGGTAGATAGGGAAAGATGCTGCTCCCGACTACGTGCAGGCTCGCCGTTCGCGATGCCAGAAGGAGAAAAAAAATATTCGTACGAAAGCAATTTGCAGGGGAGATTGATGTAGGGGAAGGCAACCGTGAAGTTGGACTCCTTTTGATTTCAAATACGCGATACACCGGACTGCTATAGCGTACTAAAAGTCATCGCCGAGATACTGGCTTTTGAGTTTCTAATTAAAAAACTTAGTGGGTTCTGTAGTCGAGATAAGACCGAATTAAACGTTTCCTGGATGCCTTGTCGAGCGTTTATGACGAGTTGTACCTTATTTTTGTTACCAGGTGCGATACTAAAATGGAGTTTCATTTTATGAGAGGAAAATATATAACTTTCAGACACTCCAGGTTACAAATCGGGGGCTTTTTCGAAAAGGAATTTCACTCGCAATGCTCACCAAGATTCAGCGAACCCGTGAAATAATTTCGTAAGAGAATACGTGTCAAAGCTCAGCCGCATAATCATACCGCAACATTTTCAATGGGACCGGGAAGGAGCTTGACGAATGTCGAGCGAAATTCGAAAAGCGTCGCTCTGTCTGACGTGGTGGTTGCACGTGACAGACAGCCCCGGCCCGCAATGCATTATCCAGCGCGTCGAGATCCGTCCCAACCCCCTCCGGCATCTCCCTTAAATTCTGGATGGCGAAACGCATGACAGGGACCAGAAAAGAGGTGGCATCTACAACGCTCCTATTTACACTGGTGCTTCTCCGTGTAATATGTGTATGTATATATTCCGCGTAGCGATTTAACATAATAGAACGATTTTAATAATTCGCAGCTATGCATCAAATAAGGAATACCATTATATACGTCTTCCGACGCGCCTTTTCGTAGGCCCTGCGAATCGCACGGCAACGTTGTAGAATGGTATATGCCGGAATGTATGGAATGAGATATGGTGAACGCATGGGTTTACTGTTGCTGATGAAAAGTACCTATGGCAAAATACATTATTCCAGGATGGAGGTTTTCTCGTTTCCTATTTAATTAGGATTACGATTTGTTTTCGTTTTGTGTTTAATTTCGAATTTCGAACTGTTTACATTTTGTGATTAATTTGGATTTTGTCATTGGCGTGGAATATTGTGGATGGGATATTAACACTAGATTTACGAGAGTGAAATCTGTTACACTGCAATATATGAAATAAAGACTTTGGAAAAAGAGGTATCAAGCAGCAAAGATAATAATTCGTTATGTAATTCTAGTATTATAAAATACACTGGAAATATCTACTGTACTGTTTCTGTATATATTTGAAAAATGCTTTTAAAAAAAGTATGAACCCGTCAATTTGACGGCTTTCGTAAACCTAGTGTTAGCAACGTGTATAGTTGATTAGTAAGATTGACACTTTGCGATTTGAATTTTCTTGTATTTATTGTCACTTAATGAGTATTGATTATGCAATGCTTTTATTAATTTGTGAGTACTTCTATTTGATGGTACTAACAATTATAGATGGAAAAGAGTTTTGGTAAAATTTACAAATTAATTGTTAAATTCAAATGGTGAAATTAAGTTGAAACGAATAAGGTGGTCATTTATTTTGAGTGTAATATAAAAGGAGTACGTTTACTTTGTTATCATTAAGCCTGTATTAACACCATTCTGAAGAGTAACGTAATGTTATTATTAATGCCGTTTGTCCTTTTTTTCTCTCCACCACCGTAAATTATTGTTCGTTGCATGACACATCTCGTGCCACATCCCTTTAAGTAAAACAACAATTTTAAAGGTTGCATGTCCAAAGATATTACAACAAGTATGGCGTAGTATGTATATTTCGTAATATAATAAAAATGGCCAGTTGAAGTTAATGGCTCAAAAAGTTGATAACACTTATCTATGTAAGAAAAACGGAAGTTTATTCCAGGGTACGTATATGCATAATTATTTAAACTGTTTCACATTATTAAATATATTATAATACCATCGCATTGCTTTATTAATAATTTTGGAAAAAAGATTCTGGATGATGATTAAAAACTGTCTATAGAAAATTATAGATGTAAAAATTGCAAATACACTGCCCTCTCGGAAAATAAAGTCATTTGTCGAATCAACACGACAATATTAATTTAAACAAATATTTTGAACAAATTAGACGTTTATCCACATTATACGTACATTGACAAAAAATAGATCTCGAATTGCAAACTTCCGGTTTGTCGCAGGCATACATGATGCTTCTTTCACAAAATATATTTCAGAAAATTTGCATATGTAACGTAAATTGAAATATGAAGTTACGTGAGAAATAAAAGACGATATAATATCAGCAAAAAATCTACGATTTATAACAATACGCATCTTAGAAAATTTATTAAAAAAAGGAATCGCTCCGTTCTTTTTCTAATAAATAGCTGTACCTAGGTAACGCATTTTTGCCAATTTTTTTGGCAACTATTTTTTACCAAACAAATTTTTAGGATGCATTAATAGTTGCATAACCGCATGAGAAGACCACTTTTGGAAACGATATAAAATGATAGAGAAACGATATTCAGGCTGACCGAAACTCGAAAAAAACGTAGTAAAATTTCAAAAATCCTATCAAACAGGATTCTCCGTTCGATGCATTCCGAAATCTGATCGAATATCCTGGTATCGTGTGATCGTTGGACGCGCAGCCCTCTACGTAGAATACAAAATACGATATTTCGTATCCATATAAAACGGTACGAGAAAAGAACAGCGGGGAAATTCACGGATAAATAAAGACTTTATTGAAAAAAAAGGACAGTAAAGAAAGTTCAAAGAGGAGCCATCGTCGACGGATAATTTATGCAGGATGGATTGTGGAAAAGCGAAAGATCCGGGTAAAGAAGAGAAATCAAGAGAAATGGGAGCATAAATGTCGGAAGATTTTTATTTTTTACTTTGCTATTCAACCACGGGGCTGATATAGAAGCTGGGAGGCAAAGACTAAGTAAATGAGAGAGAATAAGGCAGAAACACTAAGAGCAGTTAGACGAAGGCAGGCAAATAGACAGAGAGGAAGAGAGAGAAAAGAAAAGATAGACAGATAAGTAAGTAGATCGGCAAGCAGATAGATAGATGCAAAAAGTGAGAGGTCGACAGGCATAGATAAAGACAGAGAAAACAGAGAAACAAGTAGAGGGCGAGCGAGAATGAGAGACGGAGAGAGAAAGCGACAGAGAAAACCGAATAGAATCTGTGCGCGCATTCGCCAACTATTTTTTTTATAGATCGCCAACGACCCCCGACCTGATAATTGGAAGCGTTCAATTAGCGTGCCTTAATTGTGGAGCGAACCGCAACGCGGACGTCGATCCTCCAACTACAATTAATGGGTATCACCTTTCTAATTAACGAGGAACGATGCTCGCGCGAGTATCGATTTGCGCGACACTGGAGGAAAAAAGAAAGGATCATAAAGGCCACCCGTAAGAGAAAGGGCTGACACGGTGGTGTATGGGAATACGTTTAGAAAAACATGTACAGCAACGTATGACACGAGCAATTCACGTTGAGTGAAAGCCTGATCGCCACCACTTATCACCATCAGCAACGATCTGAAACGCGCCCGTCGATTACGCTGCTTTTTCCTTTCGGTCCCTCTTTTTTTCTTCCTTTCGCTTTACAGCGACCGATAATCCATCGATGGTTCTTATGGCAGCCGAGGATTTATTGCCACGCATTTGCGCGAAACGTTGCGCCATTACCGAGCGATTTGTTTTCCCCGTATCGATTTAATGAGTGAAGCTTCAGTCGTGTTAACCGTCACGGAAATGTGTGTCGTTAAGCGATAAGTATCGTGTTTCGACGAGGTGGTTGTCGGGATTAATGCCGATTTCGTTGGCGGAACTAATTAATGGCGTACACATTTATCTCTCCCTGTGGTTAATTATTTTCCACGCTTCTTCACCGTGATGTTTCGCGGAGGAGAAAAAAAAGTGCAATGGGATTTGCGAGATAGGATCTACGCAGGCTTTTCCAGTAGGAGATTGTATGAAAATTTGTTTTCTCATTGATAATTGGTACTATGACGAATTAGTAATTGTACAATGATAAATTATTGGTTATTTCTTAGCGAGATAATTAGTAATACGCTTCACGAAGGTGTAGGTTTATGAATACAATTATTAGCAATGTTTATCAAGATAAATCGTTAATCGCATGATTGAACTGGATCCAAAGGGAGATCACAGAGCTTAATCGTTTCATATCAGTGGGAAAGGAACGGCGATGGTTTTTCTTTTGGCGAGAATTCTTATCGGAATCCGATATCGTAGGTAGGTATGTAGGTGGATAGATAGGACATAAGTAAAACGAGACGAGACACTGCAGAAAAGCATGGAACGAAGCCAGAAAACAGAAAACGTTAAAATCGAACCGCTCTTTCTCCTCTCTCTTTGTTTCTCTACTCTTTCACTCTTTCCTGCTCCCCACTCTCTTCATTTTTCTCTCTCTTGTTTTCCCTTTCTCTCAGCTCGGAAAATGCAATTTATCCTAAGTCGCGTTTTCCCTCTTGTCGTTCCATATGGCGTGCTCATCTCGTTACAGAAACGAACAGAGTTACTTTAAAAGCAGAAGCATTTTATGCGCTTGTCATTTCTTACTTCGCTGTCGCTCTTATCAGATTTATTTTCCCGGTAATCTTATTTTTCCCTCGGATCTGCCATGGTCGCGATAAAATTTGCCCTCATTTGAAATGAAATCTCTCACGTTTCACCGTGACATTTGCATTAAATACGCTCGAAATGTATTCAAAGGTAAATAAAAATTGTCAAAGTTACAAGAAAGAAGAACAAACGGAATTAAACTACACGATAGACAAGATATTTGGAATTTCACCAGCACATCCCACGTGCTTACATTTTCCTAAATATAATTGGTGAATCGGGATCGATGGCCCTATCACGGCTCGTTAGCAGTAATATTTACAAATTATCCAACGATTGAATTAAACAGTTTGTTTAGAGCTGCTTTGAAATTCAATATCTACCAATTATCCCCCCATTAACTACTAGATTAGCATAATACTGCTTTATCGAACACCGAGGGGATTAAACCCTCATTAACACGACTATTTGCCAAATGGAGCGTACAAGCGCCGATAAATTCGGCAAATAAATACCTAATGAATTGTCCTTATAAGGACCGACCGTATTACTCTGCGATTAATATTAAAAACGTACATCGACACTTGTTCCGGCTTAAACGGCAATTGCAATAATTGCTGACTGTTAAATATGTAAATCGCCCTGCTAATTAAATCACGCCCAAATAATACCTTCAAAATAGACCAAAGAATAGTTTGTATTATTGCTGCAATAGAGAGTAGCCGAAATACAATTTATTCCCAACTGTATTACAGAATTTTTCCTCATAGGAAGGAAGATGAGGGTATTTATTTTCTGAAAATAAGTCGGAAGATATTAATCTTTTCATGTTTCTGCACTTTCACGATTTTAACACCCACATCTACCGAACTTTCAAATCACTGTTTGCTATTCTGATTCTGACTTTTGATTCACAATTAATATTAACGCTGTTATATGTATACAACTCAATATGTTGCAATCAGAATATTGGTATTTAGATTTCATGATACATGCTGCGATGTCATACGTATTATATGTATTCCGAGATCGCAAATTGGAATAAGAAGCAACTTGCGTCTACATATTATAGAACCAGAACCCTTAGATCGTGAACAAGACATTTCATGAAACCTAAATTTTGATATATCCATTGCAACATGTTTGCATGCCTTTTAATAGCGACTGAAATTAGCAGCAATTTGCTCCAACGTTGTACTTCATCAAAGCTATACCTACGATTTACAAAATTGCCATTTGAAACATAGCAGATTTCTCGAGAACCATTAACCTCATTCATAAATTCAGTCAATCACACGCTTTACAGTAGAATTATAAGTGTCTACATAATACAGTAAAACCTCGATAAATGCACAGATTTCGGTGGCAAAACAGTGCTCTTATCGAGTACCGGTGTCCATTCTGTGTTTACATTAGGGCTAGAGCCAAACGCGAGCTTAGAAAAAGACAGACAGTAGAAGGCATTGCTAATGCAACAATAAACTTGTATATTTATTAATTTTTCTAAATGCAACTTTTCCCAATATATTTTTGAGATTCTTCTGATTAAAATGATACCAAACACGATATAGTTTGAATTATGTAAATAGTAAGTAAATTTATTAAATATTAAGTAAATATTATTTAAACTATATCGTGTTTGGTATCATTTTAATCAGAAAAATCCCACAAATACGTCAGCAAAGGTTTAAAACAAATCGAAAATGAAAACGGCCGACCGTCCAATTAGTATTGTCTCACCGATGCATTCGAGTGGTATCATGTTACACTGCTCCCTCGTCGAGCGTCGACGTTCGCCAAGGGGGATCCTCCTATGTGGAGGGGATAATCATGATGCATTTATCGAGCGAAACTTCTGATGCCTTTATCGAGGTTTTACTGTATAAGGCATATGAAACATATGGGGTGTATGATGGACGCAGCGTTAAAGGGTCTCACTTTCAATTAGTGGTAGATAAGTGCAGATCCCGATTACCACTGGGAGATTTTTCTTAAATAATCATTTAAATATATCATTACCTCAGTGGATTCACCACCTCAGTTGCATTCACCTAAAAATGTTGATTCTACACGAAATTACCATACCAGTTAAAGCTAAAGAATGCAGGACAGTATTGTTCAAAGTATGTATACTCGTAATTTCAACCAGCCAGTCCTCCGTCGTTATACTTTCGGAATTGGCAACGATATAATCCGCTGTAGAATTTTTCCTGTCACGTAATAGATATATTACAAGTCTCTTGTTTCTGTTTTCATACGGAAATGCTTTCTGACTTGTATATTCAGCGGCTTTCAGACGATGCCCTCTCGCCGGGTCTCCATTACCGGAGCCGCGTAGCATTTTGCTGGCATTTACCAAATTAAGGAGGGTGCCTCACAAAAGAAAACGTTACTGAATGGCCGGCAGGATTGTAAGAGAGAGGGCAGAGTGGTTGGAACCGAATCAAGAAATAATACTACTCGAGTAATGATGCAACGACCCCCATGCAATCTGTAACAACCCCTGAGAAAACGAGCGACCCCTTTTAACCCTCCGCGGTGAGATCCATTTTAAGAAATTATGTTTGTATATTCGTACGACGGTGGTCCACATTTGGCAACGACAGGAATTATACTTTTTATTACTACAACTACCAATTCAAGGAAAACGAATGGTTTCAGGTTGCTTGAAGTGTACTCGAACTTATAGCGATGCACTTTCTAAGATATCTTGGAACTTGTGTCGCAATGGGAGATGATGAAATCGAACGTTTTACGCTTTTGTTTCCTTTCCTTGAAATTATGCGGAGTAATTTAAGGAACAGCGTGATCCAAATCATTTGTCAGTATCGATTTCTCGTTGCATTGAAAATTTGAAAATACCTAAAAGAATAAATTTGAAAAAAAAACTTTCTTCTGTTTCGGAGGAATTTCAAGCTTTAATGTTAAATATCTTCTAGGAAATATCCTTTCACGGAAATTTGGTTCTTTGACTTCTGAAATCAAGCACTGAAAATACAAAATAAAAAATCCGAGTTGTATAAAACGTGCGGTACAAATCGGGCACTTTACAATTCTGGAAACTCTGCTTTGCGATTAATCTAATTTCCCGGCTGTAATTGCATAGCTGCGTTCCATCGTGTTCATCAGTTCGCGTTTATCGAGCGGCAAGTTAGGAAATAAGCGTATAATACGCTATTAGCGGAGAATGATTACATCGAAGTTCGATAACTCATTCTTTAAAAGCTTTCGCCGGCCATAATTCATCTTACGATACGCCGCAATTGCTGTTTTCTCTACCTCCATTACTTCCGTCTTACTTCCTTCGAATCCGATAACAAAATTATTTTCAATCAGTCTACAAAGGTATTAAAAACACCTCGGCAATTCCTCGTTGGAATAATGGAACAAATATTCATCGGTTATCGAATATACCTGAAATTCTTTCACCGATTCAATTTTATCAGATTACGCATCCTCCATTAAAAGTGCTGCTATGGAAAACAATTTTACAAGCCAATTATACGTAATCGCATTTTACATTTTCCTCCTTCCTTTTGCCTTTTTCATTCGCCCGATTAACAAGATTAATCGTAGACGTTCTTAAAAGTTTAGCCGGTTTAATTTTCAGTGTTTGTTTCGCTTCCTTCGCCTCCTGTCTCGTGCCCCGAAGGTTTCAGTAAATTACCTTTCTGCAAATTGAAACGTTTAGCAAACGAAACCTGGTCATCCCCCTCGTATACGGAGAAACGATCCGGTACATAAACCTCCTATATATTTCGCTACTTGAGCTAAGAGTGCGTGCAAATAGCACGGGGGACGGTTATGGAAAGGAATATGAATGTGCTCGAGTATCATCCCGGCGAGATTGCACGGACACGCTTTGCGAGGAAAAAAATACTGGATTAGCGAAGTGTACGCGTTGTGATTCGAATTATCGCGGAAATATTCAGGCAAGAATTTTATTTGGATATAGTGTAAGAATAGTATTGGAACAAGTTCCAGAAGCTTCTGCATGACGTCCTTGTGTCGTCCACGAGGTCAGAACAATCGACGAGAACGATCGCTTTCAGTTTTGGAAAAAAGTTGATATTTTTCGGACAATCGCATGATACGAGTGCAAAGTTTTACATATTATTATGCTGACATACAACTTGAGAGAGATATTATGAATTATCTTAACGTTTTGCCGCTTAAGTGCTGGCATGATCCTTTAATTACTAAAGGCTTATACATATTTAGGATATTGTGTTTCTATACAAAGAACAGGGATAGGGATGTATAGACAGTGATGTAATGGTGTTACGTAGAATATCTGGGATAAATGAGAGGTAAGAGGTTATTCACTGGTCAGATTACTTAACCTTTTCAACTGTATGGACTGATATACGAATTTTGAGAGAATATTCGTGAGGGACGAAGGACGATTATAAGATAACGACATGGATTAAAGTCATTGGGGTGTATTAAATTTCATTGTTACCCATACACAAGTTAGAACGATACGTTTAACCTTTTCAACTCTACTAGCCCATGAATGGGACAGAAAGTAGCACTTGAAGTGAATGAAAGATTTAAAGATACGTTTTTAACGAGATGGTGAACCATGCGCTATCACTATTGTTATGTTATGTTTCCTTAGAAAAAATTTATAACAGCTTTAAAACGTAGAAGGAATCGGAATTAGACATAATTAAAGTATTTTAACTCTTTGCAGTTCGAATGAATCGACAATTTGATCGTTACTTAATTGAAGTTAATCTGATAATTTGATTATACAAGTTCTTCTTTCTTATCTATATTTCTTTTTATATACCTGGCTATTATTTTATTATATTTCTTTGCATTTTACAAGACGTAGATTGCCGTATCTTGTTCTCAGCTCATTGCACCGAATGTTGTAATTACTTCTTACGCCGAGTACCTCGCAATTAAGAGGTTAATAGGCTTCTCGATGTAAGTGGTTATTGAATGAGAGTCTATTAATTGGCTTTTCACTGCCGACGTTTATTCACCGCATTTACACTCTTGACTGCACGGCTAATAACCATTACTATATACAATGAGTGGAATTTTTAGACAGATAAATAATTTCAATAAGCTAGCTGATGTGATAATCTGCTAAACGAGACATTATATTCTTACTGTAATGATTCTATAATTATTAACACGTTCGCGAACAAGATTTAAATGAGCTGCAAAAATAGACAGACAAGTGTTACACTTCAAGCTTTCTCAAGATTCCGGCTTTTAAATACGCAGAGAAAACATAAAATAATATGCAAATATTCAATGAATCAGTTGGTCAGTACTTTAAGATGCATAATAATTAAGGATGTATAAAATTAAATGGATAATAATTAGCTTTATCATTTGGCATGACATGAATGTTATAGCATTTATGTCCTTCTATATTACAATGAAAATGAATGTTATAGCATTCATGTCCTTCTATATTACAATGAAAATGAATGTTATAGCATTCATGTCCTTCTATATTACAATGAAAATGAATGTTATAGCATTCACGTCCGCGAACGTGTTAAATCTATAACGAGCATCCAAAATGCGTTAATACGCTTTTCTAAGCGCAGTTTTATATTTCACTCGATATAGATAAATACTTGTCATCTATTTCAGCACCGTGCTTATACAGTTTCCAGAATATCGGATTAAAAGTTTAGTCTGGATACTAATAATTCGATTATCGTTAAAATGCCCCACCGTTGTGCGCTTTCAAAAATAGCTCGACATTATCTCATTTATCACAACATTATATGCCCCGTATAACGATAAAATAAAAATGATTTCCATAGAAGTATAACATAAACCGTGTCGTATTCCGTTAACAAGATAAATGAAGCGGAATGATGCCCCTATTCGAAAGAGGGTGCTCCGATAAACAGCTACAAAAGTGCACGTCAATTGAACGCATGTGTAGCCGGTAACGCATAAGGCCACGAATAAAGAGCAATCCATCACGAAAGGCAATTGAATGCAGTCAGCGTGACGATGATAATTATCATCGGGAAAGCCGGTATCGTGGTATCGGTGTAATAAATACGGAATATTTTGAAGCGAGGATTATCCGATGTTCGATGCCGTCGAAAAATTTAATCAATCGGTACGCCGTGCCGTCCCGTGTATAGTCTGCGCAGAATTTTAATCACAGGAATCATAAAAATCCGTTCCGCGGCACGTACACGGAGAACGACAGAGATAGGGATGAAAAGGGGTGGACAGAGAGAAAGAGGGAACTGGTGAAAAAAAATAGTAAGGGAGAGAGTGCAAGAAGAGGGAGGAAGCGAAATTACAGCGTAGGGAAGAGGAAGAGTGAAAAGTAGAGAGGGAGAAAGGGATGAAAGAGTGAAAAGTACAGAGAGAGTCAGATACGGAAAACGGAAAAGAGAGAAAGAGGATAAGAGGGAAAGGGAGGAAGAACCGTAGTATCCCGTTCTCGCACTTTGACGGGAGCAAAACGCAACTTTTGCCGAGGATTCCCATCGCGCGACTTTTTATTACGCGAATGGGCGGGTGAAAAAAGGGGTTACTACTTACATAGCACCGACGTATAGGGCGTCCCTCTTGCTGTCCAGGTACAGTGTCCTGTAGTACAGCATTCCGCAGCTGAATTCCCTCACGTGTTCTGAAAGGAAAAGTAAACAAAGAGATTAAATACCGCGTAGCGGAGGGTGAGCCACGAGAAAATTCATTTCTCGAGTAAGCGCTCGCTCGCGGGAATCCGCTATTCTCCGTGCTGCGCTTGACGGATCGTTAGATTTTCATTATGACTTTTATAATAACGCCCGCTTCTACACACACTTCTGTATTTCTCTTCTCCTCCTTCACTTCCGGCCTTGCCGACCAACGTGTAATCCTGCTCGAGTAAACACGGCACGTAACATCCTGACCGACTTTTCGTTTCATCGATCGCCGAGATTCGAGGAGATTATCAATTCCTAAATTAAATTGTTAGCTACCGAGAAATGGTATTACCGATAATATGGCAGCGGTGAAGCTGGGGCGATAAAAATGCGAAGTTTCAAACTGCTGGATCGAACACGAATCGTCATCAAATTTCGGAAGTTTTTCTTATTTCAGTTATGGCTTTGAGATTTTGGAAACGTTACAGAATTGTCGATCAAAAACGAAGTTACTGGAATTGAAAAGTAACATGTTACAAAATTTTGCGGTTTGCGTAAGGGAATTGATATCAGGATGGTAAAACTACAGTAAATCCTCGATAAAGGCATCATGAGTTTCCCTTGATAAATGCATCAGGACTATCCCCTCCACATAGGGGGATTCCATTTGGCGAACCTCGACGATCGACGAGGAAGCAGTGTGACATGATACCACCCGAATGTATCGGTGAGGCAATATTAATTGGATGGTCAGCTGTTTTCATTTTCGATTTTTTTTAAACCTTTGCTGACGTATTTGTGGGATTTTTCTGATTAAAATGATACCAAACACGATATAGTTTGAATTATATTTACTTAATATTTAACACTAGAACTACCGGCGGTAAATCTGTTATATTTAGATATATTAAGTAAGTACTTTGAAAAAAGGGGAATTCAGAGGTGGAAAAGATGATCCATTCGGTAATTTATGTTTTATTTTTGGAAAAAATTGTGCACCAGTCATTTTGACTGGTTTGGTAGTTCTAGTGTTAATAAATGTACTTACTATTTACATAATTCAAACTATATCATGTTGGGTATCATTTTAATCAGAAGAATCTCAACAATACATTGGGAAAAGTTACATTTAGAAAAATTAATAAATAAACAAGTTTATTGTTGCATTAGCAATATCTCGCCGATACTTCCCAGCAGCTCACTTTGTTTGCTTGCTCTCTCTGTCTCTTCTACTGCCTGTCTTTTTCTAAGCTCGCGCTTGGCTCGAGCCCCAATGTAAACACAGATTCGACACCGGTACAAGATAAGAGCACTTTTGCCCCCGAAATCTGTGCATTTATCGAGGTTTTACTGTATATAGAAAGTAGAATCGCGGTGATTTAGAATCAATGTAAAATTGTATGTCCTACACGAAATGACAAAAGTATTTAAAGTCAAGGTGTAGAAAAGAAAGTAGTGATATATCTTCGAACTTGATCACAGGAATATTTCACTTTTCCACATCATCAGAACTGTGTTCCGTTCGCATTTCACTAAACGTTTTACATTTCAGTGCTAGGTGACAATAATAACAATTTACCTTATTCCATTTAAATTAATCGAATCTTAAAAAACGCGTGAATGCTGTTTAAGCACAGTGAAAAGTCAAATTCCACGGGAACTCTAGCAATTCGCGGAGAAGTTAAAAAATTGGATTTGCCTACTTATTCCCAGGACTTTATAAAGAAAAATATCCGAAGAATGCGCGCGCGGGGTTGCGGCGCTATTTTTCAACACATTAAGTCAAGCCGGCAATCATTTAGAAGTACGCGTCGAGACGCACCGCGGGATTCATGAACGGGGGTGAAAGACGAAGGGGTTGGAACACGCGCCACCATCCACCGGCACGCTCGTCTCTCTTAACTTCGCCATTTCTTTCCCACCTTTCCTCTACTTTTTTTCCCCTCTATCTCGCCGGCCGACACTGATCTGCTTAACATATGAAAGAAAGCCGCCCTTTTCTAAATATACTCGTTCCACTCTAGACTAACAGAGCGCGAACAATACTATATTTTATACGGTATCAGGAGGGTCTGACGTCGAATGAAAGGGGTTTCTGCCGGAGGCAAACGTACGGGCTCTCTTTTCTCTTTCTCTCCCATGCTTACGATTCAACGAGGTCTCCTCTTTCTCTTGCGCTCTGTTGATCTCTCCTTCGCATTTTGTCTCCTGCTCTTTTTACAATGTCTTTTTCTCTTCTACCGTCTTCATCTCTCTGTTTCCCTTACTCTGTCGTACTTCTTGGTCTCTCTGAAACACTATCTTTCTCCTCCTAGTTCTCACCCTCTTCCATTCTTCCTCTCCGTCTCGCATATAAGATTCAACATACAGTCATCTCACCCTTTCCTCCACCCTTTGATACAGCCACATGAATGAATGCAAAACCCAGATCTCTCTTTATCTCCACGAAATGGCAACGAAACGCGACAGCCCCTTTAATGCGGGGGTTATTCGAACCGATTCGATGGCAATAGCTCGTTAGATCAGCGTAGATAGACCACAACTAGGCACTCGGTCCCGGAGGGATCGGAAATTTATATTCACTCGCAAATATGACGTTCGGCCGGTTCGTTCATTTTTCCGACTCGTCGATGCGGCGAGCTCGCACGGAGAATGGCTAGAGACCGAGAACGCTCGCGTCGCTCTCGTACTGCACGTTATTCTGATTTTATTACTGCAATAAAATCGTATCGCGTCGTATGCATGGAAGATGATGCCAGCACCTGCCGCACGTTGAACGAGTTGATATAACTGCGGCACCGTTCGTTTGAATGCGTCTATTTTCGACGCGCTGTAAAATTGTCAGCATTTGCGATCGTAGTTCGCTACCGTTCTTGCTAAACTTATATTTCTCGTATTTCCGATTTTCCGTCTGGAAGGGAAATTTCTTTAATTTCCTTTTGCGTTGCATTTGGGAATTATTTGAACGTTGGTGAACGTGGTATGAAGGAGTATGGTGTAGGGTAGTATCGAATGGGGTGTTAAACAGTATTTACTATGCACTATATAATAATACGCAACGTGGAGTAGAATATCGTATATACTGGCAGTATGTAGTGCATATAGTCTTCTATGATACAATAAAGTATACCACAATCGGTTTGCTTTTGCTTTCAGTGATAGAAAGAACGTGATTTTTAATTGTTTAAATGTGTTGGAGAGCTGAATCTGGCGCGAAAGGACTAAAGAAGCAAGGCATTGGAATATTGTATAATGCTGGAACGGTAAGAAGGCAGCTGAGACGGAAAGGGAGATTGCTCTCGTACCGCCTATCCCCGACATGTCGGACCTAGAAAACTGAGATGGATGAATGACAACCGAAAATAAAACACTACTTTCGTCGTTCACATGACAACGCAACGAATGGCGGGTCTCTCTTGCCAATAGCGCGTCAAAATCGAAAATGCGTGAGGGAGAGGGATGTACCTATCCGTCGGGCGAATCAGAGCAAATTACCCCTCAGCTGCCTTCTTACCGTTCCAGCATTATAGTAAATCTTATCAGTCTTATCTGTGATATTTTTGTTATAACGATCAATAATTCTTCTATTCCATGTTTCCTTATGTTAGTCATCAAATATATTTAAATACGTTTTTACATGTGTAATATAGAAGTGTATTCTTTATTTATCTTCTCACGCTGTTCTATATACGGACTTCTACAAAATGTTCCATCGATTTTAACCCTTTTCGATATTACCGATGACTATAATCGGCCGCTACCTGAGACTCGCTGGGTACTATCAGTGTCTATAATCACTCGTCAAAATTTCAAAGGAAGAATTAATTATTACATCATATTTTGCAATTAGATATTGTTTAAATATCATAAGTTTTTATTTTTCATGTATTATATGCATTGCAACTTCAATAAAGAATTAATTTGGGATTGCTCCGTATCGTGTTAGCACACTCGCGGAAAAGCACTACGTAGGAAAAGGGTTAAATGGTAGACGTTTCCTATATTTTAACAACTAGGAAAAGAAGTTATCGATAAATGTTATCAACGAAAAGTCTGTTGACTGGTTTCCGCAGAGTAGCACGTTGATTTTCGAATTATAAAGAATTTTCTAAGAATTCTTTTTCATAAAATATCCGAATAAATATGAACTCTGATTGTAAAATAATACGAAAGCGTTTTATCGCTTGCACTTTTACAGGACGAGTAAAAAAGCTCCGCACGTAATAAAAATCGCCAGTCACCAAATATTTGTGATACCGAGAAGAGCTTTTACTGACGACCATTGAACTTGCGAATCTCTCGCAACACGTAATATTGCGTTTGCGTTTGTACAAATATTTTCTGCACGAACTTCAAAACCTTCCAAATATCCTTTCGCGATCAAAACTGCAATAACAATTTATCTTGAAGCAAATAAACATAACTTTCGATGTAGTTACACGGACACATTCGTCCACCGGTTGTTTATTTTTTACGTTTCAATGACTACGATCTGGACGCGATTACTTGCCGTAAATTGCTTTTAAAGAAAGTCGTTAAAAAAAGGTCCTTTAAACTTCGAACACCGATACGATCTGCTACTTGGGAGTTGTTAACGCGATGAGATAACACCTAACGACTTTGAGACCGGAAGCCATCCATTAGAATTTCGTGGTTCCGGCAGTCGGTTAATTCGCTTAAACTGTATTTCTTAATTAACGAAGTCGAAGCCACGATTTCGCACATTTTTATCGTACTCTCTGTAAGATCTATAATTATATTCGTTTGGCTTAAAAGAAGGGCTGTAATAACGCACGGTTTGTAGATAGTATCTTAAGAAAATCGATACGTTACTGTTTCTTTTTAGTTGTAATCAATTTAAATAATGTTTTGTTACAACGGAAAGGACGAATTAACACGGTATGCGTTATAGTTGATGTTCTCGATAAGAACACTGCGTGACGCGTGAATTTGAACTCCGCTATTGTATTTATTCTACGATCAATGATCGGACCGGTTCGTTATTATTTCTTTGCATGTGAGTTACTTGGATTCCAAGTGAAAAAATATATATGCAAATTGGAGATCAGATTAAGTTTCAGCGAATAGTATTACATGAAGTGTACTTTTATTTCCTTGGATATAAAAGAATGCTTTTATATTAACGGGTAAAAACTTCCTGCTTTCCGAGGTATAATGAGGTTTAATTTGTTTTTGAGTATTCTCTTGCATAGAGATAACTAAGCAGAATATTTTATGCGCTAACGGCGAACAGAATATTAATACCTTCCCAACAGATAAAAACGACTTAAAACTTTACTTCGTAAAAATAAAATTTGAATTTAATAAAGTTTGAATTTACTATGACCCGTTTCAAACTAACGTTTTGCGTTTATTATTACACTTTGTAATAAATTTCTACATTAATGATTCTCACATCACGTTAAAACATATTTTATCCGAAAATTCAATGATCTAAAACGAGAGTTTTCAATCTCCCTTGGGACTGAGGCCCTTCACAGCTCAATCAACTTAAAAAAAATATATATTTGTCATAATCCTTTTAACCTGCAAATATCCCCCGTACTAGAAGTTTCGACAATTTTTAACCAAAAAATTAAACACTCAATTTTAATTACAAAAATAAATTATCAATAATGCAACAACGATCATCGTCGCAGCCGGTACACTTTCTAATATCCAGACCGTCTGTTGAAGACTCATCGGCCATTACGCATCTTCAATTGACACTCCATGGTGATGCATCATTTGTGTCCATAATTATGAAAGTGGTCTAAGTCAAAATTTAAAAAAAATGAATTTATCAGTTATTTCACACCACATTATTTTAAAATAAATTAATTCAATGTAATTTTCCCGATATTGTCAAAAATAAATCATTAGATAATTGTTGTTATTTCAACATTATATGGAATTCATTTAGTTTTATTTTGAAAGTGCATTAATTCAGTTGGGCTCTTCCGAAGTAATTATCGCGGAAAAATAATTTATATATTTTACCACTATGTCAACCAATAGCGGTTCAGGTAAGTTAATGACAACGTACTTATTATGCGAATATGTTAATTATTCGGATATAAAGAAAAAAAATATACGGAAATATTAAATTACTTCCATTATACACCACTACTAGACCAGTCACGGAAGAAAAACATAAGGATATGATGTGTTTACTACCCTACATCCCTCCAGTCTTTCAGGAACATTTTAAGAATCTCAATACTCTTAATGATAAAAGCCTAAAATGTTAAAAATGGATTACTTTTCAAAAATAATTAATAAATGTTCATGAATTATTTCATTAAAATTATTGTTTCTAATAGAACTCGTCGTTCCTTTATTGCTTTAAGTCATTTATAGGGCATTCAGTTAATTTTGAAAATGGTCGAAGTCAATTCAAACTTTAAAAACAACATTTTCGTATGAGATTCGCACAAAATTTCACATTCATAATAAATTTTCATCAATCAAGACTAATAAAATTCTAAATTAAAATGTTGCATAATATAAAAATATTTTTGAACTTATTCAAATGTAATCCATTAAATATCTCGAAACAAGAAATATATGGCTTAGACCACTTTCATAATTATGGGCACATTTAATTATCGTTTCTCTACGCTTAGAGAAACATCAAAATCGCGATTCATCAGCATTTGATAATAAATCGCTGTAATGGCTTTCATCGCAGACCGTAAATTCGTTGGTGCCCGTTTGACTTTTACCTTCGTTAACGGGCGCACCTGGTGTTTCAATGCATACTCGATGGAGCGAAAATGTGCGACCTGTTGTTCAGGTTTACAGGCAGAACACTTTACGAACACAGAACAGTCATTACTTGTTATCGCGATGGGATTCGAGTACTTTCCGCTCTAATTACAGGCAGGCCCTCCCCCATGCTTTTCATTTGAAACGATTTTCCGCGTTTCCTTTCCGCGGAAAGGACCGGAATAATGAATTCGATTTCAGTTACATCGGAATTGTACTAATTGGAAGTATTTGCACGGTCTTAAATGAAACTGCATTCCTCCTTTATAGTGACTTTACCATATTTATTTAGCACACCGCGATGTCGTCTTATTGGTTTGCGAATAAACAGGCAATTAATTCTCTAGAATATTTGAAATGTTTCGCTTGAGAACAAAAAGTAAACTGATTGAAAGGAATGTATAGAATCGCATTAACTGGTGTGCGATAATGAAACACGAATTGGTAAGATGTTGGTTAAACAGTAAATCCGCGAATATCCATGGTTTAACGAGTATTCACGCATTATTGTACTTACGGAAACGTGAAAATTGGTCATTTCTCGTTTCCTTTTTTAAACTCCGACGGCGAGACCGTTAAAAGCAACCATATAACAGAGTTTTAATGAAAAATGATGGTTATTAGCAACGAAATGTAGGTCATGTTCCCTCTAGCTTGTATAACAGCCAGCAATATTACATTTAATATCTGAAAAGCGGTGTAAATTTCAATGTACAACGATCCACCGTGCAAATCTGCTTCGCGTTTACCGTAGCTTCGCGTTCCAGTTCTCTCTCTCTCCCTTTCCCGATTTCTCTGTCTCCCTTTCTGCAACACATGCATCGCCAACGCGTCCAGAACATTTTCGAGGAAGGCTTCCACCGCAACTTGTCAAATATTCCCCGTGCATTCCCACGATTCGCGTCCGGGAAATCGAGTTTTTGCTTTTGAAACGTCATTAAGTCTCTGCTGATGCGCAAATACGAATGACGTAAAACTGCGAAATTATTCCGGTAATTCCAATTCCGTATTCCCTATTCAGGATTTTGTTAATTTACTCCAGATTCTAGTGTTTCGAGTTTCCCCGTGAATCTGCATTTGGCGTATTAACGATACAGGCGAGCACAGCCGAAAGTGGTGCATTAAATGAATGATACAATAATCGAGATAAAATGTGTTATAAATAAAATAATTCGAGCCTCCGGCCACGTTATACCATTAAAAATACGTTAAATATGGATTGAGTTATTTCGTTCGGCAAATAAATAACAAGTGGGAAAAAAGACAGAGATACTGCGCGTGACAAATGCGATATTTACTTTGGCCATGATTTCATTACCACGCTCATCAGCTGATTATTCACTGTGCATTACAATGCTACTGATCAGAGTTGGGGGGATATTTTTTAATTTAACGGCAAGTGCGGGCAGTTGTAGCTTATAGCAGACAGATTCCGACAGTTGTTCCTGGTGTATTCGGTATTCTAGATACACTGAATTCTTACAATTTTGGGCTTAATTTATATTCTAAATGGATGTGTGCGTCGGAGTGGGGGACGACTACCTAGGTCTCGCTAGACGTGTTCCTCCGATGCTCGTAATTGGTCAAGTTTAATTAGTAATGTGGGGTGATGCCCTACGCAGGTAAATCTATATTATACCTCGCAAAACTATAGAAGTCCTCTGGCCAGTGGTTTGTTCTGATTCCCCTGATGGAGAGAGACATCTCTCGCTCCGACGTCATTTTCGAAACTACCGCGTTATTGGCCAAAAGAGCCGCACATTCCTTGCGTCGTCGTGTGAATGATGAAAGGAGTGTTTTCTTTTCGGTTGTTATTCGTCGATCTTAGGCTTCTAGGACCGACATGGTGGGGATAGGCGGTGCGAACGACACTCTCTCCTTACCCCGTGCCTCATACCGCAGACTACTCTATTTTTGCGAGGTATAGGCACCCCGTGTCATGAAGTTTCTCATTTTCTCAATGTCCACGGCTTTTGAATTGACTTTACTTAAACAGCATTGCAGCATAACTATTAAAATAGAATTCTTAGAACTTTCTGAACTTCGTGATACGGTCGCCACAAATGAAATAATAATTTCTTACAATAACCTAACGAACAGTAATTCTTTACTTCTGCTAAAATTTAAAAACGTGAAAGGTACAATGGAATAATCGAAACGGAGCGTTATGATAAGGGTGGGTGTGGAGATAGAGGATCTGGGAGAGTTTATCTGTGTAATATAATATGTATATATTATAACCTTAGTGGCTCCGAATACATCTCTAAAACTTAATACTAATTAAAGTTGGGCTGCAAATCAATAACAAATGAGAAACTATCATTTTATAGCCATACAATGTAACCATCCCCCTTTGGGATTACTAAGAACAACAAAAACATGAGCATAAATAAAATAATGGAAATTACAACAATTAAAATAATGTACCATTAAAAATATGTACTATCAAAATAATGCAAAATAACAGTATCCCAATCGAAGTAATTACAAATACGATAACATAATCTTCGTAACAGGAAATGCAAGAAGCAGTCGTATTAAACTACGGGAGAGAAAAGTCCGGATTACGACTGTTGAAATAATTCTCCGTCGAATCAAATTGAAGTCTATTCCGTTATACGAGAGCAGAGCGGAGAGGAGAAGGGAGATGGCAAATGGGGGATGACGGTGGTATTTGTAAGTTTTATTTCCACCTCCAAAATGGTTTTTCGGGACACCTCATTTCTTCGGGAATTGTTTCGAAACGAGCAAGCCCCCGGGCACACTTCGGATTTCATAAATCGATCGGCACGCATACTTAGGCGAAATCGCACGGCACACACGCGATATTCCAGACGACAGAAGTCATTGCGTGCGGATTACGGATCGCTCGATGGGATTAAAACCGACGTGCCGATGCTTTCCGAAGCACTTTTTTTTCAGCAAATCGGGATTAATAAAAGATCGGCTTATTTTTCACGCTGGTTACTGCAATTTATACAGATTTGAATTTAAATTTCCACGAGAATCGCTTTCGCCTGTTTCTTTCCATATTTCATGTGCTCCCCGCAGTCGGGGTTATTTATGTTGAGTGATAATACCGAGCGCGCGGTTTCGCGTGGAAGGATTCGGCCGCGTGACTTTTGAACGATTAATGCCATGAGTTAGTTTTTCAAATGAAGATTGCGTTCTGGTAATTTCCGCGTTTCTGGTATCTGCGTTGAGGTGAAAGTACGTGAGTTCGTTCTAGTAAAGTGACAGCATATAAAAATGCATGCTTTTACTCGATGGAATGCAAAAATTGTTGCAGTTTGTCAATTCATTGGTATAAAGGAATGCAACAGGCTATGAAGGGTTCGAAGATAAAGCCTCGGAATTGAAATCAGTGGGCCGGATTTCAAATACCTCGTCAACTCTGAGAAATTTTTCCTACATTCGTACTTAACGTCATAGAGCCTAGATGGTTCGGAACATATCTAAAACAGTACCTCCTAGACGAGATGACCCTACAGCTCACTTAACACCTGGACTGCGGGTAAATTTCGCCGCCAACTTACGCGTGCAGCGGGCGTTTTCTCGTGAACCGTGCGGGAGTTTGGTCATTCAGTAAAATCGCAGTAAATCGGAAACTACTTTGTTTTTATCAACGACAATTTTTTATTTTACACTTAAATATACACTCTATGATTAATTTACCAAAAAAACAACATTTTTATGAAGTCACAAAAATAGTCGTTTTTTAAAGTTTTCCCGCTATCCACTACAAATCTACTAAATACGTATTTTTACGTGACCCACGCTCCAGTGGCAGACTGCGAAAAACGTAAAAGTACGTTGCCCGCAGTCCAAGTGTTAAAGTTAAACAAAAGAGAGGAAGAGAAGATTGCAAAACAAATCACCAGCCAATATTAAAATCCTCCACTCATATTAAAGTACTGCATTATCTTTTTTAATTGATCGTCCAATTTACTTAATCGTCTACAATTATTATCGCTAAGTCAATATTAGGAGAAAAACGTTCACGTAAACCTTCAGGACAGTATACACATTTCTCCCCCAGCTGAAGAACCGTACTATATTCTCTCCCACCTTTCAATTTGACCAAAACCGTAAAACATAAACGGATAAAAGTATCTCTCCAGAAGGCATAAATTATCCTTCCGAGCGGAGCCTAATCTTTTTATTACACCAAAGTATCCGCGAAAAATAATACCGAAAGAATGCCCACTCGGAGATAAGAGCGCGAAAGCCTTGTAAACGACCTCGTCGCACCAGGACGCTTCCACGCAAGTTTCCTAGATCCACGTTAAGCCCTGGCCAACGTGGATGGCGACGTCGACGAGTATTCGGGATACCGGGCCTACGTGTGAGTATGGATGTTTACGTGTGGATATGGATGTATACGTGTAAACGCATACTGTTCTCCTATCTGCTCTCACGAGTACGTGTTTATGCGCTACGCCTTATCGGCGCGTAGATGAATCTCGAGCGACACGCGCGGTAAGAATAGCTCCGATTCAATCTGTCTCGAGCAACCTTTCGAGCGCTGAGTTACGATATTGTTTTCCTTACATTTTAGTATTTAACATAGTGCATTTTGATTATTATGAGAGAAATTTAGTTATTTCATCAGGTGTGAGTACATTTTTTCATTTAACACATTGACAGCCGGTCCCGCGAAAACGTGGTTTTGTAATCCACCATGAAATGAGACACTGTATTTTTTTCTATAATTATAAATTAAAAATTTCTGTTTTTAATTACCGTTAAATTGTATATGACGAATATGCAAATAAAATGTTCTATTTTACGAAAATATACAATTGTGAGGAGGATGAGGGGTTTAACTTTCAAAAAAAATTATAATATAAGATAAGAGTTTATTAAGATTGCTTAGTATACTTTCTCGATGGTCTTTCTCTTTCTACGCTTTCTTTCATACTGCCGATCGCTCTTCATCCGCTCGTTCGCCTCCGTCGCAAATCTCGCACACATCATTCACACACTCTCAATGTCACGCACATAATCTCTACCACCTAAGTCGCAGTCATTCGATTCTTCTGTTTCATCTATCACCACATGCATACTCTCATACACACCACATGCATTCTCACACCTATAATTTCTTACAATTCGGCCATCCTGACCTAGTTCGGATCCCGAACTTACATTTCATACGCTTTCGATATAGCTTACGTTTCACGCCAGGGCCGCATATTATCAGCGGTCCACGTTCCTTGATATGGTCTATGTTCCGCATTATATTCATCTAGAGATCTAAGTATATATCTATCATTACGTAGAACTTTAATAATCTTATACGGTCCTTTCATGTAAGGAATTAGTTTCCGAGATGTTCCTGCTTTATTTTCGAAATTTCTGACCATTACATACTCTCCTTCTTCGTATTTAAGCGGTGCTTTATGATGTGCATCAAAGTAATTTTTATTGTAAATTTGGGCACGTTCTATATTTTTTGCTGCTTCGGTTCTGATTGATACCATATTGCGCTCTTCATTATTTATATTGTCTTCTAAAAATTCAGCAATTCCATCAACTATTTGTCCACGCTGCTTTATGCCAAATAGCAAATTACTAGGTGTTTCATTCGTGCTTTTGTTAATAGTATTATTTAACGCATATTCTACATCAGTCAAAACTCTATACCACTGTTTATTTTTATTGCTGTCTACTAACTTCCCTAACATCGGTCCTAATATACGATTGACTCTTTCAACCTGTCCATTCGCTCTTGGTGTTGCTGTCGCTACTAGTACATGTTCTATGTTACATTGTTTTAGAAACTCTTTAAACTCTGTTGACGTGAAGCACGTTCCTCTATCCGATATAATTATCTTTGGCCTACTATAATTATGAAAATATTGTTTTAGATAATCTATCGCTTCCTTACTAGTTGTACTCTTAACTGCATATAATTTAATAAATTTTGTAAAACCATCAACTGCCAATAAAATATACTGTTTCGATAAACATTTTTTATCTACGGGTCCGTAATGATCGATATGTAGGTGTGTAAAAGGTTTATCTCCTTTTGGTATACTATGAAGATTTCCCTCACCTTTCCCAGTTTTTGGTGAATAAGCAATGCATGTTAAACAATTTGTAATATAACTTTTTACCTTATTATGTAATTGGGGTATAAAATAATTTTGAGATATTAAATTACAAGTCTTTTCCGCACCTACATGTCCGAACTCATCATGATATTTATGCATGATTTGACTGATCATACATTCTGGAACATAAAATAACAATTTATCTCCTGACTTTCTATACACTATGCCGCTACGCATTTCATACAAACTGTCCTCCGTTCTCTCTAGCTTACATTGTATCTCTTTAATCTTACTATCTTTTCCTTGTGTCAGTGCCAAGTTTGTTTCTAGTGTATTCGCTTCAATAACGAGAATATTTTGCATTCTACTAAATGCATCCACGTGCTTCATTCGGACACCCGGACGGTGTTCGGTAGTATAATCATACGCCATTAACTCTATCGCCCATCTTTCAATTCTGGGATTCACATGTCTCTTATCTAATGTTAACTTTAATGCGTTACAATCAGTGATAATCTTAAATTTAATTCCATATAGATAGATTCTAAATCTTTTGAGTGCATATATAATGGCTAGCATTTCTAATTCAAAGCTATGATATTTACTTTCCGATTCTGAAGTGCGTTTAGAAAAATAGAACACTGGGTGTAATTTATTGTCATTCTTTCGTTGTAACAAGACTGCACCAAAGCCTATCGCGCTGGCATCCGTATGTAATTCAGTCTCATCATTAGGACTATAAATAGCTAAAACAGGTGCTTCAATTAATTTTGATTTAAGATCTGTAAATGCTTTAAATTCTACTTCTCCGAAACTGAATTCAACATCTTTCCTTAAAAGCCTATAAAGTGGGGCTGATATTGTTGCAAAACCTTCTACAAATTTCCGAAAATAGGACGCCAATCCGATAAAACTCTGCACTTCTTTATAATTTCGTGGTACAGGATAATCTTTCACTGTGGCTATTCCACTGTCAATAGGTCTGACGGTATTTTCTTTAATTAAATAGCCTAAATACTCTATTTCCTTAGCAAGAAAACTACATTTATCTATCCTTAATTCTAGTTTATTCTGAACTAATAATCTAAATACTTGACGCAATACAACGAAATGCTCTTCCACGGACTCTGTTGCTATCAAAAAGTCATCTACATATGCCAATACATGTCCCGCTCTTATCGGTCCTTCCAATACTTTGTTTACAAAGCGAGAAAATTTCGCGGTAGCAGTCTTTAGCCCGAATGGCATACCTAAATATTCGTATTGCCCTATTGGTGTAATGAAAGCTGTGTATTTAACTGCAGAATCATCTACTCGAATTTGATGAAATCCATCTTTCAAATCTAATTTAGAATAATATTTTTTCCCGTGCAAAGCCGTAATATGATCCTCAATTACAGGCAGGGGGTAATTGTCTCGTACAATGTATTTGTTTAATACTCTGAAATCAACACACAAGCGCATTTCGCCATTCTTTTTGTGTACTAAAACTATTGGAGACGCATATTCAGATTCGCTGGCTCTTATAATATTCCTGTCTAATAATTTATCAATTATCTTCTGCAATTTTTCTTTTTCATTAAATGAAAGTCTTCTGGGTGTGAAATGAAAAGGTACGTGCTCTCGTAAATTAAGTGTTAATTTCATTTTAACTACAGGTTCTTCCGGATAAACCGCATTTATGTATTCTGTTTGAAAAATATTTCGCAACTCTAGTTTATTAGTATTATCTACTTCTGAATTAATCCTCAGTGAATCTACGTCTGTCTCTATCTTTTGATTATTTGTTTCAATGTTCATAATTTCACGTATAGCACTTTTTAAAACTGTTATTCCTTCCGGTTCTGTTAGTTTAAAATCAAGGTCTTTCATTCTATCACGACCCAAGATGACGTGACACCGCATTGTTTTGTCTGGGACCACATACAATGTTACATCGGTTCTTTTCATCTTTCCCGCTACAATGTTTACAGTCACGGTTCCAAGTATTTCTAAAGCGGATTCGTTTATTCCTGTGAACGTCTGCTCGTTATTTTTTACCATCTTTACCAAATGCTCAGGAATAAGCGATTTTTTAATAAAACTTATAGGGCTAGCTGAATCTAACTGTGTTTCTAACTCTAATACTAAACTAATATTATCGCTACATACCTCATACATAATTTTTCGTAGATACTCATCATCATTCGTAAGCTCATTCGATACAATAGATATTTGTCCATTCGGCCTTCTTTGTTGTTCCCTTTTTATAGGACACTCCCTTACCTGATGCCCTAATTCACCACACACAAAGCATGCACCCTTCTCTCTCTTCGGTTTCGCACAACGTGTTGCAATGTGGCCCGTCTCGCCACAATTATAACAGTACGATGCTTTCCACTGTCCTGGTGCTGGCTTGCGTTGTTGCTCGTACATTGTCGGTTTTCCTCTCTCATTCCCATATTGACGTAATCGTCCATCCTTCCTTACTTCCGGCTTAACTTGTGGACGTAGCGTTATCTCCTCCATGCCTTGTAAAAGATCCTCTTCAGTTTCAAATCTTTGTAGCCGAACTTGATTTCTCAAGTTATCGTCAGGAATCCCACGTATCAAATAGCTCACCATTTCGTTCGGGTTTATCGGCACTTGGTTCGCTAATATTACTTTCTCGTGGTAATAGTCCTCAAACGATTCATTTGGTTGCCATAATCGATTTTCAAACTTCTCCCTTCTAACGAGACAGTCAACTTCTCTTCCATACAATCTCTTCATGCTCCGTAGTAGCTCTTCAATTGGGCAAATAAAATTGTTTGGATTTGTATGGAACCATCGATGCGCCTTACCCTTTAGCTTTCCCGTGATCATCACTCTGGTTTCATCATCACTTAAATTATAAGTTCTCTTCAGCATCCATACGTGATTTTCCCAAGCCCTGAATTCTTCATGGTTTCCATCGAAGTCTGTTAGTAAATTAAATATGTTACTAAGAGTTAACTGCCGTCCTGAATTTCTTCCTGTCGGATTTGCACCTGCACCATCGTCCACTACGCTCGTGTTTGTCAAACGTAATCTTTCCATCTCTTCTTTCGCAAATTGCAATTCACGCCGTAGTAATGCAGCTTCCCGTGCAGCCATATCCGCTTCGCGTCTAAGCATTTCTATTTCTCTTTCGTCACTCGGTCCCTGAACATCATCGGTTTGCAATGCCGAATTTTCCATCCACTTTCCCGATGGATCAGCATCTACCAACCTATTTATTAATTCCGCCTTCTTTCCACTCATGGGCAAATTCATTTGTCGCAGCACTTCCCTAAGTGTTGCCACGGTAAAAACGCTCGGCTCTTTAGTTAATCCGGTTGCCTGTTCCATTTTAATTCACGAAAAAGAACTAGCACTTACAATTATTTCGTTTACACTCACACTTTCAAGATTTTTAAAATTATGCTTGCTTTTCTTACACTTTCACTATTCTTATCCTTGTATTTTTACTTTCGCGATTCTCAATCCCACTTCTGATTTTTGTGAGGAGGATGAGGGGTTTAACTTTCAAAAAAAATTATAATATAAGATAAGAGTTTATTAAGATTGCTTAGTATACTTTCTCGATGGTCTTTCTCTTTCTACGCTTTCTTTCATACTGCCGATCGCTCTTCATCCGCTCGTTCGCCTCCGTCGCAAATCTCGCACACATCATTCACACACTCTCAATGTCACGCACATAATCTCTACCACCTAAGTCGCAGTCATTCGATTCTTCTGTTTCATCTATCACCACATGCATACTCTCATACACACCACATGCATTCTCACACCTATAATTTCTTACACAATGTTTTAAATGTTTTTTTGGCTATTTAGTGATCAGAAACAATCGAATAAGGCCGGCGTTTGGGATTTAAGTGGCCGATATGTTGCCGGCGCTCAGGCTTTGAATGTCTCTTAGGTCGCCGGCTGTCAATGTGTTAAGATGCCCAATTAGGAATTGTTAGTGAGTTTAGTTACTCAAATTTTAATAAGGTGGTGCGTTTGGAGTATTTTGGGAGAAATTTAGTTATTTCAACAGATGTGAGTACATTTTTTAATTCAAGGTGCACAATTAGGAATTGTTAGTGAGCTTAGTTACTCAAATTCTAGCAACGTGGTGCGTTTTGAGTACTGTGGGAGAAGTTTAGTTATTTCAACAGGTGTAGGGGATTTTTTTAATTCAAGGTGCGCAGTTCGGACTGTTAGTAAATTTAGTTACTGAAATTTTAATAACATGGCGCGTTCACATTAATGATGGAGAAATTTAGTTACAATATTTCAGCAGATGTGGAGAATTTTTTTAATTCAGGGTGTGCGATTAGTGATTTCTAGCAAGTTTTGTAAAGGGGAGGGAAGAACTCCGATTCAATCGTTCCCGCGCAGTTTTAGAAGCCCTTGATTTTTATAGGAGTAACTTAGCTGTTTTAGTGGATGCGAGAGATTTGTTCAATTAATAACGAAAAGAAATTGTCGAAGATTTGGATTGAAGATTCGTTATTGTTACTAGTAACGTTTACAGATCTGTAATTTGAACTGTATCGTTTAACATTTAGACCGGGAATTACGGTGTTATTTAAATACAACATTGTTGTTTGCAACTGTTGAATAGATTTATTATACATTACCGTTTTTATTAATTATTTAAATAGAAAGAGCGTTATTACTGATTATCCAAAACTGCAAAAAGTAACGAGATACTGGGTGCTGCAAGAATTTCGTTAAGTACCTCAACGAGTTGTGTAATCAAACATTTTAGAGTCCAACAATTTCGCAAAGTTACTTGGCAAAAAATAACAATACCCAGTCAAATAATTAACTAGGTCTAGAACAACCCACTTTTAAATACTCTTTGTTTTTATAACAAATTTGCATGTTGCTCATTACTGTAAAATTGCGCCTCAGGGCTATAATTCTGAAAACTTTTTCCAATTTTTTTCTTCCTCGCTCTTCTCTTACCCGGGTAATAGTAATAATACAAAGTTCAGTATGCAATAACACGTTTATTACAAAAAATAGTTCCCTCTAGAAGGAAAAATAGAGATTACTTCAAAACTCATAAAATTAATTTAAGTAACAACCACACTGTTCCTCTCGGTTTTCCATTTCATTAAAAGATATTTTTAAAAAGTTTGAAAGGAAGCCGACAGTTATAAAACACAGGCTTCTGCATGTAAATAGGAATCACATTACGGACACGAAACTTCCGATTGGAGAGTGCGAATTAAAAAAAATAATGAAAGAGAGAGAGAGGGAGAAAAAAGTGATAATGATAAAAACATATTTAAATAAAAGTTGGTTTAATGGGAACAGTCACAGTAAATGAACGAACTGTTCCACATCAAGTTTGTATAAAATCTTTGGACTGCTAAATCGAATATAATACACTTTCTTGTATATGAGATGTTCAGTGCACAGATCGATTAACTCCATAAAATCTAAAGTGGAGAAACGTGGCGAAATAGTATAGTCTCCTTTTCAAAATTCCCTTCAAAATATAAATACAAATAAGTATTGTAGAATATATAATCACATTTAGCTTTCCTCTAACGAAGTACAAAATGAATAAGATGGAATAGCCTTGGAATTAATTACATTTACTTCTGAATTCAATTATTTATTATTCGATGGCCAAACAAACTTCGGCATTTAATGGTGTTAATCGTTATTATTACGAAAATTTATTCTAAACATAAAAAGTTAGGATTCAATCAAGTGCTTTGAGACTTAAATTTAAAAAAATTCAAAAAGTGGAGTTAATCGATTTGTGCACTGAACGGCTCATATCACACCCTAAAACTTTCACAGATCTTCGAACGAAATATCCCTACCATTTTTTTGCACTTCTCAGGGAATGTCTGATTTCCAAAATCCCAAAAGAGCGCTACTATATGTAACGCTAATAGAAAACTAGAGAAAATTAAAATTTCAATATACAAAAATGCAACAGCTCTTCGAAGTACTAGATCTGTAATTATAATACAATACGATGTCGGTCAATTATGGACCGCTGCATATCTCCATTCAAAGTACAAACATCCATAAACTTCCAATTTTCAATGTAATCCCTAACAGATCCTAAAGAAAAATACTTATTCACACCAGCCAGAATCATTTTCCATCAAAAATTAAATCGCAAACCTACGCCACATTGAAAATCCCCATGCAGAAAAATGCATTCGTCACAGAGTCCTCTCTATCGTCTTATCTTCTTCGTCTTATCAAGAGACAAAGGCACTTCGCGCGACACGTGGCGAAGAGCTACCCCACTTTGAGTAACCCACCCCTATGCACCATCCCCGCGAAACGCGAGACCATAACGAAGCGCAGTCGCGATTGAATAAAGTTAGATGCCCTAACCCGCTCTCACAATGGCAGATTAGGAGAGCGATCATTTTTTACATTCGCCTGGCTTCGTTCCAGCCGGCACCGGCATATGGCCACCGAAGATTACGGGGGTTGCGCCATTGCCGTGTCCAATTTCCAACGTTATTATTATTTTAATCCGTTGAGCCCTCGGCAAGGTGCATCCCCGTGCATACCTCTCTCTGCATACCTCTTTCAACGGTGAGAAAATATTTTCCAAGATTTTATCGTTACAGTTAGTTGAAATTTGCTACCGCTGATGCTATTTTTCGAGTCATCAGGAAGGAGTACAAGGGGCAGAAATTATAACTGGCCGTAGTAAAGGGGATGAAGGGATTTGTGGCTTTGGATTGAAGCTTGGGGTGCGACAAGTACAATTAACATGCTGATTGCTCTAGTCGATGGTGGTTGAGAGTATTTTGCAGAGTTAGGTTTGTAAGAGCTTGGAAAAACAATTGGGTAGCGAAGTACCGCTGTTGGATCAGGATTTGAACGTATTGTTTGATGATTGCAAGTAGTGACTGACCTATCTCAGACACTCGGGCATTCAATACTATTTTATATTACTTTAATTCAAAGCCTACAAATAAAGTCGATAAAATCAGAATTAGAATTTGTGACACAATTACTTGTTAAACCGGCCCAGAAATTCTATGAAGAAATATTCCAGCGGGACATACGTTGAATGATGTGTGTCAAATTGATAAAATTCGCGCACGAAATTTTCATTGAATCCGGAAACGATCTTTAGAGATACCCTTGCACGTCACAAACTCATAATGTTCTATAAATAATCGTATAATCAAATCTTTCCATCTATTACTATTTTTTCCACGAAAGAAGCTACCATAGAAATGAATACTCACGAAACACTGACATTCCGCCAGCAATTTAAGAAAAACAAATTTTCAAACCTACTTAGCACTAGAACTACCAAAGGTAGTCAAAAAGAAAGGTTTACAATTTTAAAAAAAAATCCAAACTGTTAGGGAAGCCATACAGTAGATATTCCACGTCTATCGTACAAAACATAAATTACTTAACCGATCTTCTTTGCCGTTTGGTTACTCTTTTTAGAAAATACCTATTTAAGATATTTAAATATAACAGATTTAACAGCAGTGAAACGAGTGTTAAAGTGCAGTCACCGTGATACCTTACAAAAGCAGAGCCTCTGAACGACCGTGTCATAATAACTTAAGATGAAAAGAAGATTTCAAAGGTCTCGAATCTCCTTCGATCGGCGGTTGATAGTACATCGATATTCCATAAAATGCGAATTGATTTGGACGGGTCACCGGATCACTTTTCGATCACGAGAGTTTAACTCGTGGGACAGAGCCTGCTGTCGTGCTTCCAGGAGCTTTTATCCGGCCCTTCTCCTTCGTGTCCATCAAGAGTTCACGATGGAGGGTCAACCAGATGTGAATACGTACACCCTCGATCTAGTAGTTCACGCCTCTTCACGGAATTGACACGTTTCCAACTCTGTCTGCGTTGATTGCGGATTGGACGACCTCGACACGACAATACACTCTCTTCTCCAAAGTCCAGACGCCGATGGGTATCCCTACGAAGTTCCGAGGGTCCTCGGAGTATCCACGATGTGCTAGGGGTACTTTTCATTTTTGTTACTTCCGCCGTTAATCTACTTTCGACTTTGGTATCCTTAAATCTGATTTAACGTTTATCAGATTAATGTGACAGTGTATATGTAAATTGTAACACGGAATTCTGAGAGAAATGCAAAATATTTGAATATTATTACGGTTTTGAAAAGGTTTCGAATTTTTTGGAAGAAAATTGAAGTTTAAAATAATTGCATCGGTATTTTGGGGTAGAATATTAGCCTTTTAGGTTCTAAGTATATTTTGCAGGCACGACTGAAAGTTGTCAACGCTTTTTAATAATTTATTTGGAAAGAAGCGATTATTGTTAAGCTATTATAATATCACATTTTATTCATTTTCTTTTTAACCCAGACGTCGAAGAAAAATAAATTAGGCTTGTTTGGCTACCTCAGAATGTAAAGGGGTAGTTTTGCGTAAATCGTTTTTATATGAATATTCAACTTAAACTTTGTGTAAAGTGATTAATTAACGGCAGTGTTAACACGTCAACTGTCATAGAACCTTTAGAGCATTTTTTTGAAAAAATATCTCGTGAAAACTGGTAATATAAAACTTAGTTATGTAAAGTTACCAATTGCCTGCTAATTTAATGGTAGTTCTCATTCTCTTTGTTAAGAACTCAATAAATAATACTAATATATCGGTATATTTAATTAAATATAATGCAATATAAAAATACAGCATCCATCTGGTTTATTAAAAAGTCATAAATTTAAAAAATATATATATATATATGCATTGCATCGGGATGACCTCTTAAGCATCGATAATTATACGCTGAATATTTAAACGAACACTTTATAACGGAAATGGAATAAAATAAATATTCATAAGCCCGCGAAAAGTAGAATTCTTTTAATTTTCTCAAAAATGCAGTCCAGGAAAGTTGAAACGTTTTGCATAAACGACTTCGAAAACATTAATGAAAGAGCAAATTACTTGCGATCGATGTGAGAGCAATGACGAAGCTTTTGAAATTGGAAATAAATTATTTATCGGCCCCCGATGCCTGTAATTTTACTTTATACAGTGACAGAATTCAGTTGCACTCATTGATCGACTATGTTCCATGATGTATAATTTACGTCAGACGTTTTGAAGTTAATAGATATCTCGTGCATATTATATTGAACTTCCTTCGTTCTAGGGTGTACTTACATTTTTCTCAATAAGCGACGTACTTTGACAAATAATAAATTAATGGCTTGAATCACCTTTTGCAGCACTAAACAGCTGTCACATTTCTAACGATCTTGGTAATATCCGACTGTCGACATTTATATCAAGTACACGTAAAATGCAACTTTTATTGCTAAAAGTATTTTAGAAACATTCAGGATTTTTAAATTATTTAAACTTTAAACATTTAACAGACGTTAAACTGTGATACTAACACTTTGCAGCCTGAATTATTAGATGATGTTTGGCTAGTTAATATACATTTATTTGGTAATATTTTCTGCCAAGAGTACCTATATGCCTTCAACGATAAAAGTAAATATAAATATTAAAATGCACTTTGTCAAAATATAGAAGCAAATTATTAAAGAATGAAGTTTTATTCACAAATTTGGGGCATTTTTGCGTCCTTTTCCCTTTCAGCATTGTTTAAACATGTTTAAATGTTTATAATATTAAAGTAATTTGTATCGTCATATTCATAAATATAACATAAACAACTTTTACGGTTAAAACGCAAAAAATTCTGAAAGTTGCAAACCTGATTTTTTTTCAAAACTGATTTTCTCAAGAATCGATTCTGATGGAGACAAACGGACTTTATATTCGTGTTCGGCACCACAGAATCTATAAGAATTAGCATAAATATTCTTTGGGCAAAAAAGTGTGTTGCCCAGTGTAATCTAACTCCTAGTGTTAATAAAATAAAAGCGTAGCAATACAGAACATTGTTTTCCAAGGCAACGCAAATTAAAATTCCATCGAACGAACGTTAAAAAATACATTCGCATAAATTCCAAGGCGGGTAACAGCAGAATTACTAACAAGGGCTAACTATTACTTTCGAGGGCCCTTAAATCCATCTCCACGCCCAGCAGGCGAGCAAGCCGATTTGGGTAACTACGTAAACCCTTGAGAAGAGTGAAAATGGCCTCCCTTGGGATTACATCTCACCGAAAATAAATCTAGATAAAAGTATCCCCCGAAGCCGCCCGGCGATTTCCGACTTTGTAAAAGTCGCGAGGGTGAGAAAGCGAAAGGAGAATGCATCCAGGCAAGTAAACGTTTCCTAGAACGATCCAAGAAAGGGCTGCCTATGCGAATGCGAAGCAGCCGTGGAATTTGAGTCGACGGGGGCGTCGATAATGACACGTCGGTTTCGAACTTGTTTCCCTATCTGGTAATCACTCGCGAGCGACCGGAAAGGAAGAGGAACAGGAAGAGGAAGAAGAAGGGGGAAACTATCGGAAGGGAGAAAGAGCACGGAGGGTCGAAGCACACGAGGGGGATAAAATTGTCTCGATTTGCGAGGCGTTTGTAATATAAATAGATAGACAGGAAAGGAGAGAAGAAGAGAGTAAAAGAGAGCAATGGAGGAGAGAGAAAGGAAGGTAGAATGAAATGGTATTAGATACTGAGAGTGGAATTAGAAAATTAGAGAAAGAAGAACTTAAAAATAGAGAAAAATATATTAAGAGAAATTGTATGAACGATAGAGAGAAAAAACGGAAAAGCGGAAAGAACTGAAGAGAGGCAGAGGAATAGAAACAGCATAAAGGCGGAAAGGGAGAAATTGGCGAGGTTAACGAAGGGAGACGAAAACATCGCCGTGGTACGAAATTAAACAAAGAAACGAAAGGAAAAGTGAAAAGAGTGGAAATAGAGCGGTGGAATGGGAAACAGAAAGAGAAAGGGAGGAGAGAGAGAGAGAGAAAGAGGGGAAGGAAGGGAGAGAAGAGGGTAGAGATGAAATGGGGCGAAGCGTGGCTGGTGCGCGGCGTACCGCCGCGTCACTCCCTTCTCATTAATCAAGCCCCTTCCACTCTCTTCTTCTGACTCTCTCCTCACTCCCTCACTTTGCCTCTCGATCTATCGACCTCTTTTTTCACTCTTCTCTCTCTCTCTCTCTCATTCTCTCCTGTTTTTCCGTCGCTCAGTTACCCTATCGTTATCTTACTCGGATGAATTCGATTATTGGATATTTTAATCAAGATAATAGGCTTACGGCTTTAGGATACGCTTAGAGTAATGGGTAACACCTTTTCACGCGCTGGTATCGTTTCATTTATAGGGATCTTGTATCGCCTGTTACATCATTTTCGCACGGGGGTTACACGATAATAGCCCTGTAACAGTAACTCGATATTCGATCTGTTGTTCACCAATAATACCGTTACGGTTCGTCCGTTAAAGAACTTTCATTTTTCCTCTGACCTCTTGACAATTCACAGTTTTAAATCATGAAAGGGAAGGAGCAACAAAGGGGCGATGGAACTTGCAAAACATTTAAACCAATATTTCGCAAATTTGTCTAACGCACCGATACAAAATTACTGACTGTCCGCCACATTATTTATTCCGATTGGATGTTTACTTTGGTTAATTACAGATAGCAATTACGTTGGACGTTTATCAATATGACATAAGTATGTATTTTTATAATGCTACTACCCCTTCGGATTTTACAATTGTTCCCTGGGGGGTAGTTTCAAACACTTTGGGAAACACTGATTTAAACCAAGGCTGCCTAAAGGTCATACGTGTACTTTTTGAATACTATTGAAATTTGTACACATGTTAGATTGTACACATTTGTAACTACAATGATGATATAGAAAGATCTGCTCTTTTTGTATCTCGTATATTTTTTTAAGCGGTATGAAATTTGATTTGTAATAATTATTGTCGTCTAACCTAAATTTGATTTGTAATAATTATTGTGATCTAAACCCTATACTCATAAGTCTCGATCGTGATTTACATAGAGGCCCTTGTGCGTTAATAATTGAAACGAAGCAAATGTACAATATCGTGCAAACACTCTTATTTAATGAATATTCACAGTCCGTTCTCCGTGCAAGGCTATATCAGAATCTAATCGGAGAGTCGTCAAGCTAACGACGTGGTAATCTGAAATTTAAATCAGCCTCGCTATTGGAGAAAATTCAAAGAAGAAACGTCATACTAAACACGAGCATTTCGACGATGCCACTGCAAATATATCTACCGACTTTCTTAACCCACTTTCTATTGAATTTCAAGTACGCTCACTATCATCCCTATCCCTCCCACTACTTTTTTTTAACGATTAATTGTTAACCACTCGAGGCTCCACAGCCTCGTTATTGCCTCTGGGCACTACAAAACCTAATGGATTCCTCGATGGAGAATTTTGGCCGTATTAAGGGTGAGTTAATTGGTAGAACGATAGCCACTTTCTATAATTGGCCGGCCGTATAGCTCCCGAACGGAATCGTCAGGATAGCGTGCAACCCTGTACCGGAAATGGGGTCAGTGCTGCAAGACGAAAGACGATCTTCAGAGTCAAGCATTCTCTGGGAACTCTTCTACTAAGCGACTTAAAAAGGTGCTAGACGCTTCAAGAACATTTCGTTGCGACTAACTTGAAGATGTCTGAAAGAAGTCTCGCGAATGTAGCCGTTTTAGCGACCCAAATCGGCTGAATTCGATTCAACCGCTTTGCACGGATTACGAGTGAATGCGGCGCGACAGTCGATCGAAACAATGGAATGACTTCCGGTATGATAATCGCTAAAGTTGTGTTCCTTCGTAGCCGATGCTGGAAAACTGAGGAGAACAGAAACGGCGCGTCGTGTGACGAAGAATTTCGGATTATTTCGAGCGCGTGAATTTGAATTAAGGTCGATCGAGGTGAATTTGATTAGTGCGAAATAAAACCAATTTCCGTGCGACGTACAAATTGCTGTTACAGGAAGATCGGCGTAATTTTTGCCGCTATGTTTGTGTCATTTTTAATCGAATGATTTTGTAGTTACATGCTGGGGAAAAATAAAGTACACTTAAACCTTTCATAACACCGTATTCTGAAAACACAGTTTCGATGTAACGCAATTTTATAAAGATAAACAATCCTCGCGCAGCACCAAATTTTGTTGCAATTTCGCTCAACCCGGAACGAATGAAACGTGTTATACGAGAAACGACTCTAATTCTATCAATAATTAGTAGCACGTCCATTGTATAAACCTGCGAACGTCCGCAATCAGACAAATAATGGGCATTCAAACGGTAAAGTAACCTCGTGAAACACAATTAAAGAACAATTGTTCGATACGTCCCACGGTACAAAGTTCTCCCGATAGCCTTAAGAGAAACTCGAGATATTCTAATGGCAAAATCGCAAGCTCTGTGCAAAGTAAATGCATTTAAAAATCCAGAACGATAATAATAGAGGGGAGTGGGCCATCGGTGGTCGATAGGAAGAGCGAGCAAATGAGGCGAGGGTTGAAAGAAGCAAAAGGAAAAGAAAGAGAGAAAGGGGGCAAGAAGGGGGTTGAAGGTATTACAAAAAAATGTTCAGCAACACAGCTGGTTCGCAGCATGGGAGAAGAGAACGAGAAGAGAAGGAAAGAGGATGAATAAAGCTTGAAATAAATTGCGTTATCTTTTCGTTCCACGCGTATGGCTTCCACCAGCCGCTATATCTCTGGCGAATCGGACGACTACAGTTTCTACTACCATCGAGCAGCTAATACCTTTCCTGCGTGTGCTGCCGCGAAAGGTGCAGTCATTTTTAAAGGACCCTTCAAGTCTTTTCTATGGCGTATACCTCGGTCGATGGTATATGTGAAAGAATCCACCTCGAGGGATGCTTGCTCCGTGCGTCTCTCTCGCTCTCTCTCTGTCTCGTCCTGAAGGACCCTTTTCTCTTATTGACCCTCGACTCGATTTTCTTCTGTTTCTCGATATTCCGTCTTTTTCTCGCTCACCTCCATTCACCTTCGACGTGTAGCCTTATCTTCGTTCCCTTTGCTGGCAATTTCGGTAACTCCGTATCGGAGCCTTTCGTCGCTACTCTTCTCGAGCACATAACGAGCAGGTCGGCTCGATACCACGAAAATGCGGAGAGCTTTCGCTTTCACCAAGCGAAAGTTTGTTTGGGCCGCGTCGATGTGGAGGATCGGTGAAATAGACTTGAAGGAGTAAATGAACCTCGAGGAAATTTTGTTTAGGTGCTCCCGTAACGGTCAGTTTTGCGATCTTTTTGTATAGAGCTTGCGATTGGTGATCTTGTGGAAGAAATTGCTGATTACAATCTTTATCTGATGCTTTTGTAGTCCGGCATGAGATTGTAGTATCAGGCGTGAAATGCAAAGATTAACCCTTTTAGTGTCAGTCGACGATATATCGTCGTTAGCAATAGTCCTGACGGGCATCCTGGCATTATTATTTAGCTTTCTCATACTATATTAGTAATTTTATGACAGATAATTGAAAATACACAATTTATGCTTTACATTGCGGGTTCTATATGAAATTGTATTGGGCATTGGGCCAATGACAATTCTTTTTATTCGCAACTACATCTGTCATTAACCCCTTGCCCTATAATAACGAGTGACACTCGTGATGAGGTGAATGGGATAGGAAACATTCAAATTTTGCAAAACTGAAAATATGAAAATATGAATGGGACCCGACGCGATAATATTATTTCTATAATATTGATATTACGTTAAATTATACGATATATCAGGAGTCACTGATCAATTTTTATTTTAGCAATTAAATTCTGAATTATAGCGGAGGCAGTCGCAAAACAAATCGTAGGGCAAGGGGTTAATTCAATCATTTTTTTCGGTCGGTACTAAAAGGGTTAACCCTTTGCGATCCGAATTATTTTGTCAAGTTTGTAGCGAGCTAAGTGAAATTAATTACACAACATTTTCTGTCGTTAGTTATTCATTTTTTTAACGATAGCAATAACTATAGGTACTGACGAATATTAATGTGACGTTACAAAATCACTATGAATTTGAAAAGTCGATATTAATTCGTTAGAAAATAGAACGAAGTGAAAAGCTATGCCGAGTATAGCTCGACATAGGACTGCAAAGGGTCAATGAACTTTTCCCGCTTTCCTTGCGCGTCAGGAAAATTATTAAGAAATTACTAAAAAATTGCCCATAAATATAATTCTATAGATTCTATAGATTCTATAAATATAGTCGATAGCTAATGTTACGTTTGTTTTGAAGGACTTCTGACAATGTTATCATTTTTTGCTTCTGAAAATTGAAAGTTGCCACTTTTGGCAGGATTTAGAAACAAATTGTGATTCATTTTGTTTGCAATTGTTAGTTTTGCGTGAATTTTAATATGGAGTGCAAATACGAACATTTTCGACATATTTTAATTTGTCATTACTTTTTTATACAAACCACATCGAAACCTGAATTGCATCAAAAATAAGTTATGCTATCAATTTGGTGGGATTACAAAGGTGTTGTGTACTTCGAGCCGCTTCCGAGGAACCAAACGATTAATTCAAATGTTTAGCCTAAAATCGCACCTGGTTCAGTTTTTTGCTGATAAAGACCAAAATTTGAGAAGACCAAAATAAATTGGTCTAAAAGATGGCAAAAGGTTATCGAACAGAATAGAAAATGTATATTAAAGTTGATTTTTTGTTACAAAAAAATTGAGTTTCAGTTCATATTACAAAACGAAATTACTTTCTTGTGAACCCAATAGATTTCAAGACATTGTAACGATACAATTTCGACTTCTTCGCCATCCAAAAACACCCTCTCAATACATCCAGAAACCAAGCAGACCTTCTTCCGCTTCTCACGCGCAATCTTAAACATAATCGCAACCTCCCGGAGAATCTAATAGAGTGCTACCCCACCCCCGTCCGGGTGTAGTAAAACGGTTCACTTCAAGGCTGTCTCATTCTTATCCAACCTTCATCGGAAGGAACGCACGAGGGGTGGCGCAGAAACGTAGAAAGGGTAGACGAACCCACGGCAGTCACTTCGAACTCCGAGAGGCTACAGATCGGTAATCAAGATGCCGGTGTTTCCGTGGCTCGAATGGAAAGAGAAACTCGTCGAGAGTTAAAGAGTGAACTCTGAGAAATGTCGGAGACGGAGACAGGTGGAGAATGAGACGAAGAGAGAAGACGAAGGGCACGGCCCGCGATCGGATCTGCGGACCGGCGTTTATCATCGTTGGGGAATCTACTTCCAGGCTGTAATCACCTGCCCCTCTACCGTTCCCTGTTCCTCGCTAATAACGAGTTACAACCCTTCCGCCGTCGGCCTCGCCCGACGGAGAGAATGTCGAGGTAGAAGGAGGCCCGGCTCCTATCTAAGCCGAGGGTGGGAGTAATTGCCAACGTAATCACACACGTTGCACAAACCAACCCCCCACCCTCTCCGTGTTCTCCCTTTCGGTAACGTCCGTGTCCACGTCCGAATAGACGTCCTGGAAGGCTGACCAAGGGTAAGCGAGGACGACGCATCATCCCCGATGCGGCATCCGTTTTTGAGGATGATCAGATAGACGACGTTCGCAACCCCCGCAAAATGTCCCGTGACTCGGCCGTGTAACCCTCCGTGCTCGTTCTACGAGGATGGAAGCCATTCGTCACGAGGGCACCCGTCGTTGCGTACAGTCGCTGAGTCGTCGAGGTATCCGAGATATTTGCACTTTGCTGCGTGGCGCTTTTTAATGCGCTTGGAAATAATGTTCACGTTCTTCTTCTCCTCTGGGAATGTGCTTCGGCCGTGATATCCAGCCGCGTGATCTTCGTATTCGATGTATTATAAGTTTGGCCGTTCGTTTTACGATGCGGATGACAGCTCGGCGTTAAAATGGTAATTAAGTGGCTGGCAATTGATCCGAGTATCAGTTGCATCGTGAAATACGGTCGTGAAGTCTCGAGGCGGCTGAGGCGCCGAGATATCGCTGATATTTGCATTTTGCTGCGCGGCAGTTTTTAACGCGGCTGGAAATAACGGCGCTGCTTTGCGATGGGGAAGATCGTTCGTATGGGGGGTGTTAATTGTTTATAAAAAATTGTGCGTGCGATAATTCACATTTAACGAGTAGGGGATGGAATTTTTTGTTGGCATGGCAATTAGGGATGGAATTTATGAGTGTCTTCTTTTATTGAAGACAGGAAAAAGTATTCTTGGAAAAGAGTTGCAGAAATTTATTTTGTTGCATTTCCATTTTACGTTATAACTTTAAAAGTGAGTTCATAATTGCTGAAAACTTTAATGCAAAGACTTTCATCAACTTTAATTTCTTCAATTCACAGTTTAAAATTACACTAAAAGCAGTCTAACGAAATCTTATATCACGTCTTAACTTACTGTCAAACATATAATTCAGGAATGCCTCGGAAACAAAACCCTTGGAGAAAAAGCGAACCTGCCCAAGAGCATTAACGATTGTCTAAAAGATAATGAACCTATAGAAAAAATATTAACATTTTTAGAACAAATCGGGGTTCTACATGATATACGAAAAATAAAATCCAGCTAAATTTCTACCACTACTTGTTAAATAACCCTGTTATCCAATAATATAACTACTGATACCTTAAACTTCTATTGCTAGTCTTATGCTATAAGTTTATTCTATTAGTATAATACTCTGTAAAATAATACTCATGTTAAATATATATTAATATTACTATACGCACATTTGTACCAATGTATGATAGCGTTGTCGCTAATGGCCGACGACTGATGCGACATTAAATAAATTAATTTAAAAAAATAATAATAAAATAGAAAAGAAATCTTATATCATAGCAAAATTAAATTCTGCAAGTAACTCCTTGTGCAATTCAAAGCCACAAAGCCGAATTAGAAAATATGCCACTCTTCATCGTCAAAGATACCAATATTGAAAATTTCCAAAGAAGCTTTCTCTCCAGGCCATTAAATTCATCCAAAAATTCTTCTCCACCATTCACACAAATTCCACTCAAATATTGTCCAACCTGATTCAATTCTCATTCAATTGCACTACGAATTCCACTATAAATCAGCCGCGAAGCATAGTTTCGAATTTCCGTCGATACGTAAAATTATGATCGGCTGTCGGTGGAAGCTGGCATCTGACAAATGATTAACATCAGACGCCGTAAACAAAACAATAGAATCAACCTTGTACTACCCGACAACGACCGCGTAATGCAATCGGAGTGTGTAACAATTAACGTATTAAATTACCAGCGATACTTGCGGGAGAAATACGGTCAAGTTTGCGTAATCAGGATGCAGGATTAGCCGTTCGTTGGCCGGTAGCCTTTGGTACAAACCATATCGCGATATAATTGCCTATACGCACGGCTATGGGGGAGTGAATTTCCCTGGGCGGTGTTGACATGTGCGCGTACGTATCGTAGGCACCTAACTAACTTGCACATGCAGAAAGGTAATCAAACACACTGGGACGATTGTAATCCCCTTATAAAGTGATCCGTGAAAGCGATTCAGATCAGTTGATGAGTACAACTCGATCGGTTTGCGGTGATCGCGGGAAAGGCATTGGACAAACAGTGTGATTGACAGTGTAATGAAACGTCGGATAGGATAATACAGTATATAAAGGCAACCGTGCTTGTCACTTACAACGCCAACGACAAAGTAAACCCATTCGCGCTCCGAAGCTTTGTCCTTCTTTTCGCCTCCGTCTTCCCACGATCGCTTCGTACTTTTACACAACAGAGACATCTGCATCGGATGGCTATTGCTTTTCGATGTTTGCCGACGATATACAGAGAGAGTATTGGTCGGTCTTTGTGATTGGATGATTGATCTTGGTGGATCGAAGTAGCAGATATTGAAGAAATTATAATTGGTATTCTTTTGGGTGGATTTGTTGTATTCCGTGAGGAGTTTCACAACAGTTTATTTTCGAAGAATTACTTTCGCGTTTGGAGTTCTTACAATTGAAGGATAACGTCGTCGCAAGATACCGATTGTCAGCGATTCAAGACAATTGATTATGTTTTGGAAATGAGCCGAGGTTTTGAGGGCTCCGAAACAGCGTGGTGGGAGGTTCGGATAACCCCGACTTCTCGTGATTAACCCATTTGCATCACACAGAAAAGTGAAAAATTCGTTCTTATCACCAAAATTTTTTTTGATTGTATTTAAATGAAAATGTTTTTAAATGTTAAAAATAAAAGCAATATTACATAAATAAAGAATTTTGATTTCATAATAGATTCATAATTATGAGAGGAATAAAATCTAATTATTTTGCACAACATGATAATGTTTGAAATGGTCAAGACATAATGCCACATGGCAGTTATCACATTGATAAAATGTGATTACACCACCAACAGATGTAAATTTATGAAATTTAAGTTTATCATTTTTTTCCTCCCATTCAAAATCACTCTCACTCTGATTACTATCACTACTATCAGAAGAGATCGCCATAGAACGTCTACGTTTTCTAAATCTAATTACCTCTTCACTGCTGTCGGAAATATAACCATCCATTTTTTTTTATTTTTCTAAGTTATTTTACCCTGAAACTATTCGCGATCACCTCTTTTCATTGATTGAGAGCCAAATACGCATGGGTATAATATACGTTCTGGTAATAAATGCCCAAGTGGAATGAACGCATATATGCGCGCTCTGGTGATAGTGGCCAGGCAAAATGCGCGCATATATGCGCTTATGATGCAAATGGGTTAAGGTTCCAAAGAGCGGCCGCTTTCCCTGTGACTCTTGTCAAGACTAAAGGTCTTTAAAATATGTTGTGCAGGGAAAGCGATAACAAATAAATAAGATTTTCTGTTTGGATCCTGAATCACGTTCGAAAACATTTGGCGTTCTATCTTATAGAATTAGGTCGGTATCTAACGATATGTTTTGCAGGGAAAGCGATAACAAATGAATAAGATTTCCGTTTGGACCCTGCATCACGCGTGAAGATATTTGGCGTTCTATCTTATAGAATTAGGTCGGTATCCAACAGATTATTTTGGAAAATTGTGGATATTATATTCTTGGGATTGCAGATTTGTACTGAATTAATCAGCTTAACCGATTGCGACGCTATGTTGAGATGTCTTTCCGAAAAAGCCAATTTTTATCGAAGTGATTTCGACTTTGGAATTTGACAATGATTTTACCGCTGGTTAAATATCCTTTATACAACTTGGTCGATACGGTATTCTTGTTTTAATTTCATTAACGAATGATGTTTTTGTATTAAGATATTTCAATTATCCAAAATATTATAACATCGTATAATTAAGTCTGTTAATGATCCTTCTCGTTGGGCAGTTTTAATGAAACAATTTGCAGAATTCCTTTAGAAATTAACGCTATAATAACAATTATTCTTGATAACATTACCGTGTTGTTTATAATGCGAACAATATCGTAATTTCTAAGAGCTTATTTACTATTATTTACTAATTAAATGGAGTCTCATCCATCATTCATTTATCGATGAAGACTTCATCGATGAGCATTGTGGAAGGTCGCATCAATTTTGTGGAACGATATATTGTTTCGGCCAGTACTCGTAGAGTTTATTAGCATTCGCAAACGGTGATAATGTCGTTATATTATTGCAAAAGCGAATTCCGGGAATAACGTGCACAAAACTACCGCAACAATCGCGCGATACCTCATTGTGCGGTGATCAATTCTTCGCTGAGGTACGTACAATAAAAACGCTACCGCGTTAGTTTAATTAGTGGTGGCTAACGAAGTTTTTCAAACCGGGCAACCTTCCATTCATGTGTGAAATAACGCATACCGCCAACTTTCCACGCAACTTTCGACCCCATCCTTTTCAACCTTCATTCAATTAAACTTTATAAAAGTAGCTTCGTTGCCGGTTAAAAATAATCTCTGCAAACACGTTAATGAAGAATATGAAATTCCCAGTGATTATCATAGACCTTTTTCCAGGTTTTCCTTTCATGCCGCCATTAACTCGCAAATGTTAAAGAGAAATTATCAACTTTACATTTAAATTATTCTACTCGAGCGGCAAAAGTATTTTCATTGAAAGAATATTGATTCTACGCCAGATTCACGAAGCCCGCCAATCTGACAGATTTTAAATGTCGAAATTAAAAGTAATGTGAATGAATAATGTATAGATTTATAATATTATTATAACGGAAACTTCCGAACGATCAAATCGTACATTAATAATAATGATTCGATATTTATACGCTTCGCGAACGATCGATCGATGTATTTCTAAATTACAATTCCACGTAATACTAATGTCTCAATTATTTAATTCCAGTACAAAAAATACACGGAGGACAAGAGTTGCACATTGATCAGATTGATTCAACGTTAGATTTATAAAACCCGTTGGGTCAGCAGATTTCAGATTTTAGCCCTTTGCACTCCTATGTCGAGCTGCACTCGACACAGGAGTTTGGGAGTTTGGGACTTTCCTTTCATCTACTAATTATCGACTTTTCGAAATCAACAATAATTTTGAATCTTAACCTAAATATCCCGCGCTACCAACAATTGTTCCTAGTATCAAGTAAAAATGAATAATCAACCGTAGACAATTTTCCGAGACTACATTTGCGTATTTGACGCAAAAATTAGTAAAATTATTCAGAGCGCAAAGGGGTTAAAAGTCAAAAATAATATGGTAGGATATTATAGGGTCCTACTCTAATTTAATCCCGGGCGAGCCCCCAAAGAATATTGGTACTCGTCTTAGAAAAAACCGAATAGATTCCCTTAAATTAAATAACAACATCGTAGCCTAGAAGCTGAACTGAATGCGTGTAATTTAAAAATAAGTGATTAACTTTATTAAATATATATATATATATATATATATATATATATATATATATATATATATATATATATATATATATATATAAACACAAAACTCTTAATAACTCCAAAATAACTCTAGATCTCACAAAAACTGTCTCCAATCACGCTATGTCTCTCGCTCTCTGAACTCTCAACTCAACTGCACATTATCAACTGCCTCTTCCCAAGCTCATGCACGCATCCACCCTCAATACTCTTTCTCACAGCATGCATTCTTCGTCTTTCACTCACTCATTTTCTCCTTATCCATAGACTAAACACTCATGCTAGCGCTGACATCCGTTACTTCCCAAATCACGCACTCTAAACGTCTACTCTCGCTTGTATACAAACCATCCACACTAAATAATTCCAAAAACTAATATTATTTATGAGTGTAAGAAATTCCGTTCCTAGAATATCTATACACCCCTTACTAATGGTAATTATACTATGTCTCTAAATCCAGCCTCAATGGAAACTTACGACCGGCCAAATCGTACATAAATAATGGTGATTCGATACCTATACACATCGCTGACGATTGACCACTGTATTACTACACTGCGGTTCGAATTTGCGTTACAGTCCGTCTCTAAGCACGTAACACGCCACCGAACAGAGTGTACATTCAAGAGGGAGATCAGCCACAGGATAATTGTGATGTTCTCATAAATCGATTCGGGCAACTGGCTCTAACCGTTGCGATGTTTCTGCTGGCACGGCTCTTCAAAGAGTCCGAGACCTTTATTTAAATTTCAAAATACATAGTACGAAACACGGCGTTCCAAAATGGTACGGTGAAAGCATGTCGTTTTAAATGCATCCATATAATGCAAGAGAACCAACAATAAGCTGCCCGTGTGCTTGAACGTGTAATTTAATATTGCACAGTTTTAATCTACTCAACGTTATCCGGAGGCAGGTGAAACTTTATATCGGATCACACGGGTTATCACTTAATGCAGACTGATTTTATGAATTGTGGTACTGCATTCTGTCTGCCGTTGTTAACTCGCGAAAGTGAGGCCGGTGTATGTTCCAAAACAATGGTTCTTAACTGTTAACCGAAATATTAGAAATTAACGGTATGTAATCCAGAGATTACGGTTTCCGCTGAAATTTCATTATTTGAATCTGAGTTACTACAATCGGCAAAATATATTCTCGTATTTCTAAGGTTTCTGATGAAGTGTTCGATCGATTGAAAATATCTTCTGTTAATTTCAAACAGTCATAGTAGCGAAATTTGTATATTTCCAGTTCTATTCCAGCGTTGCAAAAATCATATCCTTTATTAAAAATTACTTGCGGAGGCCCAACACCGTTTAAACTGCTTTCGTATAAACAACCAGATAAAATAAATTTAATGAAACGTACCTCGACTATCTTTTCCCTATTTCTTTCAACTTCAATGTAAAACTAAAATACCTTCACACCGACACTTTAACCCTACAAAAAAAACATCAAAAAAATCACAACACTAAAATACCCACAAATCCATCTCATCCTCGTCTGCTACAACTCAAAATCAACATCTCATTACAAAATCAATGCCGGATTCCGGGTGCAACAGCGTCCAATCGATGAATGCAACGAGGAGAGCACATTGACGAAAGTCAATCCAGCAACCACCATCGGATAATTCTGCCAGGAGCACGGTAGACCGGCTCTTTTATCCAGAAGCGGAACAATCGCGGCACAGTTAGGAGATCTCGTGTGCTTCTGCAATGCACGGAAACGGAGGCTCGTACGTAAATTCACCTAAGCAGATTGTAAGCACGGAAGGGGTAATCAAACATTGGATAATTGTAATCCCCTTACAGAACGATCCTACCCGGAACGATACCGGTGCATCAGGAGAATGGGGACGGATGTCTGGGTGAAACTGAGGAGCAGCCGCAGGGTGGAGAACTTGATTGACGGTACGGGAGAAGCATGAACAGTCGGCTAATGAAACATCAGTATGCGCGTACAATACGAACCAGGCAGGCTCGCTAGTCACTATTACACCGGCGTGTTTACACGTTCGGTCTCTGCCTGATTCCGAGCAAGAAGCCCCGACGCCAGTGTGACGAATGCGACGAGCTTGCCCTGGACAGGTTGTCGTCCAGGTTTACAGGAGGGGAGGGTGAGGATGAAACGGACTGTGGCAAACTGGAAGGAACGAACCGTACATCAGCAGGCTGATATCTGTAAGAAGTAACTTCGATGGATCCTTTTCTGGCTTTATTACTAACCGACAGACAGAGTAACGCCTTACAGTATACTTTCGAACAGAATAAGTGCTTTGTAGATTTTTCGGCGGTTTTAAATAGTCGGTGCTCCTTTGTTTCGATAGAAGCGTACGTGCCTATCTAAGGGTCAAACATTGTATATAATGCTGGAACGCTAAGAAGGCAGCCGAGGGGTAATTTGCTCTGATTCGCCCGACGGATAGGGACATCCCTCTCCCTCACGCATTTTCCATTTTGACGCGCTATTGGCAAGAGAGACCCGCACATTCGTTGCGTCGTCGTGTGAACGACGAAAGTAGTGTTTTATTTTCAGTTGTCATTCGTCGATCTCAGATTTCCAGAACCGACATGGCGGGGATACGCGGTGCGAGAGCAATCTCCCCTTCCGTCTCAGCTGCCAAGTTACCGTGCCAGACCTATAGTGAGGGACCAGAAACAAGGTACTTAGGACGGTAGGGGAGATTGCTCTCGCACCGTCTATTTTTTTTTTTTAAATTCGTTTATTTTGACGTCACCATATAATAGCAATTAGCCTGATAAACGGCAGGCAAAATATAAATGGGCATGTATATGTAATGTGGCAGCATATTGCTGCTTCTCGAAACATAAGTTTTAACAGTGAATGACAATGTATATATATTTTTAGCGGGGTACTCGCACCGTCTATCCCCGCCATGTCGGTCGTGGAAACTTGAGATCGACGAATGACAACCGAAAATAAAACACTACTTTCGTCGTTCACACGACGATGCAACGAATGTGCGAGTCTCTCTTGCCAATAGCGCGTCAAAATGGAAAATGCGTGAGGGAGGCGGATGTCCCTGTCCGTCGGGCGAATCAGAGCAAATTACCCCTCAAGTGCGTTGTTTCTGGTTCCTCACTATACCCTATTTCGAGGATGCACCGACGACTAGTGGTAAATAAACGGTAGAGGACTAAGGTTGCCTAGCGGTCGACGGTCAAGACCGAGGCTTATCTTACGTATCGAAAGACCGGATATCTAATATTTACGGTCATTTCACGGTATTAAAACAAACGAAGCGGCGTCGAAACAAGGCAGTGCATCGAATTACGTTACCGGTAGCAGGCTTCTATGGGCATCGTGTATCCGGACCGCGTTGAACCTGGAGATTGGCCTTTTGTCGGTGGGACTGCAAGTGGTTTGGCTTACCGAAGGAATGCTTTGACTCTATGGCTTAATTCGATGCGGTATACAATTATAGTTTCGGGGCAAGTTGGAGTTCTCGATCGGTTTAACAGTGCCGCTGGCATACGGCGATATCGGACTACATTGTAATTGGATTTCCATCAACGACGATAACAAGATCCTTCCTATTTTAGCGACGGACTGCGCTTTGTAGCGTTTTCGATGCGGCATGGACGACGGGGATTTTGAAGTTTGACGGTATCAAAGTGTTTGAAATTTATTGTTACAACAAACCGTTGAAGCGAATGACGTTGGGCTAAAACGCGATAAATCATAGGGGAGCTTGTGTAAACGTTTTTTAAAGTTTTTTATCATTGAGTTATGAAAGGGATGAACTTATGTGCTTAATGGATTAGTTGTGTATAACTGCAGTTACGCCCTTTTCTTTGTTTCGGCTTGTGTAATTGTGTAATATATTGTTGTTGGATTTCAATCAGCGAGAATAACCAGACCTTTCATACTTTAACCCTTTCGTTACGAGCGCCGACTATAGTCGGCATCGAATTATAACGTACCTGTAACGTATCTCTTAATTATACTGACCCGTATTGGATTAATGCAACTCAAAGTACATTTTGCCATCGACACGAGCTTCAGCTTTCCTTTATTCGACAGCGGAATATTTGTACGATAAGAAAGTGTTGTAATAAAAAATCTTTTTTGAAGCGTGCACACTTTTTCTGACGCGGTGTCGCCTTCAGTGGCAGCTCTCCAGCGGAGCAATCTCCCGTAACGAAAGGGTTAATCGATTGAAATGACAAACGTTTCATTGTAATTTTGTTTCAAATTCATATCTAGTACAAATAATTACATAGGATGTCATCAAGTTAAGGACTACTCTTTTCATACATATTTATATTTTGTTCTTAGGAAGAGCAAATGATTTCAAATATTATTAAAAAGCTTCTCTCATTACTGCAAGAGTGTTTGAGACTCATCGTTATTATAAGAGCGAGCACCAGCCATCTTGAATCTGGGGAAAAAGTTCCTTTGATATCTTCCAGACCCAACGCCTGACAGTTTTGCACCCTTGGAACACTCAGTCTCATCAAAGATAACATCATTAGCTTTAATAGAGACTAATCTGGTATTGTCGGCAATCTGTATTGTTACTAATAAACAGTACTGGCTAGAGAATAGAACACGCCCAGTTTCTCAAACCCTACAACACTACAAACTCCACCGTAAACAATAATAAATTACTAAAATACTACGGAATAACAACTACCTTTAAACAAAGCTTCCAACGTAGCCGAAAGCTATCGACATTTCCAACGCCTACTTTTTTCCCCACCAATCATCGTCTGAGCGCGAATTTTTCACGAAAAGTGGTCGGTTTCGGAATTATTATCACTATTATCATATATATTGCTCGTAATGGCGTAGAGAGGCGCAGCCGTAAAGCCGCGTAGTGCTAACGCATTTGATTTAGCGCTAATAAATAACCATTATTGTACGAGCTCGTGTCCGGAGCCCCCGTATGCCAGCAACGGGGCGGTTGCCAGGTTCCCGAGGGAGAGAAAATAGAATCGACGACGTAGTTTCCATTATTGCGTCCGATAAGGGGATGGGCCCGCGAGGGATGGGCGTACGTGTGGATAGGGTTGATTGCGCAGCGATAATAACCCCGTAGGAACGCACCAGATGGCTCACAATCAGACCGCCCAAGTCGCGAGGCTTGCGGCTCGATTCGTGTCCTGATCTTGAAAGGAAATGCCGATGATGTGATAGATAACGGGGACGACTTGTATAATGTGATCGATGGCTTTGCTTTTGTAATTTTCGGCTTCGACGACTTTTATAATTCTGCCGAAAGTTCAGAATCTTAGGTAGGTAATATCGAATATGCAATAGCATAGGAATAATGTAACTTTCAGAAGTGGGGCAATCTGGTTTCTTGCATTTTACGCGGAAGGAAAAGAGAGAACTTCGATTTCATTTTTCTTATTTTATAGCTTGTACTCTTATTTCTGTCTTGGCTATTAATCCTTGAATTTTTTATCTTTCTGTATTTGCAGTTAGAGAATTTGGAATTATATTTGTAGTTATATAAATTGTACAAATAGAATCGTCCTTTGAACGGGCACTTAGATATTTCAAATATGATAGAATTATTATGGTGTTATGGGGGCAAGACAATGTACGGAATAGAACTTTACCTTCTAATATTTATTCTATTTTATATTTCACAAGTAAACACTGTAGCAACATTTTCGAACATATTTTTATAACTTTGTGCATTCGTCAATTTTCTTACATAACTATAATTATGTGCAACAGATGAAATGAACTCAAAATTGATTTGATAATATTTTACGGCTCGGATTATTGTAATGTTCGTGAAGCAGCGTATCTGGAATGAACATAGCCGAATAATCATTAATTAAAGAGCTACCATTGAACGAGTATCGGTATTTTCAGGTTGAAAAACGAAGAAAAACGGAAAAGGTCAAGAAATTGTAAGAAGTATCGCAAAGTAAATCGCCATTGCGGAGGACGAAGAAATAGAATTGAAATGTTTTTGCTGGTATGCAAATAATCGATCAATTTTTATGTATTCAAGTATTAATCCATTGCAATATGCATAGGAATTATCGGTCCAGTTTGAATTGGATTACAAAACTCGTTCAATGATAAAATATGCGCAATGGCCATTGGTAGATTATACCGTAACCCACTGAAACAGTGGGTAAGAGCCACTTATCTTTCTTTCTATTGCGTAGATATTCAATTACAATATCCATTTAATTCAGATTAAATTGCATTTCTCTTGACGTTCTCATGAATCGTAGAAAACATCGGGGCATCGATTGCTTTTCTTTCCTGCGCTTCAAAGACTTGTCATTACGACCATTCGATCTTCCAAGAGTCAAAGATGTACGTAAGTATCCATCCATCGAAAACTAAAGTTTTCTTAGAAAAACTTTTAACGACTGAAAATTTAAAGAAACGGAGGAACAGATTCATCGAGTTCGAGATTTTTTGGTTATTACACCACATAGAATAAAAGAATATTGTACGCCGTTCGTACTAGATTGGATACCCACCCTCGGACAAGTTCGAACCAAATGAAAATACGACCATATATACAGCCCAAATATCCAAAAGAAGTCCTCTGGTTTGTTCTGATTCGCCTGACGGATAGAGACATCCCTCTTTCTGACGTCATTTTAGATTCTAACGCGTGATTGGCTTAACAGCTTCCGGTACGATTTAATGATGTAAATTTTGCATGAAATAACCATTTACTTAATTTTTATTTATAAGAACCATGTTTTTTTTTTCATAATTTATACATATCGTTGTCTACACGATATTGTTAACTAATTTAATTATCATCATATTCAACAATAACTTTAGTCACATGGCAAGTGTAGCTCGTCATTGTACGGTATGGCATGAAAACCAATGACGAGTTAGACTCGTCATTTTACCGCAAGAGGTTAAAGAGCCGCGCATTCGTTGCATCGTCATGGGAACGACGAAAGAACTGTTTTGTTTTCGGTTGTCATTAGTCGATCAGAAATTTCTAGGACCGATATGGTGGTGCGAGCGACACTCTCCCCTTACCCCGTGCCGCATACCGCGCGCCTTCTTTGCCGTAGCCAAACGGTAGAAACTCCACGGAACTAAATCTTCCAGAACAGATGAGAAAATAAACACCCTAGGACATACAAACACAAATAATTCAACATCACACGAAAATACTAACTACAATGACTCTAAAACAACTGTCTCCATATTCCACCCCAAAGCAATTAAGTTTTAACGTATCTTCCCAAACTAACATGTAGCCCATCTCCTCGAAATATCTCCAACCTCTTCCCATTGTCTAAAAAACGTTACAATATTCCACGTTGAATGTTTCCCGCAATATCGAAACTCCGTCCGGTGGAATAAGACCACGATGGAATTATCGGACGGAGGACTCCCTAATAATAGGCAACTTGGCACGTTTAGCGGTTTTGGTCATCGCCGCAAGATGTAACGCTTAATAATCATTGACCGAGACTCTCAAGCTCGACGACAGCTACGCTGTCTCAAGCTTGTCAAAACCACGAATAGGCAAGCTCCGGTGGTTCCGTATGTACCATTACGCGGTCGAAGGAACGCCGTGCGGCTTTCGGCACATCTGCGGAACCCCAAAGGGTACCGGTAAACGTCACGACGGAGAATCCGCTACCAACTGCTGACGCAATATACCGCATCTGTCCTCCTTCCCTGCGGAATGTTTGCGGCGGTACCTTCGAACGTAGGGACTTCGTACCGCAACCCTTTGACCTCATTGTCCGGAGAGATCATCCATGAATTAGACCTCCGTCCTGCGTACGGGTTACGAGATAAGTCGCGCGCGAGCATGTTTATTGGTTCGCTTATTTTTTGCAGTTTGTTTTGGCGAAGATGGAAGAACGGTTTAAATATTGCCTGGTGGAAGGTGTGTGTTATTGATTTATTGATTGGTTGTTTTGAGGAAAATGTATCGTTGGTAAACTTTTAATCAACTTTTCTGTGATTCGATTTAAGACATTGAAGACGGATGACGTAAATTTACGTTTTTTATTTTTCAACCGTTGGAGACGAGTGATGTTAATCCACGTTATTTGAAATTTCAAACAGCATCGTATAAAAAACTGCAATTATAAGTAAATAAAACATTACAACGAAGAATTGTTGGTTGAACAAACATGTGATGAAGGTGTGTGTATTATATAGTTGAATAATAAAGAACCGTTATATTCAATTCAGTGTTATATATTATTATTCAGTGTTGTTCTATAATTTCAACAAAATATGCAGGAATTCAGGCTATATGCTTTTCATCACATACCGTCTTCAATGTGTTAAGACTGGTGCAAGGCAGTCAAAATCACTGGTTCAGGAATTTTTAAAACAGATTCTGTAAAGTTATATCGATAGAAGTTTTTTTATTTTCTATATTTATGTTTCCACATATAGATGATTCAGCCGAACAATTTTCTTTCACACGATATTCCTTTTGTTTCGACCATTTGGAAATTTACTAAATTATCGGACGGCAATTCCACCGTTAAAGTGAAGAAGTCTCAATAAACTTTGGCGCGCTTTAATATTCAATTAAGTATCTAAATCAAAATTTAATATGTGCATTTAATAATTTTTTGAAACGACGAACTGTGCAGAATTTATCTACATTTCCATTTTTATTTGAGCACCACATACTTTATTCTAATGGTATCTCTTTTTAAGTCAGAATCTTTTGAAAAATATAACTTTACAGATTCCCTAGTTGGAAAAAAATGATAAAGATTCTATTTCAAACTAAATTTTAATTCCTAGTAACATGAGACAAGTCAAGGATAACTGTTTTGAGGAAGTGCACATAAAGTAGATAGAGAGTACACTGAACTACAGACAGGTCTCACTTCCGCCCGAATTCCAGCGATTGCCTTCGGCGCTCAAACGTTTGAGACAGACTGGAATGTATAAGTTATGTAACGTTTGAATGAGACGGAATACATAAGTATCAGCTGTGCACGAATGGAAGGATTCTTGGCTCGAAAGATGACACGTAAAGGGGGTGATTTTGGATGCCGGAGGGTAAAGTGCATAGGAAAGAATGAGAGATTCCTTGGAATCTTTTCAACCGTGAATCAACAAAATCCAAAGAAGCCACGGTCAATAATACCATATTCCAACTAACTAATAAATAATTCCTTATAACTTTTAAAATAAAATTCAATTTCTATCCCGGTTGAATGCACCCTGCGAAAAACCAACGCATACATATAACTAGGATCGATCAGCGTCAACTCCAAACTTTCCCTAAAACCAACTCGAACTTGGAATATACGGGGAAGATAAGAAGCAAACTTTTTTCCTCCTTTCCCGCCCCCGAGATTCGTTTACCTAGCTGATACAATATCTTCCGTGACTAGTAGGAAAGTAGCGGCAGAAGTTGTTCATGGCTCGCCATCTTCGCGGTCTCCGCCATATAAATATAAGTCCCTAGCATCATGGATGATTTAAGAGTACGCCAGTATTCGGTGAACAACCGCGCAGACTAACGATGCTTCTTCCCTTTGTCCCGACAACATCCCGACTCGTGTCTTACCCAACGTCTCTTCCTTGTTGCAGGGCTATATGATTAGTGGCCAGTCGGTTTTCTTGGACTTTCTACTATCGCGATAGCGGAGGTCACAACCCCTCCTGATGGCGGATAATTCAATCTCGGCTCATTCCTGTGGGTCGAGAAACCCCTATGACCGTCGACCCTATAATCCTGGCATTCGACGTGTCCCATGTCTCTCTGCTCCCTCTAGTCTTATCCTTTGTCTCTCTTTCTCCTCGTCGACGAGCAAGCGGATGTAGGGACGAGCGTGGTTATCGAAGGTAACCACGCAGACCGAACCCAGGACCGATCAGCTCGGCAGATTTCACATCAGATGCAATATCGTCCGGGGTTACTAGGTGGACGTACAATGTGAACCAGGTAATGGCGGAATCCTGCCGACAAGATCGTCCCACGGGACATCGGACAGGACCTGTCCAGAACATGCGCCAGCTTCGTGTCGGACTTCGAAGATGAGAGATCGAAGGTAACGATCGATCGAACTGGGCTTGCGGATTTATTGCTTGCGTTGAGAGTACGATCGAATACGTTTTTGGAGGGTCGTTTGAAAAATTTATGCTCAATGATGTGTTGGATTTGTTACATTTATTTTCAGCTTTTCGAGGAATAGGAGAATGCGGTGTGAGATTTTATATGATTCGGTATTTCACTCCTTTCAATGATGGGTGGAGGTTGGTCTTAATTTTTGTTTCTTGTGCGGTAAAGATAAGGTGCAGAAGACATATTTTTGATGCTTTGCTTCTTATTATGCAGAAGTAACACGTTGACTGTCATGGGGGTCACCGCTGACCGGCGGTATTGGATTCAATAAAATTTCACATGACCTTTAAATGGCAATATTTACGAATTTTGTAACATATTCAATATTTAAATATAGGCATTAACAAAATAAAATTCTGCTGAATATATATCCATCTGTGTCTTTCAAGTTTCTGTTTTATAAAGATGTGATTTTAATAGTGAAAGTTTCACTTCAGTAGAAATGATGAAACTAGCGAAATACTGGTGACGTTGAATGTGTTAATATAAATAGTGCCTCTTTTTGCATGTATCACACTACTTAGAAGAAGTATGCGTCCTTCTTTTAACTTATTCGCATCAGTAAGGGGAATAATGCGTGCACGGGGATGTTATAGTAACTTATCTCCAGTCGAGAAATATTCCGATTACTGATGCAATCTACAATTGTTTCCGCTTACTCTGTAAACTATTTAGCGTGAATATGCACGGTACTATAGAACGTCCGCCATATTGCGAGCTGTGATGCAAATGGGTTAAATTTCGTCATCACTGTATCACACTAATCCGTACAAGTCTCATTCATTTCCTCCATTACTAACCGACACTTCCTCCCACGCATCGTATCGCGTATACCTTCTTTTAATCAACAACAGCAATAAAATACTAAACAACCCCTCAACCCCGAAAAACAATGGCGAATAAGACTTCGAACGGCACTTTACTTTACGAACTACCCTCTTGCACCTTCAGAAACGCTCCATTTTCCTTCCCGATGGTAACTTCGTGCCAATATACAGCCGAACCGAATTGTCGTTGAATTAAACATGAACGATCAGTTGAGAATCGAGTTACGATCCCGCCACCTTCGAAATCGCATCGCCGCCTTCCCCCTCGTCCAACGTCAAATGCGATGGGATCCCAGTAGCGAAAAGGACTCACGTGAAATTCGTATTACGATTGAATTAAACATGACCGACAAGTCGAAATTAGGACAGTCTCTTACAAAGCCGCCGGTACCGGCGTATCGGCCTTCGACGAGAACTGACTGCGGTCGAATCGATTACCTCGTATCAGTGCGAATTCAGTTGGAGAGCTGTCGATTCCAGACTCGGTCGGAAATCCATTCGGCGAGAATCGCGACTGTCCGCCACCGTGAGACACGCGGTCAAACGCACACGGAATTACGGGCGAATAGGATGCTTTAGATATCCCTCTCTGCGGGAGGAGAGATAGATACGCGGCACTGTTTCACTCTCGATTCGATCGTTCGATGTGCCTGGCCAATCTCCGCATTCATGCGTGGAAAATAAATTCCAGAATGCAATTGCCGAAACGATGGACCGACGGTATGAGGGAGCACCGGCCTAGGAGAGAGAGACGGCTTCGAAAAAGGGAAAAGTGGCGAACGAGGGGGTACACCGTTATTGGCGAACGGGATATAAAGGTTATTCGCGTCGTTACAGATGTATAGAAAACGTTTGGCCCCGGCGAAAGGTTCCACGCTTCTGCGGATAGGATTTGTGGTAGACGAGGGTCCTCGGGTGAAAGTGTGCACTCGTATAGGAACGAGACGGTGCGAGGATGTGCGTGCACGCTGGAGCCACGGCTTTGCAAATAATATATTGCGCTGTGAATTGAAATAAAAATCCACCGGTTGCTTTCAGTTTCTCAAAAGACTTACGATATCCTGTGTTCCACTGTGGAGAGGAACCCGCGGTGGAGGTTTGGTGGAATCTTTCATCCTTTCGACTCGCTTTTCTTTTACTTTTGTTTTCGCTTGTACGTGGTAGTCTTGTTTTGTGTGATTTCGGTCGCCCGGATTGTCGCGTGTACGTCGCGAAGACGTTTGTCATGCAGAAGACTATTTTTAACGCTTCTAATGCCGGGTGGATAGTTTTGTTTGACGAAGACAGGGAGTGCAGGGGTCGGAGGTGAAATGTAGTGGAAGCAAAGGGGAGCAGTTGGAAGTATATCAAATCTTGACAAACGTTCGCATACCAACTCTCATCCGAGAAACATGAATCTGTACGCAAACTCTCGTCCGACGTCTTTCATCGAGGATATCTTGTTATCTTCGTATTCGTGAACGCTGCTGCTTGTGCATGCGTTGATGAAATGAACTCTGCTAAACGTGTCAACGCAATGTCATTCAAGACTTCATCAAAATCAATCGCAAACGTGTTAATCTGTCACGAAACGTTTTTGAATTTCCGACATTTCGTTGCTCAAGAATATTAATAATTCGACTACAAGCGTCTGACATCTTGGTGTAAAATTAAATAATATTTAATTAGATATACCAGTATTGTAATTTATTGTTCTGGATTTAAAAAAAAATATTAAGGTGCTTTTAAAATTCTCAAAATTAACACTAAACCTATCATGGCGGTTAAACTGACCGGCTACCAATTTTTTCTACAAATGTCCTACATTGATACGGCAGCCATGTAGCAAATATTCCACTTCTATCTGATAAAACCTAAATTACTTAATCGTTCATCTCTACACCTATTTATTCCAAAGTACTTATTCGGTATGTCTAAATGTAATAGACTTAACGCCGGTAGTTTGAGTGTTGATAGCCGCGTATTTAAATATTCTAACGTCTAAAAAAGTCATCGTCACAGACTGCGATTGACCTCTTCTGCAGCATGAGAAAGATAACAAAATTGATCGCTTTCCGAAAAAACAGTCCTCTTCATTTCTACTGAACTGACAATGAGTAACGTTCTAAGTCTCTTGAATCTATTATGTTAAAGCGAAACCTTAATTTCTCCGCTGCTCATTCAATTTCATTCATCAAGAGATGTTATCGACTGCGTATCCGTTCGTCCATTCTTACTTTCCTCTAATATATTAGCAGTAGGAGAGGGAAAAAACAGGGAGAATATCAAAACACGCATAAATTGTCGTGCTTCACGACGGCTGTCCGAGTGGTATGATGAATGAGAGGTTCATATGTACGCGTTCATCGCTGCCAGCTCGAGAAACGAGTCCTGCAGGATAGAGGGGAAGCGTAAATCGTTCTTTCGCTTTTTATCGCGATTTTTTTTCGGCGCTCAAGAAACGTAAATATGGAATGAGCGAGTAAAAGGTGACTCATAAATACTGAATAAGTATTATCTACGCCAAAAAAGAGTGCTCTCGTGTTCGTGATTTACATTACCTACGGAAAAGCTTAAGGAAAATCGTATTAAGCCGTAGACGAAAACGTGGAAAAATTCGTTATTAGACTGAAAATGTTTGACCGACTTTATATTTCCAGAAGAGTAATTATGAAAATAGAAGTGAATGTTGTTACGATTATCGTACTTTGAGCAATTTTTCACAATTTTTTATATTACATCCATTCTATTTGCTATTACTAATTTGTTAACATCAGACGATGAAATTCATTTGAATTGCGATGATAGTAGTGTTGCATGTAGAATATTATAGAGAAATATTGAAAAATTGAAAACCCTTGCACTGTGTAATTTTAATGTGCACCGATAACATCTGTATCATTTTGAATAAAAACAACAGCTGGTTTATATGGTTCTTTCTTAAAGATTTAAGAACTCATCTAAAAGTTCCATGCTATTGACGTAAAATAGATAGTCCCCATTTTGAATATCGATAAAAAGAATTTAGTATTTTTACGCTGTGATAAAAATCAGAAATAGAAAATTCATCGTTCAGTCATGAATATATAGGGCATTTCATATACATATATATACCATTTTTTAAATAACTGCGTAGGTATAACGGCCCTGCAGATATGCCAGTCGTAAAACGAAGATCAAAAAAAGGGGAGAGGAAAAAGAATATGAAAAAGAGTGGCGCGGGAATTCTGACAGCCGTTGAAAAGAATTTCTCTTTTTACATTTCCATCCTCTCTCTCTCTCTCTCTCCCTCTCTCCCAGCTGTATGTTTCATATGACGAGGATTCGCAACCCCTATTAAGACGACACCCGTGGAAAAAAGAAACTGTCGCGAATATCACGAAGACGGCTGATTCGAAACGCTTTACGATCTTCTTTCTCATTTCACGCAGATTTCATTCTGTAACTTTCGTAAAATTCTCAATGCATTTTACAGTTCGCCGAGTGATTTCATTCGAGACGAAAAGCGAAATACTATCTTCTATTCTCTTTCCCAAAATTGTAACAAATTCGTGCGGACCAGTACAAGTTCTTATTCTTGCAAACGGAACATGACACCTGATTTTACAAGAAACACACATTTAAAAAAACGATTTAAGGGGTTACGCCACCTTGAGATTTTCAAAAAATCGTTTTTTTTTTGGCTAGATGAATTGCTTATATTTTTAGGAATATTTTAAGCGTTTAACCATTTCAAAATTCAAACTATTACCAAAGTTATAGCAATTAGCAGTGAGCGCGCCGGAGTAAGAAATCATGAAACTTAGGACCTGCCGTAGCGGCAAATCTAGCCGACTTCGGTCTTCGGCAATAAAACCAGCAAGGAGTAATTGTTCTATTTGTTTGTACATAATTAGTCTAAGGAATTTTTATGCGCACCCGCCGATGCCCCTAACGGGATTTTGGGACTTTTCAAATTTTGACCCTGACGTCGTACTATTTCTTCTCTTGCGTTTTTCTCGAAACTACATTTTTCAAATCGGTGTACACGATATCTCAATATCTACTCAACTGATTTGGTTAAAATTGACGACAATTGTTGTTTATAATATTCTCTAAAAGGTGACGTAGGATTTCTTTGATTGGATGCCATGTTCAAAAGTTATACAGTTTTTAAACTCAACATCTCGATGCAAATACGAATTCTTTTTTCAAATAGCTGTCATTTCTACAAAAAAATTTAAAAAAATTTTTCCCTACGTCACATTTTAGCTATTACCCTTATAAATAAGAAAACAACAATTTTTTATATTTCAGACAATGCCTAACAGAGAAATCATGTACACCGTGAGTAAGGGTTTTCAAAAGAGAGTCCTACTTGTCGCCTCATCTCTCCGTCATTTTTTAACATTTTTTAATCATTAACATTGCAAATTGTTCATAAAACTACTATATATATGTATAAACTAAAGAACATTTTATATACTTAACGGCTGCGTCAAAAAAACTGTTTATTTTTATACCTATTTTTCCGAGCGCCAAGGTGGCGTAACCCCTTAACCTTACATTTAACGAAGTCCGCAATTTCTTATTTCCATCCATATCTAAGGTACGACTATACCAAAACGTACCGAATACACCGCAATATAATATCCAGCGCCCGAAATTTGTCCCGTACCACCGTTATTTCTCATATTTCACGGTTAAAGCCGCGTCTCTAATAACGATCACGCGAATCGACCGGCAATATCCTTCCCAGGTCGGGAAGTCTCCCGAATAAATGGCATCTTCCAACGTCGGAGATTCGCGCGAAATCGTCTCCAAGTACACGTTACCCGTAGACGATAATAAATCCCGGAAAACGATTAATTAAGTACAGGCCGAAGCCTTGCACGTCGCACGAGTTAAAGTATGCCGTCCTACTTTTCGTAATGCCGGAAATAATTCACGGAAACGGTTTGGGATTTAGCCGGGCTAGCACGTCGCCGGGGGTTGCATCGACGAGGGTCGGAATACCGCGGCAACGGGCCACTGCACCCTGTCTCTTTCCTACCGCTCTCTCGGCCCTATTTATTTGCTTTTTAGTCTCCTCCGTAGCTCTGCAACTGACGCTCGTCGGGGACTGCGGGTTGCAATTGCAGATGCTGCTGCAAACGGGCCAGCCAGCGTGCTCGTATATTTCAACCTGATTCGCGGTAGGCATAGCTGCTTTCCCGGCAATACAAAGCACGATGCGGGAGAGCCACCGAAGAGCCACCGAAGAGCGCCCTAATATTTTCCTAGGAGAGACGGAGACCGGCTCTTTGTACGTTTGTTTGCACACCTATTTACCTGTCTCTTTCTATTCCCTGCTCCTCTACAGCCGTGCCACTCTACGCGGACTCGCGAAACGGAGGATCAAGTTTAGGGCTTCATAAGCGTAATGGATTCAGAGGTGGCTTTTAACCGAAAATTTCCCGACTCTGCCTGCCACCGTGGCTTCCAAGTAGACGTTAACGTTGCATCGCGCGACAATGGGAGGACGAAGTCGGGGAAATGTAGTACGTTCGGGCGAGGTAATTAGGGAATTTGGGTGGTAATTGTGGAAGCACGTTTTTAGAAATGTCGGCGGATGGTATGGGCATGGATTAGTTTGAGTTGAAGCGCGAGTGTCTGTTGGAAAGGGTGGAAAATTTGTGGAATTTGATGGAATGGAGGATTGTTGTTGATGGTAAAGAGGTTTCCAGGTTGGAATGGTTTTCCAGAGTTTATAAAGCACAATGGGATGCCTTTAAAAAACAGATAAATAGAATTTCTGACAATATATAAATTTAAAGCATAATGGGATGCCTTTAAAAAACAGATAAATAGAATTTCTTACAATATATAAATTTTCTCTTGATGGTTTTACGAAGTCAGCTTAAAAATTTACGAAGGTCTTTCAGTGGTACTCCCATTGGTACCTTTATAAGAAGACTGATTACAAAATGCGACTGACACAAGGAAACTTAATGAGCAATCCTCGCTGTAAGACACCTAGCAGAGATAGACGTTATCTCCGAAACTCTAGCCCCAATTTCACCCACTCTGAAGGCTCCCGATGATAAAACTAATTATTATCAACGTATGTCAAGAACATCGAGCTTCAAGATAAGATCCTTCTTTGAGCACGAATTCCAATTAACAGCGAAACAAAGGCGTACTTGATTAGTTAACTCGGACAGTTTGTACTCTACGACATTGCAAGAAAACATACTACCCTCGTAGGTGCGAGAAACACGAGAGAACGAGCGGTAATTCAACCTCTTATTAAATTCAAATCACACCGACGCGCAAACGAAGTGTTCTCGTCCGTATGAACGAAAAGAAGGCTCGGTCTTCGAGTAACCTCTTTTCCCAACGGCAGCGCAATCCATCAAATTCTGGCAGGTTTACATCGGGCGTCAAGATTCCCTGGCGGCGCTCGCCAGCAGCAATCTGATAAAACGTAAGCGGCGTTCTGAATATGCATGCCTTTTTTGGCTTTTAATATCGTTAACCGATATATCACAAGATTGCCCAGTTATCTAACTGGGCTCGAAATTCCCTATCGGATCGGAGGGACGAGGTTGCCCCTTCGGAAAATCATCGATCAGACCGTTAAACCTGATTCTACCGGCTGCTCTTGCTGCTGCTGGTCGGTCTAAGCCACGTCGAAATTCATGGATACGACCCATTTTAGTTAATGAAAACATACTGACGTTTTATGCGCTCAGCTCGAGAATTTTGAGGGAAATCTATGCGGTAACACGATTATTAATCGAAGGTGTTTAGCGACAATTAGAATTACGTGAAATTAATAGTTATTATTTGACATGTAAATTAAGAATATTAACGTAGAAAGTCTAAGTAATCGTACCATTGATGTTTTGCGTAATTTTTAAAAAAAATCACAAACTAATTGTATAGGATAGAAAGTTAATTATTAGTATTATATCAATTACCCTGACTTCCCACTTCTTTCTTTATTCAAGTGGTATTAATTGTTTCATTTGCACAGCTCTTACCGAACTGAATGCCACTCGGTCCAAATATTTCCAGCATTTTCTATAAATATTTGAAGAATACTTTCACGAAGAGAAACCGAATTAAGTACGATAATTGAATTGAATTATCTTGAATCAATGAATATAATTTCATCAAACTTCCCAAACTGCACCGAACGTCTCATATGCCACAATCGACGCCCTTCTAATTTCCCGTAATTCACGTAAATTCGATAAATTGCTAGCAGAGCCGAATCGATCGAAGAAAGTAAATTGAGTTATTTAAAGTGGCGTGTATACAGAATTGATGCGCTTCAGTTTGGCGTTCGTATTAACGCTTCGATTTCCGCGGAGGTCCGTGTCGATCGATCATCGAATTCTTGATTAATTAACTGACAGTTCATTCTCCTTCCATCGTTTCGACTGGTCGCTGACCTTTCGTTGAATTTCATTTCGTTGCCGGTGACGTGTAATTTGCGATACGTATGACTCGCCCGCGGATAGAGAGAGATCTTACTTTTTAATTAATGTATCGTTTACGTAAAAACGAACACCACCATAAGCGCACAACCCGCGATATATGCCGTCGTAGAGTAAAGCTGTAAGCGTGCTTGATGGATTACGTTTGACAGGAAACGATAACTCTATGAAATCTGAAATTAATCATGGAAATTACCGCTAGCACGGCCTTGTCGAGCACTAATAACGACACTGTGAACATGATAATAGAATTAGAGTTGACTCGCGATAATTATGACAGAGAACGTTCACGATAAGAATACAACATTATAAACTGCCAACCTTTTACGCTCGAAGATCGACTGGCAGACAAAGCACGTGACTATTTACAAAGCTAAACTCTTCGTGTATTACAGTAAGAATGCATTAAGCATTTGCATTCAGAATTGTTTTTTCAATTTTTCCTTAGCTAACACGGTATATTGATCCACTTATGATAAAATTGCACTTACAAGTGAAGCTAATTTTGTCAAATTCTGTACCTCCGAGTATTCATTTTTCTCCGATAATAATAATGTGGGATTGTGAATATGTAACGAGTGCGATGGTTGAGCGTGTGTGTGTCCGGCGTGACTTTGTATTTGTATGAATGTGTCGATCTCTCGAATGTCCGTTGTCGGCTCTTTTGAAAAGGCGAAAATGCTCCGACGACGACGAGGCGTTCGAGAGATGAGTCAGTGTGTGTATTTAGCACTGTGTGTGTATATAAAACTGTATATTTAAGTCATTATTAAAATCTTACGTTTCTCTTCTCATTTTCTAACCGCGACTTCCGTCTATCAAATACCTATTTTCCTTTTCCCTACTCTATGCTTATCCTTTTCTACCTCCCTCTCTTTTATTTCCCTATAATAACTCTATCTACTAACGAATATTTACAAGAAGATGTACAATCATTCTCAAATATCGAAACAGATATTGCAAGTACAGAAAATGAGCCACGATGAAGAACCACATCAAGCAATACTCAAAAAACAAGTGAAAAATTCTTACCTCACGCCGAAACTCTACCGTATCACCGGTATCAATTAAAACTCGACGCAAAGAGGAGCCAGAGGCATAAGAAAATAACGCGACCGACCAACGGCAACGTTCGTATTATTAATTCAATAATTCAAAAGAAACACGAGACTGTCATCTGATGAGCGGAAAGTGCAAAGTAACCCACCGGTTGATCTCGTAGGTGTTCCATCCTCGAGCTATTTTCTTCCACGGTACGTGGAATTTACATCTCGTCAAGTCCATCCTGCTGGGAGCAGAAAAACCCCCTCCCCTTCTTTGTGCGGCGCGCACACGCGCTAACGGGCACAAGTACACGTACACCCTTCTGCAATCCCATGAGGATAACCCCGTGGATGCTCCTGCAACCCTCGGCCATCTTTATTCCAGGACGGACAGGTCGAGAGGGTAGGCATCGGACCGTGGTAACTGGCAGCCCTAGAGGGAGCCGTTAAACCTCGTCCCTGGCCGGTCTACCTACCCACGTCCTGCTTCTGATATACAACCCAGCAGCCCGACCCGACCGGTCTGCTGATTCCAACACCAACTTCGGCACGGGAGCGCTTGTTTCCCCCGGAAACGAGCGAAAACTCCAATGAGAAGTAAAGGTCGACCGTGGGGAAGGAGAACCTACCTCGACGTACCTGTCTTCATCCGTGAAATACGCCGGAAGGTGTCCGATACTTTTCACGAGACGATGGACGGGAGAGTTTCTTATTAGGAACTCGATGTCATTGAGTTTAACGCTTTGACTGCGGTGCAGTCTAAACGAGAAAGCATCGGAAAGATACGGCGTGATATTTGCATGACGGTTGGTAAAACTGGATGGTTTTAACACTAGAACTACCATTCGGTCAAAATGAACGGTGCACAATTTCTTCCAAAAATTCTCCAAGTTTATAGAAATCTCATAGAGTAAATATTCTACGTCCATGTCGAAGAACATAAACCATTGAATCGATCATCTTTTCCGCCTCTCGATTCCCCTTTTTTCGAAGTACTTATTTAATATGGTAGACTATAGTAGATTTAACGTCGGTAGTTCTAGTGTTAATGAATCTGTGAGAGGGTATATATACGTCTTTTGCAGTCAGGCGTTAAGGAAAATTTAACGATTTTAGGGAGATAGTAAACGGATGGAAGTATGATTGATATTATTTGAATGCCACGGGGTCTGCGGTGATTGAAGGTGGTAATTTAGTGAACATTTGTTGACTTCTAAACGATATTTGCTGTTATGTCTGTTAGTGAAGTATTAGTATAAAATGAGTGAAGTGATACCGAACGTATTTGATTTTGAGAAATTTCATTGCGATAGAAATGACAAGACAGCCGAAAACATTTGACAATTACTGTGTTAACTGGTTACTGCGTTCGACGTGTATACACGTCAATTTGAAGCTGTACTGCGGTAACCTTTTCAAAACCAAATTGTCAATTTCTTGTCAACTAAAAATGGAATTCTTCCACGTTTTGTTTCCCTCTTTTCATAAAATTAATACCAAAAGCATTTGCCCAGCGCTCGGCGTGTATGCAAGACATTTCTCGATTTTAATTCCGCATCCTGTGAAGGTTTATTAAAATTAAGTTCCGCAGTTAATTGGTTAACTCCTTGGCCTATAATAACGAGTGACACTCGTGATGCGGTAGATGCAACAGGAAATTTTCAAGCTTCCCAAAAATAATGAAATTGAAAATATCAATGGAACACAACACAATAAAATTATTTCTATGTTATTAATATTGCGTTAAATTGTAAGATACAGCAGGAAGAACTGACAAATTTTCATTTGAGCAATTTAATTCTGAATTATTACACGCACAGTCGTAAAAGACATCGTAGGGCAAGGGGTTAAGTAAAAATTTGCGACCATGAACAGGATAGTATGAAGAAATGTTTTATTCGGTAATAATATATTTGGTAACAATAGGGATTGTACCTCAAGAACAATGAAGATGTTTGTCACGTTTTTGTTAGGATTCTGGGCGTCACAAAATTAACAACATTGACAACGGTGCCAATCGTTAAGAGTTTAATTTACAACTTTGTTATATTGCGGCCAGAATATTAATTTCTATTGGACATAGAATTTCATAGACTTCGAAGAGAGCATTATTGGAAAAAATGGCAGAAGATATAATAAAGGAAGGGAATCGTTTCTAAAGTTCTTCAAAATTCTTACAGTCGAACGATTTTAAGTAAGACTGACTCTTTATAGAGTCATGAAATGGCGACTGGAAATTGAAATGTTATTATGACTTGTGGATAAAAGTTCACGAAGATGTCGGGAACACTATTGCCATCGGGATCATGAAAGTGGTTATTAAAGTAAATTTTTCTGGATGAGAAGCTCGGAAGCTTCGTAAGAACCGCATAGATTTTTAGAACGGGGTAAAAGTATCTCTTGCGGCTGTACCCCATCCACTAACTCGTATTCCCTGAGGTGCTTTCCTTGCAAGCGGTGCGGAAGAACTCTGCAATCTTTCAATAGAATGAATCACGACCCCCGTGTCGGCACTATTCATTAGAACTCTAATTATACTGAGATTAACCTTTCTATCCAGCACTAGAACCTTCCTATTCCAAAAACGTACACACAATTAAAATTATGTAAATATCTCGAAGTTAATCAAGTCTTATACCAATCTCACTATCATATTAAACCCATAAAATTAACTTTACACGATGGAGTTATCGAAATAAACCCGCTCGTACATTGCCAACTCCCTCAAGGATTATTCTCTCCGCACAGAAGCGTTTCATATTTCCTAAAATTGTCAGAGCTTCCAATAATCCTCAGAGATCAAATATTCATACCACGGGTTAATAGCAGCCGTACTTTTCTGCCAAGAAGAAAAAGTAAATGCTGTCCATTTGGTATCTTCGAAGGCATAAAAATCTCGTAACCCATGGAAATCTCGAAGATAGACAGATATGCATAGAGCAGCGGGTAGATAAACGAAGAGGATGGTTCGGCAAGGTCTTATCTGGTGAGTCAGGATGATCTCCGGACTTCTCCGCCCGATGGAAAGGAAGTTCGGTTCCCTTCCTGCTACTTCCCGTCTTCGCTCTCTTCCGGGCTCTCCTCGACGACCCACAATTCGGAAGATCAGCCCTCCCCCTCTCCCTCTCGCTCTTTCGCGATATATCAAGACAGTTATCACTGAAATGAGATCATTTATTGCATTAAGACGGTGGAAGCGTCGGGGGCCTTGCACGAACAGAAAACTGGGGTTGGACTCGGTATATTGGAACTTGCAGATAAGACGAGAGAAAGAGAGAAAGAGAGATTCTCTCTTGTACGCGTCTCATCCTCTCCACTCGTGGCTTCTACTTGCTACAATCACCCTGTCCTCCTTTTTAACATCTCTACCTTCTGTCCTTGCGGCCAACTGTCCATGAATTCCGCGATGTTTGCCCTAGCATCGATGTCTCCGTTTACTCTAGTCTTCTGGATGAGCTTCCTCTTCGTCTGCTATCTCTTCTCTCTTCTTTCGTCTCCCCGAAGCTCCCTCTCGATCTTTACAGTTCCTCCCCTTTTTCCTTCTCTCTTTCATCCTGCACGCTTCTTCTCCGCTCTTTAAGCTTAATTGCCGGTATTTATCAAACGACGAAATAAATAAGCTGCTTACATTTCTTTGACGCCAAAGAGTACTCGGAGAGCGCGCGCTTATTTTGCGAGGGCGATAAGTACATTAGAGTTCCGCCGTTTATTAAGGATGAAGAGGCCAACGGGAGGTCGACACTGTTGAAGAACGACTCGGTCGAAGGGACACCTATGGAGTCCCATGAATCAGCATGATTGTAAGTTTAGAGGGGACCTTCGATTTTTATTATAGCATATTTTATTACAGTCAATCTTTCCGTTATTGTTTGGGTGTTTCCGTGGGTCAGACCGATGCAAATATGGAGTTTTAAGATATAATACTTGTCTGGAGATGCTTTTGGTTTTGCCGAAGTTCACATATTTGAGTGGTTTATTTTGAAAGTGACATCAGTCACTTTATCGCAATGAAAAATGCTGGTTTTTCAATGACTATACGAAATTATTGTAGGAGGATTCGATTAAATATTAGGTTGGTAGGAAATTAATGACGGTTTTCAAACTTTATCTGTAAATACACATGTTGAGAATCGGAATAACTTTTTTTAATCAAAATAAATTCCGTTACAATTTACACATTTTTCCCAACTAGAAACCACTTTTTTAATAACATTTTTTTTCTAAAATGATATAAGAAGACAAACAGATTAAAATGAATGGCTATCTTAAAATTAAGCGCCACAGTTTGAAAACTCAAAAACCGACATTAATTTCTTACTAACTTAATAAGAAAACGGATAAGGATAGAATTTCAATGTCTAAGGTGTAAGCGTGGATAAAACTAAGTGGTGGATGTTGTCAGGATTCGTAATGATTTTAAACAAATAACAACACACACAGAAAAATGATTAATATATAATAATAAATTGTATATATACTGAGTAAATATGTAATAAATAGAATACAAAATAAAATACTGAATAACTCAATAATCTAAGATATGTAATGGTGTCTAAAAATTTATGTTCGTCTAACTGGGTCTCTAAACTGTATCTTACTGTAACTATGCGTTGCGAGACGCAACCTCTTGAGATGACGATCTCCCCCACTTCTTTCTAGGTCACGCAACTCTATGGGAAGGCGTATCTCTATGGGTATTATACTACATTATTTATACCAGGAAAAATGAGTACCCTGAAATAACAAATGCGAGTAAATCTTCTCGAAAATTGGCATCAATATTTTTAAGCATGTTAAAACGCAAACCCTTAAAGATCTCGATTTAAAGACAAAGTGATTTGTGCTACTTTCAAAATAAACGGTTCATTTTTAGGTATTGTAAGTCTATGAATTGACATAGGTACCTCTTGTGCCAGCTGTGACATATTATTTGAACATTTATTTCGAATTTCTATCTGTACAACATATTGCTGCTACACGTAGTCGCAAATCAATATTGCATAAGGGGGAAATTCACAATTTATACCAATACAATTATATGTACCGCCTCCCAGCGTCAAATTCTCCTTTATTTTTCCTTATTGCCATAATGTATCTCACCACATTAATTAACATTATATTTAACCTCAGCGAATCTAATACAAATTCCAATCAGAATTTCAACAAAAGTTCCAACGAAACTTCCAAATAACCCGCATCACAGCAACAAAAATTCAAATACGCGAAGCATCCAGAATCCCCCTTTCTACTTTTCCCCCCGAGTTTAAAATCAACTCCGCACAGAACCAACTGAAATCTCAAGCCGCGCTTCGAAACGCTTCGTATATCAACAAACTACACAAACCGAAGAGGAGGTACGAGCCTGATTACGATTCCTGGATAAACGACGCACTAAATCGAGAGAAAGGAGGGGAACGTTGGCCCGTTGGTTTTCACAAAAGCCACCGTCGTACGCGCGACATTCACGAGGATATCCCAAGATCGAACTTTCGACCTGTTCGCGCTCACTGGGAAACTTCCTCACGGTGTGGGATCCGGTCGAATCGATCGCCAGGGGTTCTTACAGACAGTAACGCACACACGCAAGAAAATCAGGCATTGTACTCCGTAAGAACCGAGATCCGTTCTCCCCGACCCCCGTAGAAGAGAGCCGAGCAAAGCGGAGGTCTCTCGAAACAGGCGGCCCGTGAACGAACTGCAAGGGTGTAAATCTGAAAGTTGGCTAAACTGTCTACTCTCTCTTGGGCCGACCCAGGTTTTGCACCCTCGTCTCTCTTCACCCTGCCAGTATTCAGCGTCGTTCACCCCCGAGGCGTCGCCGCGATGTTCCTTCTTCCCCTTTCCGTTTCACCTCTCTTCACGTCCCGGTCTTTCTGCTTGGGATGAGAACATTAGAGAGAAGCAGAGACAGAGGGAGAAAGATACAGAGAGAGAGTGAGAGGGAGGGAGAGAGAGTGAGGGAGAAGCGAATGAAATGGGGGAAGAGAAACGACGGGGAAATTGGAAATTTTTATTACCGTTTCATTTGCAGTTTACACGGAATCTCGTTGCGAATACGGAAGAGATTGGGTTGATTCCATTCATCGTTCCTCTAATACGATTCGCGGCGACACGGAGAACACTGCATCGAGGCCTTTCAATCGTGCCATCGGCGCCGACGAAGCGAAATAAGTCGAGAGTGCCGAGGTGAGATTGCTGAATTTCGAAGGGTCGCGAGACTGAGGAACGATTACTAGTCGCGGTGATTATTTTCGGGGGATGGAGGAATAAAGGTGGAGATAAGGGGAGGATGATTGGTTGCACAAATTTTGGGATATCGTTTACCCACAGGGACGTAGGATTTCGACTACTTGATAATGTTCCGCGCTTGATGTCTCCGATTTAGCTGCTTCGTTGCGTTTGTTTTGCATTTTTCTGTCTCAACTGCTACGGGTGTTTTGCTTAGGACCTTCTATTTGAGGAGGATTCCTAACAATCGAGGCTATGTTATAAATATCTCATAGGAAAATTTCACCGGAGGTGTTAAGGGAGAATTTGAACTCGAGGCCACTGATAATGAGCCCAAACCATTACCTCCTAACCCACCATATCCCCCAACTGGTTCATTATTGAAATAAAATGATTTTGATTGGAAAACAGTACTTGATCTCTGTCAAAACCCGGAAGATTAACATATCTAATATAAAAGACAAATATTATGGTGTCCCAAAGCAAAGTTAACCTCTTGCCGTACGATTTCTTTTGTGACTGAAAGCGCAGTAATTCAAAATTACTTGTTGTAATAACAATTTATCCCTGATTTCTGATATAGCGTATAAATTAACGCAATATTAAGATAGAAATAATTTGATCGTCTTGTGCTCCACTGATATTTGGCTACTTAATAGTTTCTGAAAAATTTCAAAATTTCCTATTTCATTTACCGCGTCACAAGTATCACTCGTTATTATAGAGCAAGGGGTTAATAATAGTATATTCAACATTCGAAAATTTTGTATTCGTAACCCTTCCTCCCAATACAGTGTAGGCGGGAGAAGAATGTTAATTATCACCAGAAGTTTTATCTCTAAATAAAACTTCAAAATGTTCCCAAACTATACTCACTCATTCCTCCTATATTTTGGTCAAACAGAAAACTATCCAAATTGCATCCACACCTTTTCCGAGTTACTTCAGCAGTCGACTACCTTCTGTACTCTTCGCAAAAAGAAATTAAACTCCGAAGTTCGGTCGGAGCACCCGAAGGCCCACATCTCCCGTGCTACCTGTCAGAAATCCCTCACAGAATTCGATTCGCAATCGAGAAGCACGATTTCCATGGTTTTGAAACGCCACCGCCGTCCAGCGCGCCGCTGCGTCTGCGAAGTTTAATTATCCCAGCCGCAGGTGAGGGCACGGTGGATCCACTTACAGCACCGGCCAGGTTACGATTGAGCAATTATACTTCTCTCCCGCAGACACGTATATCAACGTACACAAACTCCAACCCGACAAATCCGACGCGTAGAGGTCTGTGTATACAAAGGAAATCACGATCCTACCTAGGGGTGTCCGTGTGCGGCGTTACATCCGCATGGCGAGAGAAAGAGAGACGACAGCACACCGCATGGAAAGGAAGTCTCTCCCTAAGGTCTCCGCCCAACTAATTCGCTTGAATTTTGATTTTCAATAAGAGAACAGAGAGAGACAGAGAGAGAGAGAGAGAGAGAGAGAGAGAGAGAGAGAGAGGGAGAAAGGAGGACAGATAGGGAAAGATATACATATATGCACACAGAGAAAGAGACTTCCCAGGACAGATGCAGGCAAACGCAGGTAGACGAGCGCACAACCGAAGGGAGAAAGAGAGAAAGAGAGAAGCCCACGGGAGAGAGAAGAAGGGCCATTGCCGGAGACGCGCGTTGGGATTTAGCTTCCGTGTACAGCTGTACCACGCCGGGGGTTTGAATATGCATGATGCATGGGCATTAAAGCCTGCCTGCCTTCCTCCACCGCCTCTGCCAGCCTCTGCAGCCTCCGCTTCGTCCACCACTTCCATGCTCCCCGTATGCAAATAGGAGCCCACCACCGCCGGCACCGGTTCCGCCACCTCCAGCGCCGCAACGAGTTACGTTGTCCGCCGATACCCTTTCCACCCCCTCGCGAACCTCCCGTAAAATTGCGCGTGCACCTGCCCGACCGCGTGTGCGTACAATTTTATCTTTTTTTCCTTTCTCTCGGAGGAAAACCCGTCGGGGTTTTAGCCCGAACACCATCGAGGATCGACCCACCCGGTCCTACGTGGTCGCTGCTACCAGGAGGAATGCTTCGTTCTAGGGTACAACGATCGCGACGTCGCTGCCACGCTCCGTTCCGTGGGGAGCGAACATTTTTTCGACGAAATTCACATCGCCACGATGCGAGAAAGGGGAATGTAAATTAACAACAATACGCCGGCCACGGCGAATTACCGGTTAAAGTTCTGCCGGGATATGCGTGGAATGAAGGGAGAAAGGACGGGGGTCGGTTGCGAATGTTTTGGGTAGGTATTTTTGCGCGCGAATTTTTGCAGTTCCTTTCAAGACATTTCGCGATTTTTTGGCCAATTTTTGGTCCAACGTTTGAACTTGACTTTCGATGCTGTTTGTATACCTGATTCTGTTTTTACACGGTAGATACGTTCCAGACAAAGCCGTGTAAAAAAAAACGTGTTAAAAAAAGACATTAAGTACATACATAGAAAAAAGGGTATTAGTTCCAGATCCTTCAACCCTGCAAAAAATAGTTAAAATAAATTTATTAAAAAATTTATTTTAAGAATATTTTAGATTTTTTAATCGTGCTAAATCGCATGAAATCGTGTAAAAACGGAATCAATTTTTTTTTCTAGACCGTGTTAAATCAAAACCGTGTAAAAGCAGAATTGGGTGTATTGGGAAATTGAAACGATACATTGGCGTGGGGGAGTAGTATAGTGAGGTAGAAATCCTAGGTTTTTGCGATCTTCTGACTTGAAATTAATTATGAGAAGAACGTAAATATTGTAGGAAAATTGAAGAGTGACTTTGGATTCTGTCGGAGATATCTAATTTGACAATAGTTATTGCAGCTTTCTGTGCATTTCATCAAACTGCATTATCCTCAATAATTTCGAAGTTTATTTGTATATACGTATTTCTTATTTTTTTTGTGACGAATCTTTACAAATTTCCATAATTTGCTACCGTACAGTGTCAAACGAATCAACAGATTCAAACGGCTCGAAATATCAATACATTTCAACATTTCAGCAGAATCTAATTTCGATTAGGGCTTAATTCTTCCGATAATCCGGTATCGTTTACAGCACGAAGGTGTAATTGCATTATCTAAAATTACCACGATTTATAACCCGACAACCGAGACGCGACGTTTCCACGTTGCATCCTTGACATCGTTATTCTCGTCCGCTTCGCTCGAATTTCGTATTAATAGAGTCACGTTAAACCATAAATAACGACCGTTCGTTACGTTCGACCACAATTAAAAGCGCTCGTTCGGAACACTTTGGCCGCATCGATATTTCCACCGATTAAGTTCAACCGGCGCAATACGATGCACCGTTAATTCATCGTCTCCGTTTCACTCCACCCGATACGCGTTTTACATTATTAGATCCCCGTTAAATCGTCCTACGAACGAAACCAATAACGCCGAGCGTGTTCTCGTGTCGCGGATTGCCGTGCGAAACGGGGGGGTTTTTCCCGCTCGTCCATTAACAACGATAAACACAAAACGATCGAAATCATCCTCCCTCCAGCTCGTGACTTCGAATAATGGCTTCACCGTAAAGCCAGGCGCAGTTTGATCGAAACCCAGCGAAACCCTAGAACTTGCCGAAGAAACGATAATAAAAGTTCGCGTCGGAAGGGTAGGATGTGATGACTTTGGTTGGTAGAAAGGAAAGGGGAGAGATCCGTCCGATGTTCCTCGCAATTTACGGTTAATTTCGAGAAAAAGCAAATAATTGGTCCTAGGGAAAAGGGCCACGTAAGAAGCCGCGTAATTGTTCCCAATCACGCCAACCGGTCCGAGGAATTCGAAGCAGGGCCTGATGTATTCCGAAGGAAGGAACCGAGCCGGATGCCGGGGGTTAAACTCCACGAGAAAGGGTCATGGAAGAAGGTGGCGCGAATCTTTTCTTCTTTTCGGACAATTATCTCATTTACCGAACGGTAATTGAACGGGGGCAGAGAAAAAGGTAACCGACGCATCGAGACGTGCTTCCTGGAATTAATTGACCGCCGTCTACGTTGCTGGTTTTCGATGAACGCTTTGAAGCGTAATATACTGGTCGTTGAAGATGGAATTATCCTTGATGTAATTCGTGCAGTGAAGGAAATTTTTGTTGGAAAATTTGTTGAAGCTATTTCGTAAATTGTAACGAATACATTACTTCTGAAAATTGTAATAAGTTTGTTGGTAAATATATAATGAGGAATGATGGAAACAAATATTGAATTATTATCAGCGGAAAGGAATAGGATTATGTGAAATGTCGATGGAACATGTTTGACAAAAGGAGTGAACTGATTTCGATAAATACCGTAACAATAATAGGAATGCTTAAACATTAAAATATTATGCCAGACTATGAAAGAATTCGCATCATACAATAGTGATCTGCATCGTTCTCCAAGAGCCACCTGCTTTCCTCTGACTTTTTTCACTCACCCCCTAACAACCAATACCATGCTTAACTCTTTCCATCGTCAGCCTCCGTTTATAAAACTTATCCAAAGTGTTTCTCTATTCTATCCTAGAACACCGGATCGTTTGAGAATTTAGTCACTCCAAACTCAACACCCGTTCGCTCGATAATACCTTTAAAATAAAGACAATCTTCTCCACCTAATCTCCACTTCCAGAACACCACCCTAAGAGTCTCATTCATTGACTTTGTATTCGAAAGGATTAAAAAGAGTACACACGCCTTTTTAAACGAGGAAAGAATAGACTATTAAAAGACTCCCCATAATTTCTCCCTCAAACAAAGTCGAGCAGTGCTTTGGAAACGTCAACGAATGGCAAGCCAGGAAACGTTGCTTTTTCTGCCTATCGTGCAGCAGTAAATCGCAGGGAGACGTACACATTACACATAATTATCCGGGACACGGAGACACGAAGTCTGGCAAGCGACATAAAAACGGGGCGCTTCCAGACACGCTAGTTTACTGGTCACGTTGGATGAAACAAAAGTGTAACGTGCCCCACACGGCATGGTGTATACCATAATATCCTCGTCCGCGCGACAGTCATTGTTCTTCCGTGGTGATACAACGAGGGTAAGTGAGTGCATGTTGCACATTACCATTACGTGTGTAGTCATTCGCGTCTATGTGGAATATCAGCCGCACGTGTTTCCTGGTCGTGCATTCGTAATTACGTTTTGGTCTACGCACACCCTGGTCGATTACGGTAGTCGTGCGAAATGGATATCGTTACGAATCGACGTTTTATTTTCCATCGAATCGCTCGACTCATTGTGTCCTCGTGGATAATGAAATTAAATTTTCGCGGCGGTGAAAACGGCGAAAGATAAATTACAATTATTATTAGCGGTAGTCACGGATGCGCGCGTAATGCTGTGCATCGTGGTATGATGAACGTTTTGAAGAACATTGGAGATTGTTGATGGAGGAAGGGTGGAAAATTCGTGGTTAATTTGTATTAGGGGGACCGGAAAGTAATGTCCTTTCTTCAGATATTTTGCTCAGAAACCATTGATTTTTAACGATCCGACATTGAAGATATGCACACTAGATGACAAAAGGTTGTTAACGAGGGTAATTACATCATTCGTTAAAAATAAAAATTTGTTACAAATTTATTTGTTTGAATTTAGTGTTAAAAATCGACATTACTTTCCGGTCCCCTAATATTTGATGTAAACAGGAAGAAAGTAACTGAAGTAATGGTATTGATTAACACTAGATTTACGGAAGCCGTCAAATTGACGGGTTCCTACTTGTCTTATAAATATTTCTAAAATTTACAGAGACGCTGTACAGTAGATATTTCACGTATATTTTATAATACAATAATGACATAACGAATTACCATTTTTGCCGCTTCATCCCTCTTTTTCTAAAGATCTTATTTAATATATTGCGATTTAACAGATTTGACGCCCGTAAATGTAGTGTTAAGATGTTGCGACGTTAAGACATTCAGTGTGGTGGCAGTAAATAGGCACCTTATTAGGAGAGAGACTTTATGGAGATTTAATTAGTATTTAGTACGGTAAAAATAGTAGGAGATAATAGAAATATCAGCTTTGAAAGTAACGAAAGTTCGATGAATGACCGTTGCACAGTTCAATGATACGTTACGGGGAAAATATGTCTTGTGCCGGGCTGAATGCCGTAACTTTGACTTAAGAATTATTTTATCACTGACAACACATGCCGTAATCATTTTTATCGAATTACAGAAAAAGTTATTAACTACTTGTAGATTTTTGTAAGCTAATTAACGCTATCCGAAAACGTTCTCCCTATATTACTACTTTGTCTTATTTATTTTCAACAAGAAAGTTTACAAGTGCCTTGTGCAGCGACCAAGAACTTCTGTTTTACAAAACGTGTGGACTTCGTGGCGGTTAGATGCGTCCTCTGTCAAGGAAAAAAATTATTTTTTTACAAAAAAACTATCGTTTCTGAGCCGATGGTTGTCGAAAACCGCCGATACGGTTCGATCGCTTGCAAACGCGATCGTCAATTTCCAGCAATTTGGGCGCGACGCACAAATCGCGTACACTACTCCCGCCTATATACTTTAATTAACGTATTCCGCATATTCCGCCAGCGTTTTCTCTTTAGAATTTTAAGAATTCTGAGTCTCTACGTCTCATCTACTCCATCACGAATACAATATCGTAAAGCAAGGGATCAACATTCGCGACCTAGTAGCTGCATCACTCATTAATTCGTCCCGGGAACCCTCTATTATCGGAATAACAAATTTACCGTCCAAATTCTCCCGCTGTTGTTTTCTCCTATAATAACGTAATCACAAAGCACGAAATTACAGTCAACGTCGCTCGAAATAGGGTGGCCCTCGAATATTACCCTAATTAAAGGTTGGTTGTTCGATTAGAAAAAAAAAGAGTGGAATAATCGATACCCCGGGATACGCTTGGCAGCTGTAAGGCAATTATCTAAATGCTAACCCCAAAGCCGAAGCACCCTTACCGGGGAAAGGTCGCGTCGCGTTTAATGAAACGTAACCCCGTCTAGAATTTCGAAAACAAAAGTACACCGCGCGCGACTCGTGGCTTCCACGACGTGCACAAGATATGAGTAATAGGAGAGAGAGAGGTGGAAGGGGAAGGGTGATTTAGTATTAGGATTTATTAGAGCCACTCACCCTCGCGGGTACCAATGTTACGAAGGGCGAGGGTAAGACCTTATGATTTCTCCTGGGGACCTATACATACGACCTGGACTAATGCACCTGCTATTCGTAGACCTTCGCAATTCCTTTTTCCTTATGCCTCGTGAAGAAGAAGAAGAAGAAGTTCGTATATTTATTTTTCCCCGCTTTCAGAATGTGAACTTTCGACGATACTGATATTCAAATGGCAAGAAAAGTGAGACGCATTACTCCGGGGCCCTTTTATCCACTTTTTCGTCCCTTGCTCTTAAAGTCCGATTTCCATGAGTGCAATCGTTCCTCTATTAGTGGATGAGCAAGCTTTAAAATTGATATTATGAATTATTTCCTGAGAATAGTGATATGATTGCAGTAAGTCATTAAAGAAATGGTGATTAGTCATCTTAAATATTGTTATTATTAATGTAGTACCTTCTAAATACTCTATCTGCAACTAAATAGTCGAAAATGTCTGCGTCTCATATACCGAAATAATGATATAGTAATTTATACTTGCAATGTCTAAATATAAAAATGTCGCTTCAACCGATAATCAGCTCATAAGTATTTTAGCCCAAATTCAGTATTTTACATGCTAATAGACAGTTATTGCAGGTGGTACTGATGTGTAACTAATTAAAATTGATCTTTCAATTGTAAAAACTTTGTTACTGTCCCTGATTCTTAAGGAATTCATTTCCTGGGAGACTAACTACCGATTAAAATTCAAATAAGGCACTTTCATTCTAATTCAGATTCTTGTAAAGTGTAACATTTTAAAGAAACAGAATTTATCTTTCTAAAAAGACCATGCAGGAGGCAAAGATTATATACGAAATATCGTTATAGCATAACTGCTCTAATACTTTTCAAAGTGGAATTCTACTATTAGTGATAAATATAGTCTGCTTTATTTGGTATAAATAATTCACTAATATCCGCCTTTATAATATTGAAATAATAAAGCGGTACAGTGCCGCTCGATTGTCAGGTACCCAACTTCGTTTCTGCAACGCTATGATCGCTAAATTCGATCTGACAGCGTTGTTTTGACGAAGAGGGACACGTACCTCCGACGATGAAGGTTCGACCAGAGGGTTCATAATTACATTGACGCGTTTGTCAAATCCTCTGAGCGTGACTCGATAATGAGGGCCCGTCGAACCTAAAGCCCCCTAATAATAGTTTATGTAGAGACACTTCGAAATGTGTACCACGTCTAAAACGTGTTACATCACTGAGCATCCAATAGAGAATTCGACTATTCTTTGCGCTGGCTAATCAATCATAGCTTAACTTCATTTTGCCATTAAACATGAACAAATGAAAGTCACTTATGGAACAGGAATAGTTTATATAAATTAATTTTTTAATTAATAAGGTCGTTACTTTCGATTTTATTTTATATTTTGGTTATTGCTACTAGTTTGTTCGGAACCTATAGTTTTAAATGGGCTCCCATACTTATAATGTATGGTACCGTCCGACAACTGAAAGATGGCTAGGGAGCGGCGGAGCCTCTAGTTTTCAATCGCCGGTTCCTGTCGTTTCGTTTTTGGAATCCCCAAACCCAGCCTTCGAATGTAAACGACTATGCGGAGTGTTTACTTTAGGAGGCTGGGTTTGGGAATTCCAAAAACGAAATGGCGGGAATAGGCGTTTGAAAACGAGACGTTCCACCACTCCCTAGCCATCTTTCAGTTCTTGGACTATATACGTACCACATAACAAAAGTCACATAGACGCAATGGGGATTTGAAGTCATCCACCAAGCCCCTATGGGATTACTATATTCACTGAAATTTTGTCTAATTTTCAAACTACAGCATCGACAAATTTTCTAATACCTTCATTATCGAAATATAAATTTTATTTAAATTTTATATCGAATCTTTTTTTTTTTAAATGATATGATTTTGACGTTGAGAGTATCAATTCAAAAGGCAAGTAAAGTGAAATATGTCTGGCATTCAACCTGTTAGTAATGTAATCGCATGAAAATTACCTTGCCGGCAGGATAAAAATGCAAGTAACGTTTGTAATTAATTCCACGTAATGAATTTGTTTCGTACGCACCGAGGGCGCCGGCACTTCGACCATCGCTTCGGACTCACCTGAAACAGAAAAGCACGAGTCAGTAAAATCGCGGGAGGCGCAAAGAATTCGTGTTAGGGGATAATAGGAGATAAGAGTACTCGTTATCATTAGGGAATAATATCGTAAACAGGCGTGTTTGCGGAAGGCTCGGATGGAAAGTGATACGTGACACGCATGCCACTGTGGATTCGAGGCTGGATTCACGGACGGGCTTAAATTTCCATTAGATACCCGACAATGGCGCACCGACTACATACTCGGAATACATAAATGCAGATGTCCGACATGCCGCCTGTGATTGCGAAAAATTTACTCGTCCTTATGATTTTTACTGCAACGTTCTCCTGCGAACTGTTGCTCTTAGCTTGCTTTACGTATGTTCATACTTGAGTTTTTGGGGAGTAATTGAATAGCTCAATTCTAATTGAGTAAATGGGGAGTTTCTGGGGTAAATGGGGAGTTTCTGGGGTAAATGTAAAATTTTATGATAGAAAGTAAGGCAAGTTTGTCGCTTAGAGCACTTTATTTAGTTTGTTTTAATTTGATTGGTAAATGATAAAATTAGTGAAAGGTAAAATTTGATGATAGGAAGTAAGAAAAGTTTGACGTTTGGTGCATTTTCTTTAGTCTGTTTTAAATAGGATCGCAAATGATCAAATTGGCGAGGGAAAATAGAAAGTGAAAAGCTGATACGTCTGTGATAAAAGTAAAAGTGAGGTGATCGAAAGTTAGATGATTTCGAAGTTTGGTGTATTGCATTTGCTTCGTTTCATTTTGATTAAAAAATGATAAAAGTGAAAGTGAGATAGTTTTGGCGTTTGGTTCATTGTTTAGTTGGTTTTGATTTTGATTCGTCTCGAAAATGTTAATATTGGAGAGGGAAAAATACAGAATTAAAAGTCGATACTTCTGACATGAAACTAAAAATGTAGTAACAGAAAGTGAAGAAAATTTAATATTCGACAAATTTGTAACCTGATCTTAGTTTATTTAGAATATATTCTGAATGACGAGAGAAAGCAGAAAGTCAGAAATTATTTCTGAGACGAAACTAAAAAGTAGAAAGTCAAAAGTAAGGGAAGTTTTGACATTCGAGATTCTTACTTGCTACGAAAATGTACAGAAACTTAATTAGTGCACAATGCCGCGTTGCAAAAATTTCTGCCGGCCCAGAATGTTTATAAAAAGATTCGTAAATAGGTTAACAGAAATTGTAGAGTGGCTTTGAAAAGTGGAACTTGGTACGATGTAGTTGTACGTTTTCTATTTTATCATCGTGCGTGAGTTCTATTTACTTAATAAGTTTCAAGTCTCAGTTTTAATGACGCCCTTACACTGTACTGCCTCTGCTCTTTTTATATCAGAAGACCGTTCAAATTGAATCGCATTCTTCTTCGCCGTCGTTCGTTGGCAAAAAAAGCAAGGGATCTTTAAAGAGAAACGAAATTACCACTTCGTCGCATCGAACGACGATTTTAATTGCACCTTAAAACTCTACCCTCGTCTACGTGAATAAAAACGACGAAACAGAAGACAGAAAAAATGTTTTGATATGACTCTTATATAAATTTGGAGAATTTTTGGAAAAAATTGTGTACCAGTCATTTTGACTGGTATGGTAAATCTAGTGTTAATATTGCGTTAAATTGGAAGATATATCAGGAACCATTGACAAATTTTCATTTTAACAATTTAATTCTGAATTATTGCACGCACAGTCGCAAAATAAATCGTAGAGCAAGGGGTTAAACCGCTCAATTTTTTCTTATTTTCACAAACTAGTTTCACCATATTGTATTGTGCAGTGGTACAACGCAAAATAATTGACAAGTAGCATTCTTCAAACTTTGAGCTTATTGTTAAGTCACTTTCATAATTACCAGCATATTTAAGCTGAATGCATGTTAATGAGGCGAATCGCTCAATGCATGCTGTTACCGCAAATATTTAAATGGAATTGGATACTTTGAGTGACGTGCACGTGAGAGTTTGATATCAAGAAAAGCATGTCACGTGTGCTTGAACGTCAGTTTCCCGGAAGCTCTCTCTACGAGGACAACGCGTCGCCTTTAGGCAGGTTTCAAGGATAACTACACGAACGAATGGCACACACCATTGTTGTCTCACCGCCGTCGTACGTTCTCGTGCCTTTTCACATACCCTCTGCGGGTTCTCGAGAAGTCTCGTTACCCCCGTCTTGTTCTCGAAACGGAATTGTTACACTTGACAGTTATATGTTTATCTTAGAAAACAGAGTAATTTTGATGCGGCCAATGAAGAATTGCAAAATTGTGGTAGTAATGTTAACAAAATTTGGGATAAATTTAAAGTGGATACGAAGTAGGTCGGATGTTAAAATATTGCTGTTAGAAGAAGTATAAAAAGAGTTTCATTTGATTGGTAAATGGCGGGAAGATTAGGAGATATTGAAGGAAATTAGTAAATTAAAAAATTCGTCGAAAAGTAAAATACTGATATTAGGAAGAATTTGCTACAGTAATGCAGATAAATCTTTCGAAGTTCATTGATATTAGAAAACATAAGCGATGGATGAAAAAAGTTTTAGGAGACGGAAGACTGACGTTTGACTTTAAACAATAAAATGACAAATTGCACGAACTTTCTTTTTACACATTTCTTCTATCAACGGAATAGCATTTCCCGGTGTTTCTTCCGTTTCTTTAATCTCCATCTTGCTGAAACCTTATCTCGGCAATAAGAAAAACAGGTCGGTAGATATTGTCTTAGAATTTTCGTTCAATTTCTCTCGTGGCAATTCTCTTCAAATTGGGGAGCACAAGAAGAACAGATCAAGAGTTTGGAACGAAAGCTTTCCTGATATACCTTTTAGGTCTCTCAGATTTTTTGATTCGTTGCCAGAAACCAACGATACACTTTTCATCAAATTTCGACCTGTCGATTCCACTCGATTACTCTACGTAAAGCTCACTGTACTATAAATCTACGAAATACAATCAGTGCACTGTTTCACTTATGCTCATTCACATGACAAAACAAAGGATAAGATAAGTAAACAGTTTACGAAGAGCAATTTAGAGGCACCACAACCAAAGGCACCTCCCCCGCGAACCTACATATCAAACTCCTATTCCTAATTTTCTATATTTCCCTTAACTTTCCTAAAAAGCTCATATCAAACACTCCTTAGTCAAACTCCAAAACATTTATTTTGCATCATTCGGTAACCTTCATCAAATATTCTACACGTTCTACCTTGAAATAATCTCAGTAAACTAAAATTAAATTAAATCCTTCCCACCACCGATCAATCAGACTTTAAACTCAGTGCTTAATAGCTTCTGATCATACAGAAATAAAGTAAATAAAAAATATCACTTCTACATATTTTTACACATGGAACACTCAGTAGAGCTGATGTTACTGGGATACAATCAATTGTTATAAATAATAGAACAAACAGATTCCATGGTCCGACGTCCTCGGTATCGTTCGTATTGTACAATAAACGTTAAATATTTTATTAACCACTTGACATACAATGACGTCTCTGAGACGTCATCCATTTCATGTGCCATTGTAGACTGTGACGTCTCCGAGACGTCAAGAACTGTTTTTGGCTAAACCCGGACAGTATATTATTGGATTAGATGTTTCGTTCGTGCATCGATGCTGTTTTGTTTAGATTTGTGGGTTTCATCGTTAACCCCTTGACATACAATGACGAGTCTGACTCGTTATTCATTTCATGGGCCACTGTAGACTTTGACGAGTCTGACTCGTCAAGCGCTTTTTTCGGCGGACGCCGTGTAGTTTACAATTAGATTACACAGTTGCTTCACTCGTGCAACCCGTATTATTTTTTAATGTTATTTAGATGTATTTTGTTAACATCAATCTGATTAATAAAAATCCAAATTTCAAAATAAAGTGTACTCTTTCTCAGCTTTCACGTAACTGTTCAGTTGAGCGAAATTAAATAGTATTTTTTGGTCACATCAAGTTCCATTTAATTTGCATGTCAAGGGGTTAAACAGTGCCAATTCATTTATAATGTTCAAAAGACCTCACGTTCACGGTCGTTGTGTGAATATTTATGCACGTTTGCAACCAAACGTCACAATTCTCAACCAACATAACAATCTCGCATCGACAGTCCAAAGATCTCACCCCAAATTTCTCATAAAATCTCAATAAATTCCATCCTCTGCCTGCAATGTCAACTAAAGAAAGTTCCCTAAAAATTTCGGCATATACGCGTGCACAATTGCCCGGGGAAAATATTGGACACTTAAATCGTCAATATCGGGAATACAGACTAGCACGTGACACAAGCAATAGGAATACTGTATACAGTAGATTGCGTCGCCACACGCATTATGCGACACGCATGGCAGTACCACACGTACACGTCGGAACACAAAGAGAGAAGTCTTTGCCGAGCAACTCCGGCAAACAGAATATCAGGGTAGCACGTGCCCCGGCACGCAACAAATAGCCTCGAAAGCACGCATCCCCCGGTACGAGGCATGCCTCGAGTGTGTATTCAACCCCCGGCGATCCTCCCTGCCTTCCACAAATCACCCACTCTCCTCTTTCTTCCTCTTGGTCTTTTTCTCTGAGCGTGTCTCTCCTTAACGCAGCAGGACAAAGTCCCGATCCTGAGGAACAGACGCCACGGTAGCTCCGCTATAAAGGGAATGCCCACTTTACTGAAACGTATGCCTGACGTTTATCGTTCCTCGAGTGGATGGATTTATCGCAAGGTAGGAATGCTTTCTTATGGACTGATTTTCTTCTTTGAAGAGAAAACTAAGGTTTTAATGGCGGTGGTGTAAGTTGGAGGTGCAGTGGTATTTGTTGATGAATGTACGGAGGATTTTTAAATGTGCGTTGGTGGACTTCTGTTTGCTGATAATTTGAAATTTGACGGATAGGTGTAACGAATGGCTTTCTTATGGACTGATTTTCTTCTCTCAAGAAGAGACTAAGTTTTTAATGGCGAGGGTGTAAGGTGGAGGTGCAGTGGTATTTGTTGATGAATATAGGGAGGATTTTTAAATGTGCGTTGGTGGACTTCTGGTTGCTGATAATTTTAAATTTGATAGATAGAGGTAACGAGTGGGTGTGGGGAAATCAGGACTGCGATTGTATAAATATATGAGCCGTTCACAGGCAAAATCAATTAACTCCACGTTTTGATTTTTTTTTAAATTTAGGTCTCAAAGCAGTTGACTGAATCCTAACTTTTTATGGTTAGAATAAATTTCCGTAATAATAACGATCACCACCATTAAAGGACGAAATGTCTTTGGCCAACGAATAATAAATAATTGAATTCAGAAGTCAATTTAATTAATTCCAAGGCTATTCCACCTTATTTATTCTATACTTCGTCAGAGGAAAACTACATGCAATTATACATTTTACAATATTTATCGGTATTTATATTTTCAAGGGAATTTTGAAAAAGAGTGTATACTATTTCGTCACGTTTCTCCACTTTTGATTTTATGGAGTTAAACGATTTGACAAGTGAGTGGCTCGTATATATGTGGTTACAAGAATAATGTCGCGAGGATAAAAACTAAACCTTCAGAATGAGGATCGATTACTTTACGAATTTCACTTTTGACTTATATTGGTTAATCGAAAGATTTTTTCGCATGTTTCTAATTTTGGTTCCAAATTTTTAAACAGATGAGATATTAGTCAATTCGATTTTAATGGAGTAATCAATTTTACAAACCAACTATATTATGGTTGTGATTAAAAATGGTAGGCAGTGGACTGATGGGATTTCATCAAAAGTAGTAATGCACAGAGGTATTGAGAAACCTTTGAAAATTTTACCTTGAAGCTGATTATATTATTTTCTTGTAGCGAAAATTTGTAACTTATTAACTTCGAAAATAATGGACACCTAATTGACGAGAGGACATTCATCAGCGACGCAGAGTATCTTTTAAGGGAATAATACATACAGAGTGAGGGTCTCATTTCGGTCCCTGTGATTTATATGGAATTGTGCAATGAAAATTTGCATTGCTACAAATTTTTCGTAACTTTTACAAGTTAGAAGACAGTCATTCTAATAGCCCTGGTGGTTTAGTGTCAACAATAAACTTGGTTTTTGATTTCAGATTTTATTCAATTTCGTACAGCATAGAGAGCTCAATTTTGAAATCATAAATCTTTGAATAAAACGAACAATTTTGTAAATTAAAAAAAAAGAATAAAGTTACAACCAGATAAAACTTGGAAAAGTATTAAATTGCATGCATGCGAAGCGTATTTTGTGCAGCGCACGATTTATGTATTCCAGTCATACAATATTTTAATAAAATTTGTTTTCAGAAATCTGAGATCTTTCTCAGCTGGATACCACTGATTAAAATAACACCGAGGTTATTTAAAGTGTTAAATTTTATTATATTTTATAGTATCACCTAAGAGAGGTGAAATAACAGTAGAATCTATGCACTGGCGTAAATCGTACGTGTTTCGCCTGCTTTATTTATTGATTAAGGGTTCTCGTTTTAATTCGAAGAGATAATAGTCCACGAGAGGACACTTTCCCGGAAAATGTATTGCGAACGTACCAACAACGAGTCTGCTGAATAATTGCCAGCTGATCGTCTGAATAAGTTATGCGCGGCAGCGGAGATTTCGTAACACGGAAATCAGATTAAACGTTAAACAAAGATGACCCACTTTCGAAAAATCCTGTATATCCAGCATTTTCCATACAGCGAGGAAAAATTGAATCACGAAAAATATTCATAGACCCTATCCCGCTACGGTCGTCTTTTTTTACGGATACGTGCGTGCATTGTAAAACAGGAAGAAGAAAAAAGAATTTTTGCAACCGACGTTTCTTTCTTTCTGGTCAGCTCAAATATGCAATCACCCGTAAAACGCAAAAAACACACATTCGAATTCAAATCTTTCACAAACTCCAATTACATGCATTGATTACATTATATTGTAACTTCAAACGCACTAATTCTTTGCCTTATAATTGTTTTGATAACTGAATATACGATGGTTAGACAATAAATTATTGAAATAAAAGTTTTCCAAATGGTCCCGGCTATATTATATACCCTAAGGTAACATCGACGGCCTAAAAGTAATTTTTTAGTCTTGTACCGAGTGGAATCTTTCATTTTGATAACTTTCTTTTCATTCACCGCTTTCCACAACGAGTGTGACATCATAAGAAAGAGCTTTCCTTGAACATTAAATTCTATCCGGCACTTTTCAAAGATAACTTCTAATGAAAATACCTCAGAAAGAGACTCGAACTGAATTAATCGAGAAAATAATTATTCCGTAACAGCCACCCACCTAAAACTACTTTCTGAATAAATCCGACCTATTTCCAAGGAACAAATTACACCCAGCGTTCAACCTCGAATGACGTTTTAAAGTATTTTCCGCGGTAAAAATTGTTTATCGATTTACGCGCAAACCTGCCCATTAGAAACGTATTACCAGTCCGAGTTGCAATTTAGTAGGCAATCATCAAGATAACCCGGCGAACCGGGAATTCTTTTTTAAACAATATCAGCAGCCTCTGTCGGCTAACAACCAACCAGCCGAGTTATTACACTCGCGTGCACATCGCCTTCGCTTACAACAATAACGTTCTGCCCTGTTACGGAAACTAATGAGAGTACATTCCAGTATTTCTGTTGGCTGGTTATACCAGGGCCGTTGTATGACCGAGTGTCGCTGACAAGGGTCGAAACCAACGGGGGTGGGGGTTGTTTGTATGGTGTCAGCCTTATCTTGGCTGTCGCCCTAATTTTCACGGGTTAAAATAAGGAAGAAAAAAAGAAGGGTGGCTTTCACGCGCACATGCATGACATTCGCGTGTTCTTTTCATTCTTTCTCCCTCCCTATCAACTGTAGCTCGGTCAAAGTTTCACTCTCTCTCTCTTCCTGCTCCGAAAACGAAAGGTAGTCTCGGAGAAAAGAAAATTCCAATATTTGGTAGCGTCACAAAGAGTGATGCCTTTCAGGAATATCAAGCTGCATGTATCGGGAACGCTTACAATTCAGAAGTGCGAGACGAACGAATTTTTCCCCCGGAAATTCCGATCGTAATTCAGACTTCCATGAAAACCCGTTATCGATACACATCCGACCTCATACCCCGTGACAATATAGGCTTCCGATCGAAACGGATTGTTTCGACGCCGTGACGCTACGGATGCGTGATCCATCGTTGAAAAAGGCGTCTCGTGTTGGTCATGTTGCAACCGTACGTCGCAATTACGTTCTGACCTAGTAATAAAACTCGCGCTATCCAATGAACTTTATCATTCGATATCCGTCGCGTTAACTGCAACGGGGTAGGATCAACACTCCAGAGGGGCTTTTACAATTCCCCCGGATAGTCGTCTCGTGCCGCGTACCTTACGGGTGTCCCAATTTTTCCTTGCGTTTACTCTAATGAAAGAAGTTCGTCGCCGAAGGTAGGCCGAGATCTTTCTCGATACGCGATCGGTCAACGAAACGAACCGTGCCGTTTCCATAGATCACGCAAAGCTAACGGACGACTTCGTCCACCCTAGCTTTCGACTCTGGCAAGATGACGGTACGGAAGCTTTATCAGAAATCCAGCACGCGAGGAATATCGTCCACCCTCGCCCTCCTCCTATCAGTTATCGCGTTGTAAACCTTATCTACCGCGGAACACAATACTCGCAGTGGCGGTTCTCGGCTAGTCCGTGTGTTTTATGCGCGTGTAGAACCATAGTATCGTGTATCGCTATTAAGGGGATCGTTCGGTGGACAGAGAGTGGTATCGAGTCATCAGAAGTTTGTTGCACGCGCAGGAATTAGAGCGGAATGGCATCGCGCGAGAAAGATCTGCGACGGGTTGGACGGTGTGCTGGGTGGAGAAGTATCGCAGGGAGCTGAGAAGAAGGCGAGTCTGACGTTGAGGAACCTGATAATCTTTCTTTTTTTTCTTTAACACTAGACTTACGGGCGTGAAATTTGTTACATTGCAATATATTTGTAGTGCCGGAAAAATATTGATAGTTCCGTTTTAAGGATGACGAAGGGCTGCGAGGGCGAAAGCGGGGGTTGGGTCCTGCTCAAGTCAGCAGGCGGACCGTTTTTTTCCTCAAGGCCCAAATATTCTAGAGTTAGTGATGGCGAATGCTAGTGCGAGTGCGATGTGCGAAAGTAAATAGTTGTGTGAGAAGGATGAATGGTTAGAATATAAGAAAGCTTAGTTTAAGAGTTGTGTCCAGAGTGTGCAGAGTTGTGTCCAGTACGTCGAAGAGGAGTCGAGTTGTAGTTGTGTCGCGTTGTAGTTGAGAGGAGTTTTAGTTGTCGTGTTGTCTTGTTTTTTTAATTAATTGTAACCTTGTTAATACATCGTTATTTGTTATTTGTTGAAGTCAAGTCGATTGTTGTTATTTTATATTGAGTTGTGTCCGAAGATTTTCCAATGTCCTCTTCTGAAAATCCCGCCCCTCTACATATTGAATAAGGTCTTCGGAAAAAGAGGGATCAAGCGGCAAAAATGATAATTCGTTAAGTAATTTCTATATTATAAAATACACGTGAAATATCTACTGTACATATTGCTTTTCTATAAACTTAAGAAATGCTATCAAAGGAGTATAACGTCAATTTGACGGCTTCCGTAAATCTAGTGTTAATATTCCTGCATCTCGAAGAAGAGAAAATAGACTCCGGAATGAAACGGTGAGTATGTATAGTGCGATGCTGGAAAGAAGACCAGCGAATGGAATTTAAAAGGAATACGTGTCTGATTGGTCACATTGGAAATAGGCTTTTGCTCATATGCATTTGCAGATTCATAGTGCTATTTGGTAAACGGTCGTAGACACAAAGATGTGCGAGCGATTCATAGCATAAATGAAAGACCTAAATGAAAAAGCTACTGTAGGGTCCCATAAAAACGGGGATTCTACTACTACAGCGCATTATCCTGCCAGACTTTTCTCCAGATAAGTATTGCTGCAAAGTTATCACTTGCGGCAATATGGCAGGCAAGTGAAAATTTTGGTATACTCTAAAGCTCTTTTTGCCTGATGTAAGTGTACCGAGCTTTCGATTACGATTAGCCATATTTTCACAAATATTTTGTACATCGACGCGGTGACTCGATCGTCAATCACCACTGTCATTACTTATCCACGAATCACCGTCCCAAGTCGCAAAATCCTATTTACCATCTTGCCCCTTCGACTCCCAAAGTCCGACATCCTTCTCCTACTACTTTCCCTAAAGTCCTTCAAAACCCGGTGTCTCTTCTCACTGATTATCGTTACTCTCAATTCGCTCATAATTCTCATAATTCTACACAATTCTATTCATTCGTTTGTACGAGTCTGTAACAGATTTGCTCAGCGTGAAAAAAACAAAGGAGACGATGTAGGCATGACAACGAGAAGAAAACAGACAGTCAGTTGTTAGCCGGACCTAGACATTAACGAGTGTGATTTTGAATAAAAGGAGTTAGTTTAATTATTTTTGTGAGTTAGTTTTATTGTAACACCCCTACACGTTCATTAATCTTACTCGATACCGTCTCACTTCATAAACGTGTCTAAATCTGAATAAATCAACCCAAAAGTAAAACTTCTCTTGTTTTGGTGACTGCGGCAAACGCGAAACTCCGAGTTCGCATTACATAAGTAATTAGATGAAAACATTTGGCCAATAAGAGCATGTTTTAGTTTTTAAGTAAAAAGTTATTTTTCAGGCGCAGTTCAGAGTGAAAATTCGAATGTAATATTATAAAACACTTAAAAATCTCTGCCAGAAGCAAATACATTCGAAATGCCAGACCGATAACGCATTCAACAAAATAAAATTCCCACCTGTCGGTATGTAATGCGTTTCGGTGCAGCTGCCATTTCGTCTCGCGTTACAAGCACCCACTACGAGCACCCATTTCTATTTATTGCACAGGAATATTTGGAGCGGCGCTATCATCGTCAACCGGAAAATGTAAAAGTTCGGCCACGTCGCGGGTAAAACGCTCGACTGACAGGATTACAAAAATATTTAACCGGCAACATCGACACTAATGGCGGGCGTAAATTCTTTTTCGCTACGTTCGGAGCTGTCGAAACGCCCGATGGCTGCCGAGATGCAAATTTCGTCCTGACGGGTGTAATTTCCGCGACGCTGAGCGTCGCACCGTCAACGGCTCGTCTCGTTTCAATACCCGTTCGCAGTACAGATCCCGAAATTTTTACGTTAACGCGGCTCACCCTCGGCTCACCTCCCACCCTCTTTTCACCCCGTCACGTGCGTAAATTTCTTCGTGATAAACTTCATTGTATAGAAGTGGAAAATAATAACCGACAATACGTCATACCGTTGCGTGGAAATAGAGAATCGTAAAAGTGACAGTGCTCGTCCTCTCCCTAGGGGGTTAAAGGGTACGAAATGATTCCCTTTATAGGGTGTACAGATCGGTCCTATTGACTGCCATCCGATTTGCCTTTCCAGTCCAGTGGTCGCAGAAGGGTCATTATGACTGGAAAAGATTCAAAGTGACGTTTTCGACGTTCCTTTGAAGATATCGTCCGGCAATGTAATTACACGGCGTAATGCCAGCCGCATTAGCCGGAGTTTCGAATGATTTCACTTGAAGCAAGGCGACGTTTAATTAGGTTCGCTTTAACTACGATCCGTCGAAGGTACATAGTGGCCTGCATTCGAGCAATTAGGCGAACCCTCTCGCGATCCGGGCATGGATTAAAAAATTTCTCTTTTCAGAATTAATCGGGGCGATAACTCGATCGATGGGGCTTTGAGAGAGAATCAAGCAAAGAATCGCCGTTACTTTATACCGAGAGAGTATCCAGCCTGACGGGCACGATGATCGTCGACGTAATTATCCGTCGTAATTATGGGACGTTTGAACAGCCGTGAGCAACGTTAGCCTCGTTCGCACCGTATGCCGGATAGTCGAGGCTCCTGTTAACTATCAATGTCCTGCACGCGCCGTCGACGTCCAGTTTTGGATAATTAGGAGAAGGCTAATTACCATCGTCCTTTCTATCGAGGAGCTGCCCTTCTTTTTGTCGCGCTACGCGACACAATTTCAGTTTACGCTTACCTTTGGAGTTTAGATGCTTAAACGATGAAATTTATAGCAGAGTTTACGGTATACATTTTGACTGAAATTAGTTTTAATCGGTTAGAAGCAAGAATAGGTTAAATATGAGAGAGTTACTGTAGATAGAGGTGATGGAAATGTGAACACGTTGAAAGCGCGAGGTTTGTACTCCAGATCCACCACAGCCCCTACGTTACCAATTAGTACCCTTTTTTTTTCTTTACCATTATTTCTGTACTAACAGATTCTATTTACATGGTTCTTTTCGATGTATCTGCAGTTACTGTAGAAAATACAACAAATTAAAGATGCCATTAAAAGTTAATGTCAGCTTTAACGCATTCTTACAAAGACAAAGTGAAAACCCCAAAGGCTCTTATAATACTTGATGAACCCTTTCGTCGAATGCAATCAACAGTCAAAAGAATAAGATTGAATTTCTCGGATCGAAATCCGAGGGGATACTTTTTACAGACTCTACTCAGATAATCTTTAAAAAAACGCCCAACGAGCGTAAGGATCTCATTAATGGCAAAGAATTTTCTTTCGATAAATTTCCATCCGGCTTTTAAAGGACCTTTTCGAACCAATTGCAAAAGTCCACGATGAAACGTTGAAATCTAAACGTTCGCGTATATACCTATCGTTATCCAAGGCTCTCTCGTTCCTCGTCATTAACGCATCGACAAATGCGGGATCAGCCATTTAAACGAGCCAGATCGAAAGTGTCTTTATGAAACGTTTAATTAAACGTTTCATAAATCACAGCGACCGCGAGGGGTCCGGCAGGAACGTGGGGACAAATTAATAAGATTAATTGGTTGACAGTTTGGGAAACACTTTCGGCCTCGCCGCTGGTCGTTCCCGTTCACCTCCGCGTAGCCTGTTCCATTCAAAGGGGAAGGAACCCCGCGAAGAATATTAATTTTTAGCCCGAGGCCCCTTCCTTGGAAAATATGTTTTCTTTGAACCTCGGCTACGTCGGCTTATCGAGAGACCCTCGAACCTTGGGGATAAACGTCACGAGCAGGAGATATAGTACTTAGATTGATGGGCTTTGCCGATTTTAACGACCGTAACGACAACTAAGCTGAATAAACGAAACTTTGAAACGTTGCCGATTATTTGCAAGGGAGGAGAAACTGTTAACTGTGTGTTCCTTCCGTTGAGTATTAAAAGTATTATTCAGTAAATGGAAGGTTTGGTTTTATGGGGATTCTGGAAGGTTTTATGAATTGTTGATTGATTTATTTTTATTGGGATTTAAATGTTTATGTAGCGATGTTTTGTTATTTTTGCAAGTGGTTGTTTCTGAAAGAAAAAATGGAGAGTACATTTGTACTATATTTTATTACAAATTATAATTTGTAGTATTTTTATTTGGATCTGTTGCGGAGCAAAAATACGCCCCTGAAGCTCACAGATGTAGCTTCCAACCTCGCATCTTGACTTTCTTAATTATTTACATATTTCGTAGAAAACCTAGCAGTCGCGCATTGTCGTCCATTTATGACTTCAAAATCAATGCGCTTTATGGGCCTATTGTCGTCAGTACTTCTTCAGGAAAAGTTTTGTCCTGCAAGAAGTATTGACCGGGGACTTTTCCCCCACGCGAGCCGGGTTTTTCCGGCTTCGCCGATCGGCAAGGGAGGCTCTTAGCCAATGGGCAAAGAACGATTTCTTTGCCCACCAATGGCAAAATTAATATTTGTCAACTTAAGAGTCTCCCAATCAGCAACGTTCCCGCTTCGTAACAGTGATCGCCCCCGCCAAATAATGGCGGAAGCGCGTCCCTACGCGCTTGCAACTTTAGTCTTCTAACAAATCCGAGCCGAATAACATCAAGCGTTCTCGATAGAAGCTCCGTCTGCGCTATTTAAGATCCGGACGTAATTTAATATATTAACATCTATAAGCTCGGGACATCCGTATATTGGTCCTTCGAGCCGGATATTTATCCAATATTATAACACTCGGGAAATTGGTCCTTCGAGCCAGATTCAAACTATTGAATCCAACATACACATTTCGCACCGAACCATTGGTCCTTCGGCCAGTGTTCTTTACTTGTATAGTGTAAATAAAGTACATAGATTAAGGCATCTTTCGCCTTCTTTTTGAGTTAAAATTTTACACAATACCTCCGTGCGTGGTTTAATTCGGGTGAACCTATTTAACATACGTTCACTCCAGAGGTGTCGCCAAGAAAACACGAACAGGCATAAATTCGTGAGGCGTCATCCGTAACATTGGTCCTTCGAGCCGGATTCAAATTGGTGAATCCACTACATCTATATCTCGGACCTTTACATTGGTCCAGCCTTCCGGAGACAGCCGGAACGGAAACATCTTCAAACTTACTCAGTGTATCAACTGAGTCTATCGGCACGCATTGGAGGTAACCAGACGGAAACAACTTACAACTGTTATACGTCAATTCAAGAATCAACTACGAAGATTCACGTTCCCAAGTACGTGATTGGGGAACGCACGTTGGACAACTCGAGCCAACACATCCAAGGGATCTCAGCATCCAGTCCAGTCTCGAATCGCGAGGCTACGCAGTGGACTAACACGATTCCGTGACGATCAAAGGACCTTCCTCGTCCGGAAATTCACCGTCGGAGATCTTTCCGGCAATACTACAAGGAGCTGCAGTATCCTGAGAGCAACTACGCAGTCGGATCCACTAAGGAGCCGCAGCATCTGGTCCAGATTCGGTAGGCGAGTCTACGCAGAGGACCACGAGAATCCCGTGACGATAAGGGACCTTTCCCCGTCCGGAAGGCTACAGTCGGAGCGTCCTCCGTCACCAGCATCCGCAGCTACGCGTCCGTAGCTTCAAGCGAATCCAGAATCAACGAACTCGTAAGTCATAAGTTCACATTATTCCTTGCGTTATCCTTCGATTGCTTCAACCTCAGATAAAATGGCTTCACAATTGCCATCATTGATCAAGCAACGCGCTATAATGAACGGAAAGCTGACCGCATTCAGCGAATCAATCAAATGTTTAGTATCACCAACACGTGCAGTCTTAAAATCTCATATAGATTTATTAGAACAGATCCGTATCGAATACGATGAAGTATTATGCGAAATAGAGATGCTTGACGATGAGTCAAATCATACTCCCGAATGGGAAGCGTTCGAAAGTTTACATCTCGCGTGCGCAGTATATCTAGCAGAGTGTTTAGACGCAGGAGCGAATAATGTAGTCGCATATAGTCCAATCGTCAATATAGATTCCTTCTCAGAAATTAATATCGCGCCAAAAAATGAAATCGAACCATTTGACGGTAGCATTTCAAAATGGCAGGCCTTTCGTGAGACCTTCGTCTCATTAGTACACGAAGACGATAGAATATCAACCGAACAGAAATTTGTATTATTAAAATCGTTTCTTACTGATAAAGCAGCCACAGTATTCGGAACCTTTAACGCGACGGAAGACAATTATTTTACCGCGTGGGACCGAGTCAAAAATCATTATAACAAAGCGCACATCGGTAAGCCGATCGAGGGTTCGCCCGAGGAACCAGAATCGGTGATACCTGAGGACGGGTCGAGAACATCGTCGGTAGAATTGACCGCCATCGATACATCGGAGATAGAACCGTTAACCACTTGCATACAATTAGCGGAACGCAACAAAAAATTGCACGTTTGCAATATTTTAATAAACGAAAAATCGCACGTCTGCGATGCTTTAGTAAAGAAGGAATCGTTCGTAAATCACATAAGTGATGTTAGAAATCGCGTAGAGAAAGGGGTAGATGGCCGTAGCATTAAATTACTTTGTCAGGCCGAATTTCTAAATGCATTAAACATCACGGAAAAAATACCGTGGCATGTCAACACTAGGGACGTCTCCCTATCGGAGGAATATGTAGTAAAAACCTCAGAATTGTATAAGCCAGCATACGTAGATGCGCTGCTAGGAGGGTATAGTCGCCGCAAGGTACTCAATATAGAAAAAATTAGGCTCTTAAATGACCTGGCCGTTCGTAGCACGGGTCAAAACTTAAAAATAGGGTGGATACCCTCGGGTCAGGTAGGAGGTTACCTGCTGTTGCCGAACAAGGCTCATCGCTATTTAGAAAACGCGAAACTAGAAATTCAATTGTCAATATTTGGGAAAAGGCAGCTTGCAAAACCGTGCTTCTCCAGTAAAGAAGGGCGTAATTTTAATTTCTATTGCATCACACATTGTGATCAGTCGGGCCCATATGCAATGAGATTGCCCTTAGACGGAAAGAGGGAACGCTGGCACGACTCATATAAAACCGCGTGTAGAAGATTCCGCGCGTCAAGTAACAAATTAAAATCAATCGCGAAACGTAAACGGAACCGCGCAGATTACTTAAACGGGTACCAGCTATCAATACGTGGAACGAGCCTAACGGTCGTGAGGAAAGGTAACGATAATTTCTACCTGCCGCGCCGTGAAGGGAAAAAGGGAATCAGCTGCGCGACGATACTTCGAGCGAGCTTAGACGCGAAAGCTAAAGCTAATAGAGTTTTAGTGAACCAGGCATTTTTAGTGGGACCTACGATACAGGTAGTCGTCTCTACACTAAAGTCGCGAGAAAGGACACATGCTATTGTGTTACCTATAGATGTACCAACGCCGCGCGTAACGGCTAATGGTAAATTGAGAAACGTTGGGACCGATTGCTGTGTGCAGTTTTACAAGGGAAAGAAACGATTGACAGATATCTGTCACCTTCTAACCCACAGATCGTCACACTTCTGTGGCCCGCGAGAGACGACCGTCAAAACGTATTAATAATCTTTATCGTTAATGACGAAATACTGTTGTAGGATTTATCACAAATACATATTTAAATTTATAAAATACGAATTAAACACAAAATAATCCTACGATTAATTATAAATATACAAGCGTCATCTAATTATCTATATGTTTAGTACGTCTACTACGTCTACTTGTTTATTACGTCTATATGACTTTTTCTTATACTTTCTGCGTCATCTCGACCGCGTGCGTCCACGTCTATTTTCGTCTATCCTTGTTTTACGCTGGATCTCTTCATAAGAATCCAGAATTATGCGCATGGGTTCCATAAAATACCCACAATATATAGAGATGTATAAGTCTCTAGTTACATATTACTGTAAATTACTTGCATCTAAGGTGAAGCAATCAAAAACCCATATCATGGTCCATACAATCCAACGATTTCCTATTATCCACATTGATCCAATTTTCCAAATGTGAACTTAGAATGACCTTGCTAAGGTATGAAACTTACGCTAAATTCAGTAAAGGGTTGTGTATCCTATCGATACAAACAACCGAATTATTCACTATTGTGACATCGTGATATTTGAACCAGCGCGTTAACAGATAACTCTAGCACTTGCATTGAATCGTATATTTCTTATTCTAACAGCGTAAGTTCCCATTAACTCTTGTATTAGCTACTTTAGAATTTCGTTAAACTCAGCGTAGTTAAGTAACAGTCTTTGTTGAACGTGACCGTTCAAGGCGGGCGGCATGTTGCGGAGCAAAAATACGCCCCTGAAGCTCACAGATGTAGCTTCCAACCTCGCATCTTGACTTTCTTAATTATTTACATATTTCGTAGAAAACCTAGCAGTCGCGCATTGTCGTCCATTTATGACTTCAAAATCAATGCGCTTTATGGGCCTATTGTCGTCAGTACTTCTTCAGGAAAAGTTTTGTCCTGCAAGAAGTATTGACCGGGGACTTTTCCCCCACGCGAGCCGGGTTTTTCCGGCTTCGCCGATCGGCAAGGGAGGCTCTTAGCCAATGGGCAAAGAACGATTTCTTTGCCCACCAATGGCAAAATTAATATTTGTCAACTTAAGAGTCTCCCAATCAGCAACGTTCCCGCTTCGTAACAGTGATCGCCCCCGCCAAATAATGGCGGAAGCGCGTCCCTACGCGCTTGCAACTTTAGTCTTCTAACAAATCCGAGCCGAATAACATCAAGCGTTCTCGATAGAAGCTCCGTCTGCGCTATTTAAGATCCGGACGTAATTTAATATATTAACATCTATAAGCTCGGGACATCCGTATATTGGTCCTTCGAGCCGGATATTTATCCAATATTATAACACTCGGGAAATTGGTCCTTCGAGCCAGATTCAAACTATTGAATCCAACATACACATTTCGCACCGAACCATTGGTCCTTCGGCCAGTGTTCTTTACTTGTATAGTGTAAATAAAGTACATAGATTAAGGCATCTTTCGCCTTCTTTTTGAGTTAAAATTTTACACAATACCTCCGTGCGTGGTTTAATTCGGGTGAACCTATTTAACATACGTTCACTCCAGAGGTGTCGCCAAGAAAACACGAACAGGCATAAATTCGTGAGGCGTCATCCGTAACAGGATCTCTTTTTTAATTATCCTTAATCTGTTAACCGGGGAAAAAATTTTTGTTCAACTCGTTTCACAATGGGGACTTTTGTCTACAAGGTGATGAGAAATATCATCACATCTGAAGTAATAAAAGAAAATTATTTTTAACTTATTGATTTTATTTGTTTCGACTAAATATTTTGTGATATTTAATATATAAATCAAATACTTTCAATGTAAAAAAAATTAATTGAAAGAATTTAAATAATTATTTCGCAGTGTGATATCCTTTGAAGCAATGTAGCATACACAAAGCAACACTACAGTTTTTCCGGCCAAAAGCGGCTATTCCGTGAATAGCGCTGTAAAACAGATTGCAAAAACGTAAACAATATGGTGGCATGCAACCACGCTAGGATTTAATAGATAATAACTACATTAAACGTAATTCGTTCAACATATTACAGCTAATTTCTATGACGAGAAATATCGTCATGCCCATTGAAGTAGTATTCTGGATATGACGAAATATTTCGTCATACGCAGTTAAGAGGTTAATGATTAACATAATTCAAATTTAGTTTTAATACCCAATGGCCAAGTATCATAAAAAATCGACATGAAATTTCATATCTGTCCTGATTTCAAAAACCAACAGCGATGGGTGAAATCCATATTCTAAGTTTTCAACAAAGACAGTTAGCTAAACAGTACCCTCGTCAAACCATTCCAACACCAAAATACACCCCATGAGATCTTAATATAACCCTCGTCATGTTTCAACAAATATTTACGTAAACAACATTAATAATAATTCGTCCTAAGTGGCACGTAAACATGGCATATGAAGACGAACAAAACTACCTTGTAAAAAATAATGAAAGCTAGTGTCAAAACTGATAAGGAATTACAAAGATTTGTTAAGATCTTTAAACTTTGACGCGTTCAAAAAGTCAATGTTCGAAGGTGGACAGTAGTTATGAGAATTGTATGTCTCATAGTTATCGGCGTCGCCTTATCGATCAACGACCCCATAGCCAAGTGGAACCGCTCTGTCACGTCGCTGGCTCCTCAGATAACGTCTAGGGTATTATGATGGGTGTCATTCTAAGTGTTAAACGAGTGTGTCGCGATTAGTAATCTGAGACAAATGGGAATCATCTCTGACAGGGGATAAAGACGCGAATCTCTCCCTCGGTAAATTACTACGGATAATATTTCTATTCTTTATCAAACGAGCAGTCTTTACTTGCAATTCTGACATACTGGAGATCGTATAATAAAGTCGATGCAATTTTAGGACATGAAATACCTTGGTAATTATACAGAAAACGACCAACCGCAATGATTTCAATGATTTTGGATACATCGCCAGGATTATAATTTTGAGCAATGTTTTCTTATACATATTACCCCCGCTCGGCTTTCACCCTTTCAACTATACCCAGCCAACACTAATTTATCACTGGTATTCTTAGCTACAAACTTCAATTCCAAAAAACGCAATACCCTAATTTTTATTATAAATATCGCCAACGACATCTTCACATTTTAACACTCATACGGTCCTCGATAGTAGTATAATACATCCTCGGGTGATACTTCATCCACTTTCTCTTTACGCTTTAATTAATGTTTTTTGTAATCTATTATACTATATATCACTGAAGCTAAAACAATTTACAGCGTATTAAAAAATAAATTAAACATTATGTGGTATCTGGAAACGGAGATTGGATGCAATTTCACCCGAGGGGCGTATGAGGGTTAAAATAATTATTCCCTTATACTACAGACAATGATTGGTCCCTATTTCATAATCAAATCTTACAACTCCATCATTTCTTCCTAGAACACAGCACAAACAAATCCATTCCTCTCTCGAAAAACATTCGAATCATCTTCCCCGATAGCACGAAAACACACCTAAACAAAGAGAACAAAAACGATAACAAAAAAGAAACACAATCGGGCAACCCGTCACGGATAGAACAGAATCAATTGTCCGCGTTAAAAAATCCGCGTGTATTTACAGCCGGCAAAATGTTACGAGGCAGCGAACAGTACTTCCGCGAATTGGAATCTCGATCTGTCTTTTTATTGTTTTTCAAAAACCTCCGCCCCCCCCGACACTTTTGTATCCCGATGTACCTTTTTAGCCGAGACGGCCGACAATGCGACGCGCTCGTTCCGATCTGCCCCCGAACGATCTATTTGCCGAGCATTGTAATCCAAGACTCATTGTTCCTTCCAAACACACGGCTCTTGTTGTTTTTCCGGCACTCGTGCAAACGTACACACTCGACGTAAGAGCCGAGAGATGTATATCGGGGATTTTACAACGATCATTGCAATACCGTGTAAAGTGGTCGATTTATTTCCGGGGGTTTTGTATTTTTGATGGTACACCGAGCGTCACGGATGAATGACCATGGATACGGAAAAGCCGCTGAAGTCAAAATGCAATTACGATGGAATTGAATAAAGTTTACTTAAATGAACGCCAACGAATCGGCTGTTTTCTATTCCGTATAATTGGATCGGCAATTGTATACCGGAGTGTAAAAAAAAAGGAGAGGGCGAAAGTGAAAAAAGGGAACAAACACAGTCGGATGGACTGTAATTATTCGTTTAAAACGCTGTTATATCTCCTGTTACGTGAGCGCGCGGTTTGAAGTACGTATTATACATTCCGCGGTCAACAGGGCATTTCAGTGAATTTCTGTCGGTATAGGATAAAAACTCCGGTTACGACGTTCGGTGTAAATTTTCCATTTACTGCACGCGCAATAGAACGGGGATCTGATTTTCAGCGTGAAACGAATTTTCGTGGTTTGTTGAATGCGCGCGAGGAATTATCTCGTACGTGGGTCTAATTTTCAAGTGGCATCGCATGGTTGGTTTTTCTTTCGGCATTTTTGGCAGAGAAAGTGATACGCAGAGGGACAAAGCTGAAGGTGTCCCTTTGATCTTAAGAGCAATAGGAATACCGAGGTTATAAAGGTCGCAGATAATGGAATTGTTGGAATATAAATTATCTTGCATAAATGCCCTTATTATGTTTTAGATGTCAAGTAATTATTGCGTACTTTGAGCGCTGTAAGTGATAGCCGGGGAAATTTCATTTTAAGTTTCCCGCCGCTTTGTAAGGACCGCGCTCCGGAGGATTTCACTTCCCAGAGAGAAAAATGCTGGCCGTGTGTTTAATATCGCAGTGACCGTTGTGTAATAAATTTTGAGAAAACCTTTTATTACTGAGCATTATGAGATTTAAGTGAAACGAAGAGAAATAAAAGCATTTCAAGCGCCGGGAACAGTCAACTTTAACAAGACCATTTTCTACGTGGATAGGGGTATATTTAACGTGAAATAAAATCTTGGGACGTACTCGTAGCGCTTCGATCTTAAAATATCGCTTTCTGTTTGGCATGCTCCATCGCGGTAGAAACCTTCAAATATATAGGACGTATGCACGGTTTTAAATTTAGCTGGAAAATGTGAAAAAATGATGTATTTCCATCTACCTGGAACTTCGAGAGCTACAATTAGAAGCTGAAAATATCGCTCCGACAAGTTTATAACAGAGTGGAAAGGGAAATAGGAAAATGTATTCTTTTTATATACTGTACTTAATTCAGTGTAAAGACTAAAAATTTAGAAGACATTATTTAGAAACTATATGACATTATGTATATTTGAACGAGATTCAAAGGACCAAATGATGTAAATCTTCAGTAGGAGAAATATGAATTTTTTTTAAAGAACTGAATAAAGGTACATTTTTTTCCTTGCATATTTCAGCTATGAAACCTACAATTATGGGCGGTTTTGAACCCCATAATATATCTATGTACATAATATAAAGGAAAAGCTTTTACAAGCGACAAAAATTTGAATTCGATCCCTTTAAGTTTCGGTTTCAACCTTCAACCCCGCAGTCACCATATCTACCTACGAAAAATCTAGTTCTCCACTTTCCAAAATTATCACAAAAATAACAGAACCCTGTCTAAGGTGAGTACAAGTTTCACTTTTCGTGAATGTTAATTCTTAATTCTGCCAAGACAACGTAATTATTCATTTCATAATTGATTCATTCAAAGCTAATACTCCTTTTATTACTACATCTAAAAAGGTGGTTAAAATGACTTGTTCTAAATCTTTTGTAAATGTACCTGAAATTTTTAATACAGATTCTTCAATTTTCTACATCTATCTTTCAGCCCTTTCCTTCTGAGGTATGTACCTGACGTTTTTTAAAATGTTGGATCAATCGTCGGTAGATCTAGTGTTAACACATTGCGGACGGATGACGAGATATCTCGTGTTTTCTATTTCGTCGTTATGGACCGTTGACAAGATATATCGTCTTGTATATTTCGTCGTTCGGTGCCGGTGACGAAATATCGCACACTTGCTACGTGATTGTCAAGGGCATCTTCTCGTAATTTGTATTGCGAATTAATTATTTGCAACCCTGAAATATGGATAGCGACAAAACGATTAACAATATTACAGAAATATTTGCGGACAGTTTATCGGATATATCAAGTGATGACGAAAATGTGAATATTTGTGAGGACGATGATGACTTTCAAGATATTACTGAAGTTGTGATTCCTGTAAAAAATACGGTTTTAAACAAAATGGATAGTCTAGAGACAGTGAGAATAATTGCAATTCTGATGGCAATGAAAGTGCAGACAGTGAGATTTTTATGTTTAATTTTAAGTTTATACAAATTTTTACTTATCTAAAAATATTAAAAAATCGTTCAATTTTAAAACTGTTGTTGAAAATAAATATTTCACGTGACAATGATTTTTAACTACTAACAAATCATCTCTAATTTAAAAGTATTTGACACAAAAAAATACCCGGCCACTGGGTGCGGTTAGCAATAGAATGTCTGGTCCGCAATGTGTTAACAAACCTTCGTATATGCTGTTAAACCATTATTATTATAGAGACAAACGTCACCAAACGATGATTCAGTCTCACGAGGAAAGTTCGCAAACTTCTCTACTTCAGGGCGCGATTCCGATCAAATCGCCGTTCCCGCGAATATTCTCAATGCACCTCGCTAGCCTACCATAAGTTCGAACAGACGTCACTCCCGAGGGTGCTGCATGTTTCATCGGATCGATTTCCAAGTGACGTCATATAGGTATTAGCCGCAGCTTCTTTGAATTATTAATCCGCGTGCACCCCGTATACCCCACTGCCTTGTATGCATAGCTTCTAACGTTGCTTCGGTACTTTGACCCGTCGAGGTCGACATACATTATATCCAGAGGACACTGCAATTCCATTTTTCCTCCTACAGCATCGAAATACTGCGAGCAAAGGAGACTTTAAGATGTACGCTTTCCGGAGACGCATATATTTCAGACAGAATAGAATTTGTAGATGGGAATAAACAAGGATGAGAGAAATAATTGTATTAATCATGTTATGGCATTTTATGTGGATTTATTTCGGACTGGTTTATGTGGACTTATTTTTGGTAGGTTTATGTGGATTTCGAAATCTACAACATTGTTTTATGTGTGTGTTTTATATGTTTTGCACATGGAAGAAATGAAATTCTGCGTTTGATGAACACCTTTCAGAAGATATGAAATTTTGTATAATATTTGAACTGTGTTAGTTACTTCTACTGAGATTTTGATAACTTGCAGCTGTATATGCAATTGGGGCTTGTAAATTTAACAAGTTTCTTATCCGAAATAACAAAGGCAATTTTCAGCAATCAAATCTTTATGGAAAGATTCATTTAGAATATGAACTTTTCCATAAATCTATTCGTCATTTAGTAAATGAACGTTTCAAATAAAATTCACTGCAACTTTTATTCCAGCAGTGACAAATTACCCGAAGAAAAAGAGGGAGTTCCGTGAAAGATTTTATGTTTCACGGAATAAATTGTTTCCAAAGCCTTAGACGACAGGTAATAGCACTGTCAAAACGATCGAGACGGTGACAGGGTGCCTATCTTCGCGCCAGGTTGTAAGTCTCGGTTTTATAGCGCATTAAATTTGAAATTATCCCATCAAAGTGGAGCCCCGTCGTCGTGGAAGTCGAAACTTTCGTGCATGCTTCTCTCCCGTGCACGCATTAAATTACAGGGCTTTCTAGGCCGAAGGCGATTTTAGTAGACGAGGCAAAAGACGAGGAACTAATTAATATGAAACACTATTTTGTTTCGTTCCGTTAATCACCCTAAAACGCCTTTCTTCGACCCGAGAGCCAGCATAAATGGGCTGCTTGAGATGCACGTTTCAAAAATAATTATTGTCGTTGATAAAAGGCGCGGGATATTTAAATTAGGATAGAATTTTCAGGGTGCTTGTCTGAATTTTATGACCGTTTTATCATAATTACAAAGTCGAGATGTAAATTAATAACGAATTAGCGCGATATAAGTGGTTTGAAGCGTATTAAGTCAGACGGAAAAACCTCAATAATATTTTCAATTTTCGATAAGTGTAACGATATGTTGTGCGGTGGAAATAGCGTAAAATTTTTATTCGATTCGACGTAAAATGTGAACTTCTTCAGGTTGCAGGAGTAGCCAGGAAATCACGCGCCATTCGTTTCCTGTTTCATTGAAGAAATTTCTAGGTGAAATAATTATTTACTCTGTTATCGACAGCATGTTCTTGGCGAAACAACCTCATGATTTTCAACTCAATTTCAGAAGAATCCTGTGTGTGTACGTGTAATATAGATGATAAGTAACGTTAGAAAGTTCTTTGTTTTCCAAAAATAGCGCCGAAACGAGCGAAATAAAGTAATGAACGCACACGTTATCTCTAATTTACAATAACTGTATTAATTATTCCACAGGATATTTCCCTCTGCGCCTTACAGGTCGATAACTCCGAGGACGCTAATGATATTGGGACTATGTTCTTTAATCTGCATAAAAGACTCTTTAATTCTATACCAACAAAAGAAGCACAGCCTGACCTGAGGGCTGGAAACCTGAATATAAAATCGGTGTGTCTGACCTCTGCGGATCTATTATCAAAATTGATAGGAATAAGAGCCGTTCAAGAGTAAAATATAAGGTACATCTAGGATAGATTTAAATTAACGAGTTACCTTTAATTTGTATATGTAATATATCAGGTAGGTACTCCTCTTTGAACTGAATAAGTTCTACATGAAAAAGTCTTTCAAATTTCTCATGATTCATCGTAATGTAGTTATATAGTGACACAATCTGTATATTAGAAACAGGCAGTAATGAATAAATTTTTAAGCTAAGATCGTTGGTCACAAATACATATACGTAGTATCGAGAATCGAGATATGGCCTCATCGCGACCGCCTAGGCCAGCGTTTCTGAAACTGGGGTCCGCGTAGTCATTATTGGGGGTCCGCGAGCGACACAATTTTGACATTAACTTACTGAACTTACAAACTTTTGCTTAGTTCTCAAATCTGATTACCCTACACTTGCAAATAAAGCACTCCAATATTCGATTCCGTTCTGCACAACATATTTATGTGAACAGGCTTTTTCGTCACTATTTTATATTAAATCTAAGTATAGAAACAAACTCAATATAGAAGCGGACCTCAGAATAAAACTTTCCAACATAGAACCCGATATTGCGGTTCTGGTTTCAAGAAAACAACTGCACCCTTCTCATTAAGTAAGAATTATTTACAGAAAGCATGTATAACACATTTTATTAGCTTAGTCTAATATATTTAAATTTGCAACTTTCTAAACATTTTAAAGACAATTTTTATACATTTTATGTTTTAAATTCTTATAATAAAAATGTTCTCTATACAAAATGTGCAAGACTATTTATTAAAATATTAGCGACACTTTTTTACAAATATTTATTATAACCTAAATCCTATGTGATTGTGAGCCAGAAATTAATTCTCAAAATTGCTAGGTTTGAAAGAAGGTCCGCAAAAAAATTTTGTTCAGGAGGGGGTCCCCGGACTACAGAAGTTAGTCTGAGACTAACTACAAAGAAAGACAACAGAACCCCTGGTCTATGCGGCTGCCCTGCGGAAGCCCTACGATTCCTGTGTCAAGGAACGCATGCGTGTACGTATGAATGAGTGCATGTATGAATGAGTACGAACGAATGATTAAGCGGAGCGAATGCCTTTTAGTTTTTTATAAGCGATGACACGAGGCAGGTCACAATTATATTCATTTTGTATTAGCATTTCGTATATAATTTTAGATAATAAACTTAGTTTTACTTTATATTATAACATCTAGTACAACGAATCCCACATACATTTGAACAATTCAAAAAGGACACTAGATCGTTTCAAGTCACGGAAAAGCTGAAGTTCCATTGAAACCGAGCCAACGGACAATAACATCATTATCAAGATACAAGGTAACCAACAGGTAAGCATTAACCATATAGTAGCACAGGTATAATAGAGGCGAGGCATAAAATTGGCGGCAGCTGTAGGCTATATACACGCATGCCTGTGCGGTGAGGCAAAATTTATAGCTGAACGAAACGAAAACCGTCCTCTCGGCGTCTGCGGGCTATAGAAAATCGTTAATTGTCCGCACGGACGCCGGTGCTAATTTGGTTTGATGTACGGCCCAATTTATTCCCTGAAACGAAACGCGGATTTTTATGGCAACCTCTATTCGGCGACGCGACTATCGTTGGCGTGGTTCTAGTTTGTGCCTCGGAGAGAAGAGCGAGATTTTGCGAAAGAGCGAGAGTGAGAGAGACACAGAAGAAAGCAAAAGAGAGATAGAAAGAGAAAAGGGAAGAGCAACGTCGAAACGGTTAACTAGATATTCGACGACGAGATTCCAAGCTCCTGTGTTTGCAAGCCTCATCGCTGCACGAAACAATTTCGTCATGTTCCTACTTTTACCTCCTTTTTGCCTCACGAAATGTCCCAGCTCCATGAAACGAACCGAAATTGTCGCGCGGTATCGTGCAACTCATGGAAAATGAGCGGCATTTGCGCGCTCGTTTCGAGATTCAAAAACCTGCGGTTTCGTTCGTATTAGCAATATGGCTAACCGCCGCACCATTTAGAATTTCTCCCAAATTTTCTCGATTATCAGAGCATTTCTAGATTGCCAAACATGGAGAAAGGAAGAATACTTGCTATGGTTTTCTGTTGACGCTTATTCTATGCTGTTTTGTGAGACACTTCTGACTTTGGAATATCGCTTGGAATTCGCCATAAATTCGAACGATGTGTCCATACTTCTAACATTTTACAGTTTTATTTCCCCGAATTGGAACTCCTTATGTGATAGTTGTGAAGTTTTCCAAATGTTTTTGGATATGCTTATCTCATCTAGATAGGATCAATGTGCAAGCAAAATTGTTGGCATCCCAGAAAATTTATGAATAATTTACTAACTCTTGGTGTAGCGAAACTGCAGATAAATATGTAACATGATATCACTAAGGTGGAAAAAAAATTTTCTAATTTTCTATGCATGGTGATTAACACTAATCGTACCAACATTTTATCGATAGCTACTCTTGCCGTAGCAGATCTTTTAATCGGTTACAAAATAACGATGATAACCTTCTGATAGAAGTCCAGGAGATTGTCAACTTCATACAGGAAGCAACGTGCCAAATTGTCATTACTTAATAATACAAGAAATCACATATTTTCATTTACTGAACCGGTCACTTGACAGCGTATAGTATGGTTACTGTTAACCCATTGACTGCCAACTACGAGATATCTCGTAGCTGCACTATAAGTTTGAATTAATAAATTAATAATAATGGTCGAGCATGTATAGAAATTTTGGAACAAAAATGTTCTCCGTATCATTACAAATGTCGAGATTATATTTTTGATTAATGAAATCAATGTTCTAAAAACTTTCTGTCATCTCCTCAAATTTTAACAAGCAAAGGTAATATTTGCTTAGTTTGCCTGGCAGTCAATGGGTTAAAACACAATATTCCCCACAAAAAACCAGGGACACAAAGCAAACGACAACAAAGCGTCAAAATTTCAAATAGAAAATTCAAATTTAAATTACAAGTACGCACCTAAAAAAAATTTTTATTCAACTTTCGTCTCTTCATCCAACAACAAAAAAGCTATTGCCCCTCAACAAAACGATCAAATTTGTAAATTCAAAAAATCACAAACGCAAAACACATAAAACAGAAGAAGTACTATCCCTCATCTACATACACCTTAAATAATTTTTCCAAACCACCAGACCCTCAAATTGTTCAATCCCCTCTTACCCCACGTTCTTAACCCTCTCTTTCCCCAGGTCCAAGTGAACCCCTAACCAGAGTCTGTCCCAACGCCAAGGGGTCTCCGAAGTTCGTTCGATATTTCCCCCTGAGCGAAATATTTGTGCAGGTATGCGAATATCAACCTGCACACGTTCCCTTCGTCTGTCCTCGCCAGATTAACGTTCTATGTTCCGAAAACGGAGCACAAACGCGTGGATGGGTATTACCGGTGGCGCTATCGGGAACAATGAAAAAAAAAGGTTCTCGGTGCGTTGCACAGGTCAAAAGTAATGGCGTGTAATGCCCGTCCATAGTAACCGGCCGATATGAAGGGGGGGATTATCGAAGTTTCATTCGAAGGATTGATATTTTCGTATTCATTGTATCCCGGATTACGAGAGACGCGCTCCAGATAATCTTCGGCATCGATAATTCAAGTCTCAGACAGGCGGATGTTTCAAGTGCCGTGGTTACGGCTGACGTCGGCCGATTTGAAGGTCTGTCGACGAAACGAGGGATTGCGATTTTTGAAATCTACCCTTTTTAGCGAAAGAGCGTGGACTCCGATGGGGTAGTACTCTGACGGATTTATTCGGGTCGTGGATGATCGAGATGTTTGTAAAAAAATGTTCACGCGAACTTGGAAAACTGTCGACATTGTACGTTTTTAACACGTTGAACGCCACCAGTATTTCGCTAGTTTCTTCATTTCGACTGAAGTGAAACTTTTTCTATTAAAATCACATCTCTACAATTCAGAAACTTTGAAGACACAAAGTGATATATGGACAACAGGCCTTCACCTTTTTGAGACAAACGAATTAATATTGACGGAATTAACAAATTCGTAAATATTACGATTTAAAAGTCATATGAAATTTCATTGAATTCGGTAGCGCCGGTCACCGGTGACCCCCATGGCATTCAACGTGTTAATGTGATTTTTGATAGTTTCGAGTGCTGAAGATAATTGGGAAGAGAATAATGTAGGACCGGAATTTCTTACTCTCGTAAATTGTATTAATTTTTAGAGTTAGTTAGTGTGGTTGGTTTGTATACAAGCGAGAGTGGGTGTTTTGGAAGGCGACGGATGTCAGGGCTAGCATGAATGTTTGGCCTATGGATAAGGAGAAAATGAGTGAGTGCAACAGAGAATGCATGCCATGAGAAAGACAAAGAATGCATGCTGTGACAAAGAGCATCGAGGGTGGATGCGTGCCTGAATTTGAAAAGAGTGGCAGTTGAGAATATGCAGTTGAGTTGCGAGTCGAGAGAGCGAAATACATAGCGCGAGTGGAGACAGTTTTTGTGAGACCTACATTTAATTTAGAGTTATTAAGAGTTTTTTATTTTTATAGTTATACATATTTAATAAAGTTAATCAATTATTTTAAATTACACGCGTTCAGTTTACTTTCTAATCTTTGGGGGCTCGTCCGAGATTAAATTAGAGTAGGACCCTATAATAGTGACATGTTTAAGTAGCATAATATCTTGTAACTTTTACTTCAGTACGAGTGACTGGTACTTTTTGAAAGATAATGGATTGAGAACCTTTCCTTGGGTAATGCTGTGTCTGATTTAAGAAGATGAACTTTGAGGGTGTTATTTTCCAACAGTGAAAATTATTCCACAAACAGTGAAAACCTTCCTAAAAAAATAAGACAATTATTTACAACAAAGTATTATCTTCAAACAAAACATACGACTACTTCTATTCCTTGATTATCGCCATTCTTTCGCAACCCAAGTGCGATGGCCATTACGCCTATGACCTTTCGACCGTTACTGGTTAAAATTAGAATACAAAACGAATTAATTCACCTATTTGACAGACCAAATAAGAACGCTTGAAAAGGTCGCATTGTCCGAAAGACTTTTAATCGAAAGCGATTCCTCGTAATTTCTTATAAACCTCCGATCGCAGAAAGTGAGCATCGAGTAAATAATTGTCCCGATTATGGATTCACGTTCATCCGCCCAGCACGAAGCGTTAACCAGAGAGTTCACCCCATTTTTTTCTCGTTCTGCCAGCTCGACGATCGCGATGCTATCGAATCCGCTATAATACGCTTAAATGCGAAAATAATGGCACACCGTCCAACACGTCGGCGCCGGTGACGTGTTTTGCTTCGACGTGGACGTTGCACGTCTCTAACTAACTTCGTCATACTCCCTTATACATTATTGATACGGCGCTCACCCGCGTGCATGTGCATCGATGCAACTGCTTGGCCGAACGTAATTGCACGGTACACGCAGAAAAAGTCTTGTTTCGACAGGGACGATAAATGCGGATTTTTTTCTCTCTCTTTTCAAACTGTAATGAAGGAAATTTTTTGATAGAAGATCGTTTAGCACGTTTGTCGTCGGGTTTAATAGAGGCGTTTAAAATCGTGTCCTTTCTTGATTTTGAGGAGTTATTTCATGCGCTGTATGTATAAACGGAAGTAGGAATGTTGTTGATATTTGATAATTATAAATTATGAGTGCAATTCTGAAGTGTACAAAGATGTCTTTATACGATGCCGGCAGAAAGAGACATGCTGCAATGATAATGATAGTGGACCATTTATGATACGGAATTTTAAGTGATTGATAATATTCTTCTTTAATAAAAAAAAATTATTTTAAGAAGTTTATTTTGAATTCTACGAATGCGTAGGGTAATTAGTTGGATTCGAAATTTGTTATTCCCGATGCACACTTAAAAAATCATGAAATGTTTGCCGAAAATTTCAAATATTGTATAACAGCAGAAGAGCAAGCTACACGATCGTATACTAACACAATTGTTTACCAAACATATGCACGATATCAATAAAAATTGTTTTTTCAACAACATCCACTTACAAGTTATTCCCGAAAATCTAAATTCCCCGCTAGCCGTTGCCTCGCGAAAAGTGCCCGCCCAAAAGGGATTTCGTCAAAGTTTCCGTCTTACCGCACAAACCGTGTGCACATAATTGCACGATTAATGCTGGATTAATGCAGGATGCCGTGGTTCAAAGCAATACTATTTAACGGAGCACAAACGGAAGAGAGGAAATTGCCGGAGTGCACCGCAAACGCTCGACAAACGAGCGTTCGACGCGAAGTAGCATCCTTCCTGTGTTTCCCTTCCCGCGAGCACGCATAACTAACAGTAAATGCATATCTCTACGTAAACGGCCGTGCACACCAAGAGATCCGACTATTTTCCGAGATATCCTGGAAACTGGGTTAGAGGACAAACTCGCATAATTACAGTCGCCGGTAACCGAAATGATCATGAGGCGATTTAGCTAGGAACGTCGTGCAAGCGAGAGAGAACGAAGGGGGGATGAAACTCGGTATCGTATCTCAGGACCGAATCTAGGCGTTGGTATTTGGAAAAAGAAACAAACGAAATAAAATCTCTGCCGAGTTAATTGGACGTTTTCAGTGCGGACATTCTGGGGTTAATAAATATTCTATCATATGTGTGTCAGCAATTACAGGTACTTTGAAGCAGCCTGCCTTTGGAGGATGATAAATCGATGGTATTTATTTAAGATATTTATAACTGTATTTCTGCAGCGCTAATACTACAATATATACAGGGTGTCCCAGGTCAAAGTTTGTCAGTATATTCTATGGCACTAAATAAGAAAATAATGTTATGTAAACATAGATCACATAGAGCTTTGTTAAAAAATTATAACAAAAATACAGAATGGAAGTAATATAGGAATAGTAACCGACTTGCTGTTACTGCAAGCATTAGCTCGAATAGATCAATGTATTTACTACTTGACATCGTCACTTCCACAGTTAACTAATACTCCATTTCAAAATGTCTACCGTTCTTGACAATGCATGATTGACAGCGATAAAAGATCGAATTTATAACTGTGCGAATTTCGCTTCTATTCTGTTTTATTTCATTGAATGCAATCTTAAGTGACCTCAGATAGTAAACACAGCTTACATAAACACACGGAATGTAAATATTGCTGATCTGTTTGAGCCAATGCTTGCACTAACAGCAAGCCGGTTACTATTCCTATATTACTTCTATTCTGTATTTTTGTTATAACTTTTTAATAAAGCTCTATGTGACCTATATTCACATAACATTTTTTTCTTATGTAGTGCCATAGAACATACTGAAAAAGTTTGAACATTAAAACCTGTGACACCCTGTATACTGTTGCGGCGCGACATAATAAAACAACTAATAGTTTATAAAAATAGCGATTCTATTTGAAGAGGTCCAGCCAATCTGACAGCTCAAAGACAACTCTCTGACATATTATTATTAACATTCGCATCTCGTTGCTATTACTCTAGCAATCGATGACAAATAGAGGGGAGACAGTTTCGTTACTCATAATAATTCGTAAGAATACGATCAGGGATGAAGTATTTCAGTAAATATATGAGTCTATTACAAGTCATTTCAAAAATATTCTCGTACTGCTGGAAAATACAGTCTGAAGGAGTAAGGGCTGGGTAGTGTCTCAGGGGATTCAAGGGGAGCAATTAGACTGGAGTCAACAATAACCGAGAAAGCGAGCGATCAGGCGAAACGCGGAAGAAAAATACCATGGGCCAATGGCAATTTACAGTTTTAATCATTCAAAAGAGCAAGAAACCGAGCTGAGCAACGATAAGGAAAAAGACGAGGATAAAAAAGGGAGGCACTTCGTTTACATAATACGCAGTTGCATACACGGGGTTCTGAACATTTTGCGAAACATTCGCGCATGTGCACATCGATGCATGCGTTCGAATATTAAACTGCAAAAGTTGGGAAGTACGAACTACGACGTTATTTGATTCCAAATACTAAAAATCTTTACGGACATTCTTGCTGCAAGTATATCAACTGTAGGTATACATTTCAAAGTGCATGATTCTCTGCATACTAATTTCAAAAACATGTCTCGTTATCCTCCAAGAAAGCAGCGCCGCCATGAGTACTTACTCTGTCCTTACTTTTCTAAGAAGCTTAACGTTTTAGACTTCTTTCTGAACTAAAAGTTACAAAGAAACCTTAAAGAAGGCAACCGCAAAGTACAAAATTTTCTAAGACCCACCTCTGACAACCAATAGAAATGCTTTCCTCCGAGTAACGCAACAGTCAGCAATTATAACACGATAATTACTATTACGAAACATATACAAAATTCTAAGCACCACAAAACGAAAAAAATCCCTTCCCTCGTTATAAGCCAACAAATACCTTCAAACTAAAACTGATTTACAAAAGATACCTGAAAACCAGAAAAATACCTCTATCCGTGTCAAAACCTAGAAGTACGACGCAGCAATTAAGGCGCTCCCAGAGAGCAGAACCTCGTCTACACAAAACCCATTCTAAATTCCCTTCTTTCCTCATACAAAATCACTGCCTTCCGGTTGCGCCACCAGTTACGGGAGGCCCTGTACGTCAAACACCAACTTCCACACGTAAATCTACATCTACAATCGCACCAACACACGTACCCGTACAATCACAAATCCAAGCGAACATCCATCCACCGACAGCCGCAAACGCGCACGTTAACGCTTCAACGCGCGAGCATGAAGCTGTGGGAGTGCCGTGTGGTTAGGCGGATGAAAAGCGTGCGGCATGTGTACCGACGATGCGGCGGCGAACCTGACCCCGGAAGCGGAAACGGAGAATGAAACTGGTGTAGGAGGCACGATGTGCACGACTATTACACAGGCCTTGAATTCGAACTCCGGCCGAGTCCGTATTCGCGATGCAGCTCGTATACTTTTGTCGTTTCGCATTCTCCGTTCCGTTTGTCTAGTGAATCGTAGGCCCTGCACTCTCGTCGACCCAGAAAACGCTGTGCAATATCGAGCGTCAAAACGCGAATACGAGGACTCCTGGCGAGCCAGGAGGCTGCACTTTGAAAAAGTTTCGACTTCGGTGCCTGTGTATGTTGTTATCCACTGGTAGCATTATCCGGAGCGGGTGTGCGAGAGGAATCTTTATATCGTACGGGAGAAACACGTATCCTAGAATAGAGGAATTCGGAATTGGCGTTGTTTCAAGTCCTCTTTAACGAGTATATCGGCCAACTGGGTTGCATGGGTTAGAGACGTCAGCTACTGCGAAGTGGGAACGACAGTTTCTGGCGAAAGACTTTTTGGGGAGGTCGAAACTTTCGGGCTTTTATGAGTAACGGGTAATATAGGTGTTTTTTTTTTGTGAACACATTTACTGACGTCCAGGAGAAATTCTACTAGAAGGAGGCAACAGGGCATACATTTTTCTTGAGGAAACCATAATTGGAAGTTGCAATACAAATTTTGTTTTCGGCTGAGAAATCAAAATAGCACCGCAAGACACAAGATACCGCCAGTGATTCTCAGCGCATCCGTTTCACCCGCGCTAGTATTACAGTTTGCTTTACGAACACATTTTATGTTTATGAGTTACTTTCTGACAATAACACTGCATTAAACAAAGTATTATATTTTAACATTTGGTTATATAAATAAACAATATTGTTCAATTGCATTCTCAAGTTCGTGATTATACGACTTATTAAATATAAAAATGTTAGAAAAAATATCCTACACGATGGAGACAAGCAGATTACACATCAGAATTCAGCACAAAAAATACTATTAGAATTACATATTAAAGCTATTGTGCCAAAAGAAATTATTTCTCTTCCATTACTTTTAATTAACCCTTTGCAGTCGTGTTTTATTAGAAACAAAATGGGTAATCGCACTTAAAACAAAACTACTAAAATCTTAGTAAGAATTATATATACCTGAGAAACGTTTTGACTGTTTGCTTTGGTGGCAAACACTTCGACACAGAAGAACTCAACATTGAAAAAGACTGCACTGGAGTATCAATCTCTGCTCTGACCGACAGTACAATAGCCCATAAACACGTCGTCAAGATATCGCGCTTTTTAAACCAACGATCTCTCTGTCTCACGTCTTTCATCTCTCGTGAGATCGCGGTGAAAAAAAGTATCTCGCAGGATGAGCTGCCGTGCGGAGTAGGTGTACGCCCGCCAATAAATAAAATACTCATAACAATTTATCGTCGAGCATGGTGCACGCCGTTTTATCGACGCTCGTGTTCCCCGCTACCTGACGATCTTGCAACATGGTTATAGGTGTTCGCAGGTGGCAGAAAATATGATACTAATAAAAATAATGGGAACGATATCATCGCGGAAGGAGGAGCCGGGGGAATGGATGCCCCCTTCCTATGAGTCGACGCTCCGCATGGAGAATCGTGCGGGAATAATGCGACCAGATATTATCATCGATGATTTAATTGTTTATGAAAATGACATTAAATAAAATCTATTGTTAATGCTATAAAGTACACTATTATTATTAAATAATATGAAATAATAATATTGAATTATGCTCACGGTTGTGTCGATTAGTTTGGGTGACTTGGAAGACAAGAAATTTCAAATAGAAAGTAAATAAAAAATTGTTCTACAAGGATGAGTTCAACTTGTTGGGTTGCCGTGAAATTAAAACTGCTTCGAGATTCTAATATCTATTTTTATATATTCTGTTATTTTACTGTCAGCTTTTCCGCGACAGAAGGGGGAAATTAGAAGATTTTTGTGAGAGTTGAAGACACAGCATTTTTAAGAAGATTATAGACATTTTCATTTTGAAATGCACTTGCTCTGCATTAATTTCCTACTCTCAAAATCTCACTATTAAGTTTTTACACAGATTTATGCGATAATACTTGTCCTTATTACGTGACATTATTTCTTTCTGCGGCTTGAATGGCTTTCAGAAATTTTTTGAATGATACAATTCGACGAGAGCGGGAGATTGTGGAGATTCAACGAGTAAGTAGGTCATTAGAGGTGCTTTAATTATTATTTTTAATTACTACTTTTAATTATAAGAACGCTACCATCGAATTTTACCACGCATGCGTTATTTTTATGCGCCCGTTTGTATCGTAGTACATCGCACATCATTTGTAGAGTTTACAGTTCCTCGAAAATTTCCATGTGTCCCAGTTTACCTATGCATTTGTTATAAAACTAAAAAAAAAACGGACGTTGCGAAAAAGCTGAAATTCGTGCTTGAAATTTGTACAAAATACTCGAAACAATCGGTGGTGTCAAAGATAAAATATTTTATTATGTACAAGAAATATTACACTGCTATGAAAATGTTTGATTTTTTTATTGCGGCAGGATAAATGAAAAAATTATGAGAGCACAGTTCTTTTTTTATAAACTCGGACAAATTATACAAGCTGAAATGAGCGTTCAAATGGAGTGTCGTGAAAAAGTAAAACAAACCCCAGCCTTCGTTTTAATTTTACACGGAAATTATGATGTTTTGATACGTTCACATTTAAAACATTCACATATAGTTCACTAAAACATACTGCAATAATGAAACACTGCAGACGGAAATATATTAAAAATTTTGCAGGCAAGTGCGAAAGGCAGACTACAAAAAAATGTATATCATCGAAACGACAATCAAAGAAAGTACGTTAAACTGCAAATAATTTCTGCAAATCAGCGTGAAAATTTATTATCGTTGAAGCAAACAAACTATGATATCATGAAAAATAATCGGAACATTGCTTCCATGGCAATCAGCGACGGCATTTGTTCCAGCTACGTGGAATTATTTCATTCAATGTTTACGAGAAGTCAATACATTCACCCTTCGAGTACGTTATTCAGGATGAAACATAAATCAGGTTGATTCACAGCTTCTCCCGTGTATTTCGTATGATTCGCGTTTGCCGTGACTTCATTAATTATTGCACGATTTCAAATTCAGCGTGCCAGATCACGTTAATCACATTAAGCATTCCGAAAATATTGACGTCTGCTTTCGCTGATTTTTGTCCTGTTTATAATCTCGAAATTAAATTCCGGCTGAAAAGCACGTCCGAATCGAGCGAATCATTTGCAACAGTGTGAAAGCGAGTAATTGTTTTTAAGGGACAATCATCAGTCACGTTTACAATTGGCTTTTCATAAAACGTACGAAGAACAAGTTTATTTCGGAATTGGAACGGTGTTTGATGTTGTAACGTTTATGCGCCAGTAATATACTATACTATGGGAGCTACTACGAATGACGGCTTTGAAGTTCGGGGTTATTTGGAACCGATAAAATTTATGGCCACGGATATACGGTCACGAATATATTTGGTTCAGTCGGAAGAGATTTTCCAGACAGGGAGCTTTTTAGGTTTCCAGCTGTACGGGGAAAATGAAACGGAGATTAAACAATTTACATACAAAGAAATGGAATATTTACAATAATTGTTTATTGTCAGAATGCGGTGCTCGTCAAAAAAGTACACTTAAAATTTGTGACTACAAAAATGTTGAAAATACAGAAGGTGTTTAGACTGTCCACAGAGAAATATGAAGAAAAGCTAATTATTACTAGATCTACGGCCCGTAAATCTGTTATATTTAAATATATTAAATAAGTACTTTGAAAGAAGATGAATTAAGCGGCAAAAAATACGATCAGTTAAGTAATTTGTGTATTATAAGATACGCGTGAAATATCTACTGTACTGCTTCTGTATAAATTTAGGAAATATTTTTAAAAAAATAGCAACCCGTCAATTTGACGGCTGCCGTAGATCTGGTGTTAAACAATATTGCTAATTTGAAAATACTTGAATTAGAAAATTGCTAAATGTTTTCTTTAAAGGTGCTACTATTTAATTGTCGACAAGGATATAATTTTATTATTAAATCCGTTGCACTAAGGCTAGTAAAGTATCAAAGTCACGTTTGATACCTTCTTCACCCTTCTCACTGCGCGAAGTAATATCTCCGTAATTCCATTACTCACAAAATCTCAACGAATCACTTAGAGAAACGGCAATGTTAAGTATCAATATTAATTTCCATGAAGAAAGACTCCCGTCTTATCGGACGACACGATCACTTTACCGTGAGCTAATTTCGTTGAAAATTACTTTCTTCGAGGCAGTTTGAATAGATCACTAACACGAAATCAACGTGGAAATTTCACCGAGTTCCTTTTCAAGTCCTCGTAAATACCTTCACAATTATACGAAAAGGAAATCTTGATGCACAAGAGTTACATATCTAATGTGAGTTAAGTGTAGACTAGTTTCTACAGGAAATTGCTACAGGGAATAGTTTCACGCAGACCATTGCCGCCGGACGGCTTGATGAATTGCGTGACCTATATCTATTGAAATTTTTCACCTCCTGAAACATCGTGCACACCACTCGGCTTAATTCGGACTTGCAATTTTCAAAGCGAAAGTGCTCTCGATGTGTCTACTGGAATTTGCCTCGTAATATCTTTTTGACATTTGAACATTAACTCCTCGATAAAACAACTGACATTATAGTTTTTCCGTCCGTCAACTGTATAGTTTAATTTTAAAAGGAAGTATTTTGTAATTAAAATGCACGACGTTGTTGTTTTTCAGATATTATTATGATAGTTAAAAAAATTATTTAAAATTGCATTCTTAACTACATATGAAAATACTGTGATAATTATAAAAATTAATAACGAATTTGTATCACCAAAGATAAGGTACACTTAGAGAAATTTCAAAGAAATATACATAGTTAGAAATAAACCATCATGAAAATGAAATGATTGAAATTTGATTAAAATAGAATAAGGTTTCTGGTAGTTATTAACCATTTAATCATACATTTATACTGCATATTCGTTGATCAGCTGTGATTTAAAATATGATCGAAACGGAATAATGTAGTGCAAGGAAAATAGTACGTATAATTAACAACGGAAATGTCTGTCTATTAAAGAAGAAATCAATTTTTATATTCCAAGTTCTGCGATATAATTGAACATGTTTTCGCTTTTAAAAAAAGGCCCTTCCAAATTAACTGTCAGTTCACGCGAATATCATTTAAAATTAGTACAGATTTTAAAACAATGTCGATACGACGAAAGAATATCTAAAATATCAATAGCATATACACGTAATATCTCTGAGAGAATTTACCGATAACAAAAATATTCGTTTCTTCTATTTATCGTCCAATCTAAAGCACGAACATGCAATTACGACGTAACGTGTTTCCAGTTGAAAAAACTTCCCAGAAATGAATTATAACTGCTTCCACCAGTTCAAATTCACCGCAATTTCTATAACGATCCCGACGTCCAAAAACGACAAATAAACCATCGCGAGCACGTGAAACACTTCCCACGAAAATATTAAAAACCCAACAGTGCATTAACAATTCAACGTATTTCCATTTTAAAAGTTCTTTCAAATTACCATCGCTTCCGACAGCTCGAACCCACCCCAATTTCCGGTGCGACGTCATCGAGAGAAAAGAACAAAGAAAAGATACTACGAGAACGTAGATAAAAACCAAAGAAAAATTCCATCATTGATCGTCGATTTAACATTACTAGCAGCCTGTCGAACATCAAAGGGAAAATCCGCGGTACGCGAAAGGGGTGTCGGGCCAAGATTTCTGCGGATAGCCACGTTCACCCCCGCGGATGCGATTACGCAATGCTTCAGGCCGCGGTTATACAGATCCATCGGCGCATATATCAGCCATTGTGCATAGTTGCCCTCACCTCAGTTATCTTAATTACATCTGTAATGCACACCGCAACGCCGCCAACACGGAATGCCTAGATGGCAACCCTTCCTACTAGTCGTGTGCGATGACGCGCGCTCATGTGCATATTTACTAACACGGATTTAGGTTCGCTCGTTTCCTCGTTCACTTATACTTATAGGCGTGTAGCCGATCGACGATGCAGGCCGTTGAACGAACTCAGGCCCGTAGAAGGAAACGTGCTCGAAGAGAGGCCGGTGCATCGCACTTCCGGATATGGAAGCGGAGGAGCGAGACCACTGCTTTCTTGGACGGTGGACCAAAGGAAGGTGTTTGCTAATTGCCTTTATGTTAATATGAGGTTATTTGAGAAATGTTTGATTCGGACAACTTGTGTATGTGTGTGTGGGTGGTTTGATTGCGTTGTGTCCGCATTTCTATCACTTTCCTTTTTCTTTCAGTGACGTTTCTCCCGCGCCTCTTTGTTCTTCTACTCCGTGATTCTCTCCTGACAAGTTGTTGGATATGTAAAGTCGACCAGATCACCGTGCTCGCAGTGTATTCAGGAGTAGTGGGTGGCCGTGGTCCGGGAGCAAAACTCCTTACTTTCAGTCAATTAATATGATTTATTGATAAACAAGAACAGCGGCCGTGCTGAGCGGTCTGTCGTGTCTGAACTTCGGCTAACGACTAGGGCTTCTTGACTGACGAGCCGAACTTACAATTAGCCGACTCGCGTCGAACCTGACCGATGACGTACCGGCAGATAGCGCCAATTGGGCCTGAGGCGCCTTGTACAATTTTCTAGACAAGTTGATATTAATTTGCGCTATCAGTAATTTGTATTATTAACGCGTACTTATATTTTTGTTGTGTAAAACAGACCAAATAAATCCACTGTTTGAGCTTTTAATTCTGAACGGTGCTTTGTTATTGCTGGGTCTTTTATAAATTCGAATATGTAAATGTGAGAATCTAATGAAATTCAGCGGTGTGAAATGTGAATATTCATAATTTTAGGGAGCCTTTGTGGTATTTAGACCGTCTTTGATATTTTGCAGTTTATACAAGTTATTTAACTTTGTGGTAGTTTGAATGACACTAAGCTATATTATGGTTGTATTAGTTTTATTTAACTCCTGGTGCTATGGATTTTTTTCAGGTTACTTTGAATGGCATGGTCCACGTCAATTCAATTTTGTTCTCTATTTCTTTTACTTTGATATTGGGGTATAAATATAATTGTAAATACTGTCATTAAAAGCGATAAAGTTAATTTAGAAATCATTTAATTTCATTATGGGGCATAAATTTAATTGTAAATACTGTCATTCAAAGCGATAAAGTTAATTTAGAAATTCCTGAAAAATGACCAAGAACGCAACGAGCCGAGATTCAAAAGTAAATACTCTAAATCCCAGTTCTAAACTTCAAACAGTGATTCTTCGATACCAATCAACAGAAAAAAATAACCGTCAAAATCACAACACCTCTCGTTGTTTCTTACAATTCGCAGAATAATTCTCCAGCAATTTCGGAGCTCCATAATTCCCCCCGAAATTTCCCGTCCGCAATCCTCGTAGCGACATCGCGAACGGAAAACGCATTCGTGTCGACGCATTCGGACGTAAGAGCGGACGCGCGAACAGTTAGATGCACGGTTTATGTGCCATTTGTTTCTTTTCTCTCGTGCAAATCGGCGTTTGATACAATAACCCAGATTCGCAAGCCGGCGGCTGCAAGAGTGCCGCGATTCGCACCTCGTACGCCGCAATTCGGGAGGAATGTCAGTCGGCCGTGCACCGACGAAAGTTAACAAACGATTTCACGGTGCAACGCTTGTCGATTGTTGACCCGCTTTTTTTTTCCTTTGTGACCAATTTTTTCCCCGTTTTTTTCCTACCGGAAGCGCTGCGAATTCGAGCGTGTTTCGCGAGTAACGCGAGATAAAAAAAACCGTGTACTTCGCTCGTTACACGGTACACTTGCTCGCTTTTGTCGTACGTCGCCACGACGCGTTGAGGGGTCAGTTGAGCGGAGGGGTGAAAAAAAAAAAAAAAAAAAGATTTCGATGACCAAAACAAGGCGGTGGCACGGTCGAATTGGATGTGCACCATTTTTTTTTTTTTCGATCCGCCGTTCGCGCGAAATAGAAAATCTCGCGAAGCCAGGCAACCGCGTTTGCGTTTAAATATCGTGGCGCGCGTTATTTGACCTAATTCTTTTTTATTTCATATGCAGATGCGGAGTAAGCGCGGTTTATTGGATAAAAACCGAACCCCCGTGGAATGAAAATTCGTTCGTTGTATCGGCCGTGTTTTTATGAAATGCCATCGTAAGAAGATTAAACCCGCGAATTCGACCGGCAACCTGGGACGGCGCTTTGCGCGGGGAACTCGTTCGGACGTTGTATGTATGTACGGTGGCGGAATTGTGTTGCAGCGTTCTGTGCGCTTATGTAGTCGATTATAAATAGACTGTGGATGTTAGTGCAAATTTTTTGAATCCAATTAAGGAAACAGAACGTGCACAGAGATTCCTTCCAATCGTTAAATATTATACCAGCGTCATATTTTGAATATTTTATATTATTTTTCAATATTGTGTATATTCTTCTCATTTTTTTGTTCTTTTCTGCAATTCTGAAGTTTCTTATAAATGCATGAAAATGCACAGGGTGATTCTGAGGAATGAGTATTTGAAAAAGTGCAATAAGAAATTGTAGGAAAAAATATTACACGTTTTATTACCACAGAGTTACAGTCTGTGTAAACGAGCTTATTTAGCATTAAAATAGCGCCAAAGCATTAATGACTAAATCATTTAACAACTAAACAATTAAGAATCATCAATGTCAGGACTATAAGCAAGACACTACAAAAAAAAACGATTTTAAATCCTACAGTCAACTTGTATTAAAAATTTGGTATATGTTTACTATTATAATTCTTTTGTCAACTATAATATTATCTATGAATTATTTGATTGATAAATAATGCAAAAAAAAATAATAGAAGCAGTCATGAACAACTGTGTAATGCTTGCTCAATAGATAAAATAAATACACCAAATTTTAGCAAGTGAGTTACTACCGTAAGTTTTACTTCGTTATGACTTTCATGTCGTAATGTAGTAGCATAGACCACGATTTCATATATTCTCAATATAATTTCTTGCAATCGTTGGGTGTAATTTGGAAACGGGAATCAAATACATTGCATGCGCCGACTGTGAATGCACTAAATGCACCGTTTGCGAGAAATACCTGCAGGCTGCCCGTTAGTCAGTATACTAGCTATTGTTACCAAAACACAATAACATAGCATCATAATTGGGGGCCCGTGAAACCACTGTATGATACGGTATCAACGACATCAATTTAAACGATGCGCTAAATTTTATCACACGCTTGTTGAAGTAAAGTCAATTGTACGAAGTAGTAATACTTCTCCTTTATTTTTCTCTCTTTGGAAATTAAATTAGTTACCTTGTCTGGCTACTTCTAGAATTTGCAAGTCTGCAAGCTTTACCAACGCATTGTTGTAAATTTTCCTATTATTTTTGGAAATTCTAATTTCAGTGAGATAAATAAAAACGCATTCAAAGTACAAAATCACAAGTAATTTAAACTGAACCTATTAATAAAAATTGAATAGCTTTCAATAAAAAAAAATATCGAAATAAATTAGAGGAAAGTCTACGAGCAATTGATTAATCCCAAATTTTGATGAACATTTACGGAAGTTTTCCAAGGAATATATCTTGTCATACCTAACTTTACGGCTGAACAAACATTTAAAAAAAGAAACAATTTGTGTTACAATTAAATACACTTTATATGCATCGCAGTGATGGCCGATATGCGAAATACTTGCAATTGTATCGTCAATACGATAGCGATGGAAACGATCCCGCTAGGGTGAATTTCAATACCCTGCAATACCCTGCAATACCCTGCAATACCCGGCGATACCTATAAAATAGTAGATCGCTGATGGCGAAGCGAATCGATACAGGCGATTAGTTGCTTTACATGCACCCGAATCAAATTCACACACTTTTTCCCGTTTGCATGTAAAGTGTTTGCGCTTTCACGGTCGATCAAATTGTTGCGATACAAATGAAACACCATTTACATTATTTCCGTGAAGTATTAGAAAACGTTTTAACTTTTACGCAGCTACGATAAACAATAACGTGTTAAAGTTACATTCCTCGTGAAGCTAAAACCATGGAATTTTCAACGTTCCAGTTACGAGAATATTTTTTAACTTGTTAAAATTACCGAATCGTCAATTCATCGTTCTATTAATTAACACCGAGGTTGGATAAATGAAAACTTGGACAATGTACCCAACGTCGGTTCGTTAGGGGTTAATTTGTAACGTGCGATGGAAATACAACGTGTCAGTATAATTTCGTATAATTACGTTAACCGACAAAAACAATTATTTCGGCGTGTTTAACATTATATTTTTATGCCCGGTAAATTAATTTTCTACGCGAACTTCACATAATTGTTTTCACTGACGTTTTCGTTAATACCTTAATCTCGCGAGTGACAGAATTTGTCGAACGTTATTACGTCGTAGCCATTGTGTCTGAGCTTTATGCCTTTATTATGCGAATATTCATCGTGGTGTAATATTATATCGCACTCAGACAAGTCGTTCAACATATGAAACGTTGAAAATTAATTCCAAACATCGTCAGCAACATGCATTTTGCAAGCGAATAGAAGCGTTATTTATTTTCCGATTTTTCTCAGTGACCTTATTATCTAAAAAAAGGCATCGTTCTTAAAAGAACCCATTGATGTGCTCTGTTAACTGCAAATAAAAGTAAAAATATGGTAGATGAAATAAAAGATGCCCTTAAAATCAACGATAAAAGTTAATTAAGCGAGACGTTTTGATATCCAACAGATGCTATATTAACCGTTTGAATGTACGTTTGAAAGATAAACATTTACGTAAATTATAACTGTGCCCATGTTTGCTTTCGTTTAGAATTGTTCGTTGAGCTTTCATTCGTAAGGTTTGCTTGTCAAGAATAATTTATTCATTCAGCATTCAAGCTAATCATAGGAAGAGAATACTCCCGGCTAAACTGCTTTGCTCGGAAATCCATTGAATGGATTTAGTTTGCTCGGAAACTCCCATCGTCGAAAATTGTACACTTTTGGTCCCTGACAAAGACGTCGCTTAATGTGCTAAATAAACAGCTGATGCAGCGAAGGATGCAGAGATTATTTGTTTGAAATCTGAATTGTTCAATTTAGGAGTGCAACTTCACTACAATTTACATTCTTCCGATTTTGTATTTTTGTTAGTTAATACATTTAATAGCTGAGTGAAAGAATGATTATATCTTAAAGTAGAGACTTTAATGGACATCCCGCAATTATTTCAGGTTTTTCAAAAATCTAGTGAGTGAAAAAATTAGGGGTGAACATGAATGTACATGTTAACCATGGAAAGTATGAAAAATATATCTATTTGCCAACGGAGAAATAAAATTGTTATCTTGAAGCGAACTTTTTAGAAATATATATGTAAGACTGCTGTAAATAATTTGTGCAATTTTTCCATGTCATGAGTAAAGTAAAATAATTTCAAATTATCCTGATTTTGTAGTGATTAAACAACGTAACGCGTTTTTGTCACGTCACTGGATAATCGTTGAGGGAAAAATTGACGGGAAATTCTATGTAAATAAAGTAAAGGAGAAAGGCTGTTTTGTAGCGTTAAATATTCAATGACCTCATTAGTACTTCATACTCACTTTAAACAGAGACAGGTAAAATTCCCTTCTTTCAGGAGTACTGAACTTACCTGAAAAAGAAAAAGAAACATTTACATTAATTTGATATTCCGAAACTGTTTTTGTTAAGAAATATTCGCGCGCGTATACTCTAAATTAACCCTGGGACGTATTAAAAAAGTTTGTAACTATATTAATGAATCGTTTAGAAAAAACTTCTCTTTTTTTCAAATATAATTATTCGTAACAGATGATATCTACCTTTCTTTGCCGTACAAAATTTTATTGCACTTACTTCTTTACTACTTTTTGTAAGATAAAAATAAACATTTCCAGCATACTTTTGTTTTTGACTTCCATTAAAGCTACAGACAATCTGTAATAGAATTTTATAATCATATTTCCGATAGAAAATCTTTAGTTCTTAATAATACAATTTAATGTCGACTTCCTACTTAATTCTTCATTAAATTCTATTTAATTTCATTTAAAAGAGCGCGCACGGGAGACGATGAAAGATAGAATAATTTATGTTTCTTTAAAATTACTATATTCATTTAAAACAATTAGCTTGCTAATATACCTAATTATTAGCTTATACGTCGAAGATAAAAATATTGAAATTCATTAGAGTAAGTTGCAGATGAGAAAAACCGTAGCCCGCCAAATTTAAATTTAGCACAGCCACCACATTGTGAACCAGACACGTTATTTCTACTCGAGAGGTTAATCCGTCCATAATCAGCCAAAGAATTGAAGAAAAATGAAATCCCATTTAAATGAATGATGCAATGCAACTGAAAGAGTCATATCGTTATCGTAATCCTTAGATTAGATGCCCTGAAAAGATCAATGTTCGGAGAATTGTTTGAGACATGCGGCACGATAATTACCAAAGGGCTGACACAGTGTGTTTCTTATGTGCATCGAACCCTCCTGCGTTCTGCTAGGGACACCCTATATTTAAGGTATGATTAATCATTTATAGAACGCCCCAGTAATGCGATGGACACGGACAGTTCTCCCAAGCGGTCGGAAGGTCTTTCGTAATTATTCCGCTTCCATCGAGGACAAATGCAATTAAAATGAAACAAACGATAAAATCTATCTACCCACAATGGAATAACACACGTTGTATAGCTCTTTCCCATTCAGTCGGGCTCCCCATGACCCGCATTCGGAATTCTGATTACACCTCCAAATTACTCTCGCCCTTTTCACGGGGTTCGTGAAATTTTCAATTAGCTTGCGTATTGGTTTACCATAGTAAAAATACGAAAAGAGAGTATGGACTGAATACATCTGACAACCTCAGATGAAATAATATTTTTTTATAAACGCCAAATGAACGACAGGATAAATGGACTTTTGATAGTACGATACAGCGGTACCGGCAGCCTTTGACACGGTACTTTTGTAGGAAAAATTGGAAATAGCGTTGAGCGAAATCAATTCTGTTGTCGAAGGATTACGAAAATCTAAAAGAAACAAAGTTTATCAATATCTATAAAAGAAATGATTTTATTTCAGCCTTTACAGTCTTATATCGTTGTGTAATATCTGCAGGCACTGTTATTATCAGATAAGAAAAAATATCCAACGATAGAAAATATTATCTCACCTTGCCAGAAGTTAACTGTTGCTTATAAAAAAGAAATGTTGTAAAATTAAAATTACAACATCAGCTTTCAATTTCAATTCTAAAACGATGCAGTACCAGCCGTCACTATTAACTAACATTCTAGCTCTCTTTAAAATTGAATACCAAGAACTCTAAAATATTCCTTCAACAACGTAGAATTAAAAAGAATTAACCAATGACAAAGAAATATTATCATTATTAAAATACTTTCATTTGCCGATCTCGAAAACCGAGCAAAGAACTGAATTAAATCCAGTCTCCACTTAATTCTAAAGCCACTTCAATATCAAGTCACGCACTGTTTTAACGAAACACAATCCCGCGAACTGTTAATTAATGGTCCAGACACCGCCGAAACCATTCATTATAACAATATCGTTCACGCAATCCCGATTTATTTTCACGGTTTGCCTCGCGCAGCCACGCATATCTCACGGCGTTGTGCATTCAATTCAATTGCAGCGGTTCCCGCGCTTTTACTTCCTTTATGTCGGCTTCATTGTCTCACGAGGAACGCAGAGAACGCGCGGGGCGAAGGGCCATCGGTGTACAAGGTCGATTATAAATATTATGCGGGCCCTGCGTTTCGGGCGTGGCCGGCAAAAGCGCATAAATCATCCGGGGAATGGAAGACCGAGAGCTTTACGTCGCGATGGAGTAACAAAACCGAGGGGTCGTGTGGGTTTTGCTGTCGAGAAATCGACTTTTCTTTTTTACGACTTGACAGATATGTTCTTGACATTATTTTGAGTGTGGTCTGTGAGATTTTAATTATCGAGGATATTAGAGAGTCGAATGGAGAACGAGGTGTAGCGTGAAGAATTAATGTGGTTATTGATAAAAATCATAATTGTTTCGTTCAATTCTGGGACATGGTATGGATGGAAGTTGAAGGCGACATCCTGAGTACTAGCTGAGAATATTTCAGCTTCTTAATGTACTTAAGTGATACGTGTGAAATTTTACTGTCTTTTACCTTATGCTTAGCCTTCACATTTCTTATATTTAAATTATCCTACAAAATTAAAATAGCAGCAAATAATGAAAGAGCGATTGTTCTTATTTCGAATAAAAGGATTCAGAATTCAAAATCTGTCCACTCATTTGGAACGGTGAAGAATTATAAAAAATGCACCACAGCGGCATAAGTGATACATGTGACATTTTACTGTCTTTTACCTTATGCCTAGCCTTCACATTTCTTATATTTAAATTATCCTACAAAATTAAAATAGCAGGAAATAATGAAAGAGCGATTGTTCTTATTTCGAATAAAAGAATTCAGAATTCAAAATCTGTCCGCTCATTTAGATCGGTGAAGAATTATTACAAAAAGTACACCACTGCAGCAATTGTATGATAAGTTGCATAATTTGTCTACGTAAAAATGTATTATATCGTATTATAAATATTGTAATACAAAAAAAGGAGAAATAACTAGGTTTAATAATGTCTATTAAAAAATACGTCTCCAAGACCGACATATTTTACAAATTCGACCTCTTAATTCCAGTGGATTATTCACCTACAACGATTTACAACCGAAAATTTGTGCATTATACGAAAATCATCCGCAATGCACATAACGACGGCTGCAAGCGGTACCTCGGTACAGTCATCAGGATGCAATTACGAGTTCCTGGGCGTGGATCCGCCTATTATCGTGCCCCATTTCGTAGCGAATGAAACGTTTAATTTCGAAGGGCATAAGTGCCACGTGATACGTTCGATATTGGCTTTTAATAGAGACTACAGACTTGGGGTTTGTTCAAAATGTCGAAATATTTGTTCCACATGGGCCTGAAAATTTGGGAAAGTTTCATCCGGCGCCAGACAGACGCTTAGCGAAAAAGTAGGAGACAAAGAAAGACCTGGCTGCATAGGGCCACATTCCAATCAGTATCCCAAGAAACCTCATCCATTAAGAATCAGATAAACCGTTCGTACGACTTCCGCAACTTTGGCGAGATTTTCTCTCGCCTCCTTGGCGCCCTTATTTCCCCACCAGAGTCCTACCACATCCGCCCCCTTTTTCCGCAGTTTTCCTAAAATAGGGCCCTATATAAGCAAGTTACTTTTTATCTCCACGGGCCAGTATTCCTTAACACTAGAACTACCGGCGTTAAATTTATTATATTTCAATATATTAAATGAGTACTTTGAGAAAAGAGGAATCAAGAGGCGGAAAAGATGATCAATTCGGTCTTTTATGATTGTTGAGTTAGACGTAGAATATTTCTCCTATGCATCTCCTATAAACTTTGAAAAATTTTGGGAAATTTTTGGGAAATTTGGGAAAATTTTGTACCAGTCATTTTGACTGGTTTGGTAGCTCTAGTGTTAAAAATGTCACGTTGCTAGTCAGTCGATCGATATACGAAAATTCACGACTTTTTTGCATCGCTCAACTATTGTAAGTATAAGACGTAGAAATCCCCTGGAATCGATCTTCGGATAATTCCAAATTGTTAGAACTACTATTTGTTATTGAATTTTGAACAAACATTGATAATAACTTTCAATATAGGTTTATATTCACATTGGTGAGATTCAACGTCTTAGTTATTTCTCTACACTTCCTGAACTTCGTTTAACAGAGCAACGATCTCCCTTATTCATTCTTACCGTTCGGGGTGAATAAAATTTGAAATTAAAGTTACGGGTGATTGCTAGAAAGAGAGTCTTCAAGTTGCAACCAAATTTCCAGGGCAATTTGGATGAAGTATCTCATATGCAAGATGAAAGAGGTTCATATGTGGACGAACATTTCTAAAATGTTTTTATCATCTAATATTTGTAGTTTTATAGAAAGTAATTTAGCAAAAGATAGCTTTTCTGTTCCTCACTGTCTAAATGTCACTTTACCAGTAGGATTCGAAAGCGAAAATAAAAATGGAATGGAAGATACATAATCACCCTCTAAATTAACAATTTAAAGTGGCTAAATTGACGTGACAGAAGTCGTGTCACTTAGTTTACAAATTTTAATGAAAACAGGTCAAATCGAAATAACCAAAGATAACTGACCGCGAAGAACAACTTGCTATCTCGAATTTCAACCAAACAAACCGAAAGTTCAATCCAGTTACTCATTCAACACGAAAAGCAAAATATCCTAAGCGATTTAGCATTCAACCAAAAATGTAACATTTGATCAAGCCATTACACAAAAAGAACTTAATCTGTCAAAGGAAATTGCTACATCTAACTGACATTTTACTTAAAAGCTACAAAACAAAAAAAAACCAAACCATCCGACCATCCCAAAAGTCTCTAATCTCCGAGCTATCGGCGAAAGCGTTCCCTCGAATCGGCGAACGGAACACGCTCAAGTCTTTCCTTATTGCCGGAAGCTCTCGCGGCGGGCCGCTTCCTTTCACGCTCGGGAACAATATGTAGGCAAAGTTGGAGCAAAGTTTCACGTTGGACCGTGGCGCGAGGTCGGGCCACGTTTCTCGAAGGGTGTCGGTTGGATGTTAAGGGGGGTAAGAGGGGCAAGGGCATGGGCCAACCTGAAAGAGGGCGACTGTACGGGCTCACGGTGCGGGTTTCGGGTTCTTGCGGGAGAACTGAGCGGTTTAAGCAAGGCGTTAAATAGCTCGCAAGTTTCCCGCGGCAAAACAATGTGGCCCGAGTGTGAACCTGGCAGCCGCTTCGTGGAAAGTTGCTCCTAAACCGACGTCGAGGCCCACCTACACGTCTTCTACGCCTACTACTCTGTCTCCCCCCTCTCTATTTCTCTCTATATCTCTTTCTCTGCTCTATCTATGCCTCGCTGACTTGGTAAGCACGTACGAGCACACAAATATGCTAGTTCGTACACACGTACGTTTAGAAACATAACCGCCGGAGCAAGTTTGTCCGCCTTCGAGTTAGACATCGCGTGTCGAATGCTCTTTACGGTGCAACGCTCATCGACGACCCGATCCGAGAATTCTCATGAACGATAACGCATATACTTCTTTGCTTCTGAACTTACCGGGATTTTACGGTATCGCGGAAACTCTCTCCTGGCAATTGTTCGTTAACACGATCGAAAACCATCTTTTTATCAGAAAGTCATGGTGTTAATGTGTAGACGTTGTAAATTACTATTTGCGTAATCATGTTGCAACGGTTATATTTCAATTTTTTAACTCTAACCGCGTATGCTTGCATCGATAAAGTATAACCGGAATTTTTATCAGACCACGTATATGCGACCGTAGTGCTCAAAGGGTTAAAGACTTTCCGTTCAGGCCGCTCTTACGATTAAATAAATTTGTTTTTAACGTATGTATTTACAATTTTTCAATAGTACAAAATCATAATTAGCATGATAATTAGCGTGGACGCCCCACGCTATGATAAGTGCATTATACATGATATTAAGATGCCTATATTTAAATCTACAATACATTTTTAAAAAATTCTTCGTATTGCAATGAGAAATCCAAGCGGCCTGAACGGAAAGTTCAGCGGGGGTCGTATACGCCCCGCGCGGCACGGAACGTGTTAACTGTGGAGTTACGAAAATTGTGGGAGAACGGAGATGATGTCGATGGTATAAAGTGATTTGGAAGAATGTTGAGAAATAAGTAATGATGTTTACGCTGTTATTGATCACCTTTGATAATCTGATAATAAAATCTATACGAGATGGGTGTTGACTCAGAGCTTACATACTGTGAGATTGCAATAATCATTTAGAATTTATTTTTAGCCGGTTTGTAAATGGATATCAAGTGGTCCTTGATGAAGTTTTTTTAAAAATTGTCTAAATTGTTGGGGCGACATGAAGTAAATATTCCACTTCTACCTTATAAAACCTAAATTAATTAATTAACCATCTTTTTCACCTCTTCATTTCTCTTTTTCCAGAGTACTTGTTCAATATATTTAAATTTGAGTAAATATAACGTCGGTAGGACTAGTGTTAAATAATTCACAAGGCATCAGCTTAAAGTTTGTTTCAATAGAAGAAAATTTTTTCTTAAGAGAATGTGTCGCATTATGATAATTTTGCATCAGCAAGAATGAAATATAAATCAAATCCCCAAATATAGTAAATAATATTCCTTCACAGCTCCTATTTCACCCGATAGAAATTTCCGCCAAAAAACAATCACTTCACACTCCCTTCCCACATCCACAAATCCCAATTCTAAGTTCACACAAATTAATTCCCAAACTTCCCCTACACCAGTTGCATTTCCTCCAATCACACCCACGTCTTCAAGAAGCTACGTCTCCGAATCGTCCCGCCGCTGAATCGATATCGTTCGCTGTCCAATATCGAATATCAGGAATCGCAGGTAAGAGCAGCCGGAGAGTCGGGGCATACGTTACGTACGTCAAAGGAAACAGGACACTTGGCGCGTCAGCGGTACAGGTACTACGGCATTACCGGCTTCTCGACAAAATTATGATCCCGTTCGGTTTGCACTGGCGGCCAGTCGTGATTGCATAACAATGAGAGGGATTCCGGGAATTGCTTTTACGTGTCTGGAATTACTCAGAGGGCCACAATAGTCCGCGGAGCTGCATACCTGCAGCGAACCGGTGAGCCAAAAGGGAGCGGAGGGAGGGAGAGTGAGAGAGAGAGATAGACAGAGAGGAAGAGAGAGAGAGAGAGAAGCAAACGGACTAAAGCAACGTACAAGGGGCGAAAGGGCGGTGGAAAGGGTGGAAGGGTGTAGAGAAGGGTGGAAGGTAGACGATAGAGGGGGTGTGGGTGTGCGCACGGAGGGCAGTGGGCATTATGCGTCATTGGGTAATCTGGCGAACGATTCAATTGAAGCGGCCGGCATGTCGAGCATGTGGACATAATGGAGCATCCGTCTCTGCACGATAAGCGCGTATCCAGCGTGTGTGGAGCCCTCGAGGTTCCAGCGGAATCGGCTACGAGAGCGTACATATCGCAGAACCGATGATTTCGAACTCCCTCGCCCGGAGCATTTACTCCGATCATCGATCCTACGCGCACACCCGTTATCCTTTGAGCTCGTTTATGAAGCCGAATAGCTATCGGAGTTACTTACTTCAGTTAGCCGAATTATCGTACGCTACTCGGGAATTCTCCCGTTGAATCCGATAGCAGCGATTCCGGTCGAGACGGGGAACGTAGCATTGGTTGTGCCTGCACGATTAGCGCCACTGAAACCGGGGATCTTATCGATAAGGAGTTACGAGTTTCTGAGACGTTTTCTCCAGCAGAACGTGCGCGATTCCAGAGTTCGGGTGGAGATTCGTTTTTGAGGAACGCGCGGTTTTACATCGTGGATCAAGGAGAATCGTTTTCACATTTGCTTCATACATTTGCTTGATGCATCTGCATTCGGCGATGGAGTCGTTCACCAAATTTGCCTCGGTTACATCGCGAACGAGGGATATTGTGTAAAATATCGAGGCGGTGACCTACTCCGATTTCCTAACGAGTACAATTGCTCTGCCTCAATTCATCCTAAAAGTTGTGTACACGGATGTTTTACGATGGTTCTAATTTTAGAAATTACAAAGGTTTCAGCTTATTTGTGTTCAGAATCCGTGATCGTTTTCTTGTGCCGATCTTCATGGTAGATGTTTTTGATATAAAATTTTGTAGAGAGCGATACTTTTGTTAGTGTACTTCATTGTTAAATTTTTCTGCGCTCGAAGAAAATTGAAATTCAGCTTTTTATGCTTACGATTTTGAAATTACAAATGGGCTGAAATGAAGATATGTAAAAATTAATTAGAATCGCAAATATTACTGCGTACCCTTTTGTATCTTTCAGTGTTTACAAATCCGATTGTAACAAGACAAAATATTGAAATTTATTCAAACCATCAAGTTCCAAAATTCAGTAACGATACAAAACCATCAAACAATTTTCAGGTCATTGCTTTTATATTGAAATATGCACAGAATATGAATAATAACTCGATTACTTTTCATTTCCGGAATGCAATATTTAACTGCGACATATCACAAAAGAAATCATAAAGTAAGAGATTAATGTCAAATCCAGATTAAACTTGCTCCGAAGTTAACACATTCTAACACGTTACAAACTTCGCCAACCCTTTTCATTTTACGATTAACTCAAAGAATATACCTCTCCAATGAAGAGAGAATTTTCCAGATAATTTTAACGAACATCAAAAGCGTAAAACACAGAATGTGTAAACAAAGAATGTTATTTCACGCGAGAGAGAAGCATCGTGTTAAAGCGGTTCTGCAGGAGTGAAAACATAAGGAATATCGATAGATCGAGTAATTGCCATTTCTCCTGCAAAACTTGGCTCGCCAGGTCGTTAATTATTGTACCATGTAATAACTACGCAGCCAGTTTCCATTTTCACAACAACCGACACCGAGGAAATAATCCCACCGCTCGCCACATTTCCTGCCAGAACTTCGCGGTCCAGTAATTTCGATTCCGGCTACAAACCAATACAATTCAGCACGTTCGTTTCGAATGTCGTTCTCGTCGAGCTGTAACTACTTGGGCACTCAACGAAATCTTCTTTTGGCACGTCTGTCCGCCCTCGTAGATTTCTTCGTTGTCGTAAAACGTTACTTGAACGAGGAGTTTCAATGTAACTCCGAGTGCAAAGTAAGAATGTCGCTTTAGAAATTTTCGGCAGCTTATAACCTGCAGTTTTCGCTGCAATTTATGGGGATATGGAATATGTAATTGTTATTTTGCGAATTACGCTTCCGATTTTGCGAAAGTACCGGAGGATCATTGAAAAAGGAGTTTCGTTTATTTTGGAGTGATATGAGGTCTGGGTTGGAACAGAGCGAGCTATTCTCGGTTTTAGAAGAGTGATCCATGGTTATTCGATGTTGAGGGATACTTTTAACAAGTGTGATCGATGCAATGTGGATTCTGCGATCCATCATATTCTACAGGACTGTCCGGTAATTGATTGCACAAAGATTAAATAAAACTTCGTAAGCGATTTACAAGAATTATTCAGTGGTAAAGAATATCCAATTACAGTGCTTTTGCTTCATTTATCAATAACCCATACGGTAATAGTCTCTTTTAAAAATGATGAATATTGCGGTAACTGAACAAAGTGGCTAGGACAAAAACTAGATCATTCTATATTTTCAAAAATTAAGAATTACCTACTTTCTAAAATATTTTTTATTTTTCTAAAATATTTTTAGAAAGTAGAACGCTAGAACACCAAAATATTTTACAAATTGGAAAGTACCACTGCAACCAACTAAGTATGCTAATAACTACCAAAGTAATCTAAATCAAAAATTAAAAAAATAGAACTTAACAATTCTGTGTTTTATCAATCCATCTCACAATATGGTGGAACTACTTTATAAAGATAATAGAAAATAGTACCTGTTAACATGGTCGATAATTGTCTCACTACACACAAACATTTTCATACCTAGCAACTACGAATTAATTACAAGAACATATATCTTCTTCTTCCTACTCCCACACCGTAACTTTCCAACCCTCTCAATTATTTCCCCAACAAATTGCACTATTACGATTCCACAATTTCGCGCAGGTAACGAAGAACGTAATTTTATACGCGTCGGAAAAGATCGAGATTTCAATCGTCCATGCTAAAAGTATTATTGATTTATCGATACCGGCTGAATTCGGACTGGACCCCGTAGAATTGCGTTTCCGGGCATCGGAGTCGAGATACGGGTAGTCCGAAAGTGTACGGTTGCGGGGCTCCGTCATTTTCTATGGTGTGCGAATGTACGTGCACGCGTCTGACTGCCAGTATGCGTGTTCAATTTCCGATAGTTACTACGGCAGCTCCAAAGGGTCGGTAAAGTTCAATTTCAACGGCGTAACTTGGAGCCGACGAGCACCTTCGAGCGAGGGTCTCTTTGTCGGCCAAACGGCGAATTTTCCAAGTTTTCACGGCAAACGGCGCCGCGATACGCCGGGGATAAAACGAATGAAACTTGCTGGAAAAGCTCACTCAGTGGGCTCCTGACGGACGGTCTGAGGAAATGCTGTTTCTCAGGTTTTACTCGGCGAGGACGATCAAATCGAGAGGATCACTTTTTCTGCGAGGGAGCCGTGTTTCTCGTTGTTTTCAATTATTCGATATGTTAATGGACGGTGATGTGATATTATTTATTTTATTTATGGTAGTTTGAATTTTTCGGCGATGTTTCAATAGAATATGGTTGTCATTTTATTTTTAATAAACTTTGATTCAAATACGTCTTGTGGATTAACGTGAAGTACATTTAGCAGTAGAATAAAGTCGTTTTTGATGTAACTTTTCTATAAAATGTTTTTTTTTTTTATTTAAAGATATAATACTTTTAAGCTGGTTTAAATATAAGTGAAAAATTAAGAATATAAAATAACGAATGATCTGCTCTCTGCGGCTGTGACTTTGGAAATGAGGACGAAGTTTTACAGCACGGGGGACGGCTCTGCTTTCTTATAAACAAATCTTAACACATTGTACGCCGGTCCCGCGATAATGCGGGATTTCAAATATATTATTGTAGGTTTTACTGAACAATATCTGTCATATTATTCTGTCTTGAGGGAAACTTTAAAGTGGACAAAAAAATGCAGTATTATTTCGTTTACATTGTGCATTACTTAATGCATTTAAATTTAATATTGACTTAAAAAATTTAAAACAGAAATTCAGAATTTCGCGGCTGATATTTAGCCGGCGTACAATGTGTTAAAGCCGCCGCTATCGCTTCCTCATACAGCCGTCGAACGTTACATCGTTGCACTTCAACAGTTTTATATCGCAAAATGATGTTCTATACGTACGAAATCGTTCGACGTACATTTCGGAATTAAACGAGATTTAATTTCCTTCGATTTACGTCTGTCTATGAGGAGAAATCTATTTTAACCAAGAGAATCCGATGTTCTGCGGGTACAACAATTGCAATGTAATAAATGTGTGTAAATTAAAGTAACAAACTGTACAATAGAGGTAGATATTCCGTTGAACTCATTAGAAATATCTTCTTTCACAATTGATCCATTCGACGAAGGCTGAATGCCAACGCAACTGATTAATCCACTTTCTGAAGCGCCTAGACTTGCTAAACCAGTTTCCCTTCTAACCGGTGCGATTTCTTAATATATCACTTCCTTCTGGTACTCGAAGGTTCATAGAATTTTCATATCGTTACAACAAAACAGGTAGAATATATGTGCGAGCAGGTAAAAGGGTATCAAGTCTAACGTAAACCGCAAAATATAGGTGTTCGAAGACATCAAAGCGGGCGGAGCTATTTATTAATTTAAAAAAAAAGGAAAAAAAAGCGAAACATATTCTGACAAAGAGTATATGTTACAGGTTACTTGACTTTTTCATAAAAATACTTTTCCATGTCCCTCATAAATATCAATCACCGTAAGCAAATCTCAAGGTGCCATTTCTCACGATCAATTCCAAACAAGAAATCTCACACTCCGTTTATCTATCCGTCTTCAAAGAAACGCCATAAAAGCGTCCTCGTTGTTTAACAATACATAGTCTCCTTCAAAAAAGAATAGTAAACTTACAATATTCCTCGATCGCTTTGACTCAACGGCAGCCCTTTAGCCGCAGAAAATACAGCAGATATTTCTGGTGAAAAGTTGCCAATCGATAATTTCCTTTGTCGTCTGCCGCAGTACAGGGAAGTCGAAGATCGGTAAGATTTCAATCAGAAGCCATTAGGGTGGCTAGTTATGCCGGTAGGCCGGGGGGTTTGACTTTCTTGGATGGGGTCAATAAAGTACGCGTCGCAGTCTCCGACAAGCGGAAGGGAGAGAGGGCTGCCATATTGCCGTTGTTACTCAACGTTTGGAGACCTTGGCAAACACCGGGCAAAGATATTTCAAGGCGTATCTACCACCAAGCGTAATCCACAAAGGCGACCTTCTCAAAATAAAGGTCCACTGTTCCATGGAACTAAAGGCGAGCGCTACCTGCGTCTACCAAACTACCGATCCGAGGAGCGCTGCCTCCTTGCTCACGGAATCCGAGTAATTTAGGTGCACTGAGACTCCTTCCACGCCCAGTCGACTCTCAATGGAAGAATAGCCGATGAGAATGGAGACGGTGAATGCGAAGCGATCTGCGACACCCTCGAGTGCCTTCTGGAGAGATTCCTTGCAGAATCACCGCCGCGGATTCTCCGATTGTGAGAGGAGAACAGGACGAGCGGGTCCGGTTGTTAAATGGAGAATTCGGTATTAGGGGATGCGGTTTATGATTAAAATGAACAATATTTTCAAGGAAGCGTATGATGATTTTTGTAAGGGAGATCAATTTTTTTGAAATGACGTTGTTAGTTTGTGGCAAAGGTGCAATTGGCTTTAACACTAGAACTACCAACCGGTCAAAATGACCGGTACACAATTTTTTTCCAAAAATTCTCCAAGTTTATAGAAAACTCATAGAATAAATATTCTACGTCCATGTCAAAGAACATAAATCACCGAATCGATCATGTTTTCCGTCTCTCGATTCCTCTTTTTTCAAAGTACTTATTTAATATGATAGACTATAATAGATTTAACGTCGGTAGTTCTAGTGTTAAATGTTTTTAAAGTGTTTTGAAGTTTGGATAATACATGCTCGTTCTTTGCTTTGTTGTGGGAAGATTGAAAGACTGACGACTGTTGGACCTTTTATTATTGGGATTTAATTAAGGTTTCTCATCGTTATGGCTAGAGATTTTTTCGTATGTGAAATTACAGTCTCGATTATATGAGATCCATTTAAAGTTGTAGGTTTTCGGTGAAATAACTGTAATGATGAAAGTAGGAAGGAAAATAATCCATTAGAAATATTTTAAAAAATGTCACTTTACGTTCTATTCAAGTAGGAGCATCTATTGGGAAAACTGCAGAGAAATGTAAATGTGTTTGTTCCACATTTTCGTAAAAGGTCGTTCAAACAAAAAGCATGTTCTAACATTTCGAGATTAGACTGCTCCTACAAGAATTCGAGTCCATTATTTCCAGAATGTAGGACAATTTTTATGAAGTTCTGAAATATCACGAAAGCATTCATGAAAGTATGCATGAATAATACATATCTCTAAACTTTTCAGTAAATTATTTTCGTTTACGTAAGATATTGAACGCAATATCGAAGAGAAATATTGGTCCTTTTCCTAAGCTCTGATCGCAACACATACCACAATTCGATTTATATTATAAATTGATTAATAACAGCTTTTCGTATCTCGCGATAATTTTCAATTATTTGCTTCTTCGCACTCCTAAATAACTTTTTAACACATGGACACTGTCATGTACCATTGCGTACAAAATAATTATCTATCCGTACGACCTGTGCTAGCGATTGCTCGTTTCGAAACTAATTGTCCAAATATTTAAATAATTCCATAATATCCAATTAAAAAAAATTAAGGTAATGCATTTCTTTTAATGTTCTTACCATTAAGAAAGCTATCACGAAAACTACCAAGGCGGTCAAAATGACCGGTTCCCAATTTTTTCTAAAAATTCCGCCAATAGATAGAAAGCCATGCAGTAAATATTCCACTTCTACCCCATAAAACCTAAACTACTTAGTTAACCATCTAAGATCTAGAAATCTTGGTAAGAGAAATCTTGATTTCTCTATTTCTAACTATTTCTATTTCTATGCCAAACTACATATTCAGTATAATTAAATATAATAGATAAATGCACAAATTAAATATAATACAAAAAAGACCCACTTCATCCCCAGTTAACCCCCGTACAAATTTCCAACCTAATGCCAGTCACAGCAGCAAGCAAATACACATTGCTCCAACAAAAGACGACCACAATGAAAGAATGCCACCTTGCGGACCGATAAGTCGTCGCAACATCCTCCAAACAGAAAAATTCAATATGGCCTATGTCCAAAGCCGGCTCGCGTAGAATGAAATTACATTTCCATTGTGTCTCGGACATTCGCATTCGAGTCACACGCGACTCTACGAGCAGCTCGTCGTGTGCCCCGACCCTAACCGGTGTCCGGAGCTTCCCTCGACCAGAAGCATGGGGGTGTGTGCTGGTAGATGTTCAGCCCTTGTCGCGATGGTGGTCGTTCCAGGAAGGTGGTCAAGAGGACCCACGGAACGGAGAAACTGGCCATAAGTCATCCGCCTTCGATATTAGCGGGCAGACACAGAGCGGAGCAACCCCTCCGAAGGGCATATCCTTTCCTACCCCGCCAGTCCCTGCAGTCCAGTTTCCTATATTGATATCGACTAACCTACCGACGTACACCAGACACATATGCTTCTATATATGGGGGTAGGGTATGTGCGATGGACTAGTTGAGAGAAAGGGAGAGATAGTAATGGAGGGAAGGGGTGTGATGGAAGTAGATCGAGGCAGATGGAGGGAGAAAGAGGGCGAGAGAGAGAGGAGAATGAATGAAAGTGAACGAGAGAAAGTACAGGGAGGAAACGGGGGGAAGAAAAGAAGGCAGAGAGAGAGAAGCTAGAGCGAAGGAGGGCAAGATAGAGAAAGAAAGAGAGTGTCAGGTATTAGTTGGTGTCACTGAGACCCCGGAGAGCCATTTATCTGGTATTTGCGAGAGACAACACGCGAGAAGAACGCTCGGTCATTGACTTTTATGGATAGCGCATTTACCAGATACACCAGATACACACCATATACGGCGACTCGCTTGAGACCTCGTATACGGTGCATCGTGTGCGGCCCGGTGGGTGGATGGTAAAATTGCGAGTTTCTCTTTATTTACCGCCGCGACGTTTTCGGTTACTCGTGAAGGGTACGATGAAACCACTGGGGAGTGATTTTTACTCCTCTGTAACATTTACGATTGTTCGCGGAGGTTTGCGAGTCTTTGCGAACTTTGAGAATTGTTTATTAACGGGCATCGAGCACGGCATGGTCGAATGTCGCCTTGGAAAATGATGGAGGACCTTTGGAGCAATTCGTGCGTGTGAAGTTTCCAGATGGAGTCAAATACCGTGACATATTTTCGTATCGCTCTGTCTGAAAAGTTTGCGTGTCATAAAAAAGAACTGGGTCGTTGTGGATAAGACAGGTTGTCAGATGGAAGAAAAAAGAAATCCCAAAATGAAGGACACCGCCGGCAACTTTAACTTTGACAATCGTATGTTTCATGACGAGCGACGTTTATATAAAATTATTAAATACCACTTCGCTGATAAAGTAGGAGAAGAACTTTTCAATTATCCTTAATCGACCTACATCACCGTAAACATCAACGACTACAAGATTTCGTTAGGTTCGACGAGGCCGTGAAAGATTTACTCCCTGGTCGAATACTCCTTGTTCCATTGTCCAATAACTTTTACGCCAGCTAACCTACAAAGCCATTGTACGAAACTTTATAGTCCACTATATCCAAGTGACCGGACTACGAAAAGGTGAATCAATCTCATTGACCTCGTGAAAAGTATCGTAAGATACGATCAATAAGCTCGGATGGATCGTATCGATGAAACTTGTAGTTCTTCTCGCGGAATGCCTCCCGGAGGAGGGCATTAAAGCCAAATTCCGCGAGGAAAACTGCTGCATGCTCTCGGCTAACACTCGTAAATGTAGGTGCACACGGTGACACGACGTCGCTTACTCATTGTAGCGTAATAAGCTGACGGATTACTACGAGGTTTCCTTGGCACGATACCGCGCCAGCACTCGATCCCATTAATTTCACTTCGCATTAACTCCTTGGGTAATAGTCTTCTACCCTTGCCTATCGTGAGCTTCTGCGAGGTAATTAACTTTCGACGTAACGAGTTACGATATTTTACGATGAATTTACTAATAACACCGCGAGATTCGAGAATAATCCGAAGCGTGCGCGATAATCGGTTACAAGAGTTGGAAGATACGGGGAGTTTAGTTTGGGGTGAATGTCGATGAATTTTTTGATACTTTAGACGTATTGAATGGAGTGAACTGAGTTTGCAGATATTTCTTGCGTTCATGATTCGAAGAATTATCGTAGGAATCGTGTCTGCGAGATTGGAACGGAGTTGGGTTCCTTCGCGTTGAAACGTTCATTGATCCGTGCATCACGCGTGATTAAGATGACTGCATAAAACTACTGTTTATTACTTAAAAACATTAAAATATTTCATTACTCAGCCTTCTGACCCTTTGCACTCGGAGCCATCCCTGACGTTATCAATCAGCAACTCGGCGGTAATTTACGATTTTCTGCATTCCGCCATTTCAATACAAAACTCCAGGGAAGCATGAATTTCTCAAAATGTTGCGGTGCAATAAGGTCATCCTCCGTAATCACTAATAAATTCGAATGTCCCTTCAGAAGGGACAACCGAGTGATATGCTACCGTGTCCTCTCAGATGGGGCATCCGAGCGCAAAGGGTTAAATGCTTAACCGCTTAATGACCGAATTTATACTCAAAATTATGCCGAAAATGCCCGATTTTTGTTATACCATTTTTGTCATCTACAGATGTAGCTCACTAGACGTGCTTGGTAGAATGTCGATTGCCACGCAATATTTCGGGCGCTGTTATTAAATATTCCTAAAATTTTCAGCGCCCGAGTTAAGGGGGGCAGTACCTTTACAATTTTCAAAAAATCAATTTTTTTTTTGCATATTTCGAAAGTATGATATGTTGAGAGTATACTATATAAAGAAGAAATAAAAATTCGAAATATTAACAAAGTTATAGCACATAATCGGGAGCGCGGCACCGCATGCCGTAAAGTAGAGACTCAGGTAATCCGAGCGGTTCGGTTGGAACTTCAAACGCGATTATCTCGAAACTGTATTTTCAAAAACTGCTCGTGTTGTAGCTCGAAAAGTTATCAATCGATTTGGCTGAAATTTTTCCACATTTTTTACTACAACATTGCCGGAAGGATGTACCTAAAATTTTTAAGTTATCGCGTAAATAAATATATTTTAAGGGGTAAAAACTGTCGAGAAAATGGTCCAAAAAATTACCTTTTTATTAAAACGCCGACATAACTTTCAATTTTATACTTTTTTATATTTTTTTAGGTTTATCCTTCCCCTACACTTGTCTATAATCGGAAAATATTTTCGTTTTTTATTTCAAATCAATATCAAAAATCCTACAGGTGCAGCAGTTTGCGGTGTCTTGCGAAAGGCGCCGATAGAAAAAATTCGGAACGCCGCCATTTTGTAAAAAGAAAAAAAAAGAAAGAATGTTTTCTAAAACTAGACATATGCAATAAAATGATATACAAATTTCAAAAGGATTCGATAATTTTATCACCTTCAACAAAATTCATATAAAAAGACTAATTTCCTTGCGTTTAAAGGGACTGCCCCCCTTAACTCGTTCATAGGAAAACCGAAACGGCATCTATGCCGGAGATATATCGGGCACGGTCATTAAGCGGTTAAATTCCTCTTTCCTTCTTCTCTCCTCGTCCACTTCATTGTATCGTCAAACAAACGTACATCGATCAGTCTCCTAAAAATTACCACTACATCGACAAAATCTAAAACAACCGAAATACAATCCTAATAACCTAAGTTACCTACCCTACAAACGTCTCACCCCGTTGTCACCTTCAACTCACCTCATCAAATAATCTCTATTGACGTCGGAAATAAAAAAAAAAACTGCAGCTAATCATTCCCCATTAAATCATTCTCCAAGAAAAGAACAAAGGTTGATATCTCAAACGTAAGAACAGATGCGTCTAAAATTCAATACATTCCAAATGGACCGCACTAGATGGAACAACATGGCGAACAAATTAGTGTACGACGTTGGCAAAGAGCCTATTACGTGTACGCCGTTGAAATCACACGGTGGGAGTAATGTGACGTAAATTAATGGTTTCTATATCTCGGTATTAAGGAGTGCGCTCCATCTTTACGCGTCTACTGCACGCTCTTTCTCCGTGGCTCGCGAGTATCTACCTTAATTATTGCATCCGCCCGTAGAGAGGGTGCACGCTCCTATCCGCGCAAAGTGAGTTCTTTCCTTTTGCTTCCTCTTCGCCGTCTCCGCCTTACTCGAGATCTCAGACGAGCGGATGAAAACGGATTGCCTTTCGTCCGACTATACTCCCACTTACTAAAGTGATATTAATGGACCGTAAACGGCAGCGCCTTGCGACCTTTCTTACTCGCGAATACCTAGACGTACATATATCCCCTTCTCTATCAGTCATCGGGGATACTTCTATCCAACCTCGGATTGAAACTAGACAGTCGAGCGATAAAGAAGAAGCGGAGAGATTTTCGTTGGAATGACCTTTTTTCTGACTGTCTCGTAAAAATTGAAAATTTTTTATCGCAAGCGATAATACCAGATATCTATTGTAATAATGTAAAGCGTAGATACGGGAAAAGTAAAATCCCTGTACCGCGGGAAATGAGAAAAGAAACTTCATATTTCTAAAAAAACCGCAAACTTTCAATCGCAGAAGGTAATACCGAGCCACGATTTTAATTTAAAAACCGTAGATACGGGAAAAATGAACTCTGCTCTTCTAGTATCACGGAAAAGATTAAAAGAAGCTATAAAAAATACCGAATACCTTTCACTTCCGTATCTGTACTCTCCAGCAATCCTAACAATCCCGCAATCAAATTTCGAGGCTTCCGCGGTGACGCGCGGTTCTCCTCAAAAGGAATATCTTTTTTTCTGGTGCAAAAAAAAACGTCTACTTAAATCAATATTCACGCCCCTTCTCCGACCCTCTGCACTCTGTGCCCCGACTATTGTTATCGCGGTGGTCGACGGATACAAAAGTCAGGATCGATCGGTACCGAAGCGTGTGCCTCGTACACGCACGGACGCACGCACGCATACCGCACGACAGACGTCCGCCGGCAGAGGCACAAAAGTGGGACAATATTGGCAAATGAGACGGTACATTTACCATGCATTGTCGAGAAGCGTCGGGGTTTATCGGGGTGGTGGGTAGGTGGTGGGCACACCGTAATTGCACGCATTGTTTGATGCGTGCCGGACGATTCGAATCAGCGTGAACCGTCTTCTTCGTGGTCCACGAACGCTCACGTTGAAATTCCTCGTCCGATGCGCTTTTACCCTCCGTTGTTCGATGCAGGAGGAAACGAGCCTCGATGATTTACTCGTCTTCCTTCTATGACGTGAACGACGCGCAACCCCGGGCGTTTCATCTTCGACGACGGATGAGTCACTCGTGGTAATGGGCTGTGAATGATTATTAGTAAGAGGCAATCTTTCTTTTGATCGTTCCTTCCTCTCTTCCTCCATTTCTCTCTCTCTCTCTCTTTCTCTCATGCGCGCTCTCTGTCTGCTTTCTCTGGAGCGTTTTTTTAAGGGATTCTCTCCCTGCTTCGACTTCTTTGCCCGAGCACGTACTAGTGATTCCGGAGGTGGTAGGAGGAACAAGGGAATTAATCTTGCTCGAATAAGATTCTTCGCCGAGAATGAGAGCACTACGTGACGCGTCATGGGACTCGCAAGAAGGGCCATCTTCAATGTGGGATGTGCTTTTTTCACCGTTGAGCATGGATATTTCTGTTTTGCTCTTATTCCACTGTTTCGAGATTTCATATTCCGACGATAGGTACTGCCGTATTTGGAACGAACTTGTTCGATCGTTAACGACGACGCTTTTGTCATGCATAACCGGGTCGATGGAGATAACAGTCGGCACGTTGTTATGAAATTCAAGAGGCTAAAGATAGAGGTAGAAATCAAATTGTTTTCACGTTGATTCGCTGGGAAATAGCCGAAAAAAGCATTGGAGATTATCTCGATCAGAGGGGTTAGTACTATTTGGAGATGGTTAGTGGCAGAACCCCTAAACTGAATGCCACAGGGACAAGAGAACTGGGCCTTATGCTCCACCTTATCCCCTCCAGTTCGGCCACAAGGCATATAGTGAGGGACCAGAAACAAGGCACTTGGGATGGAAGGGGAGATTGCTCTCGCATCGCCTAACCCCGCCATGTCGGTCTTGGAAACCTGAGATCGACTAATGACAACCGAAAAGAAAACACTTATTTGGTCGTTCACATGACGATGCAACGAATGTGCAGCATTATCGGCCAGTCGCGCGTTAGAATCGAAAATGACGTCAGAACGAGGGATGTCTCTATCCGTCAGGCGAATCAGAACAAACCAGAGACCAGAGGACTTCTCTTGTCTCTGGGAGCGGTAGGGATAAAGTTTTCCTATCCACGGAGGTGTATGAAAGGGCAGTAAGAATTTAATTCTTGGTATACATGTTTTCAGCCTGCTATGCTTTCCTTAATATCTTATTATTTTTTCTTAAATTTAATCCCCTTAAAGCATTAATCTTTTTAGTGCCAAGCGAAAGTATGGTATCTATGCGAAGAATACCGGGCCAACTTGACAAATTTGCTAAGGTTTGGGATAAAGCGCACAAAAACAAAACTAAAAATGATATTTAAAAAATTCATAAAGCAGCATATTACGAAATATAAAAAGAATAAAGTAATGCCAATTGTATTTCAATATTTGTTGAAAATCATACGAATAACATCAATATAAAACATGATGAAAAACGTAGAAACGAGTTTCTCTTCTACAAACAATATTTGAACATATGAATAATCATCGTTTGATCATAGTTTTATGTAGATCATATAGTATGAAGTATAAATATTCCATTTTCAATAATTTTTAACAAAATAACTAACATCGGACCTTAGAACTACAGAATAACTCCATGATGCACGGCAAGCCACAGACGGATGTCTCAGCCGGAGTCTTGGCTCCAACCAGCAAAGAATGTCACAAAAATTCTTTTGCAATAAAATTAGACCATTCATAACGTTTTATAAATTTATTTTGAGGCAGAGTTTTCTCGCAATGCGAATACTGAGACACCATCCGATACGCGACGATATATCGTCGTTCGGCACTAAAAGTGTTAAAGCATATTTTTATTCTGATAATAAATATCAATTTTTATAATCCTGAGTCAATCGCAACGCCAATGCATTTATTTATCGCTCCGTCTCATTCTGTTTAAATGCTTCACCTAAGCGAATTCTGTTCACGCGATGAACTTGTAGATGCAATTAACTCACCCAACAGCGACGAAAATTAACAAATAAGTTTGACTGAGGCAGGAAAGCTAATTCGATTGGACGGCAACATACCATCTCTGAATAGTAGGTCGGAATGTTGAGAAGCGTTACTTTCGGAGTATCTTGAAATAAGAGCGAACGTTGAAACGATTTCGATTCTAGGTTAAAAATACCTTCGACTGGCGGCCATTGGTCACCTTCGGAAGTTTCTATCTTCGCGGAACCGCAGCACCATTGTCCGGCGCTCCAAGTCCCTCCTTATCATCTAGAATAGCAGACCATGATTAACTCGAGCCGTTTCTCAGTCCAGGGTCATATAAACGCCACGGGGATATCGCCTCGAGAAATGGAATTCCACACCAGTAACCCTTTTCGACGTCATAGCCGCTGATTTACTCGCGTGGTCCGCAGTTATCAGTTTTGCTTTCTGCCATCGAGGGGCCGTACTCGAAAGATTTACGCGTGAACCAAGATCCGCGGCACACATCATCCTTGTCTGCGGATCTAGCACACTCCGATATCCCGATCGGGTGAGCGCGGGTCGCGTGACTCGCCGATCTAAATTTCCCTCCATTGTGGAGAACGCTCTTCGACCGGCAAGGTCGTAAGCCGACCGAATGACCCAACTGTATTCGAGAAGCTTTAAAACCGTTTTCTTATCAAAACGCGAGTCGACTACTATCCTCGTCCTTTCACTCGAGTCTTCGTGAAAGGAGAAATCCGGGACAGGCAAAAGCGAAACTTGAAAATAGCGGGAACAGATAGCGTCACGAAGCAATACCCAAGAAATCCAAGCTTTCGTAAAGCAAACGAGCCACGGTGTTATCGGATGGTCCATCTGCATTCACGATGTTTGTAGCTTATCTTCTGGCTCTTTCCTGTCTCTCTGTGCCTTCGTCTTTTGCCGTGGCACTCTTAAACGCATACCTTTAGCACGTCAAGACGCAACGAGTCCTCTGCATCCCTCGTTCCTTCGTCGCTCACTCTTACCCTGGAGAGATCCGTAGCCATCGCCCATGCCGTCGCTCCATCGCATCAGCATCCCTGTTTTCCACTCTATCGCTCCGTCACATCACCACTAGCGAGTCTATATCCTCGACGGTCTCCTTCGACGGCTTTCTCTCTCGGTATCTATCTACACTTTCATCCCTTTTACTTCCCTCTATAGTCCCGGCTCGGCTCGTTTATCCGCGTGTACACCAGGAAGAGAATGAAGAAAAACGAGCGCGCCTCGAGATGGAAAGTCGTGCCACTCATCCGGGGCTAATCCTCCTTTTCTCTTGAAAGTCATCGTTGCGCCATGCAGCGAATCTCCTTTTCGCGGATACGATATATTCTACGCGAATCCTGCCGGATTAACGTCGCCTTCCTCGACGAATCATCGGAAGATCGTTCTCGCTCGTTTACGTCACTTCGGCTTTCTCTCTCTTTTTCTACTTTCGTCCCGTTTCTTCGTTTTTCATTCATCCGAAGCATGCCTGGCGCGAAAATTTAGATTATATTCCAAGATCGAGGAGAAGAGCGGAGGAAAATTTTGCGACGCGTTACATCGGAGAATTTCGCCGTTGAACGTACAACGAAACAAGGAACTTCGTTGGTGTACGACAGTTTGGAATATTTAGCGGTATCTTGGAGAGAGTTTATTATACGCGCATACTGTACGTGTAGCCGTGGAGATCCTGCTTTATGGAAACTAGGGATTACGAGGTATTACTATGTAGAGATAATCGCTCGTGCTTCTCTTCAAGTTTTAAGCAATATTCAGCCACTGATTGCGGTTAACTGCCTTCGCGATTCTTCCGCATCTTGTTTATGGATTTTCTTTCCCGTGATATCATCATTCACCTGCTATTTGTTCTGATAATCTGCCTGTACCTTTCTTGATCATGATTAGATAACTTCATTTAACACTAACCGTACGATCGCGGTCAAATGACCGATTCAATGGGATGAAAATATGTAATTTTTTGTATCATAAAGTGACGGCCGCATTTTATATTGTTTCCTGTATTAAGTTTTCTGCATTTCTCTTTGAACGGTATTATCATTATTTCAGAACTAGTGAAATGATCTGCTACTGTAAGTATAGATGCCCTTAAAGTATCGGTACGGCTAGTGTTAATTGTATTATTTTCTGTACGATTGAAGTACACCTAATTCTGCTTTTACACGATAGATACGTTCCCGAAGAGTACGTGTAAAAAAAATCGTGTAAATAAATATATTGCGTTTATGGAAAAATAGAAGATTGGTTCCAGTCCTAAGAAATCAGCAAAAATAATACAATAAACCACGAGTTTTCATGCTGGGATCTTAAAGATTTTATTTCATAAAGATTGCACATATATCGTACAAAGTAAATTGTCATTTGAAAAGGAAGAAAACATCTCACTAATTCATGAACACAAAAATCAGGCAAAATAATATAAGTTACACATAAACAGATTTTATTCGTTGTCACTTTCTGACAATAAACGCATACGTTTGCGTAAGACTGCAATATTACTGCTATCACTAGAAATGCCTTGGTTATCGTCTTCGAGCTCCATTGGTGAAATTCTTTCTGTAATTTCTTGAACAAAATTAGGACTAGCCTGCTGTGGTACCGATTTTTCAGTGGATTTAAGAACTAATTCAGTATTTAATCGTTGTGTTTGTCTTTTGGCAGGGCCACAGTAAAGCAAAATTTTCTTCTTAGAGTTTGGATCGATCGTGTCAACTCAAAATAAGTCGTGTAAAAAGAGAATTAACTTTTTTTTCTAATTCGTGTTAAATGAAAATCGTGTAAAAGAAGTTCGTGTAAAAAAAGAATTGGGTGTATACAGTTAGTAGTAATGAATGATATTTAATTAACACCCTTTTAGTACATGTAATTTAGTACTGCTTTAACTTTATGTCGTTAATTAGCAAATGTATTTTGCGTTGATCCTCTTCGTACATTTATCAAAGATTTTAGTGCGAGAAGATAATACTGCATGCTTCGCGGACTTTAACACTTTACGGTAATTTACAGACTTTTCCAACCGCAGAAACACAGCATTCCGCATTGTGGCCTAGTACACGTGTGATAAATTAGAGGCGCAAAAAACGAGACGCTTTTAGAAAACTTTTACTTCGCGAGCCGTACTCCAAACATTTTTCCGTATTTTTTCGTTCCGTCGCTGTTCGTTTTATTTATTTACTTTCCCGCAGTTTGAAAAAGCCCGCTTTACATTAATCGGAATAATTACCAACTAAAGGAATTTCATTAATGCCCTTAAAATCTCGCTGGAATAAAACATCCGCACGTCTCTCATCCTAACGACGTTTCCACTATAATTTCGAACGCAATTTCATGAATCATCTTTCAAACTTTTAATTTTCCACACTTTAATAAATTCTTGCCATACAAACTTAATGAAACTCCGGCGAACGCAAAGGGAACGCGGGGAAATCGTGCTCGCCCAACTTCCAAAAGCAAAGCTACTAGAAATTCATCGAGTCAGCCGTTGTCCTTTCAATTTACCACTCCACAGAAATCCCCGTGCACGTTAAAAGCGTCGAAAACGGCGACGGCACTCGGAAGAACGTCCATCCTGGTAATTCCGACACCATTCTCCGGCCCTCCCGTGGAGAATTCCGTCGCGATAGACGACACTGCGAAGGCACAAGTGGAACACTGTCCCACTTTCCGTCACAATCGAAGACTCTCTTAGGAACTAGCCGGGAGGAATTGCCGGTGTCGAAAGAATTCCACGATTACATGCTCTCACTCTCTCCCATTCTCTTTCTCTCTCACAGCCATCTCAGCCCTTCGATCGGATATCGATTTGCCGGCAGATCTTCTCGGTGCTGACGACGCCCGAGGCGTCGGCTGAGCTTAAGGAACGGGACATCGATTTCTTTGTTCTGGCTCCCCGTGGAGAACGAGAGGATCTGAGCCCTGAAGCCTGCCGGAGAGAAATAAAAGAGGGACAAGTGTCTCTCGCGCATCGAGACCTCCCGAAAGCGCTACTCCGAAGACTCGGGCTAACACGGACCGCTACCTACCCGGAGAACGTTCTCTCTCGTGCGCCCTAGCGGACGATTTTCTCTTACGGCTTTCCGGGCTGTTGGGATTCCAACGTTTCGAGAAAGAGAGGAAGAGAGAGAGTATCCTCGTTCGCTCTGATTTTATATTAGCCTTTCGGGCGATAGCGGGGAGGAAAATATTTTCTTTTAGTACTCTCCTCGACGAAGCGTGACGTTAGCCTCCGAGGGGAAGAATTTAACCCCTTGCGTAGGCATCGTTGAGGATCGTCTCGGACTTATAGCGCGGATGAGTCGACATCGTCCATTGTGTCTCTCGAGGGAGTTTTTCGAACTTGGAATCGTAGGGTTTTGAGGAAAGTTTGGGAGAGTGATGAGCGATGAAGGGATAATGGGGTATGTTGATTGTGTCTGCGCGACTTACGAGGGATCAAGGGAAAGGGATGCCTTTGGTTTATCAATGTAATTATTATTATAATGTTCGGGATAGAATAAAGCTGTTGAAACCGAGCCTTAACTCTTACAACACTATTGGGATATTTTATATCCCAAACATGTTATTATTGTTTTCATGTTATTATTGTGCAATTTGTTTCCATATATTATTTTGTTTATATGGCAATATTTACTGTTGGGATAAAAATATCCCAGCAGTAACATACTACTGGGATCTATGCCATCCCAGCTGAAAATCTGAAAACTCTTGAAAAAAAATATATATTTCCTGTGTCACAAAATATACATTGATAACAATTAGTCATTTTCTGAAGAAATAAAATTCAGTGTTGAAAGGGTTAAGAGCGCAGTGAAGGCTACATCATAGCAGCAATAATATTGTGCGCGATCTAAGTAGTATTCTTTATTCGTTAAACTGTAATTCACCAACCCTTCGACTAGGATTACTAATATCTATACAAATATTTTTTACATCGACGTGGTAACTCGATCATCAGTAACCACTATCATCACTCATCGCCGAATCACCGCTCCAAGTTCAAAATCCTTATTTTCCTATTTTGACCTCCGACTCCCAAACTTCGTCATCGTTCTCTCACTCCTTTCCCTAAAGTCCTTAAAAACCCTGTGTCCCTTTCCGCCGACTCTCTCACAGCTCAATATTCATTCACACTCGCACAGTTCAATCTAAATCTCAGTCTCACTCTAATTATCACTCAGTTCAAACTCACTCTAGTTCAAGCTCAATAACTAATTCACACAAGATTAATTCATCACAAAACTTCACTCAATACCGTCCTGCTGTACGTGGATCTATCGAGATATACAATGTATTCAAAAACGAAAAGTTCTCTTGTTTGGTGAGTCCTGCAAGCTGCGAAATTACGAGTTCGCATTACAATACTTAGAGACTCTTTTGATTTTAAAGGTAGATTTGACTCTTTAGTGAATCTGGTACAGACGAAATTACCGTTATCTTTGCCTTGTTTGATAGTGTCGAGTCAACGAGATTCCGCTTTAACTCTTTGAGGCATGGGAATTCAGAAAATAAAATGACTCATGCTGCACAGACATTTTTTTCATTTTAATTGAACAAAGTTGGTTTATTTTTATTAACAAAGTTATAAAATAATATAAATTTTTGAGGTGGGACAAAAAATATCCCACCATGTATATTCACGCATCGAGAAGGTGGGACACTTTTAATCCCGCCGTGCCTCAAAGAGTCAAATATGTACACAGCCGCGAGCATAATGTGCTAAAATATTTAATAAACCCAATAGCCCATAACTACATTGATTATCCATGCCCCACTATTTTCAATAATTAAAAATCCAGTGAACAATCATAGCGAAATAATTATAATTTTCGAACTATTCCAACTTCCTTTTTCTCTGAACATTAGCATAAATTGACAAAAGATGAATACAAATTAAATTCTAAGTAAAATAAATAAGTTTAATACATTTTATTAACTCCTGCGTTTTGTTTCAGAAAAATAGATTTCATTCGAGAGTATTAAGGAATCTTACTTCGAAGATAATTAACTTGTACACTTTGTATTATCATGGCTCCGGTTTTCCGAGTCGCAAATCAAAGATTAGAATCGAGAAATTATTCGAGAACCGGTAGCTCCAATTCCCGGAACGCGTTAAGTAACGCTGCGATAGGTAAAACCAGTTTTGTCACTTTCTTAAGTATGACAGTTCGATGGCATCACGACCGGCACAGTGACTTCGTCACTAAACGTGTTATCCTGGGCAAACCGGTTATTTCACGTTTCAACGTCTTCATTTCTTCGTCGTTTCGTACCACCATCGTGTTCTTGCCCTGCTCCATCACCGTAAAATATGAATTTTAATCCATTAAAAGAAACTAACTTTCGTCTTTTACTAATATTGTCAGAAATTAACAATACCGTTTATTTTGAACTAACAATAATAAAGTATTTGATTCCGGATTAAATGCACACTAAAAATACAGTTCAGGCAAATGCTTTTACGGACTAATTACAATTTTTGTTGTTCCACCGTGAAAACGTACAAAATTTCATCTCTATATCGGACCCGCGCAAAAGCCTGACTCCCGAATATTCCATCAATTCGCGCATCGATTATACAATCCAATTTATTTTTATTAAAAACAACTGATAATTTCCTCGGAAAGCATACACCATGAAACGAGTGCATTATGCTCTCGCTACGGTTGAAACGTTCGGCAAAATGGCTTTCCTCGTCTCTCCATTCAGATTCGAGAATAATCGAAGATACGGCACCTGGTAAGCGTGGAAAACGTGTCGAACATCCATTCACGGAAACGAGTCGTGCATCGGGGGCTCAGTTTCGCGGAAATTACGATTCATTCCCATCGGTAATAATGCCGTCGGTATATTACTCCGTAGCATCCAACTAGGTTTTCAGTGGATCAATCGTCTGAAAGAACCTCCATCTCGAAAAGTGCACGTACCTACGTACCTTCCACATCCTCCATTTCGCTCCCCGTCGAGCTACTGCTGCTGCATATCCTCCTTTAGCCTTGTTCCGACTATCTATTCGAGATCGTTTTTCCGGCTGATAAATAAACCAGCCAGGTGGATCATCCATCCTGGTTAGTATTGGACGTGCTCTCAATTGGTAGCTGCATTATAAAGAACCGCAGTCACGGTAGGCGGTTAGCTGATTTTCTCCTCGTGCATTATTGAGGATCATCAATCGGCATTGTTACTTTGCCGGAAAGACGCGGTTCGAGGAAATGTGGATCGTTCGAAATCGCGTGGAAAACGGCGAAACAGCCAGAAGGCTGGAAAGTAGGAAGACAAAAGACGAGTGACATTAATTATTCGGGTGTATCGTTGGCGTTGCAAATCGAGCGAGCATCGAGGATGTCGATGGAGGAACAGCGGAAGGGTAACTTCATCGAGGCATGGTTGAATGGTAACTGCAAGTTTTATAACGCGTTTGCGGAGTTTTCAGGAGATGTAATTTGTGTACGAGTCAAGTGGTGTTACTCGATGACAACGACGACGATGATGGTCTTCTTGACTTCGACGTTGGTCGATTGACGGTTGGAGAAAGGGATAACGATGCTTCCGGCTATGGTTACATGCTCAGCCGCGCATTTGAAATTCATGGCTCTCCATGGTAAATGCGTCATGGGTTAAATCGATAGCTACGATCCTGTTAACGGTGATTTCAGGTTACATCGAACGTCGTTAGAAATAGATCATGTTGGAAATCTCGATGTTGAACTCGAGGAAAGTATTGTGTACATGATACTTGCATGCACATGGGGATTATGTACGTGATATATAATTATACTGCATGTATGTGCATATCCTGTTACTCTACGTAATAATCGAAAGCGTGTGTTTCCTACGAAGCAAGCTCCATCATTTAAGATACTTCATTGTATGTATTATAATTACACTGTGATACTTTATAAATTAAAGAATCATCGTTCTTTCGAGCATTCGTTGCGCACAGCATGACTTTATAAAACAGTGTCAACCATTACAAATCCCTGAGACTAAAAGAAGAGAGACCGAATAAAAGAACAGATGCTCCATTTTCATAACAATCCTTTCGTAACTCAATCTGGCAATATTCAAAATCAGATCTGTTAGATATACGCGTCGGTATGACAGATATCGATGTCCCCATTGATCGATATGCAGAACGATCTACTGAGCCCGCTTGCGTCACCAAGTGTTTTTTTTTCTTTGAGTTCAGTTCGTAAAGAGTTGTTGTACGGCATGCACGAGCATGTATAGTGAGGGACCAGAAAAAAGGCACTTGAGGCGTAATTTGCTCTGATTCGCTCGACGGATAGGGACATCTGTCTCCCTCGCGCATTTTCGATTCTTACGCTCTATTGGCCGAGAGACCCGCACATTCGTTGCGTCTATTGGTTTTTAGGGTTTAAAATAATAACACTTTGTTTAAAAGCTAATGGAATAGACCAAGACTTTATTCTCAGAATATATGAAGAGGGTACGTCTTCTCTCTAAGAGTGAAAGTCACAGAGTGAGGTCTAAAAGAATTCTGCAAGGGTCTAAGGACCCTTTTCGGTTATAACGTAAAACAGACTGCATAGCTATACAGCTGCAACCTCTTAAGCATTCCAGGAAGTAAATATACCAGTTGATTTTTGTATCTGTAAAATATACTATGCTCGTAGAGACATAGAAAACCAACAGCGTCGTCATGTGAACGACGAAAGGAGTGTTTTACTTTCGATTGTCATTCATCGATCTCAGGTTTCCAGGGCTGACATGGCGGGGATAGGCGGTGCGAGAGCAATCTCCCCTTCCGCCCCAAGTGCCTTGTTTCTGGTCCCGCACTATACATATTTTCAGTATTACTACTTACTAAATGTATCATATATCTCTAAGCTAATTATATGTCTTCCGATAGCACCGTGGCGCCAAAAAAAGTGGTCTACGGTGGCATAACTCAGGAGATGATGGGCAAGGGTGTTAGCTTAGTTGAAGCAAATCCAATTTGGGTAATTTGGTCCATTTTGGTTTTCTGCTCGCGAAAGGTCTCTCTAAAACGGCTCGGTCGCTTCTGCCTTCCTCCTTCCGAGGTCTTCCAAACCCCGTCCCACCAAGAGCTAAGGGCACGCGGCGGACCCCGGAGTCATGGGCCCAAGAAGCCAAAAGGGTGTGGAAAGATAGGCGAAGCGAACTTTAGGGGACGGGGGCATTTCTTCGACACATACACCACGCAGTGTGGGGGTCCAATTTGTGGTCGGACATCAAAATTGTGACGAGAAGGCAATAAATTGTCGCCAGATTTGAGTCTGTCTCCTTAATACCCCGTCTCCGGAAGTTCGCTTAAGGGGTTACGCAACCTTGAGATTTTCAAAAATTCGATTTTTTTTTTGGCTAGATGAATTGCTTATATTTTTAGGAATATTTTAAGCGTTTAACCATTTCAAAATTCAAACTATTACCAAAGTTATAGCAATTAGCAGTGAGCGCGCCGGAGTAAGAAATCATGAAACTTAGGACCTGCCGTAGCGTTTTTCTCGAAACTACATTTTTCAAATCGGTATACACGATATCTCAATATCTACTCAACCGATTTGGTTAAAATTTACAACAATTGCTGTTTATAATATTCTCTAAAAGGTGACGTAGGATTTTTTTGATTGGATGCCATGTTCAAAAGTTATACAGTTTTTAAACTCAACATCTCGATGCAAATACGAATTCTTTTTTCAAATAGCTCTCATTTCTACAAAAAAATTTTTAAAAATTTTTCCCTACGTCACATTTTAGCTATTACCCTTATAAATAAAAAAACAACAATTTTATATATTTCAGACAATGCCTAACAGAGAAATCATGTACACCGCGAGTAAGGGTTTTCAAAAGAGAGTCCTCCTTATCGCCTCATATCTCCGTCATTTTTTAACATTTTTTAATCATAAACATTGCAAATTGTTCATAAAACTACTATATATATGTGTAAACTAAAGAACAGTTTATATACTTAACGGCTGCGTGAAAAAAAGTGTTTATTTTTATACCTATTTTTCCGAGCGCCAAGGTGGCGTAACCCCTTAAGTCCGACGAAAACAAAAATAAAAAAAATATTCGTTGCTTCCTTAGTGACGGAACAATATATATTAATAAATCCTTATAAACAGATTACTCTGTGAGTCCTGTCAAGAACCCACCACCCACTACAATTTCTAAGAAAAATACTTCCAATAGCTAAAGTAAAAAGTGAAAAAAAAAACATTCTACATTCCCGCTCCGAAGTTGCAAACATAACTACTTCCGAAACGACTCACGGAAATTAGGCAACTCAACGTCATGAATCAACGAACAATTCTCGACGATCGATGGAAATACGTCTCCATTAAGGAACTCATTACATCGTTTAGTGATTTCGTCGCGGAGGCTTCGTCGTTCCAACGTTGGAACCGTTCCGATGAAACGACGACTCCACGCGAACGAAAGACGAGAGGTCGGTAATTTCGCCACGTAAGAACGCAATTACGAATCAGGCAGGAAAACGTAGCGCAATTGAGAGGGAAACCGACGGAGGAGAGAGCACACGGTTGCCACGAGGTTGGACCAATTTTAAGCGCGCGGCTCTTTTCGCCCGGCGCTCGCAGACGCCGCAAGTCTCGCGGCTGACTGCCGAGCCGTCGACGTCGCCACCGCCGGCGGGAGGATTTAATTAAGGCGTTAATTGGAAAATGGCGAGGCTTAATCGGGCACCATTTCCTCCCTGCGAAAAGCTACGGCGATAACGACTAACTTTCCACCCGCAACTTCTGACCTCCGCTGTTCTAACGCCCCTCCTTTTTGCCCCCCGATATCTTTCGTAATTCGAAGACTGCGCCGAGATTGGTGGCTCAGACACCCGCTCCAAATTGAATTTTCGCTGATGTAATATCGAAATAAGTGTCCTGTGGCCCTCACTGAGAATAGTTTTGGGGAAATGGGTCGAATTTGGATGCACGAGATATTAAGGAAGAGTTAGTAGAAATGAAATTCGAGAAAGACTTAAGATATTCTCTGTTTAAATGTTTCCTAGAATGTCTAAAGGGATCTGTCTATTTTAACCCTTTGCACTCGGTCGTCCGCTCTGAAGGGACATCGCAAGTCTAGCATATCAATGTGATGTCTCCCCCGAGGGGACATCAAAATTTATTAGGGATTACGGAGGTTAAACTTATTCCACCGCAGCTTTTTGAGAAATGCATATTTCCCTGAAATTTTCTATTGACATGACACAAAAAAGGAAATCGAAATGTGATACAAATACCAAGATATATGAAAAATACATCAGCTGATTTTACGTCGGAACAGAACGTGGGAAGTGCGTTAGTCGAAAATGTCATCTTCGTCGGACATTAGCCTAAACAAAAAGCTACGTATTCCCAATGTAGGAGAAAGGAAACGAGACTGCATTGTTTGTTCTGACAGAAAAACGCCAGGTAGATGTCAAACCACTTATTGTTTCGAAACTTATACAAACCACCGTCCAATGCATATTGGGAATTGCTTTAACCACTTGCGCTATAAAGACGTGCCACGCACGTCGAGATGCTTTTGTTCCAAAACCGAAAGCGACGTGTATACCACGTCGATAGGCATTTAGCGCAGAAACAAAAGCGACGTGTGTGGCACGTCGGCTAACAGTTCAACCGTTCATTATTCGTGGAGCGCGGCACAGCTACCGAAAGTTAACTCGTGGAGCGCAGCACGGCTACCGAAAGTTAAATCGTAGCGCAAGTGGTTAAAATGTGTTTTACCGTAGACAATTATAAGAAAAAAATTTTGATTTTTTTACAAAAAAATATGTTTCTCAATGTCTACCAATTCATATAAATCAAAGATTATTGTAATATATTACTTGGTTCCAACGTTATACTATATAATGTGACACAAGTCCTTCCAGGACTATTTCGCGGCAAAGTGCCGTGGAGTTGCTGGCAGCTAACACCTTAGAAGGCGCAGAGTGGAAAGGGTTAATTTGAACTGTTCGTTTCTTGTAAGTGATATTAGATATGGCTCCCGGAATTAGATGAATTTTAATCGTACTAACTTTGAGTCTACAATTACAAAATAGAATGGTACTTATATAAAATCCCAAAAACCGTCAAAAATTCCAAAAGCTTCTAATCCGCTGCAGAATGAAATGCATAGATCACTGAAGATCTCCAGAATAAACAATTCTTCCAAATGCAAATCAGGCTAGGAAACTTAAAGCAACCTCTCGAGAGAAACTACAACGGCCACTCGTTTTCCCTATCGCGGAATAGCGTTAAATCACTTACCCGCGGCGCTCTCGCGATAATCCTTTATCCGAAGATCTTCCGTCGCGACAAACACCTCGCACGATTCAGCAATTCGCTTCTCCCCACCTGGCCTGCACTTGGCTCTTTCAGCGCCGGCATTTCCCGCAGTCAACGTCTGCGTCGTCGTCATCGTCGCTCCGAGATCGCGGCGGCTTTTAATCCTCCTCGACTTCCTCCCCCAAGGTCGTAACCCTTGCGAGCCCTTATCTACGTCGCCCTCGTTTCCTCCGGGCCTCTCTCCCGGCGTCGTTTCGCTGCCGCTTCCCGGAGTGCAGCCTGCCCACTCGACGGTGCTCTCGCGAATTTTTTTTTATCTCCCTTCCTGCCTGAGCCGACGTAACTGATACGCGCCGTGATACGTGCAGCACGCGTAACAAACGGCCCGCTGGCCGTTGGATTTTTATAGAATTTCCCTCGTGTTTTTCGGCGGCGCCTCGTGCGGCTTTTGAAACGAAAGAAGCGTATGAAAAATGCCTAGCCACGCTTCTCCTCGCGCTGTCACACGATAGGAATAGAATTGTGTTACGGATGACGCCTCACGAATTATGCCTGTTCGTGTTTTGTAGACGACACCTCTGGAGTGAGCGTGTAATTAAAACAGGCTCACCCGATTTGAGCCACGCACGGAGGTATTGTGATGAAACTCACAAAAAGGCGAAAGTTGCCTTAATCTATGTACTTTATTTACAATGTACAATAGCTTAGAACACTGACCGAAGGACCAATGTTACGGTACGAAATGTGTATAAATTAGATTCACTAATCTGAATCTGGCTCGAAGGACCAATTTCCCGAGTTTTATAATGGTGGATAGAACAATTCTATCCGGCTCGAAGGACCAATGTACGGATGTCCCGAGCTGATGTGATGTTAATATATTAAATTACGTCCGGATCTTAAGTAGCGCAGACGGAGCTTCTATTGAGAACGCTTGATGTTATTCGGTTCGATATTAGTTGAAGACTGAATTTTGGAAGCGCGTAAGGACGCGCTTCCGGCATTATTTGGCGGGGACGCTCACTGCTGCGAAGCAGGAACGTTGCTGATTGGGAGACTCTAGAGTTGACAGATATTAATTTTGCCATTGGTGGGCAAAGAAATCGGCCCTTGCCCATTGGCTAAGAGTCTCCCTTGCCGATCGGCGGAATCGGAAAACTCCAGCTCGCGTGGGGGAAAAGTCCCCGGTCAATACTTCTTGCAGGACAAAACTTTTCCTGAAGAAGTACTGACGACAATAGGCGCATAAAGCGCATTGATTTTGAAGTCATAAATGGACGACAATGCGCGACTGCTAGGTTTTCTACGAAATATGTAAATAATGAAGAAAGTTAAGATGCGAGGTTGGAAGCTACATCTGTGAGCTTCAGGGGCGTATTTTTGCTCCGCAACAAATTGGATATTGCTAGTATGGTGGTAGGTATCTTTAGCGTAGAATCAGCCATGGGGGTATAACCTTAGGACACCCTCGTGCGCTCTCTTCCTTCCGGTCTCGAAACGATAAAAAGTGTCATTGATGGAACTGAACAATTTCGCGGGGAATTAGTTTACCTTGAGAATTGTTCGGTAACTGTGTTAACAGGTGATAAATATACCGGTCTGCTTGACGCTTGCCGAGCGAAGTGCAAAGACGTAAGTTCGTATGCGTAGATCGATAGCAAGGGTTGCTAGTTTAATGGAGATAATAGTTCTTAGTTAACTGATTTAATTACGTGCCATGGTTGGTACCGGATGCTTCGGTAACAATTTCCTGGATATACCGTCATTTCCTCGTTCCTTCGATGTTACGAAATTTATCATTTATCGTTAACTGGTGAACCGGCTTTTTCAATCCTAATTACATGGCGGACAATAGGAAAGTTCCAAAGATTTCTATCATCGAACCGATGAACAATTCGGTCAGTGATGTGAAAAATGACAATCGACGTTACTTGATATTGATTATTTAACGACACGAATACAACGGAATCATTTGGCGAGGAAAAAAGTACACTTTACTTTCATCGCACTATCTGGAACGCTTTTCCGCGACATCATCCATCGATTATTAGCGTCGACACCCCGAAAGCTCTCCCGTAGACTTCCTCGGTGTTAGATATCCCCGAATGAGATATCACATTTTTGCGCGTGTCGTGATCAACGAGCGAAGGAGAACATATTCTATTTTTGCGCTCGAGGATCACCGGGAGTTGGAGTCCTTTCTTATCTCTGATTGATACGGATTTCGTCGACAAAAAGCTCGTACCGGCGATATACTGGCGGGACTGTACGGATATCACGGCACCCGATAGCGTCCCGCAGTGATTGATACACGTGTGTTGAACACGTGGCGTGATTGATGCTACCAATCGACGTCAATATGCTGTCGAGTTATCTCTCTTTGGCATCGTGCACCGAGCGCTGATCTACTTAGCTCGCTACGATGCACCGTAACTCCGCAGAATCGGATATGTATCATGGGAAACGAAGAATGTTGCTTCCCACCAAATTGCCGTTAAGCATGACACCAGCCGGTGGTTTAATCTCCCGTGAAAATTCCAGGTGAAATGATGCTTCCTTCAGTGGCGATCGTTAAACTTCGTTGTGATTCCTTTGCTCCAAATATACTGGGAATTTTGTAAAAATCTGCAAAGAAATCTCCAAAGAGTTCATCTCAAAGGAACGATTATCAATTGCAACGACTTTGAAACTTATTCCATTATTTTTTCTCCACTTCATTTGGTACAACAAATTTCGTAGTGCTCTCATTCCAGCGATTCGCATTCTTCCCTTTCATTTGCTCGTTATCGCGGCGCATTGAAGAGAATCATCGAACGGGTCGTTCACATTTCAGCGTACTTAATTGCCAATTATATGATCCTCATTAATTAAAAGAATCTGAAAATAGAGGCACCGACATATTAACGCAGACCCCCCATCGATGCTTGGGGTCTTTCATACAAACGGCTACGTAATAATTCGCGCTCGCCTCTGCCCGGATTATCGCAACACGGCTATTTTCGCGATAAAGCTCCTTTTCCTCCGTAATTGCTTCGGCGTCAGTGAAACAGCTGCGCTTCGAGAGTAACAGCAATCGACTTACGAGCACCAGCAGCATCCCCCTTCTTGCTGGCTGTGTCGAAACAGCGATCCCTTCGTTTCCGGGCTACGAAAATGCCTTCGGTAAACACCCTGCTCCACAAGCTTCTCGTCGACCTTGTCGCAACGCATAACACCGATTTTTATTCTCCCAGGCCAATTAAAAGGGGCTGAGTCAAATCGGCTTCTATAAATTTTTCTCCTTCGCCGTTGCCTCGTTCGCAAAGTGAGCTCGCATTGATGGACTTCTCAGGGCAACTGACCCGAACGTGAGGAGCAGAATAAGAAACTAAATATAGTAGCGATAATAACGATATACCGGCATTCTTTTTCGCGGTTCGATTGGTCAAAGACCTGAATGTATAACGGGTGCTGAGGAAAGACCTCGGAACTTGGAGGAGATATTGTATTTTGTAATTGGAGCGGGTAATGATCGATCGGCGAAGATTGAAAATGTATTTTTCTACCAATTAAAGGCAAGTTTTTGGGTTTTTTTTCATTCAGATTTTCTGGATTGGTCTATATACAGGGTGAGTCTATTAACATGACGACCTCAAATAACTCGTAAGGTATTCTAATCTGTTTTTTATTACCTTACTTTTTTATTGAGATACTACGGTCACCTTTTCTATTTTTTAAATGGAATGTCTAATACTTTTTTTCGAATTCGGATAAATCATCAAATTTTGCGTAAAAAAGTATTACACAAAGTGGGACTTCAAATGAATAATTACTGAGATATCTTCAAATTAATAATCTTCTATTAGGAACGCGTAGTCAACGTGATTCTTAACACTATGCCGTCCTCGCAATGAATCAAGATTCTTTGGTTTGGCGCCGGTGGAAGTATCTCAGTAATTATTCATTTAAAGTCCCACGTTGTATAATACTTTTCTACGCAAAATTTGATGATTTATCCGAATTCGAAAAAAGTATTAGACATTCCATTTAAAAAAACTGAGGGTCACCCTAACATCTCAATAAAAAAGTAAGGCAATAAAAAACTGATTAGAGCACTGTATGTCCCCCTAGATACCATGCAACTTTTCTTTGAAACATTTTTTCGTGCAATGAATACCTTACGCGTTATTTGAGGTCGTCATGTCAGAAGACTCACCCTGTATATGTAGGGAGGTAAAAAAGTTCTCGTAAAATAGACAATATTTGCAAAAAGAACGCTATATTAATAATTGCTTGATACAACCGTGAATTTGACGAGAGTGTTTTATCACGTATCTCTTTAAATTCAAATGAAGCATATTGTCAAATATAAAACACTTTATTAAATTCACTAACTATTTTTGGGCAATTTCATTTTTATTTTGATTTTCTAAGATACGAATATCCGTAGAAGGAAATCGCTTTAATACAATGGATTACTACCTCTTTTCAGTTTTATCTTTTGTTGAATAATATTCAAATCACAGTTTTAACCGTAAAAAAAGAAAAGAGAAGTTCAATCCTTCCCTAGAATTAGCTTCAGCACCGACGAGCAGTGCACACAGAAATTCAAGTCTTCATTTTATCCCGGATTGTCTCGAGCTGCAGGAAGAAGACAAGATGCAATAAGACAGAAGTGCAATTATCCGTGTCGATAAATTTCACCCGTATTGAACCGAATTGGCCGATAACGAGTGCTCGAAGAGTAGCGCGGTGTGTGTACCTTTCGCGGTGTGTGTACCTTTCGCGTTTCCACCGTTTTCCTTTCCTAATTCATCGTGATGTTATTCCCGTTCATCGACGAACACCGAGAGAAACCTTTCTCGGTTTTCTTTCCCTCGATTTGCCTTCAATGAAAGGTAATGTTAATCGGTTCGTTCGATTCTTGGATTATCGAGGAGAAAGGGAGTGCAGAGAGGAGAGGCAAACATTTTTCCTTCTCGACCGAACGAACTTGCATTTCGCTCCGTGAAACGAATTCCGTCGAAGATCTCGGTAACGATTTCAAACAAAAGAACCAACGTGATGGTACCATGCAGCGACGCGTGCACCGAAGGGGACCAAGAAATCCTTTCACAAATTTTCACGAGCGATTGATCAGTTTTGCAGGCCGCACTTCTATAGAATACCGACTCTTCTGTGACCATTAACGAAAGAGAAGGGAGTTGTTCCTTATCGATTGACCTCCTCTACGCTACCCTGAGCACTTTGAATTTTTTTAAAAAAGGCCAGATTTTAGAAAAAAGGCAGCGGTTGGGTACCGTTGTCTCTTAAAACCTTTATCCGTGTTTATTCACGTAAATTGCAATAGAGACTGTGGGGATGGTGTTTTTTTTTAAAGTATACAATAAGTTGGTGGTATAGAACCTACTTAGATGACGTACCCCTTGAATTCTGATAGTGCAGATTTGCAATATTTCCACGAAAATATCGCCTATGAATACACCCAATGATTTTTCAGCGAAAGTGGATTAATTATTCTTCAAAGGAAACGCTCCGATAAATCAAATCAGACATTGCGAATGATATACTTCTATTTCAAAGAATCAATATACATACGTAACCTTGAAATCTCCCCTGCAACTCGGCCCGCGGAAAAGTATTTTACATCGTGCGATGCCTCGCTTTATACTAACTTTTATTAGAACATTTTTTTTAACTTTATTCCCTCGTGAGATATTCCACCTTTAGCGTTTAAAAGTAACAGTCTACATATACTGTTCAAAAGTATCGATGAAATTTCAATAACGTATATATACATCCTTGGCAGCTAAAAGGTTAAATTGCAGATCGCACCCCAATACGATTTGTAAACTAAAAAACAAAAAAAAAAAGGAAGCAACGTGCGAAAATCGCTCGCCCGCAATAATTGTCCGTAATTAACTTTGTTTCTCCCGGCAGCGTGTATTTATCGGAGCTTCGTCATCGGTAATAGCACCGACGCGTATAATGACTCTTTCGGACAACGTGCATATTCCACAAGAACAATCATCATTACCATCCGTTCGTGCCGGTATGAATTTTTAATTTCCAGCTTTAAAAGCATATCGCGTATAAAAAGAGGCGGGAACTTTGACGCTGAAAATTTCGTAATTTTACACGACGCGTAATTGGACTATAATTTCATAGGGGAAGCGAGAAGTTCTTTTCATTGATAATAAAACGAGAGTAACTCAACGCTGCTACTCTGACGAATAAAACGGTTCAGTTAATATCAAACAATTTATCCTTCCCATTTCGTGTACGCGCATGCACGGTTACTTGATTATACCCATGGTTTTAACACGCATTCCCATGAATGTGTTAGTTATTATAAACGAGGCCATTTAACAACGCCATTATTGTGTATTTAATTTCAACATTCTGTTTTATTTTCGTGTTTCATGTTGGATGACAGGCCACCCGAATTTTGTTGCGTTACGTATAACTAGTGGCAATGTAGTATGTGGAAGTCTCTTGTTTGCTTATTACAGTGGTGGCGTATATTTATTTATTTATTGCTAAATAGGTTGATACAAACGAAAAGCCTGTTGATCATTTTGTAGAAAAGTTATTCCTTGCCATGATTCAATTCCTTGGTCATTGTACATCTTTTATGTAAAATGTAAATGATCGAAGGATTTTCTTTTATTAACACGTTGAATGTCATGGTGGTTACCGATGATCGGCACTATTGAATTTTATGAAATTTCTTATGACTTTTAAATGATACTATTCATGAATTTGTTGTTATATTTAATTTTTAAATATTGACCTTCAAAAAGTAAAGTGATAATGAACATAAAACTATTTTTACCTCTTACGTTTCTGCTCTATGAAAAAGATGTGATTTTAGCAGAGAAAGTTTCCCTTAGAAATTATGAAACCAGAAAAACACGGGTGGCATTTAATGTTTTAATTATTCAGTTCTTTTCACAGTATGTATATAGTCTACCTATATATTAAATGTCGGGTCAATTCTCGGTGATTGTAGTATGTTAATTTCGTTTCACTTTCGACTTAGTCGTCATATAAAAAAGAAACTAAATCTGTGCATAAACAATGTTTTGTAATATTACAAAAGAAACTACAACTTTCGCTCATAATATTTCGACAAAATCCATAAAAAAATTGAGCAATATTTTCTAACACGATAAAAATTATATATTTTTTTAATTGGAAGCTATTTTATTAGAGACGGAAGACTAACATTTATTTTTTGTCACAGAGTTCAATTCGTTATTATATATTATTTTCCATATTATGAAAGAATAAGCATCGAATGCAAAAATATATTAAATTATATTGGAATTAAGTAATATATTGCAATATATTAAATATATTAATTATATTGGATACCATAAAAGCACATAACTTTTCCCATCGTCCATTTCAGCTTCCAAAGAACTTGGCGAAGGACGAAAGGTGTCGAGAGATAGGAAAGAAGCTTTTCTCTCCCATTAAATATATGTTTCACGCTTAAATTGATACACGTCAAATACTCGTCTTTCCGGTAAGTGCCACGCGCAGGAGAATTTTCCATTACGCGAAGAAATCATTTGAAAGTGAATATTTCATATTGCGAAGGAAATTCTCGCGGAAGAAAAACTTGAGTCCTGCATTAAATATCGATGCTCTGAAGTTGCCGGTGAGAATTAAAAAAGAAAAAAGGAAAGAAGAAGAAGAACAAAAGATAGAAGACCCCTAACGAAGATAACGTTTTATATACTTTCGCGTTAAAGTGGTGTAACACCGAGAACCAACATGTTACAACGTCGTTACACTTTCGTACAGTTTATCGCACCCTTCCATTGACATCGAGTATAAAATTCCAGTGACTTTAAGACCCGAGTAACAAAAAAGTATATGTACCATGTTTTTCTTAAGTGATAATCTCTTAAAACACGTTATTGGATTGCCATACTTCGTGTTATTCCCAAGAAACAATTTATACCTTATGGGGCCAAGGAGAACCAAAAATTCGTTGCCCTTCAAAATCTCTTAAACGCCAAATTAGCGATAAAATATAATAACTATATATACATATACAATAAATATGATAACGATAATATATATAAAATTAACGATAATAAATGACAAATTAACAATATGTTGATTCCCATTTACCGTCAGCAATTATCAGCATCGACGTTTATAAATCGCCGATCATTATCGTTAACTTACTCGATCATATTTCTAGCGCAAGTGGCAAATGCATAGTCGTCCCGCAAAATCGGCTTCTATCAAATCGGCTATCAATTCGACTATCAGGTGACGCGATCGGCAATGGCTTTGCAAATATTTAATCCCGCGCCACGTGGAACTGCATCATCGACGAACGCCTCTATCAGGCTTCGATTTCTATCGGGGTCCACTTGCAAATAGTCCTGCATTTATTTCAACGAGGATGAGTGTATTACGTCGACGCACGTAATATCATGGGGAATACAAACAGTATTTAGTTTTAATGGCTCCACTGATATATTTTGCTATTATTACAGTTTATTGTAAGAATGGGAAGGTGTAGAAACAGCTCTCGGAACAATTTTATGGTTCGAATAAACGTTAGAGATTGTGAAACGTTTCCAAGTTTTTAACTATTATTATTAATGCTGAAAAAATTGTTACCATTCTTATTGTAGAAATACAAATTTTTAATATAATTTAGACTATTAAGTATTTTCTTAGTTATGCAGGAGAGTTATGGCTGAAGGGTGGCAAAATTTCGAATTGTAATTAATAATATTGAAATAAGTCGTCAATCTTGTAACATACAGTCGGATTTTTTTAGTAAAATCTTGAGATACTCATAAATTCAGAAAATTACAGCATGCTTAATATTTCCAAGCAAATTTTAAGAATTCTGCGATTTATAGATGAGAGTATATATCATATGACGTTTCACTCAATCTACTCAAATATGTACCTTTGAATCAATACCGCGCGTGAATTTTAACGATTTGAAATTTATTTTAATGTTATGAAATATTAAGGGAAAATTGCTTAGGGTAGTGTTCACATTTTTATGGGAAACATAAATATTTCTTTTACGTAATAAATTTAGTGCAGCATTTGTCAGTGTATTTGCCTTTATCGATCATTCGACGATAGGTAGAATTCAAAATGTTGAACCGGCGAAATTCATCGATATTTCCCATGATTCGTGATCGAATGAAACGTTGAAGGGAGTTCGAGAATTTTATTTTTTTGGAAACTGTACTTCAATCGCACAGAAATCTGAACGCGACACGAAAATAAAACGGGCGCCGTGGGTTTCTTGAATAGTATGAATATTTATATTTATATCAAGCTGTATTTTTTGAGGACTATGAATATTCAAAATTCAGAGAACAGTCGGAACGGTACAATTTATGCAGTTTCTAAGAGCAATCGAATTGGAAGTAATCGATAAAATTATTGTTTCTACGTCTTTTCAAATTGATATACTTGCAAATGCTCATTCTATTCATCCGAAAAAAAAAATCAATCTTTTTGTTCCTTCTTGATTGAAACCGCAAAGATAAGTTTATGCAAACGATACATTATTTGGTGCCACTAATAAACTATTATTCCATTAATGGAAACATTTTTCAAACCTATATTAATCACTCAATCAAAATAACTTACTAAGATCCAATTAAAATGACAATAGAAGTCGCTGATATTTTCGAATAATTATTATACACATACCTATAACAATGCAATTTACTTGACGTTTTACTATCTTACAAAATATATCCTAAGTCCATCAGTTTTCTTTTCTTTTTTATTCTTTTCTCTCGACATATCGAATAATCATTACTTAAGTAAGTTTTTTACTTAATTAATTTTATGCACTGTGACAGCAAAAATTAATGTATTCCGAGAATTATATATTTCCTTTCGAAGAAACCGCAAGCAACATGGAATTTCCATGTAATACTGTGTTTACGATTGATAAAGTTTATTTGCCATAAAGTAGCTCGTATTCGTATTAATTCGCACAATACGATACTTCCAAATATACCGAATTAAGCCGCGGCAATTCCAGCATTAAACAATTTCAAACTCTCGCTGAAACAAGGAGTAATCCGTATCACGAACCATCGACAATATCTATTTTACAAACATCGATTTTCGAAGCCCAACAATAAAATATTTCGACATTACATTTTACGTTCCAAAATCCATCCGGCGAATCGACAGCACATCGCGAGGGTATCGTCTGCGAGAGATTATGACGAATTGTCGAAATTTCATCCTACGGCCACTCGGCGAACGATAACTAATAGGTTGTTGCCTGTGCAGCCGAATGGAATTGAAATTAATGATTTAATAATGCCGGCCGATGTAATTATTTATATGAATGCACTTTGATGGAGTGCTTGTCAGCCGGAGCTGAATAATTCGTGATTGAAATGTGGTCGGGCAGCATGGTCGCATAAATTGTCGCGAAATCAACAATATATTCATCGAACCCGGTGCAGCCGTAGTGTTTGCACAATAACGTCAATATGTGCACGCCGATAGTGAGAACTCCGTATGTAGAGGGTTGCGCAAAAAATATCTACGAATTGCCACGCCATGCTTTGCGATTCAAAAATGTGCGCCAAATAAACCTACCGGGCGGGAACTTCCGTGCGAACTGTTTCCGGCAACGGCCTTGACAGTAACACGATTGGAAGGTGACGAAATAAGCATACATGACCGACTGTATGCTAGAATTACTCGGATTAAATACTGAGATTATTATGGTTATGTTTCATCTCCTATAAAATTTGTAATCGATACCTAAAATGTTAGAAGTATTTTTACATCGAGTTTTCTTGTGGCCTAATATTCCAAACTGCCTGAACCTTGCCAAAGGGACATGAAAAATCAGAAGAAAAGCTATCAGAACTAGTTACACCATAGCAGTGGACATTAGAAGTTAACAAAACAAGTGTACAGGATTGAACGTGTGCCAATCGTTCTCGCTGTTTTGTATTTTGTCTTCAACTACTACGTTTATTTTGTCTACGACTTTGCTCTTTTCGGAAGGATTCAAACCATTGAGACAAAAATATTTAGAAAAAAGGTAGGCTATCTCCAGGGCTAACAATGATTTAAAGTCAGGTTCACTAATTAGAAGCCCAAATCTGGGGCTTAAAAAATAAATAATTTTATTTTTAAAGTACATAATGCCTGACTAATCTACAGATATTCGAAAGTCAGCGCGTTGTAAGAGATAGAAACTTAAAAATAATATGCATTAGGAACTTAAAAATGCCACATTAACAGTGTACTTCTGATTTCTGTTCACTATATTACATTTTAAACGGAACCAGATCTTTTGTAAAATATCGGGATTCCGAATTTATTATACTAATTATGTCATGTAGAAGTTATGATTAAAAAATACTTAAATTTATTTATCTTCACTTTGCATTTCTTTTATACGTCCGATAAGTTGCTCTTTCCACTGATCTTTCATGCAATCTGATGTAATTGCATACATAAATAGCCTTCCCATTCACTTTCAATACCGTACTAATAGCAGAGACAGTTCAGCAAAACCAGAGAAGATATTTGCGATCACTTTCATACGACTCCCACTGTCGTCCCATTAATCGATGACGATTCTTTCGAGTTTAATGTACGATCTTGCAATATCGTGATCCAAACTTTAACGTTCTATTACACGCTTAATCGACGTTCTTCCCATTTAAAGCCGGCGCTTTCTCAATGGTCCCCGCAGCAAGATCTTCGGTGAATTTGTAAGCAGTCAACGCATCCTTGCAGACGTAGGACGACGGTGTTCCCTTAATTAATGAAATTAATGACCGTAACGTTGCCAGCGCGTATATACGACAGACACAGACTAATCTACCGCCGGCCTCGAGGTTCGCTGATCTAGTGCAAGAGAAGCATAAGGTACGCCCGTAAGACAGACAATGAATAGATGCAGGTTTGATTCGCCAGTTCGGGAGTTTACTTAACGAAGGAAACTCGAAATAGTTCGATCCTGGCGAGTAATACCGTACACCTCGATAACAAACGTTATATTCGGCGGGATGTGATTAGATTGACGCCGGCCAAATTCCAACTAATAACCAATATCCGTGATCAATGAAACGAGCGGTTGGCGTGGCAATATTAGAACTTCACTGTGATGAAACTCCAAGTTGGAGTTGAAAGGCTGCCTGGATTGAAGACAAAGTGAGCGGTAAAGGAGGAATAGAAATACACCCAACTCTGTTTTACACGGTTGTGATTTAACACAGTCTAGAAAAAAAGAATTGATTCCGTTTTTACACGATTTCATTCGATTTAGCACGATTAAAAATACTAAAATATTCTTAAATAAATTTTTTAATAAATTTATTTTAACTATTTTTTACAGAGTTGAAGGGTATGGAAATAACCCCCTTTTTTCTATGTATGTACTTCATGTCTTTTTTTACCCGGTTTTGTCTGGAACGTATCTACCGTGTAAAAGCAGTATTAAGTGTATATCAATTCGGTTCTGAAAATTTTTACGAGGGTGAAATCCTTTTTACGAAAACTTTCCGACAGGTGTTATTACGGGAGATAAGTGCTTCTCGTGCAGCTCTTTCTATCTATGCTACTGTTAGAAAAGTGATAGTACTAAAGATCGTATAGGAAAGGTTGTCTTTTTTAAGTATCACAATTTCAGCACAGAGATTCTGCTCAAACCGTGTCAAGATCGTTAACTTTTCTAATATACAGTAAAAAAGAAACTTCTACATATTTCTGACAAAGAAACGCACCATGTGTTTTAACCCACTCCGAGAACTTCTACTTTCTAAAATATCAAGGAATATTGAAGAAACCTGGGAAGTTTACGCTATACTCGTTACACGACGTAAAGAAAGTCAGTTTCGAAGTATCGCAATGCCAGGTACAACGAAACGCGACGTCTCAATTGCGCATCAGGGGGTACTTCCTCCGGAAGCAGGGAGATCCGTGAATTTCCGGAAATGTCGGTTTTTGTCGTCGGAAAGCTTTCGGGTGAAATACTTGTTGACAACGGCCGAAGCTTGACCAGTCGGCCGACCGACTGGCAGAGTGAATTCGCAGTTCCGCAGTAACCTGGATTTGCGAAAAGATTGCACGGCCCAGCGGCTCGGAAAGAACAAACGGTGTTCGGTGAACCGTGTTTCATCCACGAATTTTCCCTTCCACCCCCCACCCCTTTCTCCACGTTCAGTGTCTTTCTCTCTACCTATTTTCCTCTCCTTTTTCTTCCATAGACTACGGTTTCACCCTCGGTCTCGGAGCCTATATTGCTATTTTTCTTCTCTCTCTTCCCTCTCTTTCGCTCTCCCTTTCTCTCTTTGGCATTCTGATTTCTGCTTCACCTCGCCGGACCGTGCGATCGTGCCTTCCACCGGAATTTTTTCGCGAAACGGCTTCCTCGATTTCACGTATCCCCGGATTTCGTAGGCGAAAAAAGCTGAAGTCATCGTTGCGAGGGTACGCGCCAAAAATCGTGGACGTGGAATCGAGCGAAAATCGTGAGGATTTCGACGATCGCGACCGATGCAGTTATCCGACTCGCCGTGCGGATTCTGAACGTGGTGAAGATTCTGCGGATGCACTGCTAATGGCGCGTCGATGATGACAATTAGTTCGTTAACGTGTCGATAGAAATGTCTTTTGCGAGATAAACTGTGTCAATTTAAAATATGCAGAAGGAGTATATAATTGTACTTCTTTCTGATTCAAAGCTCACAGTTATTACGAATGATAAACTATATGAGTTAACTTTTGACAAATATTGTAAATCGACTTTGACATATACAGGGTGTCCCAAACCTTATCAGTATATTCTATGGCACTAAATAAGAAAAAAATATTATGTAAACATAGGTCACATAGAGCTTTATTAAAAAGTTATACCAAAATATAGAATAGAAGTAATATAGGAATACTAACCGACTTGCTGTTACTGCAAGCATTGGCTCAAATAGAACAGCAATATTTACATTCAGTGTGTTTATGTAAGCTGTGTTTACTATCCGAGGTCACTTAAGATTGCATTCAATGAAATAAAACAGAATAGAAGCGAAATTCGCACAGTTATAAAATCGATCTTTGATCGCTGTTAATCATGTATTGTCAAGAACGGTAGACATTTTGAACTGGAGTATTAATTAACTGTAGAAGTGACGATGTCAAGTAGTAAATACATTGATCTACTCGAGCTAATGGTTGCAGTAACAGCAAGTCGGTTACTATTTCTATATTACTTCTGTTCTGTATTTTTGTTACAACTTTTTAATAAAGCTCTATGTGACCTATGTTTACATAAAAAAAATTTCGTATTTACTGCTAGAGAATATACTGACAAAGTTTGGACATTAAAACCTGGGACACCCTGTATAATAAAACACTTATACTCGTTAACCTTTTGGGTATATTTAACGACTGATACTTGGCATATAGTGAGGGACCAGAAACAAGGCACTTGAGGGGTAATTTGCTCTGATTCGCCCGGCGGATAGGGATATCCCTCTCCCTCACGCATTTTCGATTTTCACGTGCTATTGGCCGAGAGACCCGCACGTTTGTTGCGTCGTCACGTGAACAACGAAAGGAGTGTTTTATTTTCGGTTGTCATTCGTCGATCTCAGGTTTCCATGACCGACATGGCGGGGATAGGCGGTGTGAGAGCAATCTCCCCTTCCGTTCCAAGTGCCTTGTTTCTGGTCTCTCACTATACACTTGTTTTGTCTAAGTCCCAGATGACGAGTCTAATTCGTCATTCAAATTGATACAATATTTAACATGTACATTTTTCGTTGTTTTGTCCCTATTGTTACAAAATCTACTGTCATTGCATACTGCTCCATGCACCAACAAATTAAGTGTTTCATATGTAAAAATCTTTTCAAATATATCGCTACCCAAAAGGTTAAAAAAAAGTGCATCTAAGACCGTCGCCACACGTTGGATAAGTAATGCATAAAGAAGCCCATGTAATAAAACTCACGATATAATTAGTCTGGAGCAAAGTATGACACTCGTGTTAAATTAAACAAAAAAAAACGATAAAAAAAGAATAATTTAAAATATCCCCTAGCTTGAATTCCAAGGGTCAAAAATAAGTCCGGCAATTGAATTTTAATCTTTGATATCCATTAACATCAACGCACCCTTTTGACGATGATAATACTACCTCCGCATAAGTAATACAATTTCTCAGTTGCGTCCGCCAGACAGCTTAACACCGATCGCGCAGAAATTGTGAGATAAAACCGGCACGCAGATGGGATGAAAACAAAGAGCCAGGGGAGAAATTGCACGTTCCAGTCGCGACACTTTAAAGGGTTATAGCGTAAAACGTCGTGTCAGAATTCTCGACGTCTGGCTTTCTACGTCAGCTCTACGTAGAGCATGGAACATGTGTTGTTTCCTTCGGAAGGGTAGAGAACGAGCGTCATCGGTGCTACTGTCTTTTCTATCGTGGTGAAGGAGACGTATAAACGGCGCAACGGCATCGGTAAAACGCATACACGTGCAAATGGAAGGACGCAGGTAGCTCGTAATCGTGGCGAAACGAGCATCTTCTCTCAAAAGAGGAAAAAAGAGAAAAAGAAAAAGTGTAAGGATAAAAGAAAGAAAGAAATAGAGAGAGGGCACAAGGGAAGAAGAAAGCGAAAAAGAAAGAGAGAGAGAGAGTCTCCGGTGAGGGCTTTCGCCTCTTCCGTGGCGAACCAAAGGTGTCTCTGGCCGATTCCCAGATCGCATTTCAGAGGGATTCGAAAGGGCTAAGCGCAATCGATCGCCGTGAGAGTTCACGTTCTGTTAACCTCGCCGAACCCGGAGAAGCAAGAGAAATAACTCAGATAAGTCGTATCGCGCGGACTTTCGTGAAAAAGTTAAAAGCTATCCTAATGGCCGTATTTACGAGCGCTGCCCATAGCCAACGGATTTTATTGAATATTGAATTAGCAAATTTTCCACGCTTATCCAAGGTTAAAGCGCGAGACAATTTTTTGCTCTCCGTCTGTCGCTGTTAATATAATATTCGTGTACGTCAGAAGGTTCGTGTTTTTACCTTTTCTTCTTCGACAGGTTAAAAAAGTTACATATTTTTGGCAAGCAGTCGGCCGATAACGTATTTCTTGTTGCATGCACGAATTTCTTTGGCTAAGAATAACATTATACCGTCGTTTCTATAATTGTCTCGTAATTCCTCCCGATTCCTGAAACTTTTTACGTTCGTACGAATGACTTTCCTTCGCCGAGTTTCGTGGTTGTGTATATTTGCAAAGTACACAATCGAAGCGGAGAACGGCACGCGAACTACTGCTTCCGGTCGATCTTATCGGCAGTGTCGCGTTGCGAATCATTTCCTTACTCGATCTTGTTATTCAACGAGTGCTAACGAGATCGCAAGGAACAGTGCTTCCATGTGCATCACTTCTATGCTAATATCGAATAGTTATCAACGGCTGCGATATTCTATTTGCATGCAAAATATTTTCTGCGATAATCTTGGTCCTGTGGATACAAACCTACAGTTAATAGCCACTCTTTCAATGTAAAAGCCAATTAATATATTTCGATATTACAACCCAGGGATTGTAAAATTTAACAATATTGAGAGGTATTCTGAAATATTCATATTTTCCGAAGAATCAGAAACAGAAAGAGCTAATATTTGATATGAGAGAATTTTTTAACATTATTTTTTTCAAAATTCAGGAAGCAATTTAGAAGACTATTTGTATAAATTATTTGAAAAATTGATCATCGAATCGAGACTTGAAAAGTGGCGAATAAAAAGTTTGAGATTGACCGTGTGTGGCGGATTCTATTAAAGTCACGCGAACAGTTTCTCTTGGGTCGAAAAGTAAATACTTTGCGAGTGACCGCTCAAAGAATAACTTTGCTGCAAACTTTAATGCAAACCTTTCAACGCCGGATGCAGTGCAATACTCTGGCAAAACTATGTTAAATACTTTGGAATGCGTTAACGTATGAATACGATAAAAAAAGGTTGTGTTATATTAAGCAATATTTATTTAAAATATAAATAGTAACATTCTGTACACATTAACTGATTGTAGTATAAGGCCACACCATTTGCACACAGTATAGCTGAAATTTTACAAAAATCATCCTCACACTGCAGAAACAATTTTGAGCAAATATGTAAAATACAGCCGAAAATTTTTTATTTTTCCCATGCAAACAATTAAGTACTCAACTATGGCAGAAATTACCTTGAAAGAGTCACAAATCAAAAGGGTCAATCAACGCATAAAAGTGGGCCTACATCTTTCAATTAATAAAAATAATACTACCAGTAAACAAATTTCCGCAATCAGCCTTCAATCAAAATTTATTTCGCACAAACATCGTTTAAATCTCCCTCCCATACCAGAGAAAATATGGCGTCCTGAAAAATCCCCATTGAAATCGGTTTAAACCACGAACTCAGAAAGAATCGCGAATCGGCGTGCCGTCGAGTCCCTCCGCGGAATACGAAATCGTTTTCAGCGCGTACGTTATGCTCGCACGAGTGGATATATTTATCGTGCTACCGATCGCATGCTCGGCAAGCTTTTGGAGATTTTGGAAAATCCGGCAGAATCGTGCCGCTCGCGTCCACCGGTACGACGAATTGTTCAAACGCCCGGAGCCAATCTCGATAAATGGCGTCCCAGCGATTCTCGACCTATCGACGTGTGCGGCTAACACGCGCTACTCTTCCTCGCTCTTCACAAAAAAGTGGCCCGGGACAAACAATCGAATTTGGCACGATCGTTCTCCACTCTCTAGGACGATTTCTCGCGAACCCAACTGTTTTTAGCTCGGGGCAGTACATCGACCCATTGACGCTCGTACGACCACCAAATAGCCGATGTTGGTTGATCATCCAAGGACGATTGCTTCTTGATGTAAGATTGGAAAAATCGTTTACTTCTAGCCCCGGGGTGAGAAGTTCCGTTTGTCTTATCATGATCTAAGGTTCTGATAATCGTATTTTAGTTGTGATTTTAATGCTTTGGAAGATAGATGTTACAGTGTCTGGTAGTTTACAGTGAAGAGTATGAAATATTGTGGCTGATTGTATGTTTGATTATTATAATAGTACTTTGCATTCAAAAATACATTTTGGGGGATATAACGATTTGTGGCGCATTCAGTGGCAAATATGGTTGTCCTCGTTAAGTATTGTGGCCAATGTAGGTTTTAACCCCTTGTCGTACAATAACGAGTCACTCTCGTGACGTTATAAATGGAATAGGAAATTTTGAAATTTTCCAGAGCTGTTAAATTAACAATATTAGTAGGTTACGATGCCATCAAATTATTTCTATGCTATTAATATTGCGTTAATTTATATGCTACATCAGAAATCACGGGTAGATTGTTATTGCAGTAATTAATTCTGAATTATTGTGCATACAGCCAGAATAAAAATCGTATGGCAAGGGGTTAACTTTTGGAGTGAATTAAGTTACAAGTTTTGAATTTCAAGATAGAGATGATTGAAAGAAAGACGGTGTATGAATTTTTTATAACGTGGAAAGGGTATTTTGTTGCATTTTATAAAAGATCGGTGTTTGATCAAAAAATCAACAGTGATTATCAGTACCTTGCAATTTGAGGAAGCTTGCGCGAAACAATGTAGTTATCTCATTTTTTGATTTGTTTAATTTATTTTACCACTGCAATCATTTGTGGTGACAGAGAGCACTCTCGTAAAAAATGTATTGTATATCAGCGTCGTTAAATTACATCATTCTCTCCTTCTATTCTTTTCCACATCACACTCAGCATGAATTGTCAATTGAAAGCATTAACCCGAATTGCGCGGTGTATTTTTATCAATCGCATTGTAAAAATTAACCTTTCGAAGGAATTTAAATATACCTTCCCCCTGGATAATAGTAGTTCAGCCGCTGCAACTTCGTTTCCGAAGGCAGAACTTTTTGGAAGACAAACAATAGCAGAAGTCATGTATGTACGACGTGCCTTTACATTTCATGTAATATCGGACAAACATTCGAACATCAACATAAAACTTTATCTTTTTACACACTTTATCAAACTTTATACGATATTGATTATAATCGAGAGCAAAATGAAAGGCGGTCAGGTCTCTAGCCACGGTTGACCAAGTGGCCAAGTTACAGTAATCCGGTTATACCTCTGAAATAATTCAGTAGTATTATGATTATAAGGAGTATAGTCAGTTATATTCTATTCATTACTGTAGCATAGGAGAAAAACTGGTACATTGAAGTCAGACAAGCGAATGATTCAAGCTTTGATAGAAGAAACCGGGTGAAATTTCTGTCATGGCATTTTAACCATGAAATTGAAAATATTTTGATGTTAATATAGTCACATGAATATCTCACCCTTTGATCCGATTAGAAATAACATTATCGTCTTTGTGGAGTATAGATTTGAAGAATTCAAATATATATATACACCCAATTCTGTTTTTACACAAACTTCTTTTACACGATTTTGATTTAACACGAATTAGAAAAAAAAGTTAATTCTCTTTTTACACGACTTATTTTGAGTTGACACGATCGACCTAAATTCTAAGAAAATTTTGCTTGACTGTGGCCTAGCCAAAATACAAACACAACGATTAATTACTGAATTCGATCTTAAATCCACTGAAACATCGGCACCACAGGAGGCTAGTCCCAATTTTGTTCAAGAAATTACAGAAAGAATTTCACCAATGGAGCACGAAAACGATAACCAAGACATTTCTACTGATAGCAATAATATTGCAGTCTTATTTTAACGTATGTATTTGTTGTCAGTAAATGAGAACGAATAAAATCTTTTTATGCGTACCTCATATTATTTTGCCCGATTTTTGTGTTCATGAATTAGTGACATGTTTTTTTCCTTTTCAAATGATAATTTACTTTGTATGATGCATGTGCAATCTTTATGAAATAAAATTTTTAAGATCCTAACATGAAAACACATGGTTTATTGTATTATTTTTGCCGATTTCTTAGGGCTGGAACCAATCTTCTATTTTTCCATAGATACAATATATTTTTTTTACACAAATTTTTTTTACACTTACTCTACGGGAACGTAAAACAGAATTAGATGTACTTCTCTGTGAGTCAAGTATAGGAAGCTAACAATTTCAGTAGCTGCTCTGGAGAAATATCGTTTAACAAGCGGGACATTTCGAATTATTAACACTAAAATGTAAAAGTAATTATAAGTTCTGATACTCTATCTCCTATGGAGATCACTGAATTCGACGAAACTTATAAGTTTTAAACGACAATATGTACAAATACCCAGGTACATTCGGTATTAGAATTATTTTGTAAAGTATCTACACCACTACTAAATATTTAATTAGTTTTATCTCCAACACTTCCTACCCTGTAATATCATTTTAATAGAAAAATTTGAATTTCGATATAAACGAACAAACAAGACAAATACATCCGATATTCAATGTTGTAAACAGTGTAAAATACATTATATGGCGTCATGAAAGAATGGACAATTTAGTTGGAGCATGTTATAAAAAGAAACGGTAGGAAATATTTACATTCACAGATTTCATTGAACTTCAGCAGAGCATAAGGTTGCGAGGTCAGATAGTATTATTATTACGAAGCGAATTACGAGGCATTATTTTTGGAGTCGCTGAGATTCTTCGGCAAGCTTTTCATGGTTCCTTTTTAGAGGGAACGTGTACTGGCGACGATCCAAAATGTTTGCCCGTGGTCGCCCTAAGACCCCAATCCTCCTCCACCTTTGATGCTCTTCAACGGGCAAGCCCGACTTCCTTTCTTCGGAAATCAAAAAGGAAAACAAGCCTCAATCTGACATTTGGCCCGTGCGAGTTTGTTCTTTCGCTCGTGAAACTAAAATTCTTCCCGCGGCGTATCGTTTAGACAAAGAGATTTTTTTACTTCAAAATTTCAATACTGTTGAGTTTTGAATACGATTTATTGATATGCGTCAGTAGGCTTGTAGACATTTTCGATTATTTATATCAATTTTAAGGAGAATATTTGGAGAAAATTTCGTAAATTGCAAAAATAAAGGAAAGGAGATAAATAATGAGGGAGAAGAATAACGATAAGTATAGTGACTTACAATTTTTTTTTCTATAGCAAAATATGGTGAACACTAACCGTGCCATAACTTTACGTTTGCCTATTCTAACCGTAGCCTATTATTTGACCGGTTATGAAATAAGCATCATATCTTTAACCCTTTGCACTCCGAGTAATTTTTACTATAAGCTACCAGCTACTCCGGAAGTATTTACACGATGCGAGTACACATATGTAGAAAATTGCAATACTTACTTTGTCGTTAAAAACGAAGCGTATATATTTTAAAATTATGCCGTACAATATAAAAAGATATAAAAATACACTGGATTTATCTGACAACGGAGTTGTCAGCTTCTATTTGAATGTCGCCGCTGCGGCGACAACGGACTGCAAAGGGTTAAAAAAAATACAAGAGAGCTGTTAGTTAATAATACAAAGAATTATATACTTCCATTTCATTGAACCGGTCATTTGGAAATTAAATTTTGAGTTTGATTGCATGTTTTACAACTTTATTATAACTTTTTAAGCCATAAATTGTAAATGCGCATTGTGAGAATGTAATATCCTTGAAGTTTTAGCAAAAGGATACAAACTGGGGCCCACTGTGTGGTCTAAGATGCATGAAAGATAGAGGAGTTTAAACCATCAGCATTATAGAATTTTCCTCTAAACTATATTTAGTATTACTCAAGTAAATTGATAGTGTCTCCTTCGATGTTTAAAGGTTCAGTTAGCGATCTTTTCTAATATCTTCAAAGGAAATCCCCTTTCATGTTTCAGGTGCATCCCGTATGCATAGGTAACCTAGTTTCGCCGGAAAGATTTATAAAATTGTCAAACAGATTACTGCCTCCAAGTTGTTTTGTAATTTACATGATGCAATAGAAATTTAAAAAATCTTAGTTGTCGAATACTTTGATGAAACAAATAGATTAAAATAATTGCCAATAATCCTTTTTGCAATTCTGAAATATTACTGTGGGATCGGAGCGGAAGCGCTCCTAAAAAGAACTTAGGTGAAAAGGACGTGACGAAGAATTGTCATCAGGGAGAGGACGCTGGCGCAGTGGACCCGCGCCGACCCAGGAGATCTCCCGAGTTAAGCAACGCAAGTGGAGGCCGTTACTCGGAGGGGTTTCCGTTTTTTCACGAGACGATCCTACAAATTGGGGGCTCGTCCGGGATAGGAGGTACAGCTACCGCAACGATCCTCACGACGCTGGAAGTCGTATGAAGTGGAGAAAAGAAATCGGCGAGCGCAATTGCGAAAGTTGAGAGATATGAACGGGTCATACACCACTAGGCACCAAGCGGAAAAGTTGTATTGTGTGTTGTGAGTCACATTAAAAGTTGGGCCTTAGGTGTGTGGACGTTCGACAAGTGACGAACGAGGATGCGCCGCCGATAAAAGTCGAATTAATAAAGATTCCGAAGTTGCCGACATTTGAGGGCAAATGTCATTCTCAGGATGGCCGAGTGTGGGATCGGGGCGGTACACTCCTAAAAAAGATCTTAGGAGAAAAGGACGTGAAGAAGAAGTGACGCCAGGGAGAGGACGCTGGCGCAGTGGAACCGCGCCGACCCAGGAGATCTCCCGAGTTAAGCAACGCAGGCGGTGACCATTGCTTGGATGGGTTACCGCGAGCCTCTCCTTCTTTTTCACGATCCTACATTACGCATGATGAAAAAAAACCCTAAATGTTTGTTATGTAGACAGAAGTCGCTGCAATAACAATTAATATTGATGACATTAAAATCCTATTATAAATTTGATTAAAAAAAACAATCTTGTAAAATGATAATCTTCATGAGGAAAATCACAGGAACTATGTCTAATTGAAGTCCATAGACTATCGGTTACCCCATTCCATAAAAAATGTCTTTTCAATCTCGATTTAAAAATATCGATTTCCCAAAACCACGAAAAACTTTACCGCGACACTATTTCCATTACTATTTCACTACAGATTTAAAGAATTTCTATCACATGTTCCGCTGTCACGGAATATCGGTGAAAGGATCCGAACAGGATTTGCCGTTGTTATAAGAGCGACGTTTCGAATTCTAACACGAGAGTTTTCGACACCATCGTCGCTCCTGGAAGTTTGTGTAATATGTTTACCGGAACTTCGGTAATTCGCAACATAACTGAAACATGTCCTAGGAGAATTTCGAAAGAAGTTTCGAGAGAAGAGAGCAAACTTAAACAATGTCCTGTACGTCAATCTCAAACCGCGTGTTGAAATTTCAAGTTTGATCGAAACTTTGTTTCTAATCGAACTACTGAAATCCGTAGTACACGAATCATGTTACTAATACTTCATGCAGCGCGTTTAAACTCTAATCGTAAAATAAAGAAAGCACAATATTCGAAGCAATGTAATTAAGCAATAATAACATTATTGTTCTTAACCCTTTGGCTGCGAAAGACGTGTATAAATATCTTTGCAACTTTATTGTTATATTGTGAATAGGGTATATCTTCGCCCTGACGTAATTTCAAACAAAAGATGTTATATTACATTGCTGTTATTCTGTACTTTGACTTGTATGATCATTTTGTCTAGGACCTGCAGTTTTGAGTAAATTCCGAGGGTACGATGTATTAAATAATAATTTAGGAAGAGTCTCTTAGGTGATGGGGACTTGAACTCGGGCTCACTAATTGGAAATCCGAGCCTTAAACTCGATACCCATCACAGTCCGTTCATGTTTATATTTTTCTCAAATGGCATAATATCTGAGAAGCTGTAACATGACGCGTCAAAATCTCAAATCTGATCTTATCGATTGGGCTCAGTCTTACATTAACTGTTTGTACAGTTTGTCATCACCGATTTTGAATTCCGTTGCCGTCTTTTGAAAATCTAGAGATTATTTTTATTCTTGCTGCGTTAACAAATTGAAGAAATATCAACGTTTACATAATTCCATGCAAAAGTTTCCCGCCACGGAAACATTTGCTATCCCCTTGCAAGGGGAAAAAATTGAGCGAATTTTAGCTACCGGTCAAATATAGCAGTCACCTGACACAGATGAGGACAAGTAACATAATAAACCAACGTCACTTACGTTCATACAGGCATTTGCATGAAAAAGCATTGCAAAAAAAACCTCTTTGTAAAGTAGAGTGCAGAATTTTCCCAGTCAGAAGCTTACGCGTAGCAGTGTATTTCAAATAAACATTTCCCATGCATCAGAGTCTCACGTGTCCTATAAAATTCGCCGGCTACATTTTAACTTTATCCCCCGGAAAAAAAGCTATCAGACGTATTAACGCAAAGCCAAATACTTCATTAATAAGCATCATCGCGAGATCACTCGCCAACGTCATTCCACCCGAGATGCACGTCTAACAGTTACAAAGACCGTTCACTCGATCCTCGAGTATCTTCTCGCAGTTCCAAAGAAACCCGGGCAAAAAGGTCCCAATTATCAAAGCGCCGTTGTTACCGTGTCTCGTTAACGAGTTAAGGAAAACTTATCCGGAAACGACACTAGTAAAGACTCTGTAAATTTAGAAGAGAGAGAGAGAGAGAGAGAGAGAGAGAGAGAGAGAGAGAGAGAGAGAGAGAGAGAGAGAGAGAGAGAGAGAGAGAGAGAGAGATGAAGGCTTTCCAACGCAGAGATTTGGCCCAGTACAGAGGCCAGAGAGACACCAATGGCTGGGTATGCTCGCTTACACTTGTCGGAGCCGGTGTAACTTATACCTATTACGATATCTAACACTCGCTACGAGAGACCAGTAGTCGTCCTCAACGATATCTCGTTACTCCATTGCACCGAACGTGCACGAGTGTCCATACAGGTAAGCGTAACGTTGCAATACGTGCTACGGAGGTGTCGATAACGCACTGTCGAGAAGATTAAAGGATGTAGAATGAGCGAGAAGAAAAACACGAGACAGTTGAACGGCTGGTAAAGGTTGGGCGGTGATGCCTCTGGTGGAAATGGAATTTTGGGTTTTGTTAGAAAGTGCACGTATTTTCAGACCTCTCGTTATTGACTTCGGGAGTTGTTGAGATGTGTATGTTGTAGACTTAGTAGGTCAGTAGGGGCTGGGTACTAGAAGTTGTTGAGTATAATATAACTCCAGCCGATCAAACAATATTAATTTGACCTACGACAAGAAGAAGCAGAGCAATCTAGTGATATCGACGGACATCGATGGCACTATTCGAACCAGACGTAACACTTACGACATCGAGGGGAAAGTGAGAGCTTCTGGATAAAGTCGATACTATCGAGGGTAGTGAGACTATCTACTCGTGGACATTAAGGGACATTTTCGGTCGTCCTTCGACGTGTTCATAGGTTCTGACCAGACGCTTTTCCCCGGCTATGGTGTATCTCATTCCTCTCCCTTCGACGATAGCTTTCTCAAGAACGGAAAGGGAGAAAGGGTTGAAGAAGACATTGGTTTCGCCCGGCGAATTCATAAATTTCTGCTTCCTGCTCCGAGGAGCTACGCACTCGAGGCTTTCTCGCTCTCTCCTCATCCTCTCTTTCTTTTTCTTCTCGTTATTCCTCCTTGCTCGTTCACTCGCCACTTTCATCCGGTAGGAAAAAGCAGTTTCCCCGTCGCGCGAAACGGAGGAGTGGAAGGAAGGTGAAAAGGGAGAAAATGAGAAAGTTGGGCGGAAGAAGACTAGATAGAGCGGAGTAAAGAGCAGCCAGCTTTTTATATAAACGTTCGTCCGTTATTACGTTGCGGAGTCTTCGTCCAACTTTGTTCCCTCGCAATATACAATTATACAATAATTTGAAAGCAAAGGCCAGAGCTCGTCTTCGTCGTATTTCACTCTTCCTTTCTTCTGTCTCTTCACTCTGCGAGACCGTTCGTCTCATTCCTCTTCCTTCCTTCCTTTCTCAATCTATCTTGCTCTCTCTTGAACTGCTTCGTTTTCTCCTTCTTCGAGTAATATTCCTCCTCCCGAAGCAATCTACGGAGACATAGTATCTCTCTTTCTACCGGAACCGTAAGGCAGCGGGAATGTCCGAAGAAAAGTTTGGTGGAAAACAAATCTGATGTTCTTTCATTGCCGTGGTTGCGGCATTTTCGTGCCATCTCCTCGATCCTTATGCCGCTCGAAGACTGTAATTAGTAACGTTGCTTTCGGTTTACGTTGTATCTTCGGAATCTGCTGGACTTTTTGGAAATTGGTGCATCTTTTTGGAGTAACGTTGAAATGAAGCTGATACTTTTGGAATGAAAGGTTATGAATATACAGAAAGATAATATACGAATCGGGAATAAATATGCGATGGAAATTGTTGATCACTGGTCAAGTTGAGAATTCTGTAGCTTCGATTTTCAAGAGAAAATAAAACACTGCTATTTTGGACTCTTTCAAAATATTTTTTTTAACAAATCCGACAAAGTAGTGCAGACGAAACGCTCCTAGCTCAAAATATTAAAAATCCAGATGAATAGTTCGTGCCAACTGATTTAGCTTTACAAATAACTTTTTTATTCAGCTTTACAAGTAACTTGGATAAATTTTGGATCTCGACTTGATCCAACCGTTAAAAAGACCAATATGATTTGTATAGTCTGTACGCAATCGATACGACGGTTATTACAGTCCATAAATAGTATGAATCATAGTTTCAAAAGCCACAGGAATCCTGTGCTAAATGAAACTAATTTTAACAGAAATAAAAAGCTGGTACTAATCGATAAAAGAAAATTGGTAAAAACCTATAAACCAAAATATCTTCAGGGTGGCAAAACATAGAATATTGAGTAACTATAATATTAATACAATGAAGCTAATAATTTTAAAATAAACCATGAACACTTTGCTGCTACACATTTCCGGTACGCTTATAAATTTCAAAAGTGATTTTATTATAGATGCGTCAAATTCCCTCACGAGCCACGCGCATTCTCCATAATCGAAGGGTTCCTATCGGTATCTCCGCTATAACTATTCAATGTAACCCCCTGGTAATGGAGTTGGCCGTCTATACCACCCCATAGAAACACGGATTAAGTATCTCCGATAAGAGGATGCGAAGGATAAAATCTCAAGTGAAATATGCGCGCATCTGCGTTCAGCAGTTGATATAAAACAATACTCTTACAATTTTACGTTAAATTTCGATCAAGGATACGGAAAATAGGAGTGGATCGTTTGAACATAAAGTGGCGGTTTTAGTGGAAAGATAATCCAGGTTGTTCCGTGAAACAATGCGGAAATATGCAGCTGGAAAAAGATTGAATAGAACTATTTGCAGCACTGCTGCGAATGGAGGTTTAATTCGGGCATCTGACGTATGATTGCACATTCTGAGATTGACGTTGAGAAAGAAAGCGTTCGTGTGTTTAAATTAAGCTACATTGACTATATTTAAATCGGGTAAGTTAGAGGTTTTAGAGGTTTATGTCGAGAAGAAATACCAAAGTGGAATACTCAGAACATATAGTGATGCGCTGTCTTTCAGACTCGACAAAGTGATACTTCGGATTTAGAAAGTATAAATCGATTAACCGAATACTCTTTTAAGTTACTGTGCCTTTCAAATGCAACTGTTACTACCACGATTCTACAGGTTTAAAGCTCCGCGAATCATTTACAAAGAGCGTCGACTAAACGAAACTCCTTAACCCTTTCGATACTATCAGTGTCTACAGTCACCCGCCGCCTGCCACTGGCTGGATACTAGCGGTGACTATAGTCCCCCGTCAAAATTTCACAGGAAGAATTAATTTTTAGATCATATTTTGTAATTAGATATTTTTTAAATACCATAAGTTTTTATTTTTCATGTATTATATGCATTACAACTTCAATAAAGATGTAATTATTTATATTACGCCACTAGCCATTAAACATTATTCATCCACGCCGGAATTGCTTCTTACCATGTTAGCACACTCGCGGAAAAGCACTCCGTAGCAAAAGGGTTAAAAAGATCATCCAACGAGCAATAATACCGTGAAACGCATAATTCCAACAATCGCATCGCTACTACAATAAAACTAATTTCACCATAAGTAACTTAACTTTTTCTAAAAGCCCAAGACAAAGGTCTACACCTCTATCCAGTCCCTTTACAAGCTCATCTTCGCTCCGCACCTCCCTTACAACCCCTAACCTCCGCGTCAAGGTGGAAAATAGACGAAGAAAAGTTTAGTAGAAGCCGGGTCCGAATGCGAGCGTATGGAGGAAGGTAGTACCAAAGGGGGATCGTTAACTGCCACATAATCGTTAGCTTTGAGCCGGGCCCGAGAGGCACCTGGCGCCGAGGGTGAGTTAAAAAAGAGATTGCATTGCTCTCTCCTTGGAGGGCTTACAAAAGCCTCCGAGAGACCCACGCGGACCACCTATTCGCGGTGTATCGATGCACGGGGAGAGAAAAAAAATGCAATAAAGCGAACACCGACGATGACAATGGGGAACCGTTGAAAGGGTGAGGACGAGCCGAGCGAAGCCGATCGTGCGTACGTACGTACATACATCGGTAGGTCGGATCGCCTGCTTTCCCGGGTATGCGGACAAAGTTAATTACTCTGAAAAATAATTGACTCCTTTGTCCGTCCTGGCACGCACGGGCCATTAATCTGCGCGCGTTAGCCCTGTATCGCGTTAATCTGTGTATTTTCCTCCTCTCTGTTGCTGCTCTACGACGAAACCTCGAACATTAGGGTGTCAGGAATACGACGGTATATATGTAGGTACGTGCGCCAACAATAATTGGGAGGAAGGGCTCGATCAGAAAAATGACGAGCAGCCGTTGGTCTTTTTTTTCCTGACGTGGACATATGGTTGGGCTTTTTGGAACAATACCTCCTGCCGGCAATTAACGTTATTGCGGGTTACTGGCACGCCGAGGTCCGCTTTGTTTTTGCTGCGCTGTGACGCCGATTAAACGGGGCGGTCTCTCTCGATCTTATTGGTATTTCGATATTGCGTTATGAATTTATTAACTGTCGATGATTGGACGCGTCGCCGGCGGTCGGAATATTTTATGGGGATTTCCGCGAAATTCCGGGGCGTGATAAAATTGGTGTATTATTAAAAGGTTCGAGAGTTTTTTGTGAAATTTTTGAGGGATAAAATCTGTGGAATTGGGATTGGGATTTTGCGCTCAGTTTGCGGGAGTAATTTATAGACGGTAACTTTTCTGTCGTTGAGATTTTGTTTTCCGGGCAATTTTCTACTGTTTTTACGGGTAGAGTTTGGACGATAATTTGATGGGAAGAGGCAGGATTATAGTGGAACTCGTTGTTTTTAGAGTTCTTCTATTTGACGAAGCTTATCTCTCCGACGAATACCTTGAGAGTGCCTCATGGGATATCTAAATATGAGTCACTCAGCTGTTTCGTGGGACTGAATTTATAGCTTGTTCAATAATAAGCCGGAAGAAGATAAAAATACCAATTTCATAGTTTTCTTGGAAGAAATAAAATTACTGCAGCATTGCGTCAATCGTATAACTACTATCGGCTATACTCTCTTGTGCTTCATTGATTTTTTTTCCCTTACCATAGTCCAGACAGTATGAAAAACCGTTGCTCGCAAGATCTGCATGATTTTAACACAAACTACCAAAGCTGTCAACATGACGGGTTTCTAATTTTGCCGAAAAATTCCCCAAATTAGTAGAAGAGCCATGGAGTAAATATTCCACTTCTACCTTATAAACCCTAATAATTAAATTGAGCAACTCTATCACCTCTCGATTTCTTTTTTTTCTAAAGTATTTATTCAAAATATTTAAATACAAGAGATTTAACGGCGGTAGTTTTAGTGTTAAAGAAGAAATTTTAGAAATATGCACTCCTTTTCAATTAACATTTTGTTTTATAATTAATGTGCCCTTTGAAACGTCACTTTCTACGAAATCAAAATGTAAGTGCAGGTATGTAATTACATTTAGCAGCCAAATTTCGCCTATAAATGGCGAGTGGCCTGACCTAAATTTTCATGATACCCCTCATGGACTCTCCCGCAAGGAATGATCTATATAGCTGCTATCTCTGAAACGTTTAAATTCGAAAGCACCCAAATTCCACTGCAGCCATGTCAGTACATTTATTAGTTATTAAATTCATGCGTTAAAATGAAGAGTGACACGGTCTATTAATTTTAATAACGTTAAGCACAGTTCGTGTACCTCCGTTCAAAAAGTGCATAATAGTCCCCACTCTCAAAACGTTCATCTCACGGAACAATTGATTCTTCCTACAATCACGTTATTATATTACTTGAATATCGTTTGAGAATGACGCATGACCTGGCCTATAAATTTTAATAACATTAACGACGACTCCTGTCCAACGAAACATCGAGCGAGTACTACACAATTTGCCATCGAAACGTTTACTCTCAATTAACACGAAGTCACAACCTTCCCACGCTATATAACAGAATACCCTCAATTTCCACGTTAAAAGTAGCAGCCTCATTTTACTCCCAAAAGTAGTGCCAGCTCGATCCAAAGAAAACTAAATTTTCTTTATAATTGTTTAAAAACAAGCATAGAAAGAAGAAGAGTTCGCCAATATTCACAATAATATTCATGGTTTATTGCATTTTTTTTACTGATTTCTTGGGATTGGAATTAATCTTATATTTTTCCATAGATGCAATATATTTTTTACACGCATTCTTCGGGAACATATCTATCGTTTAAAAACAGAATTAGGTGTACTATGTTTCTGATATCTAATATATTTAAAGTATCATGTGTGAGTTTGTATATTTTCTATTTTTTAGAGTGTTAACCTTTATTTATCAGGTCATTACGACCCGAAGAAATAGAAATGCGAGTTATAAATAAGGAGAACGACAGGGTTAACATACCATAGCCTCGGTGGTTCGCAAGCAGCTTAAAACAGTAAGTGCTAGGCTCAATGTCCATAACAGTTAAAACTGACAAATATAAAAAAAAATAAGAGACTTCCAACATTTTTTGTGTCGAGTGAAAATGACACCTATCACGATCACATTGGATTTTTCGAACGGAAATCCGCTCGAAGCTATTGGCTGTGATTTCGAGCCATTAGGTCGCGTTCACGACGCGTTTACCGGGGAATGGATGACTCTATCCGTCGCGCATTAATCTCCTCGGCTCATCCGGGGCCATCGTCTCTCTCTTCGCTGCTCTCCTTGTAAACGTCGATTGAATAACGTGTCACACGACACCGCCGTGTTACGACCAAAGACATCGATTTCAACCAGTGTTTTTTCAGCCAAAACGTTTCCTCCTCCGTCGACTTCCGATGCATTTGGAAACCATAAATATTCCTTGCGCGTTTTGCATCCCGTTAAAAAGATCAAAGAACCGACACCCTCGTGTTTGTGACATGGGTTTACACGGAAACAGAATTCCGTGGAATTAACGAAGGGTTACGGTAACGCTTGGTATGTCGATTAAATGTGTCAAAAATACGTGAAACGATGGTGACGATGGTACGGATGGTTTGAGGGGAGAATTTGTAGTGGGTTCTCGTAATTGTGGACGGTTCTTCTCCTATTTTTTATTCTGTTTTACATTCTTGGCTTGCACTATTATAATGTTTGGTTTTCGGAGTTCAGTGAACGGTTTTCTCGGAAACGTCGAAAGAATGTTCCTCTTAAGCTCATGGTGGTTGGTTCTTAGCCCTATCGTAAAACGATGGGAGTCCTCGATGCTTAGGTAATGGCAAAGAGCAACAAGAAGAGCCTTGCTCGAGCAGTTTTCGTTAGCCACTCTTAATTGGAAAGTCTTTAACAATTTTTATTAATGTAACACTAACGAATTTTATTAAATGTAACTGTACTGCATGAACTCACTGTGGAAACATATGTCTGATATTAATGTCATATTCAATGGTACCGGCGTATTGAAAGAAATTTATAAGGCTGTAATACTTTCAGATTTCACATCACTGTTCGCATTCTTTTGCACTAAATGACCAATTCACATTCGATTTACAATGTTAGGTGAGTTCCAGTCTACCAAAGCTACGGTATACGTATACAAGAAAATAAGTTACTAAAAACGATAGTTTTTATTCATTTGCATTATTTCATTTCACAGCCAATCCTTACTTTTGTCTTTTTTAACACTAGAACTACCAAACCAGTCAAAATGACTGGTACACAATTTTTTCGAAAAATTCTCTAAGTTTATAGGAGAGTCATAGAATAGATATTCTGCGTCCATCTCATAAAAAATAAATTACTGAATCGATCATCTTTTCCACCTCTGAATTCCCCTTTTTTCAGAGTACTTATTTAACATATTTATATATAACAGATTTAACGCCGGTAGTTCTAGTGTTAATCGGCTCGATAAGTTAGCTCGATAAGTCAAATTAAGCGACCTCTGTTCGAAGAAGCCGTCAATATATGACTTTTTGACGCGGTTGATTTCGTATCACGAGGCATCGTACACCGAGTGATCAAGGAACGTAATTAAGGATTAATTGAAGTTCTTCGATATGCGTTCAGGCCTGCCTAGCTGATAACCGTCATCGTATACGCCGGCTGGAGATGAGCTTGGAAATTTCTACGGTGATCGATTTTCAAGAACTTTCAGGAAGTTCTCAATTACTCACGGCAATTGCACGATTACCGTTTAAACGCCCAGAGAATGTCTCGTCGTAGATCGATGTATTTCTCATTTAATGAGGTGAATGCACGGAATTAAAATTGTTACTACTGCTTATTCAAATGAAACGGATCGGATAGACTTGGAAACGGTTTAACGTGTATGTACTAATGCCGTATAATTGCTGCAATTTTTTTCATTAAAATGCAATTTCATAAATGTCCACCGTGGATTAATTCCGTTGCATTAATTAGAGATATGAAGATAACACCTCTTACAACGTAGCGCACTGTTTTTACATTGCGCAATTCATACGGGGATAAAAATTGAAAATGAAAAACAAATTCATTTGACGGACATGGAAGGGACTTTGTGCAATTATAATTTAATTCCTGAAGCGATCGACGTGTTCACGCGACAGTTGCGTTTTTTTTACGACGAAATCCAAAAGTTGGGTCAATAATTCCTAAATAGACGTATCGAGCAATTAATTAATAATGCGCGAATTTCAACCCTCTACTCTCTACTATAATCTTTTTAACCCTTTGAGGACTACTGACGCACATATGCGGTCTGAGAAAACATCTAATTATAGCTTATCGAGGCATGTATACAGGATTAGAATTGAAAAATTGAAAGATAACGGTTGAAATATGGTTCTGCAAATACTAATGTATAATTCGGATACATTAACACTCGAATTTTCCGATAAAAAAATAGTTTTTGATCGCCAAATAAATGATTATCTCTCAACATTCAAAAAATTCTCCGTCCGCAAAGGGTTAATTTGATCAAAGATTACATTTTTATTCCCGTAGATCACAAATTTCCTCTACTCTAACAAACTTTTAAATAAAATCCATGCACTGTTAATTATACTATCATTAACATTTACCAGTGTGCTATTGTATAAACAATTTTCAAACCCGACAAAAAAATTTGGTTTATAGAGAATTAAAAAATATACGAAATAGCACACAGACTCCAAACGCGCATCGCGCAAAAATAAAAGTGCACTTTCGTTATTATCATAAAAATCCGAACCTCACAAAGGCAACAACAAAGAGGAAAAGCCGTTTCCTTTCCTTCGATGAAACAAACCAGCAATTTTCTCCGTGCCGCAATCGACTTTTGGCCGGCGAAAGGGCTGCCAATAAATAAACGCAGCCTCCGATAAATTAACCACCGTCGGCGAATTGCCTTCCTTCGACAAGCCCGCCGAGAGGTACGAGAATTTCGCCTCTAACACGCCCTTCTCACTTTCGCGCCCCAACGGCCGATTGCACGCAATATTTATAGCACGCGCGTAATCGAGCGTTCCTCGCACTAAACCGCCTCTCCGTGGGCTTATATTGCTGCCAGCTGATTTGTGACAGCCACGATTCTTCCGGCCAATCCTGCCTGAGCACTCGCCGTCAGGCAATATTGTACCGAGAACTCTTAAATCAGAGAAACTTCGAGGATATTTCAAGGGCTCCTGCTAATCATTTCGAGAGCCCCGGTAAAACCGTCGGGGCGCCGTTCGATGGCTTACTCCGTCGAGGATCGTGACGGAGAATCCGGATATGACGGAATTCACGGGGGAATATTATCGTCGTCGGTGATGTGGAAGTAATCTAATTATTCTACTTGGTATCGGTGCACGGATTAAAAGGAAAACGAAAGAGGATTTTTGTAGACGATTGAACTTAGTTTGAAGATGTGGTGCGTGGATGAGATGGGGGAGAATTTATGAGTTTTCGGGGTAATTCTGTTACTTGGTGGATTGATGAAAGGTAATGTTAACACGTTGAATGCTACCAGGATTTCGCTAGTTTCTTCATTTCTACTGAAGTGCGACTTTTCTATTAAAATCACATCCTTACAAAGCAGAAACTTCAACACTTTGGCTACGGCAGACTTTGAGACGCACCGGTCGTACCACTCGGGTAGGAATTCATTTACAATGTTTCCCGAGAACGACAAAGTTTTGGGTAGAGATGCGTTTTTGTGAAAACATTTCAATAATCATAGATAAATTATAGATAATTATAGATAAATTATTCAGAGCGCTTATATGCGCCCTCCGTGTCAAAAAACCAAACTGTGTTGAGCGCTTATATGCGCTCTACGTGTCAAAAAACCAAACTGTGTTGAGCGCTTATATGCGCTCTCCGTGTCATAGAAGCAAAATTTCTGAGCGCGTATATGCGCCCACAGTAGCCAAGGGGTTAAAGACGCAAAGAGATATATGGACGGCAGAACTTTACCTTTTTGAGACCATTGCGAAAATATTGACTGAATTACCAAATTCGTAAATATTACAATTTAAAAGTCATATGAAATTTCATTGAATTCAATAGCGCCGGTCACCGGTGCCCCCATGCCATTCAACGTGTTAATAAATTTGTATAGGTTATGGCAATTTTTCTGTATAATGTGTACCTGGGTAATTAACAATAGAACTACCGACGTTAAATCTATTAATTTAACACTGTCATTCTCCTTGGATTTATGTGACCCAAAATGGAGATTATGTTTTAACACATACTATGTTTTTTGATATTTAATGTATTTAAAATTTCATTTGTGCGTTTGAATATTTTACATGTTTTAAAATGTGAACGTTTGTTCATCGGTTCACTATGACTCGAAGGAACACGAATGTGTACTATAATAATAGAAGTATAAATTAAGAGAACAGGAGGGTTAAATATATAAATGTAACATTTTTATATTGTGTGCGAACGATATGTTGGATTCTAGGCCAGGAATTATAATACCGCTACATTTCGTATTTTAATAAATAGTATTACTAATAAACATTTTATTACGAAAATCAAAGTGTGCGCAATAAGTACAAATGACTCGAATAAGGCGTGACGGAGGGAATCTCGGGCTGAAAACTATTCCTACAGAGAGAAATTGAATGAATCGTCCATTCCAATATCTCAGATATACAGGGTGTCCCAGGTTTTAATGTTCAATCTTTATCAGTATATTCTGTGGCACTAAATAAGACAAAAAATGTTATGTAAACATAGGTCACATAGAGCTTTAAAAAAAGAAATAACAAAAATACAGAACAGAAGTAATATAGGAATAGTAACCGACTTGCTGTTACTGCGATTATTTAATAATCATTTAAGGTTCTGAAAATTAAGTTTCCAAATTAATGTTAAAAGGATGACTAAAAGTGTTCCTATTAGGTAAGAAGACTCCAAAAGGAGCTTCTCTGCAATTTGAAATTAACTTTGCTAAGAGTTTATGGAATTGTACAGTACTTTAACAGAAGTAAAAATGAATTATGGAAACGTAACATCGAGCAACATCTATTCTCGTTGCGCTTAATACAAGATTAATCGGACAACACGCTCCATCCGATAGAAATTGGGTTTTCGGTGTACTTAACACTAGATTTACGGGCGTGAAATCTGTTAAATCGCAATATATTAAATAAGGTCTTTGGAAAAAGAGGGATGAAGTGGCAAAAATGTTAATTCGTTAGGTCATTATTGTATTATAAAATATACGTGAAATATCTACTGCACAGCGTCTCTGTAAATTTTAGAAATATTTATAAGACAAGTAGGAACCCGTCAATTTGACGGCTTCCGTAAATCTAGTGTTAATAGCAGCTCCAAGGAGTATAGATGACCCGATGTCTTCCCCCGAGCCGATTCATTTGCACGCTGAACCATCCCTATCCTCGCTCCTTCTTGTACCCGGCGACCCTCATCGACGAGAACACCGAGACCCCTCTTAATAGCCGTTTAAAAAAGTGCCTTGAAAAATGGAAATTGTCGACCCGACAGTCGTTGCATAGCCAAACGTGCACCAGTTTCTCTAAAGCTTCCACCGAAATTTTAACAACCCTCTTGCAACTTTCTCCTCGCGCATAGCCATGAAAGTAACGTCACTCGCGTACTTGGTAGAATCCATCCTAATTTCTACAACGATAGATTACTTGATCCTATAAACGTACGATTTTATTACATAGCCGAGCATTATCATCTGAAATTCAACCCGGAAGATGTTTATAAATTGTTCACTTATTCGGAAAATATCCTAATTTCCGGATTAACCTAATACGATTGAGAATTCCTCGTTCATCTTTTATCGGTAATTCTATTCCGGGCATAGTAATCGGTTTATCCGCTCATTGTATTTCGAAGCGGCTTAATTGAAATGCGATTAAGACATCGAGGCTCTGCTTTATTCAATTTCTCATCGGACACGTTTATTTGTAACCTTCAAAATGTCAATTTAAAAGCTCGTTAAAACTGCGATAATGGGAAATACCTGACACGCGCGACGGGTAAACTGCATTTCTGTTTTGCCGTTCGAATATGCAAATTATCGCTGTTTCCCCGTCGGCCTTTACATATAGCATAGACGTTTCAGGACCACCATTTCACAAATAGCATAGAAAGATGATAAGGCAATGTTTCTCATAGCACGTATAGACCTCAATTTTAATAGAAAAAATAAATATCTGACAATATTCAAAATGTCTCTAAATATACATTTATGTATGCGATCGTACTTATTAAATAGTAAGGAGAGAAGAACAAGAACCTCTATTATCGTGTTTTGCATAAATCACTTTGTTTCTCGACAGCAGTTTACGGGTCGTCATTTCTAAGCGAACTTTTCATGTCTGAATGTAAGGACTGAAGCGACAAGCATGTATTACAAGGAAAACGAAAGGGGATTTTTGTAAGCGACTGAACTTTGACCCAACGATATTTTTAATTTCATCGGCCTTCCACTTTCACCTGCGGAAATTTGTCACCCTTCGAAGACAAAGAATGTGGGTGAAGAACACCGGACGCGCCACCCTCTTATACTGATTGGTTCCATTAAGTTGTCCTGGCGTTAAAAGTATAAATTTAGAGCTAAACGTAGGACATTTTGAAAGCTATTTACAAAATTCTCTCTTATACTCTCTTATATGCACGACTCTTTAACATATTAGTATGTTCGCTTTAATTCGTATAATGAGTTAATTTTACATTTTGTTATTTATTTTATATCTATCTATATTTATATTGTTTTGAGACAATGCAATGCAAGGCAAGAAATGCAATTTTTTTTAATCTTATATATTTTGAATTCCCTTTCTTTCCTTGTAATATCGAAACTCGCAGAAAAGGAAGAAACCGGAATGAAAAGTTCAAATTTTCAAAAAACTCAAGTTCAGAATTCAGTGCGGTAAAATGACATTAACACTAGAACTACCGGTGTTAAGACTATTATAATTAAAAGTATTAATTAAGTATTTCGAAATGAGGGGAATTAAGAGATGGGAGAGATGATCGCTTCGGTAATTTATGTTTCAGAAGATAGACGTGGAATACCTATTCTATGACTCTCCTATAAACTTCGAGAATTTTTGGAAAAACTTCTGTGCCAGTCATTTTGACTGGTTTGGTAGTTCTAATGTTAAGCTACGACGTCAGTGTCATTTTGTTGTCATAAGCAGCTTGCGAATAATCAGGTAATAAATTTATATTTGGCTGCTTACAAGCATTATTATAGTACTTCTTAGAAAAACTCACAAAACAACGATTTAATTAATTCGTTATACGCCCCACAACACAGTTGAACCATTACCGATTCTACCATAAAGACAATCGTTTCTCTGAAAATCCCGTACTAACCCAATGTCAACAAACACAACAACCCGTACCAATCGAAACGATCTTCAATTTCCTCCCCAAAGTACGATCGCAGAAGACACACACTCATACTTATTCCCAAAATAAAAGCACCGCCGATAAAAAAACTGCAAGGAGTGGAATTCCCGTTAAGCAAACGTATCAGTAATTCAAGTGTTAATTGCGATCGTAAATAAACCATCCACGTCTGCAGAGGCGCACCCTTTTCTCCTAGTTAACAAAAATGCAAGAGGCAACTGAGGGCGGGGGGGTGAAAGGAGCACGGTTAAACGAACCCTGTGCGAATGCACGTGTGTACACGCGAACGTGCGGTTGCGTGCGAGAGATCGGCAGAGGGTAAGGGATAAAAGGGTATCCTCGTTACAGAAAAACCCTCGTGCACCCTCCGCTAGAAATTCGACGGCCCTCCGGGGGTGTCGGCTACTAATTATGCGTGCGCCGATACGCGCTGTTTACTCACCGAAAATGCCAACGAGCAACGCTTCGGGCATGTGCGATTCACTTTGAAACGGCGGAAGCTTACCTGTAACAAAAGACGGGGTTTGTTAGTCAAACAGGGTAATTACTGATCAAACTCGGTAAAGGAATCGGTGTTCTTTCGAGACGGGACACAGGTGTTCTTGTTACGGTAATAACTTTTGCGGGACATGCGAGACGAGAGATTGAAGTCTTGTTAAGCGTTCGGTTTGAGAATGAAGGATTTGAAGCTGGTTTTAACGGTAGTGCGGTGAAATAAACAGGTGTGATGGAAATGTGAATGATTAGGAATTGCTTTGAATCGTGCTTGAAATAAATAACTTGAAGATAATACGTTTCTGGATATAGTGCAGCTGTGTAATTTGAAAATTCTGGTGCAGCCACATATTAGATATCAATCAGAACCGTAATTTCTTATTTTTATTGTTGACATGTGGGCATGGATTATAATGTATGCAGATTTATATCATTAATAAACTCATGTATTTAAATCCTACTTAATCCCTTGTCCCAGAATAACGAGCAGCAGTCGTGACACGAGTAATGGAATTTAAAAGCTATATAAAATCTCTTGAAGTAGAAAAATCATTTCTAACATTGAAAAATTAATATAAGATTACCTGAAAAGTGGTGAATCTTTATTTCAACAATTTTATTCTTATCTGTACCACACGGAGTCGATAAAATGGTAAAGAAAATGGTAAAATCATTCTAGACAGTTTTATAAGCAGTATTAAATTATCAAATTCATTCATCAAAAATTGAATCCACATTCCGCGGTCACCGTAACGGGAAGAACTTAAAGATAAAAAATTGATACACTTTAAAAGAATTGGACAGATATTCACGTTGAAATCAAATGGAACGTCAAATCGATTCCCCTATATTCTTCGTTTCTCAGCAGCACTCTCATTTTCTCTGCCTCTTCGTACACTCCTCCATCGTTTGCTCTTTCTCACTTTCTTCATCCGTCTCTGTCCATCTCTTTCTCTCTTTCTCCCGTCGTCTCCAGCGGATTGATTCTTTCGCCTTTTCAAGGTAATTGCAATTCATCCGAGTATACGTAAAACGTTCAATCTCGGTCCATTGAGTATAAGCGACATTAAATCATATTCCATTGTAAAGATGGAAGAGTAGACGGTAGCTAATAATCCCTCAGAGATCTTTGGGGGGACAAAAAGAAGCCGGGAAGAAGATCGAAGGCGTATTGGCTCGAATACTCGCGGTCGAATCGAGAGATTTTTTTCCCATTCGTCTCCTTGTCGTTGAGCATTAACCAAGTTCGCAAGAAAGGAGCAACGCTGACTCTGCGATCGACAAGAGACATCCATTTTAATTTGCTTTCTTAAACGAACCTATAAAGGACCGATGTCCCGGATTAGACAAACGTTTGCTCCAAATTGCTCTAATCTTTTACGACCGTCAATTACCGCTCGATCTTTCGGTTAAAAAGTGCACTTCGACTTGTCGTGTATAAGACACTGAGAGGGACTACGACTGGAAGTTAAGTCTTTATAACCTTCTTGAACTCATACTTTGAAATATTTTTACTTTATAATAATTGTCGCATTTGTGGCGAATAAGATGAAATGAAGAACATTATTTAACACGTTTAACGTGACCGGTTGTCTTGCTTTCTTATGGTGGTCCGATCGCGGGATGCTCGACCAATAGTTTAGTGTCAATCCAGTTAAATAAATAAGAATATTTGCAAACACGCCTTACTGCTGATGTACAACGATTTTACGGTTGTTTTGTTCGCTGAACAGAATATAAGGAATGTTCGAGATTTGCAAGCCGATAGTCCGAGTGATAGATTAACGTTATAACTGTGATTTTTTCGGCAAGAGAGGGGCCGAGACGATGCTCTCGACAGTCAATGTCAAAAATTATTTTTTGCGACAATACGCCGCGACAACGGTATTTCGCTAGTTTCATCATTTTTACTAAAATAAAAGTTTTTTTTATTAAAATCACAATTCATCAAAATCATTCTCAGTATTGTAAGAACAACGTTTCGGTTAGAAATTATTCATTTTTGGAAGGAGTATTGCAAATGCATGAGTTTCAAATAATTCATCAACATCACTGTCGATTTCAAATTAATCGTCATGTGAATTATCAACATTTCCTCCTTCTGCATCATTTTCTTCTCCACTTGAATATTGTAGAGGTATAACAACATTTCTTTTCGCAGAATGTAATGAAGAGTCACTGCTGCTCTCATTACTAGAATTAAAAGCACTTTGAGAATTGTCTTCAAAGAATTCACTGCCACTATCACTATCTAACTTCATAAAATTTTCTTTATTCATTTTCTGGGGCCAAAATATAATAATTCGATTAAAAAAGGGCACTGTTGCGTCATTGAACATGTTAATCACTCCGTTGGTAATTTTCAATTGATAAGGCAACTGTCCACACATTGCACAGACGGCGAGTTAGGACTTGATTCATCTTGTCACCTCACATGTGCCATACGACCGCTGCGGCAAAGTATTGTTGTCACGTCAGAGGTGACATACGATCGTTAAGAGTTAATATTATAAGCTTGCATCCTAACATTTTCTTATATAAAACAAATTTTCTTACTCAAACCAAACATCAACAATTTCTTCGACAAAAAGGAAATCCGCCTAAAATGCCTCAAAAGAAAAAGAAAAAAAAATGATTTGACGATGCTCGAGCACGCGTTCCCGCGTAAAATCCGATTTTTGGTATCAAATGCGCCGCTTGCACGTCAGTTCAAATACAAAAGAACTCGCGCTTTAATTATTACACTCCAATTCAGTTCTCTCCGCTACAGCAGTCAGTTACACCGTTTAATTGGTGTCAACGTCGAGGTAGAAAACAGTGGTAAAAAGCGTGCCGCGAGTTTTGATTATCTCAAATATCCCGGTCAGGATACTTCGAACTTGATAATTATTTTTATTAAAAGCATGCGAAACCCACTCACCGAACATTTCGTTTAAATCGTTGCAAAAGCTACACTCTAGCGCTTGCGGTGGCGTTGCAACGACATCGGGCCGATTCTTGTATTCCAACGAGCTTTATATTGGCTTACGTCGTATACTCGGCGACAAACGTAGCGAAAAACAGCAGGGTACGTTTAATTAGGTTAATGTGGGCACACAACAGGAAAAAAAACGGCCGAGAATAAATATATGTAACTGAACAAGCTTATAATTATTGAAACAAGTAATTATATTAAATTCTATGACCCACTTTCATTTTGGAGAAGAGCAGCGAACGCGCGGACCGTCAAATTAACTACCACCGATGTAATTAAAATCTGAATTCGGCTAACAACATCACCGCCACTCGCCGACGAATTCGCTCTGCCTGGAAATGTTACAATGGCCACCCGTTTCTTTTGCGATTCGTTCAAAGCGCACGTCGGTGAATCCTCGTTCGCGCTTAGATGGTTCCAGGGGTGTGAGTAGCGAAAGAAATATTTATCTCTGACGCGTGACAGAGTGGAGTAGGAAAAAACAGAAGTAAGCGAAGAAAGCAGCCCTCTACTCGTTCAATATGCTTCGACGTCACGCTCGAAGACACTCGTATTTAATTAGGTTTACGCGTAAATAATAGAGGAGATTGCACCAAGTGGATTATAAACGCTTGGACAATCCATTTCATTGAACTCGTTGACCTATTTCCATGGTCGGCAGAACCTCCCTTGAATAATGTACGTCCGTCGGTTCGGTGCGAAAAGATATGCACGAACGACGAGGGAGAAACGAACTGTAGCTCTCAATGAATGCTGATTGTGTAAGAATTTTTCGATCCGAGAGAAACAGGAGAGGATGTGGAATCGATCCTCCTTACTGGCAGACCGAATGTGTGTCACTGTTTCGAGAATGGAGAAGCAGTTAGTGGAAGCGGGAGTATAAACATAAACTGTAGTTAGCGCTCGAGTATAAGCTCCGGTTAAGCCATGGGTTAATCGTTTGTTTAGCTCCGCTGTGCTCTATATTTAACGCTTTGCCCCACCGTGTCGCCCGTACGAAAACAGCTCGACATAATCAAAACGTTGAGCTCCTAACCCTTGTCCTATATCCGCCTCGGTTCTATTGGCCCCGACGAGTGCACGGAATGCAATCACGAATACGTGCTGCTGCATTTTCTGATCGAGGACTTTACCGCGTTAACGTGTTCCAAGTTGACCTATTTTTTGGAAAGGCTTTCGAGGATCGTGGGGTTCGTTTTATCTTGTTGGGAAGAAGGGGTTGGTGAGAGAAGCAGAAAGAAAGAAGGGGGAAGGTAAGATATCAAAAAAGAGGGCAAGATGAAAAAGGGAGGAGAGGAAAAGGTGAGGTAGCGAGGAATATAGTGAAGGTGAGAAGAAAAATAAAGAGGTGTAAAAGGAAAAGTAAGAGATCAACACGCGAATGCCAACCGTATTTCGCAGGTTTCATCATTTTCACCGAACAGAAACTGTTTCTATTAAAATCACAGCTTTATTTTAGGGGGCGGGAAAGTAATGTCGCTTTTTTAGAACAAGTTCAAATAAATAAATTTGTAACAAGTTTTTATTTTTAACGAATGATATAATCACCCTCGTCATCAACAACCCTTTGCCATCTAGTGTGCAAATTTTCAATGTCGGGTCGATAAAAATCAATTGGTTTTTGAGCAAAATATCTCGAGAAACGACATTACTTTCGGGTCCCCCTAATAGAATAGAAATGTTAAAAGTAAGAATAGTTATGTACTCAGTAATATTTCTCTTTTCGAACAGCAATATTTTAATATTGAATATATTAGCATACCCGTGAATATCGCAATTTAAAACTCATAAGAAATTTCATCGAAAGCAACAGTGCCGGACTCACATGGCATTCAATGTGTTAAGAAAAGGAGGGAGAAAAATATGGTGCAGAGAAAAAGAGACGGAGGAAAGTGGAAATTGTAGCTGATCACATTGGAGCAAAATCCATTTTTTTTATTTCCACTTTGTACTAGATTAACGTCAGATCATAAAGTAAGTTCTAACGTTGAAAGAAGTGTTTAAAGCATCAATGAAAAAACTTAATTCCTATGTCCGATGAATCACCAGCGGAATGCAAATCAATAATGAACAGCCGAAGGGATTATCGAGAGTTCAGCACGATGTTACGCTATTTTCAGCATAACTTGCCGTGTTGTTGAAAGTGACAGGAATACGCCCAACCCCGAGCTCAGTCGACCCGTTAACTGGCGTAAATGCAACGACACCCCGACCGCAAGGGACAGGCGTTAACTACAGCCGCATTAACGAACTTCCTTTGCTCCAAAGAAAACGATGTGCACACGCTAACGAAGGAAACTTAACACGTCGACCGATGAGACGTCAACAAAGAACAGGCGATTGCCTCTAAACCAAACTCATTCCACGAAACCACCGCTATTACCGCATAATACTAAACGTAAATGCCAAAATTCTTCACTTAAATATTTATTAGTAACAATTGCAACGTATTTTTATTGCTAACAAAGACGATAGTGATTGTCTGCTATTATTTAAAAAACATCGTGATCGTGCTTCAAATTTTGTATGCTTTAACTGCGGACTGTGTAGTACCTTGCATTCTTTGCGAAAAACGCAAGAAAAACGTCTACACGAACACAATTAATCGGTTCGGTATAATCGTTTATCACGAATCTTTGCGAAAGTCCGGTCGAAGAATAGCAAACAACGTGATAACACTTCCGTTCTTTCTTTTCGAAAAATACTAAGAAACAAAATTATGATGTGTTGCTGCTTGCAAACGGTAAACATTATTTTCCTATTTGCAAACGTAACATATTATCTACATGACATCTACACTATTGTAAGCAGGACATACTATAAAACTTTCTTTACTGTTCGTATATGAAGTATAATACCTGTTCCATCGTACGGAGACAAAAGCGCAATCGAGACGAAGCGAAAGTTTGCCGTTCTTTGAGGCCCGAGTCTGGCCGCCAGATTTTTTATTATTTACAAACATTTGGCGACCAACACGTGCCAAGGCGGCCAAAACTCCGGTCCTCAAAGAATTAAGCAGCCTTCGTTTTGAATGAACGTTTTCGTTAATCCGTCATGCTCTGTCAGCGGGTGGTAACCAGGGACTTCGGCCTGACGGTCCCATCGACCGCCGCTGACTCGCGATGACAAATCGGTCATAAATCGCGCCTTCGAAGAGAAATTCTGCCGATCGGCCGGACTAGGATTTTTTGGGCACATCTGGTTGCACTTTCCTCCACCACGTATTCGCAGGGGATGAGTTTCCACCTCCATGGGGCCCTTCTCGTCGAGAGTCCCATGGGGGTGGTCACTCCTCGCGGAGGAAAGTGCGACCAATTAACGTCTCACACCGCCCAGAAAATCCGAAAAACCCGCCTGCTGAAGCGTCGCGAAAATTCAGCAAGCGGGGATGTCCGGCCCACAGCGTCGCCGCAAGTCTTACGAAGAAATTTCTTCAAGGACACTTCGGTTTCGATCTTCTTGACGACAACTACAACATCGCGCTCGCTGACGACAACAGTCGTCACAGTTTGTCATTAAATTCCAAATTCCTACTCTTTCGCGAACTTACAAGTTCTCCGCCGGTCGAGGACTATCGCGGCGATTAATTAACCAGTCCCGGAAATCGCTAAAAGATTCCGCGAGTGGTGAAGTGGACGTCACGTCTTATTCACGATCGACATTGACGCCACAACAATACCCATAGAGAGACTTTTCCCCATAGAGATGCGTGACGTAGGAAAGAAGTGGGGGAGATCGTCATCTAAAGGGGTTGCGTCTCGTGATGCATAGTTACAGTAAGATTCAGTTTAGAGACCCACTTAGACACACTACCTTTTTTTAGACACCATTAGATACCTTAGATTATTTAGTTAATCAGTATTTTATTTTGTATTCTATTTATTCCATATTACTCAATATATATGCTCAATATATTATTATATATTAATCATTAGTGTGTGTATGTGTGTTACTGCTATTTATTTAAAACCATTAGGGATCCTGACAACAACTACCACTTATTGTTAGTTTTATCCACGCCTACACATTAGTCATTCAAATTCTATCCTTATCCTCTTTAGGCTCATTTAATCGAATCCTACTACATATAAAAGACATTATCAACTCCATAAATCGATTCCCTCAACGCTTTTACATAGCGATACTAGAATCACAATCAGACCGAGCAGCACTCCAACAGTGAAAGATCCGACAACCAGCCGAGTACCGTTCAAAGATAAGATCGAAAGGTCCACAAAAATTTGTCCGCACCGCTGCAAACGGCAATTGCCGCGACGATGACTTTGCTCGCAGACCATCCGATATGTGCGGCCGAATATCGGCACGTGAACATTGCTAGATGGCCTGTGAGCCCATGAGATACACGTAAGCATACATACATGTACTATCGGCTCACTCCAGCTCCGTTTTGCCGCGCATGCGAGCCCTCCATAAATATCGTGTTAAACGGGCTCGATTTACCGTCCAATAACGGTCGCATACCGAGAGTCTGTATGCTCGTTGATAGCCGCTCTATTATACGCGTACACCGAGTTGCGCGGGGGTCGCATAAGAAGGGCCTCATTGTGAAGCGAAGATAGCGATGCCACCGTCGAAGCGACCGGTCGCGTGCTTTACGACCGCTCGAGGAGAAACGGAGAGAAGCGGAAATTTGCAGCGCATCCGTCACAGACGCCGATACCACCTTGGACCGCCTAAGAAGGACGAGAAATGGGCACACATTCCTGTTTGTCGAGGATTGATTGTACGGTCATTGAGATCGTTACCTAGCGAGTGGTTCAGAATTTACGTATGCAAAGTTCTATTGAGATTCTGGTGTATTGTGTTTGTTACGGGGGAAAAATTGTTCTTGGCGGGGAGGATTTTGGAGATTTATGTTTTCTTTTGGGGTGGATGGAAATTTTAAATGACGGTGTATGGTGCGCTTTGGTTGAAATTGAGTTAATGGTGCAGAATGATAGGATGGTGTCTGCGGATCGTTTCGATGCGTGTAAGTTGTGAGTGTTCCGTTAGAAATTAATAGTTATTAGCAACAGTTTTTTGAAGAAGTATAATAGAAAAGTATCGATCGAAGAGAATTTTCTTCAAATAGTATTACACTGAGGCAATTTTCAGCTGTATTTGTGGACAATTCTAATAATTAAGAAATTTTCTTATAATACTCAGGACGCTTCTCAGAGCATGGGAATAGGAAGGGCACTGCGATTTTCAATTCCACGAAATTGGCGATCGCAATTTATTCAAAAACGGATCATGTCATGTCCGCATTTCCGTCGGTACGAAGCGTAGACGAGTACCTGCGGCCCCGGCCAGGTAGCTCGACATCGACTTAATGGTCGCCTTGGCAATAAATTACAGCTTCCGGCGGGGGCAAGTCGTCTCTTTGGATCTCTAACGACCGCAAATAAACCCGTGTGACGCATCCTCAACGGTGCTGGCTCGCCGAGGGAGCAAGTAAATAAGACATCAAACAATTTAGACCGGTCGGACTGTTCGCGGATAGTCGTCAACAACGAGTTCCACGGGTGACCGCAACGAGGTTGACGAGGCTGACGAGGTTGCGGGCGAAGGTGGAGGAGAGGGCGAGAGGCTGCAACGACGGCAAGGTGGGAAGATAGAGGGACGAATATATACCAAGAGAACCACCGCTCGCAACGCCGACGTTCCCAGCCCAAAGCCACCGCAGCGAGCCTTGTTTTCCAAGAAGACAACAACTTCATTAGGCCGATCCTCTCCGCCCGTTTCGACTCTGTCCCACCGTCATGAATATGTATGCCTCTTCCTCTGCGTCTAGATGTATGGCGGTGGTCTTACCTTCGGTCGAAGAATGCGCGATCAGACTGCCGGAGACATACAACGTTCTGTCTTAAGGTGAAAGTTTACGCCGTCGGCGAGTATCTTTGACGTTCTACAGGTACAATCGTTCGAGACGGCGAATGATGCCTTGAAGGTGATGTCGATGTGAGGGTTTGTGGGATTGACGTTTACAGCGTGTACCTCAACATGTGGGACTCACTTTGGAAATAAATAAGGGATGGAAATTGCAGTATAATACCCATAGAGAGACGTCTGCCCATAAAGATGCGTGACGTTGGAAAGAAGTGGGGCAGATCGTCATCTCAAAAAGTTGCATCTCGCGACGCATAGTTACATATAGATTAAAGACCTTTTAATCATTTTAAAAACGTTTTAAAAACGTTTTAAAAACGTTTTAAAAACCTTTAAAGACGTTTTAAAAACCTTTAAAGACGTTTTAAAGGCCTAGTTAGATACAGATCCTTTTTTTAGACACCATTGGATACCTTTGATTATTTAGTTATTTAGTATTTTGCTTTGTATTCTATTTCCTTCCATATTTACTCAATATATATATATATATGTACTATTTATTATTATATATTAATCATTAGTGTGTGTGTGTGTGTGTGTGTGTGTGTTATTGTTAATTATTTAAAATCATTGCGGATCCTTGCAACATCCACCATTTACTTTTATCCACGCCTACACATTAGACATTCAAATTCTATCCTTATCCTTTTGTTATTTAACCGTATCCTCCTATGGAATGAGAAAAGAACCTGTTGAGATTTTTTTTCTTTGACCCTATTTAAAGGGTCCTATTTAAAGCCAGGGTTGTGTTTTGGAAGTACGTAATGGTTTAGCCTTATAGAATGTGTAGGAAATGTTTATTCTCGGTCTATACGCAAGTTTGCAGTTATGGTAAAATCAAATGGTCAGGAAATATTTGAAAGATACAGAAAATCGTTTACGCGAATTGAATGTTTACGTACGTTTGCAGTAGATACTTGGATTCTGAGGATGTCTAATAATGATCAACTTTTTCTATTCTGTGGTCTTATTTGTTGACGAAGCAGCGTTCAAAAGATGTAGATTTATTAGTTTTTGTAACAATCATTGGCAACAAGTCTACATACCGTCAGAGAGTAAACATTGTAGGCATATTCTATAAGGGTAAACAACTGTTGATTATTGATACACACAGATGACTATAAGTTTTGAAGCAAACTCCAAAGGGATAAATATTGATATGAATTTTTTTTTAATGTGTTTGTGTCCACGGTTCATCTCCAAAGTGGATTGTACATTTTAAGATGCACCCTGTACATTTTGACGTTACGTCGTATTTAACACGTTCAATACCAAATAGATTTTATTTATTTTGCTCTTTCCGTTAAAATATTATATTTACAATTAAAAACACATCACGAAATTGAAATGTACAAAATGAAAGTTGTTACACATTCAATTGAATTTAAACTTGAATTTTCGAAATTGTGGAAAATTCGAGCGTCTGCAATTGCAGTAAAAAGTTCTCCGGTCTCTCCGAGCAACGATTTATCAACCGTTAATTATTTTTCAATATTTTATCATCGAGTATCGATAGCCGCTAAACAATTCCGATCAAACCAGCCGAATAATATAATCAGAATTTCCTTTTTCCATCTTCGTATTAAACGAATTCATTATATCCCCGCGTAAAATTATTTGTTAATCCCAAATCGTGCATCCATTTAAATATCACGCAAACCAATCACAAAAATGATCGTTAATGTCGATTGGATTGCATCGTCCGTGCATTGCAATTTTCATTTTTAACAAAAAGATAGCAAAATAAAAAGAACAACGGCCAATTCGTGCAACTCCAAGAAAGCCAAATAGAGACGTTCTCGATATATTTCTATAAAGAAGTTTACCAGAATATTCCGACAGAACTTGGAGAAAATTATGTTTCGCATGGAGTTAAACTTTGCGCAGAATCGATAGGCTACAATGTGACTCCCGAAGGAATGCAAAGTGTACCGGCAAACGCACTCCCATGAGGTTAACAACCAAGTTTCTCGCTCACTTGGAAATCTTCACGGCTAATCATCCTTCGATCCATTCGTATCTTTGCGTGAGATCGTCTGCCTTTCTTCGATGGGATAAGAAAGTTCGATATGGAGCTAAAACTTAATTTATCACGATCGTTGACAGCTTTCGTTCGACCTATATTCCGCTCGGTAAAAAAAGTGCCATAAACGACAGCTGATATTCGTTGCCTCTATGCGAGTAGACATTACCTATGCATTTTTTTGGCATTAAACGTCTTCGATTCTTAATGTCTGAATATCTAGGTAAGAGAAAATGTATTTCACCTTTGTACGACATTTGTATTTTCATCGAGTACCTATAACACTGGTCAACCCGATTTTCTGCCCAAGTATTTATGCTATTATAGATTTTGTGGCGCTGAGCACGACTATGAAGTCCGTTTATCTCCATCAGACTCCATTTTTGAGAAAATCTGTTTTGAAAAAAAGAATTAAATTTGCAATTTTCAGAATTGTTTGCATTGTAACCGTAAAAGTTATTTAAGCTGTATTTTACATAAAATGGTTCAACAAACCCTCCAAATACTATAACGACATTGCGTTATTACATTAATTGTATGTTTTGTTTGTATTACATTAATTGTATGTACATTATTACATTTATTGATTATTACATTAATGTTATAAACATTTAAACATGTCGAAACAATGGTCAAAGGGAAAACGACGTCCAAAATGCCCCAACTTTTGTGGATATTTTCTATCTATTTTAGAAAGTAATAGCACACTTAATACAAACACACAGAACTTAATAGCACACAAATTTATATATTTTTATTTTATTGAACCTTAACTTATTTACCTTATTTATTTTATTGAACTTAATTTTTATTTATTTATATGGCGCGGTTAGTGTTAAACTCTTCCATGCACGAAATCCCAATTACAAAATCTGATTCCAGAAGATTTCGAAATCTTCCTTGCAATACAGGCATATACTATTTACGCGTCAATATTCATAACTTTTTGTCACCGATACACGATCTTCGCAATGATCTCGTATTTGAGAAGTATGCATATATTTCCGTGTCTTAGATGCAGCGCAACGGATAACCTATATTACCTCGAATATCGGATCCTCCAGGTTACGTTTAACGGTACGTACCCAAGAAGGCAAAGGGATGATAGATCGCGCGCATGTGAAATACATTATTCAAGAATGGAGTTATCGAAGGGACCATTTCTGCTCTATCGTCCACGATACGGTGCTCTTATTGAACTTCGAAGAATTGGAAGTCGGACATTAGAGAAATTGCATATAAGATCCACGTTTATTTATGAGACGCCTAGCAAGGATAATTAATGTACCGTCGGCCGTTGATTTCACCTCCTCGACGGGCATAGATACAACGAAATATTAACTCGCGTCGACGTAGATAAAAATTGCCAAAGGCTGCTGCACAATTTCGATGATAAATGAGATGATACGTTCGCTTTCTAATCGCTTTTACAAGTTGCGCGGTAATAATGTGCAATAATGTACAGTATGTAGTGGTGTGTTCAAGAAGAGGAAGAAATTCGTGTTTATGACGAACGGAAAAATTTATAGTAGGTTTCTCATATAGTGGCGTTATAGTATCTACACCAAGCAAAAAGCGTAGCGTGATGGAAGCTCTTATCGTGCTAAATGGCACAGTTTCGCGTTTTCATATGTGCTTTTTCCGCGTTTTTGTCAATTCCTCTCCAACACGTATATAGTGGAGGGGAAGATGACAGAGGTTTGCTTATGAATGAATAACTTGTGTAGAAAAATAGAGAGAGGTAAAGTGAACAGTAATCAGAATTGAAGAATTTGGTGTTAATAAACTTCTGCAAAAAAGGGAATGGCAATTCCTATCTGCCGCAGAATACCATTTGGAAACGAATACCAAATTGTATTCTTTGGCTTTCTGAGTAAAAATTTCTCATATACTGCAATTTAAAATTGGCTATCATATATTAGGTAAAGTTAAAAGAAAAGTCGTTTTTTGCGACAGAGTCTGATAGGATATTTCAAGTGTGATTCATTATGAATTATTCCAACCTGGTCAGTTTATTACAGGCGAGGTCTACTTTGCACAATTAAAAGAAATAAATGCATTATATATTATTTTCGTAAATAAATTTTTCCGCTTTGTATAACAAAAAAGACATTTCCTTCCATTTCCAATATTTTCTTCCATTTTTAATATGTGTAATACTAATATTGACAACCTGTTATTGTATGTTCAGTAGTGAAAATACGCGATGAACATTTTACCATTAGCATTTTCAAAATTAATATTGCAATTTAATATCAAAAACCCCTTTAAAACACCAATGAAGGAATTCCATTCGTCGTAACGAAATTCCCCATTGCTGAAAATCTGTAAGTTCACAGTTCACTTTTCTCATTAACGCACCGCTTAAATTACATCGCATTATTGCGGCAAGAAAAAAAAATGTCAAAAAAAATCCTCAGACTTCCACCCATAACAATTTTTGTACAACATGCAAACACCTAAAATCTGTTTTAGTACGCGTCAATCTTAGCTCGTCTGCAGCGTGTTAAGTCTCCCAAACGACACAAACTTAACGATCCCATTACACCGAAACGAAGCACCATGAGAACATTGACAAATCGTTCCTCTTACAACGAGCTCCGTGTTCCTCTAATCGTAACGGGTACACTCGAGCTAATTCGGAGTCGATATTTCTCATTCGACGAATGCTCTCTGAAAAAAGCTTCCTTCATTTTCAAACGGCAGCAGTAGCAGCACCAGCAACGGCGATACCGGACAAGTTATTAAAAGGATTCCCCGACTATCTGTCGTGTGCTCGGTTATTTCTGGAAGAGCAGAGTATCTGCTCCTCCCCAAGAGCGAACATGGTCCCGATCCGTGTATATACGCACAAACGAGAGAGCCATCGGCAGATGGCACGGTATCGTTCTAAAACCAGACGGGATTCGTGGCTGGCTTAGAAGCACGCGAGAAAGAGACAAGGACGAGGACCAAAAGGAACCGAGGGTGCATAAGGGAAGGAATGGACGTTTTGCCATGCGTGCCACGATGTCGTTGCCCGGCTACTTCGAGCTTTAAACTCTCCTTTTCCTTTTGTCCCCGCTATGCGGCATTAAACTCCGTAAATTATCGCGAATTACCGGATCGTCGAGATCAACTGCGCTAATTTTCACTTGCACGCGCGATTCCATGCGGACGAGCCGGAATGGTGAGACACGAGAACGCTAAAGCGTAAACGATGCTTTTTCACGGAGATACGGGACATGCATTCTAGTCTTTAATCGGTAATTAGGGTCGTTTAGGTTTTCTTCTTCTTTCTCTTTTTTTTTTTAAAGTCGATGGAGACTGAGTATTGAGTTGTGAAATTTTGGGAATAATTTTTTTTTAGTAGTTCAGTTACTTGGACTTTTTTTCAATCGAAATTACAATGAGTGTCTTAGAACGAGGAGGAAGACTTCTTTTTAATGAAATTTATTAAGGCGAAAGTACGTCTTACGTAAGGAGTGTAATTACTTCTATCGAACTCTTTGAGAACGAAGAAACAGAAAATTTAATTACTTAAGAGGCTGCTCGTTCATTGGAAATAGTAGCTGCACCCATTTGACGCTAATGGTAATGTTGAAACGGTATTATTATTTATTAATGTAGAATTTTATTTATTATTTATAATTACTGTAAAATAATGGCAACTATTAAGACAAATTTTAAGATCAATTTTTCACGGTTATTTAGATAGTTAACACTTAATGAATAATTTGACTGATTAAATTCTCGAATTATAGCTCAGAAGTACAGGTTGAATAAAAAGTCTCTTCCTTATTGTATTGTCAAATTGTTGATTTACATTAAGACAACAATTTAATGATTGTACTTTTCAGTGTTTAATTAGTCTGAATTAAATACCCTCCAATTAAAAATTAATATTTCCATATACTTTTATAAAATAATCGGCGAACTAAAGAACTTTACTTTTGAACACCTATTTTTAAGACTATTTTTTTAAAACATACATCGTGGTATGATAATTAATATTGTGGTATGAGTGGATTTTTGGTTATGAATGTAGCGCATCAGCTGTTAGCCATGAATGTGTAGAACCATCGAGAAGCTTCCGGGAACAGGATCTTCATTTGTCCTTAAAGGTCGATGACCCCGGAGCTATCGATCGCTAATCACTATGGCGAACAGCTGATGACGAGAGTGCGAGTATGCCGTGTGAGTGTTTCAAATATATCCGCAATTGAGATTTGGGAGAGACTTCTTCTGCGAGATTCGAGAGAGAACTGTGTGAGAAAGATTAGTAATTGAGTTGTTGTATAATTGTGTAGTCCGAGTTGTTTCGTATCGTTAATTATTATATTATTTGTGATGTTTTGTCTTGTGTTATATTATTATTCAGTTCTTTGTTAATTAAAATAAATATTCTTGATTTATATATATATCAATTTTAATTAATCATCATAGTAATACAATGAAAACTACGCTCATGAAAATAGAAAAACCTAACGTGTCTGACAGTACATACAACTACTCCAAAATACCCTTTGGGATTAGAATTTTTTCTCCAATTTCTCGTTAACAAATTCTCTATCAGTTGTATGGACCGAAGAATATTTGAACAAAAATACAAACTCATCGTCAAATTCGAAATTAACTAAAACAGAAACCTATATCGACTGTATCACCGACAAATGAGTTTTTTATTTTTAAAAAAAAATGAACGGGCCGTTCCATTCAATAAAAGCAAAACGATTTCAAACGACGAACGAAAGGATATCCTTTTCCGTCGTCAACAGTGAATTCACCGTTGGCAAATTCAACCTGAAATTTTATTACCGTCCAACAGCCTCGAGGTGGATGTTTAACCGATGATTTTTTTTTCAAACCAAACGGCACACACTCGGGCAATGCGCGTAACGTCAAATGCAAAATGCGAAAGGCAAGTAATCCAAAAAATGGGTCGCTTTGTAGTAGTATTACATAGAAGCCGGCCATTTGAAGCACTCGGAACGCGTTTAACGCTTTTTAGCACGTTGTTACTCGATTCTCCCGTCTCCCCCGGACCCTGTTTTTCCATGGCCGTAGAAACGTGAACAAGAGAAATGGCCTGGTGGCATTAAAGTGCTCCCGAAAAGAACGAAAAGAACTACTTTGCCGGAAACGGTGCCCGCAAACGAGGTGGTTGGAAATGATGAGCGTCCCGCGGAATTTTTTATATTTTTGTCAAACACACCGGCGAAAGGAAGAGTACACGGATACGCGACTCTTCCGTTTCCTTTATGCCGATTCTACGCGATATTAAAGCATATCTATTCACCGACCATTTTAATGCCGTTTAAAAAAAAGAGAAAAGAAGTATTCTTAAAACTTCAAACCTGTGAGTAACTTTTTACAATACACGATGCTCTCTGTTTTCATTTTTTTTCGGTTATTAATGTCTTTCGCAGGGACCTATCGTGTTTGGAAATAAACGGAGTAAGTGTGCATTTTAATTTGCCGCAGTAATGATATTACTTTTGTACTTCTGTTGTAGTTCAGGTTCTTTTATTACGAGAAAAGTACTGTAGTGAAAGTACAATCGTAAGATAGGACAATCGATAAAGATACCGATTTAAATTTCACAATGGAAAATCATCCTGAGGATATATTTCAGGTACACCTTCTCAACCTCATTGTCAGTATTTATGCACTGAAATTACTCTGAAAGAGTATTTTCTGCGATAGTGAAATAATAAATATTGCACGATTTAACAACAATTAAAATCACTTCCCTCTCTTCTACATCAGTAATTGGTCAGTTTTTTTTGCAGCGGAAAAAAAAGAAGAAAATTTTTGACGAGCCAATATAATTTACTGTAAAACTAAATAAGGACTCGGAAAAATATCATTCCAAAAATTCTTTAACGCCGTGCCTCACGGTTTCCATTTTGAAAACGTACGTAATAACTCAAAATTAATTGCAGAAATACAAATTTCGCTCTGATTTTTAACATCTGGTGTGATTGACTGCAACATTAATATTATAGAAATAATTTGTTCGTCTCGTGACCGACTGATATTTTCGATTTGATAGTTATTGGGAAACTTCAACATTCTGTATTCCATTTATCGCGTCACATGTGTCAGACGTTATTGTAAGCTAAGGGATTAATATTAAATGTGACAAATGAAGCTGTGACTGCGTTTCTAAAGGTTCCTCATAATCTGGTTACTATTATTTTTAAATCTTCGAGCCGCATCTCGCTCGCAAACCACAGTTTGCCTATCAAAGTGCAAAACTAGAGACACCTACATTGCAAAACTCATCAAAATTCCAATACAAAGATACCAATAATTTCAAATTCCACCGTTCCCTTCATAATCAATATTGTCGAATCTCGATTAAACCTATAAAATATTCCAAAACTATTTCCATCCATCAGACTCGTTTTCGTTAATAATTTCTCAAAAACTCCAACGATCCATCCATCATTCTCTCTCCGCGCGTATTCTCACCGCACAATATCTCCATCCGCGATTGCAACTCATATCGCTGAATTACGCGAACGTATCGGGCGATACTATCAAGCACGGTTGCTTTTTGCAGAGGTTCTTTCGTCTTTCCCGCTCGTAAATCCGCACGTTGTAGAAACACATTGTCGATTTCGCACTTTCTGCAAACGGGGATAAAGCCGTTACAACGATGCCTGCACGTTGCGACACGGTGCACCACAACGATGTACAAGGTACAGCAGGGAAGTTTATGTTCACCGGGAACGTTCGTCGTGGGATCGTGTATAATTCACTCGTTGGAGAAGCGGCACCGAAACCGTGCGAAATCGTTCGTCATATCCGGTTGTCGTGCCACCTCGTCGCATTCTATATACCTACGTACCAACGTTCGCCGTGCTGCAACTTCGCGTTTCAATGCAAGTATTGGAATTCGAGGGACTCGATATCGCATAACTGTCGTTTCTATATGCGTACGGTTGATCTATGTGGAAAATGCAGAGGGAGGCTGCTTCGCTCGGAAAATTCGCTTGGGTTACGCGCGATTGGGGTTACCGCGGTGATCGACGCTTCGGCTAGGATCGCTGATGATTTTCCAAGGGAAATTGTATTTAACGGAAATTCCGGATGTTTCTGGATTTTCGTGGGAATCTTCGACGATGAGAAATTCACCTGTGCTGGGAGTGCGGTGTGATATTCGTGCGATTGAAATTTACGTGATTATATTTAGATATATTTTACATTATATTTAAATGCAGATATTTTTCACGAATATTTGTGTGAAAACGTTCATTTGCTTTTCCTTTTTAAACAGTTCATTTAGGCGTGCGCTTTTACACGTTGAATGCCTTGGGGCCAACGGTGATCGGCGCTATCAAATATCACGAAAGTTGTTATGACTTTTAAATTGTAATATATAAGAATTTCTTAATAAATTTAATATTTTAATGTCCGCTGAGTATATAGCGTTTTCCATTTTTAACGTTTCTACTGTGTAAAGTCGTGATTTTAATAGAAAATTTGCATTTCAGTAGAAATGATGAATTTAATAAAAAAAATGATAAATAATGAAATTAATTAAACTAACAAAATATGGGTGACATTCAACGTGGTAATGTAGAAATAAAGTACCCGATTATTAAGATTTTATATTAGAAGTATTTATTAAAAAAACAAAACAAATTATTTAGAAGTCACGGCTAAGGTTCGTGCATCCTATGAATGTTGCTTTGTTGAATGTATTTTGCACACGAATTGTTCGGAGTTACAGAGCTTCTAAAAATATTTTTTGTCTTTGAAACACCTTACATACATATTTCTTCGTACACAAAATACAGTGATAATTCATTCAATATCAAATATCAAAATACTTATGGTACGGGCCACTTTCATTCGACGGCTGTTTTCAATTTTTCTCGGGCTTTCAATTTCACAATCTATTTTATTTTCTTCAGAACGTTCATCTTTTCAGTATAACAAACAAACCATATTTTCTAGACCTAAAATCATTTACGAGCTCTCTCACGGACTTAAACATTTTTCGAAACACCTCAAATTGATTTACTTTCCGCTTCGAGGATCGGCACACAGCACTCAAGCAGCTCATTTTGCAGTTACGGCGCGCTCGGTTTTACGTGCATTTTGTATGAGACGCGAAGGATATTCCCGTCCAACAAGTCCGGAAAGTGAAGCGCAGCAGGGGGGAATGATTTGAAATTTAATTAAAACCGCTATTTACTCGATGGATCAAGCGTAAAGACAGAAGAGCGCGATGTTAGCGAAAAGTGGCGCGCCTGAATCGTCGTTTTTTCGCCGGCAGCACTGGTCAGGTAAAACGCTCCCATGATTACTGGTAAACAATGTTGGAAATGAAGAATATAATTTATTCACTTTTTCAAGGTCTATTACACGTTTCACGTTGGATTTTTCCTTCCTTTTCAGTGGAATCGATTTTGAGCGTTTACTATGGTACCTTTTAGCGATTAGAGCGGAAGTGGCCGTTAAAAGATTTATTTAGATTTGTCCAACATGGAAAATGGTTGAAAATAAACTTCTCCTCTGGCGAATTTTTAGCTACATTTTTTAATTTATTATTACATTGGATAAAGACTGTTTTATGACGTTGCAATCACGGCAATAGTATAAGCTGTATTAAAATTTGTGTACGAAATTCGAAAGTATGCAATGCTAAACATATTTGCCAAGATTGTCCAAGCTCTATTTAACGATTTCTCATAGCTTTTATTTCTGCACTCTTTCGGTGCAACGTTACACTTATGAAGAAATTAAAATCATGAAAAATTAGTAATGTTTTTTCATCAGTGTATTTTTTCTATCCGTATGGACCCCATATTTACGTTACGTGGCACAATAAATTATATTAATGTCACACAAAATAGGCAAACTGAAGTCTGCACATGTCATTTATCCAATTATTTTACTTCTCAGCAGATTTATCTTTTTCAGTCTACATTGATACAATTAAAAAACGCTGAAAAAGAACAACCGCCAAGCTAAAGTAAATCCAGATATTTCTACTGTCCATTTAAAAGGCAGCCAAATAATTACACTATGAAGGTTTATGCAAATAATTATAATTTGAAAAGTATAGATCACAAATGAAAAAGTTAAAGTTTGACAATTGAGTTTGTTTTGCCAATATTTCACTAGATACCGTTGAATTCTTGGGTAAATTAAAAATTTTGAGAACAAAAAGTTTCAGTAACATCTGGATTAACACAATACCTCTCCTTCGACAAGAGGATCCTTGTCGGTTTAAAATTTGAGGAAGATTATATGTAATCTGGAAATATAATTAGGTGGTGGATATGTTTCAGTGTATGCTCTACGTTTATTCACGAAAACAGCTAATCTAATTGTAATAATCTGTTAACTATTTTAACGTTCGTAAATTATACGACAAACGTGTAACGCTTGCACGAATAATGCATAGTATTATCATAAATAACTAATTGTAGTTTAACACGCGCCTATTAATAATTCGTTTGCACTATGCGAGCACGGATTTACACCAAGTTCAATATGCGATTAAATACATTTATCGTGTTGGATAATTAATTAATCATTCAAGATGTTAAAAGCAATAATTCGTATACTTCAACGGATTTCATATGAGGATTGTGAAGGAAATCTTCATTCGCAAGTACATATCTCGATTTGTGAAATCGTTGCACGTGCAATAATAATAGTAAGCAGACAGGAAGTTCAGGGAAACTGGAAACTAAGAGCATGGGAAATTATGGCGGTTAAAACATCCGGCAGTAGCCTGGAATTGGGGTAGACGTTTACCTGCGAAGGGGAGAGAAATGGATGCAGGTATTAACAACCTCCGTTGCAGCACCATGTACGTGCTTTTGCGAAAGAATCACCGATACTTATGTCGGACGATAAAAGCGAATTCACAGGCGCGCCAGAGTTTCATTTCGCTTTGGAATTGTGCTTTGCAAATATTCGGAGCAACGAGCACTGAAGAAACACATGTAGCGTTGAAGCGAGAAAGAGAAAGAGAGCGAAAGAAGGACAGAGAGATAGGAACACAAATCGGCAAATAGATAAATGGATAAACAAACAGAACGATCGATATTTAGATAGAGGTATAAATAAACAGAAAGGTAGAGACACAGAAAGTGAGGGAAAGCATGGAAAGGCAACAGAGACAGAGGTTGATATAGCAAAAGAGAGACAGAGAGCCAACAAAACTGGCCGTCAGTGGTAGCAGCAAGACGTACAATTAAATGCCGACTTCATGGCTGCTTACAGCCGAAATTTATTTCCATCGCACGACAGCAGCTTGCTAATTATCCGTTCGCCGTTCCACAAGGCGAAACTGAGCGAAACATCCGCGAAACTCGACGCTGGTGGCACGCTGCGCGCCCTTTGCAATCGCATTGAGAAAACTTTAAACCGCTTGCGTTTACAATTTCCACCCTAACTCGGGCCTGCCTTCTTTGGTCGTCCTTAAACGCGTCTCCTGCGAAATTCAACAGCCGACAGAATTAATCCAAACGGGAAACGACGGCGTTTCTGTGTTCTTACGGGTATTTCACCACGTTGTCTTTCCTAGTTTTTATTCTTTGTTACCTGTTGTTTCATATGTAGAATTCAGTGCATTGATTTATTGTGGAACTCATTGTTCAACAAGTTCTATTACAAAAAATACTCGGTCCATAATTACCCCTGCTGTTCTCCTCATGTTTACCTCACATTCCTGTTCCTTCGGTTTATGGTGACCCGATGAACAAACACAATTTAATTAGTGTAAAATATACAAACAAACAGGCGTAAACTTTCAATACACTGAATATCAACACCAAATATTCAAAAACATAGTGTCTGTTAAAGCATAATCTTCATTTCGGGTTCCAGTAAAACCTCGATAAATGCAGAAGAAGTTTCCCTTGATAAATGCATCATGACTATCCCCTTCACACGGTGGGAACCCCCTTGGCGAATCTCGACAATCGACGAGGGAGCAGCTTAACATGATACCACCCGAATGTATCGGTGAGGTAATACCAATTGGAGGGTCAGCCGTTTTCATTTTCGATTTTTTTTTAAATCTTTGCTAACGTATTTGTGAGATTTCTCTGATTAAAATGATACCAAACACGATATAGTTTGAATTATATTCACTTAATATTTAATAAATTTACTTACTATTTACATAATTCAAACTATATCGTGTTTGGTATCATTTTAATCAGAAGAATCTCAAAAATACATTCGGAAAAGTTACATTTAGAAAAATTAATAAATAAACAAGTTTATTGTTGCATTAGCAATGCCTCGCCGATACTTTCCAACATCTCACTTTGTTTGCTTGCTCTCACTGTCTCTTCTACTGTCTGCCGTTTCCTAAGTTCGCGCTCGGCTCGAAACCTAATGTAAACACAGATTGGACACCGGTACTCGATAAGAGCACTGCTTTGCCCCCGAAATCTGTGCATTTATCGAAGATTTACTGTATATACACCCGAAGAGAGCAAGAGAGCAGTCAACATTACTGGTCCTTAATTTCTGTGGAAATTCGTAAACTTTTTGACACTGCTACTCCTTTATTTTTTCTATGCTTATTTTGTTAATTGGAAACCATTTCATCGTTCAATTTTCTTTTTCTTCACTCTTCCTTTTCTTTTAATACGCTTATAAATTAGTTCTAAATGTACTGCATGCATCGCCGATAATTCTAGTGTTAACATTGAATTTAAAATTTTGAGTGTGACATTTCCCTTTTATGCATTCGCCAAAGTACGAGGCGAATTCCAGGACGTATTTTTTCAGAAGTAGGAAAATTTCTGCTAATTCTATTTTGTCTTTCTAGAGCGATATTTAATTCATGAAAATTGTTATTCGACGGACGAATGCATTACGGCGGTACAGACACGAATTTACAAAACAATAATAAAAGTAAATAAATATACAGAATAACTAAATCCCACAGTTTCTATTGCATTAACAGAAAATAGGCTATGATAGAAATTATGTCAACTACCTTTCGGCGTAAGACCACAAAGGATTAGCACAATAATCGAATTCATTTCACGGCACTCAGAGCACCGCTTCCGAGCTTCACTAATGACGGTCGATCAAAATAACCGCTTTAATACGCAAGAATGCCAGCTGCACGGGGGTGAGATTCCTCTCACGCTATTTCTCAGTTTGAAGAATAATCAGACATCACGGAAAAGTCGCTATCAATGGATCTATTAAAACCCATATCGTGTCAATGTCGGCCAACAGTGAATCGTCGTACGGCTTGGTAAGAATGTTGCGAATACATGCTCGAGCAATTCCGGGATGCATGTGAGCATAATTTCTTTGGTGCAGGGTGATCGGAAGTTCTCTTGCGAACTGTTATCGCAAATGAACACTTAGATTAACAGTTTCTGGTTTAGAAGGGGTATTTTCTGACTTGCCGATTGTTATTTGAACACTTTATTTACAGCTTACTTTTTTGGACGTTGCGCGAAGGTGCAGATGTATTTATTTTTAGATTTTAACACTATTTCTACCGAAGGTATCAAAAGACACTTTAATATTAACGCTACTTTAATTTATAATTATTTTAATTTTAATATTAACGTTATTTTAATATTAAGGGCACTTTAATTTATAACGCTATTTTTCAGTTAATAATGTTACAATGTTAAATTAATTTTCTGATTAAATAAAAAATATTAATCAGAAATTAGTTTTTTACAGTCATTCCCAAGATATTTGGATTCAAGCGTAGGGATGTTAAAAGACACCTTTGATCGAAATAGGTATACAGCAAACTGTAGCAGAAATAGTTTTAACGACTTTAAAGTTCAACTGTAGAGCAATATTCAGTGTTATTTTGATTTGAGTGGATTTAAAGCAGTGTCATTTTATTTTATTGTTATTTGTAGCAGCCAATTAATGAGGTAGCAGCAAATGAGAGAAACGAAAAACCTATTAATATGCTTCCGGTAGATAAAGTGCAAACAATGTAGTTATCAAAGCAGTCGTCATGACTGGTTCCAAATTTTATAAAAAATTGAATGAATTATAAACAGTGCAGCGCTTTTAAATTTCTGCCGTTGTTAAAAGAAAGTTTTGTAGAAATATAATACAAAATAAATGGCGGGACAAGCAAAATAAGTTCAGCATTCAACGTATTAATATACTGCTCACAAAAATAGAGGGATATTTTAAAATAAATGTGAAGTAATAAAACTTGTTTGACTTTCTGATGCCCTTGTTGAATTAAAAAAAGCATACGCTTCTTCTTTTTATCGCTTCATATGCATTTCCAAATATACCCTAATTTTTTTAGCAATTTATATCAGCGTATTAGATGACTCGCGACCCAGCTAAAAGTATACATCGTATGTGAAATTACCATATCAATTAAAACCGACATTCAGCAAAGAATATCAATTCAAACAGGTAACTGAGAAGGAAAACTTAGCAACTAAATTGTAAAACGATTGAAACATGTAATCCAGCATTCTGAATCCGATAATCCGTCTAACCAAAAATTTCTCTCAACTAAGGGCAACTTCAGCGTCCGCGCTTTCGCAGAAAGGACTGCAGTAAAACTCTGAGGCTGGCACAGCGCGTAATTTGCAGCGTCACTAAAAAAAAAAACAAATTTTTTTGGGAGTAAAACAACAAAGTCTAGAGTATGTGGAGCATGCATGGCCTAAGTGCAACACACGGTCGAATCTCACGGGGAGTGACAGCTGCGCTCAGAAGAGAAACACGAGCTTGTGTGCATCCGGCGGCACGTATCGGCCACTCCTCAACTTTTACACTTCAAAATATGCTCCCCGTACGTACACACACGGTACCCCGTGTCATTTTATTTTGCCCGTAAAACTCCCCCGAAAAAAAAACGGAGAATACGACGGATAACGGAGGAGAAGCGCGCAACGTTTCGTCATTACAAAGTTAGCCCTCGTTTCTCCGGGAGATGGACGGAAAAAATGGGCCGGGACTTTCGCGCGTATTTTTGTGAATTAATAAGACTTGCTGCTGAACTTTCTTTACATGAATTTTGCAGGGACGATCGTGTCGTTTTTATATGCTCCTTCCTGCAGGATCGACGGAATTTTTTATTTTCTTGCATGCAAAATAGTCTGAGTTTCAGTATGGGGGGTAGTTGCGAGTATCGTCATTTCTATCGAATAGAATTTTTATAAGCGACGGTGGTCTTATAGTTTGAATCTCCCGCTGTGGTAGAGACCAATAGAAGAACATTGTAAGTGGGCATATGTGATTAAAATAATTAATCGCAGAGATTAGGGAATTAGTATGTTGAAAACATAGTGAAATTTTGCAAGGTCATTAACATACTTTAGGGATTTAACTACCTGAATAAAGGGAACCGCGACTCCGTTGCTGAAGAAGAAAATTCAAATTCTTTGTCCCTTCATCGCGTTGTCCATCAGGTGCTTTCGATGACACAATGCTAACCCCATAACAATGATGTATCCATACTAACCTCATGCACTCTCTCTATGCAGAGAGTGGTGGTTGATGAACGTGCTTATGTACTATGTATATAGCTGCAATTTGCATTCTAGCGTCAATATTGGTATTAAGATTATTGGTTATCACAATTAACATTACAATTAGCAAATGTGTGTAAGTAGAACACGAAGTAACTGCACATCATACGACGTATGAAGGTCATTGTTGGAAAGTTACAATAAAATTTCTGTAGCTCAGAATCAAATATAAAATTGTAAGTTGAAAGAGATACCCATATTTTTCAAAGTTGAAAATGTAAACCAATGCTCTATTTACGTTTATAAAAAATTAAAGCACCAATGCTTTATCTACCGCTCACTTTTTTTAATATGCATCGCGAAAAAGCGTATACAGGCGGTGGTTTATGGTAGAGCACGTCTTGCTTCCTACCATTAGTTCGCGAATGCCCGGTTTAGGTTTGGAATGCTGGTTCGAACTGGGCACTCTTAATGTAGGCAACGATATTGTTGACCAAATGGGTTTTATTTGTTTGTACAAAGGTAAGTGTGCTTGTTAAGATAATACAATGTTCAAAAGTGCTGCGGTGCGTGTGTCTTACAAAACTGTTCAAAGTGTTCTGTCGTCTTTGGACGGGCTGGAAACCTCCAGGTCGCGTCTCCTTCCCCTGATCCCCCTCAAAGTCCCCAACTAGTCGGTACCCTGATAAGCGAGGCACGGGCAGCCGGCCGAGGCTAGGAGGTGGCAATACCCCACGATACAGGGAAAGGAGGAGAATATTACGCAGTTGCGAACTCGGAGGCCCCAACACCGTCTCTCAGGTCACCCTTGAAGAAGCCGCGGCGGAATCAAAGCCGACGCAGCCTAGGTGGAATCTTACCAGGCGGCCCTCGACATTCGTACATAATTGGTTCCTGAAAATGCGTGCGAATGCTAAATGTTCGAAAGCAGAGGGATAGAAAAAACATTTAAAATTGTATGTTAAAATATTTATTTATCGGTATAAGTTTTTTTTGTAAACTTGAGATTCTTTAACTTCCAGTAGGCAATACTGGAGGCAATATTACTGTGGAAACGAAGCGTAGACTTGAGAAAATACTAAGTTGTTTTGTAACGGAAGGCTAGCTGCTTCACGTTGTCTTTATTCTTGGTTTTTCGTGCTCGACGGCTCTCTGACCAACTGACTCGTCCGAGGATCGTTTCCTCCGACGTAGCCTCTTGGGAGGCGGAGCGAAGTTTTGGGAGTTTTTCTCTATTACCATTTGATTGGTTTTTGCAAATGATTGGTAGAGAAAAACTCCCTCCACTTAAGGGTGTGTCTGGAAAGAGAGGATGTGTTACGTCGCGCGGGTCAAGGAGAAGCTTCCTTGGCGACACCACTCGCGAATAGTACGCGAGATGGATTAATTTTTAGGAAGAAGTTTTGGGAGATATGTACAGTCTTGTATTTACACGTAATTATATACAAAAGAGTCTTGCGCGACTCAAGAGATGTATAAAATGTATGAAAATAAGCCGTCGACACGTAATGGTCAACCGGCAGCGTAACGTCGTGATCGAGAGGTGTGAAAATACAGCGAGAAAGGGCCGTCTCCGACGGCCCTTTTATTCCCAAAAAGTTGGGAAGAAGGGATGGCTTGCCCTTGGAGAGGGGTTTGAAAATTTGTGCGATTCTTGGAAACGTACGATGCATGTACGTTGCCTAGGTTTCCAAGAATCGCACCTCGCCTGCAAGAGGCCCGTTTTATGGTTGTACCTGGGCAGCGGGCCTGAAGAAGCTCGCGGTGATTTTACGCCGCGACAGGATGTTTTAGGGAAAAACCCAGGCGGCGGTGACTCATGCCGTAGCCGTGGATTTTGGCTTCCTCGCGACCCGCGGTTTATGGCGGTACATGTCAGGTCGGCTCGAGGTGGCTCGGCGCGACCGGTACGCGGGCAAGAGTTTATTTCTTTATTATCCATTGTCGTATAGAAAAACTGCGACTTGTAATTGCTTTTTGAGGGTCCGTAGTTTGACCCTCGGCAGTTCCAAGTCGGCATAAGGACTTCCGAGAAATAGTAAACCGCGTGTCGCTACATTACAATATCAGAGAATCTTTAATAAGCAATGTGTGAGCGAGCGAGAGCTACAGCGCTCCATGGGAGTAATTGCACGGATGCGAATAATTTTTGCAATATCGACAAAAATCTTTAAAAAATTGAATTTTTAAAAATGTGCGAAATAGCGAATTGTGCGAAAGTAGAATGTGCGAAAGTCGAGGGTCGCCTGTATATTGATCTGTAAAGACTTATAACTTTAAAATCAAAATATGAAGAAATACCAATTATATCATTGTGGTTACAAATGTTTTAAAACAATGAAATTTCATTTTATTCCCATTTCGGATAGCTCATTAATAGACTATTGGTCGATGAGCACTGACTAATGGAAAGTCTCTTAATCGACTTAAGGTAGATAAAGTGTTAAGATAATTTGCAGGAGCTCGATGAAGTTCGATCGTTTTGAAAAACTTGCTAAAACACCCAACAATTTTCTGATTTTGTTAACAATATAGTAATTCGGTTAAGACTGTAACAACTTCCTTCGCATGCGAGATATCGGCGCGATTTTGTGGCAAATGCAAAACGAGGCCGACAAGGTATTCCGTAATATTGGTAGCGTTACACCGTCATTCTTGGCATTGTAACAATTTCGTTCACACGCGAGACATCGATAAAATTAAGTAAATACATTCTTAAGCGCGATAAATTATGTATACTTTTCATTTGCATGCGTTAAACTTTGATAGGCATTTTCTCGACAACTAGGCGCAACTAATAATTTCTGACGGTAGATCCATGATTTACTGCTTGAAATATACACTTTCGTAATTTCATTCTTGGCGTCCGCTTTTATTAGCCAGAACGTCGGTTTTTCAACGCAAAATTGCACATAGATATATCTACAAGTTTTTGAATTTTCGAACCTTGTTATCGTCTAAAATGTTCAGGAAGCATGAATATTTGCAACATTAATATACAATGGCGATAACGCCGTACAAGAATCGAAATCTAGTGTATTGTCGGCTGCGATCAAAAAGAAACTTGTATTCACATATTTCTTTACTGTTAATAATTTAGCCCTCGGTAAAAATCACCCCCTGCATTTCGTTCCCGCGAATATATCTCCTTACTTACAAATTCAATTTTTCTTATTTATCTTATAATATCTCCACACAAATAATTATCCTCAACTTGGCGAAGCTTCGAAAGCGTTTTACGCTCTCCCACAAAAAGACGTAAGATTTTATTGATTGGATAAATTTACTGGTAAAAACACCCACCATTATAATTACGCAGGTACATGGTAACGTGTACCATGCTTGTATAACGTGTATCGCAGATAATCATACTAATCACTTACTTTTGAACGCACCGCCTCAAATTCGTTTGCGTACAGAGGAAGCATGCGTGCGGAAATTTTACACGCACGGTTAAAATCCTCAGGAAACTCGCAACAGCTGCGACGCGAGGAAATTTTTTATCGCCAGGATACAGGATAATCGACTCCCAAGAAGTCACAAAGACCACCTACAATAACGAGACAATTTTGTTTCGCTTTTATCAAATTCAAACGGTCAAGGAAAATTCCAAGTAAAGGAGGAAGAAAAAACGAAAGCAGCACGCGATAGAGGGGAGACGGGGAGCACGTGAAATTACTTTGCCCGGGAGATATTCATCGAAGAAAGTTGTAGGGTGAAATTAAATTTAACTAAATAATATTCGACGTATCTAACTTTCCTCGACGGCCGTTTCGCAATTGCAACTTCTCAAACTGCATTATAAAGTTTATAATGGGCAGGAGGTAGGTGCATTTTCGATTTCCCTGCAATTTTTGCGGCCCCCAAAGGGGATCGTTATTAACGATCGATCGTATCGCTAAATGATCACGGGGTACAATTCTCGCGGGATAAAAAAGCCAACGTAACATCGAACTTCAATTTAGAGCCTCGTGCCGAAGAGGGCTTCTTCGGGAATTCTTCCGTAAATCTTGGAGGACGAGCGATTGCTCTCGCGCGCGGTCTCTCAACTTTCGAGGAGGAGAGCAACGCAACAGCAAAGTGCAGCTGCAACTGCGAGTCGCCGCGACATTAACGACGACGTTCTGCGAGCAAAAAGAAGGAAAGTCGAGAGTGATTGTGGTAGAGGGGGGGAAGGATTGAGGGGAAGAACGAGAAGTTAGCGAGATAAAGCAGAAGGGCAGAAGGTAGAGAGCGAGAGTAAAAAGAGAAACGAAGAAAAATTGAGAGGGAGAAAGAAACGAAGGTGCATCTTGGACAGAGATGCAGAAGGAGAAACAGAGAAAGAGAGAACGGAGCGCGAGAAGAAACTGTAGGCCGACAGCAACAGCTGAATGCAAGCGAGAAAGAAAGAAGTGCAGGGAGATAAGAAACAAGAACAGAAATAAAGAACATGCAGAAACGGGGGCTGGGCAGAGAAAGAGAGGGGAGAAAAGCAAAAACACAGTACACCTAATTCTGTTTTTACACGATAGATACGTTCCCGAAGAATACGTGTAAACAAAATTCGTGTAAAAAGATATATTGCATCTATGAAAAAATAAAAGATTGGTTCCAGTCCTAAGAAATCAACAAAAATAATACAATAAACCACGAGTTCTCACGTTAGGATGTGAAACATTTTATTTCATTAACATTGCATACGTATCATGCAAAGTAAATTATCATTTGAAAAGGAAAAAATCATGTCCCTAATTCATGAACACAAAAATTAGGCAAAATAATATGAGTCACACGTAAAAAAATTGTATTCGTTGTCACTTTCTGATAATAAAACCATTCGTTTGCGTAAGACAGCAATATTACTGCTATCACTAGAAACGTCTTGGTTATCGTCTTCGTACTCCATTGGGGACATTCTTTCTGTAATTTTTTGAACAAAATTAGGACTAGCCTCCAATGACGGCGACGTTTCAGTGGATTTAACACTAGAACTACCGGCGTTAAATCTATCATATTTCAAAATATTAAATAAGTACTTTGAAAAAGGACAAATCAAGAGGCGGAAATGATAATCGATTCGGCGATGTATGTTTTTTAAGATGGCCGTAGGACATTTATTCTAAGACTCTTCTATAAACTTTGAGAATTTTTGGAAAAAATTGTGTACCAGTCATTTTGACTGGTCTGGTAGTTCTAGTGTTAAGAACGAATTCAGTAATTAATCGTTGTGTTTGTGTTTTAGGCCACGGTAAGCAAAATTTTCTTCTCAGTATTTGGGCCGATCGTGTTAAATCAAAATAAGTAGCGTAAAAAAAGAATTAAATTATTTTTCTAATTCCTGTTAAATGAAAATGGTGTAAAAGATGTTCGTGCAAAAACAGGATGTGTTGTATAAGAAAAAGTTAGAAAACCAGCGACAGAGAAAACTAGAAAGAAAGAAAGCAGACATCAAGAAAAAATAAAAACACATATGAAAGGTAAGACACAGCAAGAGACAGGCGGAAATAGAGAAAGAGAGAGAGGGGTAGGAAAGGAGGGGGCAAGCGAGGGTGCAATGTTACTCGACTAATCACTTTGTAACATCGCCGTGAGCGCGACTTCTTCGAGGTTGGCCAAGGCGAGGAAGAAGAACCGTGCCCTGGCTGGCGGCAGCCTCGTCCGTAGTGGGTCGAGGGTTCTGAAGAGAGGTGAGGCAGGCCAACAAACGGTGCCAAGTGCCAACTCCTCTTGTTAGGGAACAATTAAGAAATGCAGCGCTGCAACTAGCGTCGCAAGGGTGCGGAGGGTGAAACGAGAAGCGGCGAGTTTTCACGCACGTTTCTTCACCGTGTATATACAACGGCACGTTCGTACGTGCACGTACAGTTGCTCTGATAAAAGCCGCCTCCCTGGTAATTAGAACTATTAACAGAGGCCAAAGTAACGAACTACCGCCTCGCTTCCATCGAAATGCAGTTCTCGTGGAAAATTGAAAATTATACGCCGCAATCGCATCGCTCAACGTTCTCGAGGGTATTTGCATTGGAATTCGTTAAGAACGATGTTTCCTCTGATAACGAGCCGCTGGTGAAAAAAAAGGAAGCTGCCGAAGCTTCATCCCCGTAATGCCTGCGATGAGAAGCCCCGATGATGTCCATTCCGGCTGAAAATCGCTGCTGTAACTTTCCCTCTTTTACACTTTCAACGAAAACCTGTCGTTTAAATTGGTGGTAAACGTTTGAGAGGAAAGGATACGGAAAATTTATTGTGGAAATTTTAATCTATGAGTGTGCCGAGTCGAGGTGTAAATAACTTCCGGGAGTATATGTTCGTATTTTTAGGAAAAATTCAAAGTCTGATGATAACGGTTAATAGTTTTGTAACTTTCCGTTTCTTTTGGCAGACCAGCATCACATATATTAACACTAGAACTACCAAACCAGTCAAAATGACTGGTACACAATTTTTTCCAAAAAGTCACCAAGATTATAGGAGAATCATAGAATAGATATTCTACGTCCATCTCATAAAACATAAATTACCGAATTGATCATCTTTTCCATCTCTCAATTCTCTTTTGTTCAAAGTACTTATTTAATATATTTAAATATAACAGATTTAACGCCGGTAGTTCTAGTGTTAATGTTATCTTATACAATATAATATTTTTCAAAATGTTGAGCATTAGTAATGTACATATTTAGCAATTATGTAATGCCAGTCAACCTCCGTAATTTACTATCCATGAAATGTAATTTACTCTTACAAATCGTATAACAATACATCCACCATCCTATACTACCATCTCTTGCCACATGATACATTACCAATTGCACCAAAGAATTTGCAATTTCGCGTCAACCAACTTCAAATCCACATCAGCCAAAGAAGCCGACAAATTCGAACTTCCACCGTGAAAATCCTTCGGCAAGTAAAGGAAGCAATCGATCGACCATTTACCCGTAGCTGCGTAATTACAGTACGAGCAAAGTACTTGGCGATTGTGCCACGAAAACTTGCCAATATTTCTCTCCTCCGAGAATTTACACCGACGAACCGGCGGTCCATAAAGTTTCGCGCGCTATTCGTTCGACGATGTCGTAGACATTTTTTTACGAGTGTCCCAGGGAGGTTTCAGGGTTTCAGGGTCTCCACGACAGCATGCTTCTGGTACGCTTGTACACCGGTATCAGATTTGATGGGGCCATGCGGTCGTGTTACACCGGTACAGGTCGTTACGAGGGGCGATCGCGGCCCCTTTCGTTCGGCCATTACGAAGCATTAACTGGCCCCGTCGACTATTACCCCCGTGGCAACGGTTATAATACTTCTTTTACCCCGGCCAAACCGCGGTTTCCAAGGCTAGTTTCCAATTGCCCTTTGTTGTTACGATTTTCACCACCCTACCGCTCTTCCCGTCTTCATCCCTCGCTGTTCGAAACTCCCGCCTTTTTCTTTTCCTTCTCGCTTCTACCTCCGTTCTTATATTCCTTTTTTAATTTCCTCTCTTATGTTGGAACGAGAGAGGGCAGGTAGAAAACTTCCACCCCTCGTCGGATTCTACAGTCATGAGCGTTAGTTGGAAAAATGAAACGGCGAAATTAAAGTCCGACCCTCTTGCGATCCACCCGAGTGTAGAAGCGTTGTAACGCGTTTTCGGGGCTTTTATTGGGAATAATTTGCTTTAGAGAGCCGCACGGGGATTCTTGTTATTTGAAGCCTGATAGTGATTCTACTAGGTGCTTCAGGAAGTTTAGTCGATTTTGAAACGAAGATTGGGCCACTTTGAGAATTTCCTAGGGTCTTGGGTTTTTGTTGACATGCATCCAAAACGATCGGTTACAAAGGCCATTATCAAATAAAAAAAAAGTAATTAGTGTTGGTAGATCATCGAAAACTTATATGTTAATAATATTAGGAGGACCGAGACGGAATGTCGTTTTTTTACTTTAAATTCAAAGAAATAAATTTGTAACAAGTTTTTATTTTTAATGAATGATGCAATCACCCTCGTTATCAACAACCTTTTGTCATCTAGTGTACAAATTTTCAATGCCGGATCGAGAAAAATGAATTGTTTCTTGAGCAAAGTATCTGAAGAAACGACATTACTTTCCGGTCCCCCTAATATAATGATCCACGGTATATTGTTGCAGCCAAAAAATGAAAATAATGGATTTAAGATAGGAATGTTTTCCTTATGTTTTCTCCATTTTATATTATTATATTAATACAATTCCCAATTTTTATTGAACATATGAATTCGACAAAATATGATAGCGACAAAGCGCTGAAAAAATAAGTTTCGTTATTTATGGCAAATGAAGCTTCTATAACTCACAGAGCTGGTATTTTTAGTTATAAATTAATCATATCCTTGAGAAATATACAATTCAATGCGAAGATGTTTGTTTGATAAATGAAGTTCCATTAAATAAAAGAAACAGACGATTTTACAATAGCTTCGTAAGCGACGAAAGTACTTTATTCGTTACCTGATAATTCGATATGCAAAATATTTCTACCCATTGGGGACACTTTATATTTTTCGTAGAATTTTTACGGCGGGAAAATATGTAACGAAAAATGGCGAAATCTGATTATGCGAGATTGGCAATTTCGCAGGGTATTTTCGAAATTGATTTAATTTCCTTTTGTCGACGATGAAATGCGGAAGGCAGGAGATTGGAATTTTTTTGTTAACTATAATTCGCTAATCGGTAAACAGCAGCCGTGCTTGGCAATCCTCCTGCTAAAATGGCAATTCTAAGAGATTAATTTCATATAAAACAGAATAATTATTAATATCTTCGTATTTATATTAAAATTCCAATTTGTCGAAATATTTCAGCAGCTTAATTTTATTTCACATTAAAAACAGCTATTCGTTCCGCGGCCGGAAAATCAATACTTTAAATACTTTAAACATCGGTGTTACGGACAGTAATAAGTCCATCATTTTCGATGTTAATCGTTTCAGTATCAAATATTCGAAACTTTTCAATTTCACACGGATATAGAATCACATCGTTCCTGTAAACCACAAACTTTACAACCCGGAGACAAAAATTCCGCCATTCGACAGTGAATTTGAATGTAACGCGGAAAAGTTTTGTAATGTACAAAACACAAGGGTCGAAGAGTGAGGATGCACACGCAGAGAGAAAGGTACCTGGAACCGGGGGTTGCAAAGTAATTAACCTACCAGAACGGCCGTTCGTGTTTAAGAAGGAACGCGGACTTTCAACGACTTCATTTCTCCTCGCATTTCGAAGTAATAATAAACTCGAAAGTCGTTAAGTTATATCGAGGTCCAATTATGGCGTAATAAAGCAGAATTATATTCCTTCGCACTTTTCACGAAATTTCAGTCCTCGTTTGTTAAAGCAGCGACAAATATTCGCGCGAAAAAAAAGTATGCTCGCGTGCATTAGTTCGGCAATAAGATTTCTTGCTTTAGTACTTAAACATTACGGTAGAAATCTTACTGGCTCGCTGTAGTCGTTCGAAGGGAAAATATTAATTAACAGATTAATGTCAATTCAAGTAACAAGAAAACATTTTGGAATATCAGTTTGGCTTTCGCTTTTTCATTTTTGGATTCTTCTTTTTAATATTTCCACGTTATGGTAGCAATTCCGTCAATTTTCCGTTTTTCGTTTAAAGAGAATATATTAATATAACACGTCAATGTCACGCAAACGGAATACCTTTTCAAACTGTCAATTTTTTTTCCCTATCGGCTTCCGATCTTTCACTTCGATTTCTGTAATTATTGTGCGGTATGACAACCTGTGTTTGACGTATCGGCGTGTACGTCATGAGGATATGTACGTAATCGATAATTAATATCAAATATCGTTAACGTGTGCATTTCCACGCACACGTTTATTAACTTCAACGATCAAGAAACTTTGCATAAAATGTTGAAAGTGGAACTGTGAAAAATGCGATAAGTTGCAGCGAGGTAAGTAGATAGGTAAAATGAATTATATAATAAAGATCTTAAAAATACAAAAACAGAACAAAATAAATCGAACCAACATTTTGCAAGCTAAATGTCAGAAATGCGTGAACTTTTTGCTAGATATTCAGAATCTGTCATCTTGACTATTTTGATAGTTTTAGCAAAATAATATCCACCCTAACCGATACCTTTTCAAACATCTAAGTAACAAATATTACTCATACTTTTTAAAGAAACTAAATACAGTCTCTCCGAAAATAAACACTTTAAATTCCTTTCGATTTAAAAACAATTAGTAGGCTCTAGTAAAAAAAACCTGTCACATCTGAGAAATGTTTCCTAAATTATGACAAATAATACCAGAGCCTCGATGATTCGGAACCCACCTGAAACTTTAACACTAGATCTACGGACGTTAAATCTGTTATAATTAAATATGTATATATATGTATATATAACTGAGTACTTTGCAAAAAAAAGGAAAAAGCGGAAAAGAAGATAATTAGTTAAGTAACTTGTGCATTAGAAGATGCACATAAAATATCTGCTGTACCGCTTCCGTATAAATATTGATAAACGTTTATAAAGAAAAAGTTGGTCCCACCAATTTGCCGGCCTCCGTAGATCTAGTGTTAACTCCTAAGTAAAAAGGTGAAGTCCAAAATAATCAATAATATCGTTTAGAAACAAGTGAAACTCATAACACAACGCAATCAGTCAATTTCAATAATTGTACTTTATTAAAAAAAAAAAAGAAAGAAAAAAAAACGTGACTGAAGCTGTCAAGTCCCGTCTGTCGCAGGAATGAAATTTACGTAACGAACGTTTCCATTCGTCGTTCGTGCTTCACGCAACACGCGTGAATTCGTCCACGATTACACCGAACCTATGGCTCTCTTTCGTGAGCCGCAAGGACCTAATTACACTAACGACCGGCAATAAAAAGCAGCCGCGACGCGGCGACGACGTCGCAGAATTCGCACGCAATTACCGCAATCTTCGAAGCTCAGGTACGTGCACGTATGTGGAGTGCGACGAAAATGATGGTACAACCGGCGAGGCGTGATTCTCTGCGTGAAAAAATAAGCCGAAATTGTGGAAGAAAATTACCGTGAAAATCTGACGGATGAAAATACACTCGGCTAAATTTCTGCTATTACGTCTCTCAGGCTAAATCTTTCTTTTCTCCATTCTATTATGAAATATTTATTTCATGCTAAAACCATTGACGATTAATATGATACTGGGTGGACCATTGATCACGAAACTGTATTGCAAACCAAAGCCACTGCCAAGAATAAAATGATGGTTATTTGAACGACATAATCTATAACGCTAATTAACACTAGAACTACCGGCGTTAAATCTATCATATTTCAGTATATTAAATAAGTACTTTGAAAAGGAGGAATCAATAAGCGAAAAAGGTGATCAATTCGACGATTTATGTTGTTTGAGATGAACGTAGAATATTTATTCTATGACTCTTCTATAAAATTGGAGAATTTTTGGAAAAAGTTGTGTACCAGTCATTTTGACTGGTTTTGTAGTTCTAGTGTTAAACATAATTTCCAGGAAGTGTATTTATTGTTAAAGGAGCAAGGGCGAATTTTTGATAAATGAAAGAGTAATTCTAGTTTTATGCGGTTTAGTAGCTGTTGAGCCATACTGTATATTCAGTTATTGTATATAAGGTAAATAAATATTTTAGTGCATTTTTCGCGTAATTCATTTTCCCTGCGTCGAAGTAATCTGTAAAATATTTTCCAGAATATTGTCTCAAAATGTATAAGTTTCGCTTCGGAGAAAAATCGACGGTGTATGACCATAACTTAAGCATGTATCTCGTTAGACATGTGAAAAATCGACGAAATTAGATTTCATGGCGGAAAATGTGCATCATAACGTTCAGTATATTCCGAAGATACTATTTTAAAATAACTACTTGTACTATAACCAAGAAAAATGAAAAGTTACTCAAATCTCAATTAGAAATCCATAGCAATTAAAACAAAAAGTTTCAATCGAACACAGAAATTCCATCGTTTATACCTCACGTCAGTCTCTGTTTTAAAAAAAATCATAGAACGAATGGATAACCGCAACGTTCCGTCAATGGTTCTGAAATTTCTGATTGGGGATGTTCGGGGGAAAAGGGGGCTAGCGGGATGAAGCAAATCGAACGCGTCGATCTCGAAATATCCGCGAAAAGTACGAGCAAAATGGCAAGGGAGAGGGTGGGAAGTCTCGTATCGCGGAGTCGTTGATACTGGTTGTAACAATTTATTCAGTCGACTGACGCGCGCCACGAAGGGAGCACGTGCGAGAAGAGACTCTCATCTTCTTTCTTTTCAATATCTCGCCATTCGAGATAAAGCAAGATTCAATTTTACATCTCCCTCTCTCTCTCTGGCTATCTTTTCCTCTCTTTCCGTCTTTCCTCCGCTCTTTTTCTCGCTAGCTAGCATTACCAAAGTGACACGTTGAAGAGGGAGGACAGGAAGATCTAAGATCCCTGCGACGAACTGATATCGGTTCTCGACTGCCAAAGAGGGTAGACTCGAGATAACTTCCAACACGTGAAAAGATTTCAGGGCTTCGACGAATCGAGCGTGTGAGCCATCCTTACGTGGTGTCGCAGGTGTGCGTGCGTAGACTAACGGAGTAAAAGGACGAGAAAAGCGATCGGATGATTAACCCTGCTCAAAGTATTCCGGGAAACCTAACTTTGGTCGGCCGGATTAGCGATGAACGCCAATTGAATGTCTCGTAGTTGAGGATTCTTGTGTGGTTGTATCTTTTGCAATTATATCGGTAAGGTTCAATCGAATTTGATGATGTCAGCTTCATTGCGTTGAATATGGAAACGTCACGTATGGAGTCCCGTTAGTTCGATGCAACGAATAAATATTTTGACGATGCCGTTACGGCGGTAAGTAAAAATAAATATTCAATGAAATTTGTGAAACTAATTGCGAGAGGAAACAAATGGGTCGCTCGATGGACGAATCGAGGATTCGGGCGTTGGATCGAAATTAAAGTTTATGTTTTGTTAGCGAAATGTGTGTATCAATAAAGTTAATGTAAAACTATGCCTGTAGTTAGTGCATGATTTCCTGTGCATACGATGCTGTGTTTGCTTCTGTCCACGATTATTTTTCGACTTAAATAATTGAATTTGTTGCGGAGCAAAAATACGCCCCTGAAGCTCACAGATGTAGCTTCCAACCTCGCATCTTGACTTTCTCAATTATTTACATATTTCGCAGAAAAACTAGCAGCCGCGCATTGTCGTCTATTTATGACTCGAAAATCAATGCGCTTTATGGGCCTATTGTCGTCAGTACTTCTTCAGGAAAAGTTTTGTCCTGCAAGAAGTATTGACCGGGGACTTTTCCCCCACGCGAGCTGGGTTTTTCCGGCGTCGCCGATCGGTAAGGGAGACTCTTAGCCAATGGGCAAAGAACGATTTCTTTGCCCACCAATGGCAAAATTAATATTTGTCAACATAAGAGTCTCCCAATCAGCAGCTTTCCCGCTTCGCAGCAGTGACCGCCCCCGCCAAATAATGCCGGAAGCGCGTCCTTACGCGCTCCCAAAAAGTTAGTCTTCTAACAAAGCCGAGCCGAATAACATCAAGCGTTCTCGATAGAGGCTCCGTCTGCGCTACTAAGATCCGGACGTAATTTAATATATTAATACTACAAGCTCGGGACATCCGTATATTGGTCCTTCGAGCCGGATATTTATCCAATAATATAACACTCGGGAAATTGGTCCTTCGAGTCAGATTCAAATTATTGAATCTAATTTATACACATTTCGCACCGAAACATTGGTCCTTCGGTCAGTGTTCTTTACTATTGTACAGTGTAAATAAAGTACATAGATTAAGGCAACCTTCGCCTTTTTTGTGAGTTTGGAATCATAATACCTCCGTGCGTGGTTTAATTCGGGTGAACCTATTTAACATACGTTCACTCCAGAGGTGTCGCCAAGAAAACACGAACAGGCATAAATTCGTGAGGCGTCATCCGTAACAGAATTCTAATAATAGATAGAATTGAAGCCTTATACAATTTCTATAATATGTCTTTACATTTCGGTTTCTTATCACACATTAAGATTGATTGCTTTTTAATTAATTATCATAGAAATTCTTTCAATATTTCCTGACATTGCTTAAAATGCAAATATGCAAAATGTCAAATGGTACAAAGATAATGAATTACACCTGTAATAAGAGAAAGTAATATAAATAAAACGGTCATAATGTTACAAATTATTGACTGCCATCCTATACAATATGAATTTGTAAATATTCAATAACGACATGTGACAGTTAAATAATATATAGCCACTGATAATAGAATTGTTCCTGATCTTAAGAAAAAGGCTGTCATCTCCCGTAATTACTTATTGGAAAAAAACATTTAATCATTAACCATGTTACTTACTATTTAAATTTCATAATAGATTAGATTCCATCAAGAAATTAAAACTGTTCCAGGTTACTGAATAAGAGCAGCGAAAAAGAACTTGCTAAATGAAGAACGACAATTCTTCCTATCATCTGTCTTATATCATAAATCTAATTTGAAAGAACAAAAAAAGAAAATTGTAGTCAAAGTATCTTCACAAGCTCCACAAGCGAACCAATCTACGAATTACATTACCCGTGAGTCTCGTTCGATATCAAATAGATACTTGTACGATTATCCAAGATTTAATCCCATAAAAAGTTTCGATCGAATGGTAATATTATCACGGACAGGTGCTCCGAGTGAAAGCGTCCATTCATGCGAGAATCTCGTTAAACCTCGTAAAAGAACTTCAGCTGTAGTTAAGGCATACTTGAGCCGTAACACTGGAGCAGTAAGGAGCAAGAATGTAACGCCGACTAGTTTACAAGGCGACGGGCAACGGCCACCGTAAACCTAAGACTTAAGGCAAGAGATTTCGGCGAAGAATACAACCAGAGAGGCAATATTATTTGGGATTATCAACGCGAAGGGCATTCGCGTGTAGGAATGGCGAACTTAGATGCTGTGATTGTAACTTGATTTTAAAAAGGGGAAGAAAGAAATATAAACTTGTAATGTTGATTGCCTGTTGTTTGCTACTGTAATAACTGCGTTTCGCTTTGTCCGGCTGATTTACCTTATTTGCTAACAAATAAGACGGTTTACTTGTTTTGTTATCAAACTTTTGTGTTATTTGGCAATCAATACCTTGCGACCGACATGAGTAAAATAGAAGCCAATGTCCAATCTCCTCATCAATTTTATCCTGGATAGAAGTATTTATTTCTCCGTCGATTGTAAATTAATAGAAGTGTATAAAAATTATAAAAATGTGTATAATTTGCGGATGTTATGATGCAACATTAAATGACGGAATAATTTTGTTCGTGTTAGTCTGAAGTGTAAAGTAATCGATCCACATCAGCATTACTAACGACAGAAACAATCGCTCAGCACTTTTAAATCGCGATCATCTATTTACAATTGGAATTAGTCCGAGGAAACCTCGTCCCATAAACGAGTAAAATCCCCCGTCATTGGAATGCACAGTGACACGCTCGTTCTCAGCGGCGATTTCATTAAAATTTCATTAAAATTCCGGCCTGGGATGCGTTAGCTTTCATAAAAAAGCTCCAACAATGATTACGCAATCTGATCCTCTCTTTTTACGTACGCTCATTACGGGTGGCCGTTAACCACGTAGATGCGATAACGTGCGTTCGCCTAAACATCCGCACCACCGCGCGGCACATTATATCCTCATTATCCTTTTTATCGCACGGCAGGATACTATTCCTGCCTTGGAATCGTTTTCTCTTGGTGAGCTAGCGGGCACTTTCGCACGTTTACACGCCGGGAACAAAGTGTTATCCAGCGGAATAAAGAGAAAGAGAAAAGCGAGACGGGGATGAGGGAGAAAGGAAAAGAAAGGATCTCTGTCTGTCTCTCACTCCCTCTCTCTCACTCTCTCTGGTGCGTTCAAGCTTTCTTTCTTTCTATCTTCCTCTCCCAGGAGTGACTGTAATCCTGTCGTTGGAATATCCAACATCCCCTTGCACAGTGTTGCTGTTTCGCCTCCTTCGTCGGTGCTTTGCCGTTTCAGCCTTTTTACTCGCCGTTTCGTACACGGCGAGGTATGAGGCTTGAGGCGCTTACGTCGCGAGCGGATTTCGCTTAAAATAAAGGAAAAATGAACTCTAATGCACGTAAAGCTGCCCTCTTTTCAGATTTCGCGGGATACGAGCCGTCTTCTTTACACGCGTTACAGACGCGACACATTGGAAAAACTGGGCGTCGCGTGAACCTCCTTTCGCGTTTCACGCAAGTGGACGCTAATTAAAAGTTAAGCGCGGTCTTCCGCCGCGGTAAAATTTCACTAAAACAAAAGATACGTTGATCGTTACAACTTGAAACTTTTATAGGAGTTAGCCGAAAAGATAAGTTAACTTTTGGTTTAATGAAGTTTTTGAATTCACCAACTGTTACTAGGAAAATATAAAGAGGTGTTTCTCCTTGTACTAAGGGTGGTTTGACTTCAACCCGATCTTAAATTACGACGGGCTTCGAAAACAAAGTCTGCAAGAAATATTTGTAAAATACAACTGCTTTCTCGGATATTATAATATATAAGAAAATACTATCCTGATACTATTTTACCTCTGCTTGTGCTGTCTGCCTTCCATATTCATCGATTAGCATGTGTATTATATTAATTTGATTTTATATATGTACTGGTAATTTCAAAGGTCGTCTGCGTTAACAATTTTCAAGTTGAACTTATAAAATATTTCGTATTTCACCAATGTACATTACGGTATGATAGAAGCATTATATTTGGTAGAAATGATATCAAACCGAATCAATTAACGGAGTTAACGGTCGCCTTATTACAGAACGTAGTGCGCATTCCAAAATAAAAATGTCAATATCGCAAAATAGAGAGTAAATGACTTATTGCTCGATCACTGCTATCGCTCTGTCATATACATGTATCTTACATTTCTATCTATTTCTTCTTTTCCGGTGCCTGACGTTGACATTCTTAGAATAAAAATTCTACCTCCTTTGTCCACAAGAAGCATAATTTTGCCTACCTCCGAATTCACTTACGTTCTAACTGCAAATTAACCTCGATGTTTTGCGACATTCTTCTTTCTTTGTATCGAATTATCCGAATGTTCTGGCGTCGTCAAAGATACGAGCTTTCCGACGGTCTCGTGCTTACGTTTAATACATACAAGCCGAGGATACCGTGTGTCTTCCATCGTGTCTTCTTCGTCAAGCACCCTACTCTATATCGAGCTTAATCTTTCTCCTCCCTCTACGTCGACGGTACAGGGAGTTCTTGCAGAGTTCCGTGGTTTTTGCTTGGAGCTTTTGCTTTCGGCGCGGAACTTGAGAACTTCCAGAGTATCGGGCGACGGAAAAACCTACGGCTGATGTATCGTACAAGCGAAGTTACGGTTATCTTGGATGCGTGTTCAGACGACGCTCGATTGTCCGTGTTTGTCCGGTCGCCAGAAAATAGTGGTTGCAGAGGCCGCTTGTTTTGGCGATCAATTCGTAGCATTGTTTGTTATATGTGTAAGATTTATAATAATAAGTTTGTAGTGCCGGAAAAATATCGGTAATTCCGCTGTAAGGATGGCGAAGGGCTGCGGGGGCGAAAGCGGGGTTGGGTCCTGCTCGGGTCAGCAGGCCGACCGTTTTTTCCCTCAAGGCCTGAATATTCCAGACTTAGTGAGCGCGAATGCGAATGCGAGTGCGAGTGCGAGTGCGAGAGAGTAAATAGTTGTGTGAGAAGAATGAACGATTAGAATATAAGAAAGCGTAGTTTAAGAGTTGTGTCCAGAGTAGATGAGTTGCAGTGGTCGTGTTGTGTTGCGTTGTAGTTGACAGGATTTTGAGTTGATCGTGTTGTCTTATTTTGTAAATTAGTTGTAGCTTTAGTAATACATTGTTATTTGTTATTTCCTGAAGTCAAGACGATTGTTATTATTTTCTATTGAGTTGTATCCGAAGAGTTTTTCCAATATCCTCTTCCGAAAATCCCGCCCCTCTACAAGTTTATTATTAAGACGTTGCCGCTAATGACGGCTATAGCCGTCCGATCTTTGGCGATATGTAGCCAAACGACGGCTATAGCCGTCGTGCACATTTTAATCAATAAAAAAAAGATCAGCGTTAGTGCGAAGTGTACTAACGCATACACTTGTTAATTATTGAATAATACATCGAAAAAAAGGTATAGCATGCCAAACAGCATATTAATTGTTCTTTTATGCGTTTTCTCATGCTTTACCGCTTCGGGGGAAAAAATGTGTTTCTGAGCACGATCGTCAAATTAAAAGTGTGCGGCAACGTGTTAACCCCTTAACCTACGATTTACGTTCGAGAATTTTGGGCCGAAAACGAGGCCGCTGCCGCTAATATTTATATTTGGCCCGATCATCTACTACGGGCTATGCCCGTAGTTGTAGGTTAAGGGGTTAATATAGGAATATAGTTTATTTATTATTAGAGTAATATAGATTATAGATAATATATACAAAGTTAGAACACAACATGATAATGAATAATACGTCTAGAATAGAAAAAAGAAAAAGCGTCTCATCGTCTATACACGAAGTGTCCTGAAGGCCTCTCGCAAAACATTCGCCGATCGGCACCCACATGCACACTTTTCTCGCATATAAAATATCTACTGATGCAACAGAGATAGTCGCATCCCCCATAAGTGTTTCAAGTTTAATTACCACGGTCATTTTCCAGCGGACTTGCGATTTAAAATGGATAAGAATTCTATGTATTAATTTCAGCTTATTTATTGGGAATTCGAGTGTCTAAATCTATGATGGACATTACAAGTGTGATTAGATCAGGGTAATTCGGTATGATTGTTTGTTAGGTGATGGTTCAAAGTGCAAGGGTGACAAACTCGTGAGTTAATGATGCCTAGAACGTAAAGGCAGGATTAAAGGTACGATCTTGGATGAATAAAAATTCATTGTTTGGAAAAGCGACGGAGTTTTCGAAGCCGTCAAATAAAACAGGAAAGTAGTTTGTTATTTAACTGCGAATATTGTACAGCGTTGTATGTAGTGTTGTAAAATTGCATTTAGCTTTGTTGAAATGCAACGATGTATTTTATTTTATACATAATGTATTTTATATTCTAATTCTTCACTTATATTTAAAACAGCTTAGAATTATTATATCTGTAAATAAATAAAACCATTTTATAGAAAAGTTCCATCTAGCTTTATACTTTCATATTTAAAAAAAAATACAAGAGATATTTAAATTTCTCTAAAAGATATCCGAATAAAGATTCTCATTTCCGCAATAGATGTGATTCAATTCGCTTCGTGCGACCGTACTACTTCAACGAGCTAATCTTTCAAACAATCACACACAAACTCACCGCAAAACCCACTCCAGTTCATCGCGGTTACCGGTATCCACTATAAGTCTGGAAGAAGTCTGCCTCTTCCCCGATGGTTTTTTACGCGCTTCCAAATTAGAAAGAAAAGTTTGTAATGGTTTTCCGAAATGACTCGATGAATACGGTGTCAGCGGGTGCCGCGAGTAACTCTTTCAGCGGATATCTCGAAGGAGATTCCGAGAGGGTTTCAAAGGGGATAATTCGACCACAGGGTACCCGCCATCCGAAAGCTTCGACCTAAGGTCTAACTTCGGAAGCTCACCGACCAAAGTCAATATCTCGGCATTCACCGGGCTGGCCAAGACCGCAGGAATGTGCGGCTTCGAATACCGCATGGCAGATGAGTCCCTGCTATCATCGTTCATTACCCAGTCTTACTAGAAGTGTTGGAGAGGGTTGCAAGGCCAAGAGAGAAAGAGAGATGGAGAAAGAGAAAGAGAGACGACACTCGGCCGGCGCGGTGTGCCAGCGAGCTTTTAATCTTGGAAATCTTTAGGACCTTTGGCGACCAAAGAGAAACTCGTCAAGGGTTGTCGGTCGGCTCTCGTTTCTCGACTTTCCGTCTTCCTCTCTCCGTCGTTCTACCCTTCTTCCGTCTGCCTCGCTTCCTCCTTCACTCTCTTTCTTTTCCTCCTCTTTACCTGGCTACTTGCGCAAACATCATTCGTAGATTTCTAGGAAGAGTAAAGAAAGTATCCCGCCGAGCTCCTCGAGTTTACGGTCGAATTAAGGATTTACGCAAGGTAATCCACCGGTTGGGGCAAATCTTGCGCGAGCAGATAGAGAAGAAGTGGAAAGGGAAGGTGGAGGAGGAGGAAGAAGAAGAAGAAGAAGAAGAAGAAAAATCGAAGTAGAGGAGAAAGAAAGGGTGGAAATAAAGAACGTAGCAACTTTTGCTTTAAGGTATTTTCAAAGCCGGCTTCGACTGCTGATTTTAAAAGCCCTTCAGTTTACTTCGTTAAATAATTTATCGGTTGAAAAGTTTCTGTTTTCTGAGTTCAACGAATTTCGAAGGCCAATCGACGGAAGTTTGCCATTCCGAGTAACCGGTTATTTCCTCTACGTTTATACACGCGAGTGCGGTTATCTATCGTCGTGTTACTGCTGTCATTACTTTCAGGCGGATTGTAATTACTCGAATTCACGGCGATACAGTTCGTATCGCTCCTCGTCCTCGCTCAAGTTACAGCGGCAATGCACACGCTGCGTTACGCATAAATTTAATTACTCTTATGTGCACGGAGTTAACGTTACACGCGAAATGTGCGTGCAAATTGAATCAATGGATCGGTTTGAGAAGCTCGTCGAAATTACTATTCATTCCGTTCAATGATAGAGATTCGATTGCAAGGACTTACGATTCGCGATTGCGGTGCGGTGCAACAGTGACCGCGATTACAAGTTAAATCAACTAGCTAAAATCCCAGAAATATCGCAAAACACGTGGTGAGTATACGTGTTTTTGCAAAGCCCATTTTAGAGGATTTTATACCGAATATGGATTTTAAAAATGCATCTTAACCCCTTGTCCTACGAGTTCTTTTGTGACTGCCTCCGCAGTAATTGAGAATTAAATCGCTAAAATAAAAATCTGGCAGTGATTCCTGACATATCTTAGAATTTAAAGCAATATTAACAACATAGGGATAATATTATCGTGTCGTGTTCCACTGATATTTTCAATTTGACAATTTTTGAGAAGCTTCAAAATTTCCTATTACTGCAACCGCATCACGAGTGTCATTCATTGTTATAGGGCAAATGGTTAAGTATGAAATTAGACGAGAAGAGATGCGTGTTAGATAGGATTTTTCTGAAAAAATTCTCGTCGATCACCTGCAAAAGGACAAAGCTTTCGGAAACACTTGCAAGAAAAATATAATGTAAATGCTTCTCTTTCTCAGAACATCCGCTATCTCTTTTTTTTAAGATATTTTTGTATCTTTAAGATATGGCTAACTTTATGCTACTATTTTATTAAACAACTTTGAACAAAATACAACTGTTTTACTCTTACGATGTACATACGTATACTTTCTCTCTATCACTTTGTACGATATTTTCCTAAGTTCTGTAGCTGAGACATACATTGACCAAAGTATAGCAGCAAAATATACGTCCAATTTTAAATATATTAAAAGTATTAATACTTGTACGATATAATTAACCCCTTGCCGCACGATTTCTTCTGTGACTGCCTCAGTAATAATCCAAATTAAATTGGTAAAATAAAGATTGATCGGTGATTCCTGATGTATCGTATAATTTAACGTAATATTAATATTACAGAAATAATTTCATCGTGTCGCGTCCCACTGAAATTTTCAATTTCACAGGTTTTGCAAAACTTAAAAATTTCCAATCCAATTTATCGCGTCAAGAATGTCACTCGTTGTTGTACGGCAAGGGGTTAATACTGATATAAGTATTAATATAATTAATTAATAATATTAATATAATTTTGCCTTTATAGTATTAATATAATTAATATACTATAAATAATAACATAAGACAAGAGTGGGTTAATTCGTTTCACCTAGTGATAGAATTTTCCAAGGACAATTTACATCACTAATTATTACCACACTTCTATTTCCTAAGCCTACGTATAATTAAATTCCTACAATTCTATTTTACAGCAATCAAAATAAATTGTAAGGAGTCAAATCCATTTCTCTGAACTGACCGCGACGATACCGATCATGATGTAATCACCTCCCACTATCAATACCGATTCCACAATTAAAATCCACGCACATGATCGTCTTATCACGAGTTTCGCATTACCGTAACGCATGTGCACCAGTGGGACTTCACGGTATTTACATATCTTTTGTTGCACTGTTAGCAGCACAGGAAATAACGTCATGCTCCGAGTACAACGTCGTTCGACGAGATTGAACGCTCCATTCTCTTTCCCGACAACGAGACACCCGGCTCTTTCTCATCGCCCTTGCGAATCTTATTATCATTTTCGTGAATCTCCGTGATGCCCGACGGAATGAAAAAGAAAAAGAATTGCCCGAAACACGGCGGAAAAGCTCGCAGAAACTCCGAAAAGCTTTTGCTGCGCACGGACGAAGAAGAAAGTGGAAAGAACCGAAGGCGAGCAAGTAAACGCGAATTGCCAGACCCGCAATTCCAAAACGGCGAAACGAAGAAGAAAAAGAAAACGGGCGCGAATTCGCATAACAAGGCGGACAACCGCGCAATTAAAATTACGTTCGCGTGACGTTTAAAGTGAGACGAGAATTTCACGCGCGAATCCCCGTGTCGGGAAATTTCTCGCGAAAAGCCCCGCGCTTACGCGGATTCGCATACTTTTCCAGCGAATATACAGGGTGGTTTCGTTTATTGTTTTATGGTGGTTTCAGTGTAGGTTGCTGGTGTTTAGAAAAAGTGGAAGGGAGTAAAGAGATTTTTATAATTTTTCAGTTTTTTATTGCAAATTGAAAAATTCGTCTCTGTTTCTCGCGATAGATTTTTCAGTGTTAACCCTTTGCCCTGCAACAACGAGTGGCATTTGTCATGAGGTAAATGGGATAGGAAATTTTCAAGTTTTGCGAAACCTATCAAATTGAAAATATTAATGGGACGCGACGCGATAATATTATTTCTGTAATACTAATATTACGTTAAATTAAACGATATATCAAGAATCACTGATCAATTTTTATTTTAGCAATTAAATTATGAATTATTGCAAGGGCAGTCACAAAGCAAATTGCAGGGCAAGGGGTTAAAACCATGTCTGTATCTTGGATTGAAGAAAACAGTTTTTCCTTCTGGGTATATAAGAAGAGTCTGTTAAAGATATTTTACTTTTGACAGATTTGAAGCTTAGAGTTTGCAGTACACTGCAAATTCACTTGATATGTCGCTATTTGAAAATAAATGTTGCGATACTTAAAAACTTGTTTCTGAAAGTATAATAAACATTTTGTAACTATCGGGCTTTAAATGTTTACTATATCACGAGCAAAATTTCCTAATTGCAGAAAATGGATATAATTTCGTGAACGGTAAATTTAATTGGAGACTAATCAGGCTATGCGAATCACAAAAGTAATTATTAGGATCGCACGATTTCAAGTCCCCACATATTTTGGAGTATATTAAAAACTTTATCCGCGTTAAATTATCCCGAAATGTAAGTGACTTAGAAAATAAAATAACAGGAGCGCATATGAGCATAACGAGTGCAACATTAGCAGAATAAAAAAAGTTTCTGTTAAAAAAGCGCGGTGAAGCGTTCAGAAAAGTAAATTAAACAGAAAGCCTTCCTGAGTACTCCCTGCAGCTATAAAATTACAATTCGCAGTAAATACCCTATTTCAATATCCAAAATATCTTCTTAATTCTACTTCAACTCATCCAGAAAGATTTCTCTAAAAATCATAAATACTACAGCCACATTCGACACAAATATTTACAAAAAAAAAGTATCAATATTACTTCCCTCCATCGAACTCCACCCTCGTAAAATTTCACCTGAACATTTCTATCGCTGGCGAACCCCGTAAACGCTCTTTCCTCTTTAATTCTCCCCCAGGCGTTCGTTGTTTATAAGAAAAAAACTGAGCGAAATAATAACGCGAGCACCCTGTATAATGCGACGGTGAACCTCTCTCCCGTGTAACTCTCTTTTTCTCTCCTCTCCCGTCCTTCTCGGGCTGCACTCTTTCTCTCAGCTCGGAGTTTTTGGCTTGTACGAAACACATGGGATCCTAAACACGCTCTCTCCACACTCGAGTCCCACACAGAGTGGATCTGCGAAGTGGCGGCGCGGCGGAGAGTCGGCAAGCCAGACAGCGTGCTAGCTAGCCAGCCAAGCCAGCCAGCCAGCCAGTCGGCCGGCCGGCCAACCAACCATTCCACATTCCATTCGACGGTTCTCTCTCCCCTGGCATATAATGAAGTCAGTCCCGGCGTTCTAAGCCCTGGTAATATCGTGTGGCAGGGCCCTCCCCGAGATAATATTGGTGATGTATGCTAACGGGCTTTTCGGTACGGGGTGCGTCGTTTTTACGTCCCTTTCGTACTGCACGTCCTCACTTAAATGATTTACCGCGCGAAAAAAAGAGTGGGAGAGTGAAAAGGAGAGAGAGAGAAAATAGCTGTGGAGAGAATTGAAGAAACGGAGATAGTGAGAGATTTTGAGAATGGGGGATAGGGAAAGAAAAAAATGATAATGAGAGAGAGAAAATAGTAGTGGAGAGAATTGGAGAAAGGGAGACAGTGAGAGAGATGTTTTGAGAATGGGGGATAAAGGAGAAAGAAAGAATGACAGTGCGTGCGTGTGTGTGTGTGTGTAAGAGAGAGAGAGAGAGAGAGAGAGAGAGAGAGAGAGAGAGAGAAATAGAGAGCGAGAGGGAGAGATAGAGAAATACAGAGCGAGAGAGAGAGAGAGAGAGAGAGAGAGAGAGAGAGAGAGAGAGAGAGAGAGAGAAATAGGGAGCGGGAGAGAGAGAGAGTGAGAGAAATAGAGAGCAGGAGAGAGAGAGAGTGAGAGAGAGAGAGAGAAATAGAAAGCGAGAGAGAGAGAAATAGAGAGCGGGGGAGAGAGCGAGAGAGAGGAGCTAGATAAGGAAAACAAGCAAGCCGCAAGATAACAGTAAAGCGGGAGAAAAAGAAAGTCCCAGACGAGCAGATAAAAGGCGAAGAGTAGAAGTAGAGAGAGCCAGGCACAGGAACAATTTTAAAAGAATTTCATGCAAGAAAGAGGAGAGAAAACGGAAAATACTAAAGGAGGAGCAAAGAGAAACAACACAAGTGAATAAATATACGCGATAGAAGAAGGGAGGAAGCTAGGAAGCAACAGAAACAGTGTGCACAAGAGAAGATGAGATAGAGAGAGCAATGAAGAAGAAGCAGGGTCGCTATCAGCAGCCCCTCAAGGAACAAGGAAAAAAACGCCGAGGGTTTTAATCCCCCGGTGTATACCGCGGCGAAAAGTGTTTTTCACACCATGCACCGAAAATTCCGACAGTAAACCACCGGAGACTTCGTTAACCTTCGTCCGAGGAGAGCTTCAGCACGAGCGAGCGACCGTCCGACCGACCGGAATAGGAAAGACCGCCGTGGAATGTTTGAAAGTTTGCGATTTATACGGCGTGCTGGGCATATTGTTTCGCCGACGTCCGACCGGGGAGAAAGAGCGATGTTTATGTGCCCGCTACCGGCAAAACTCGTAATATTAATTAATGAAGGGGCATTTATGGTGGCATTAACAGCGCCGTAGTTTTCCGAAATTTTAAACTTCCAGCGGCTAACGCTACGAACAGTTTTTCGTGTAATTAAGAAACCTTGCTTTGACATTTTATAGCCTCTTAATTTATTCGAGAGGTTTGCGGAAAATTGTACCTTTGTCTCGATCGACGAGGTCGTTGCTACAGGTGAGAAAATCAGCTATCTATATTCGAAGGGGCGATGCTGTTCCGTTTCTTGAAAACCTTTCCGAGTAAGATATACAATTGAATTTAGGAACACGATAAAGGACAGAGAAGAGACGTGTATGGAGGTTTGCAGAAAATTTCAAGTACGTGTTGGTAAATAGAGATTTTACTTCTGGTATTTCAGATTGGTGTGAACAGTAGGAGAGTTTCTTAGCACGTTGAACGCCACCGGCATTTCGCTAGTTTTATCATTTTTACCGAAGTAAATCTCTTTGTATTAAAATCACATCTATACACAGCAGAAACCTTATAAACACAAGTAGATATATAGTCAGCAGGGCTTTACCTTTTCAATGCCAATACTTAAATATTCAATGTATCAGTAAATTCGTAAATGTTAGAATTTAAAGGCCATACGACATTTCATTGAATTCAGTAGCGCCGGTCACCGGTGACCCCCATGGCGTTCAATGTGTTAAGAAGCGACAGATGTTTACCTTTTGGGGAGTTATCAGGTTGTAAATGATATCTAAGATGATTTTCTTTCGCCTGAATTTTGTTTTTAATTAGTTGATCTAATTGGGAAAAATTTTAAATTGCAACGAAACCTTACTTTAAATTTCGTGAAAGATTCACAACTAATTTCATACATCTTTCTTTGTATATGAGTCGCTCAGAAGCCAATGCGGTTTAGTCAATTTTTTGTATATTTTCTGATTTTTCAAATCAGGAAATCAGGAAATATCAAATAAAGGGACTTAACGGCATTAGCTTTTGAGCGACTCATATAATGGCGCAATAGCGACTAAACCGTCTTATTATTTTTATCAGTGTAAAACTATCTATGAGTAACATTTTATATAGGGTCCCGTGGAAAAATGTTATTTTGCACGTCCAAAGAATAACTTGGAATGGCTAGAATTACAGAGACGTGAACGTAACAAAAATATCACTTTATACACAGGGACATTTTTCTCGTGTTGTCGTACGACTTGTCTTACGTAAATAGTGCGTGTAAACATTAACATGTCCTCCGCTGTGACAAATTCGGTTAACGTTTCTACGAAGATTAAACGAATAATTACGGTTTAAAGTCTAATTAGTCGATACTGGTGTAAATAGTCGAGTGGTTTTTAAAATTTTAACGTTTCTGGTTGTTATAATGCAAGCCACTAGCTTGTAAATTAACCCTTTGCACTCCTTTGTCGCAGCAGCGGCGACATTGTAACAGAAGCTGATAACTCCGCTGTCAGCTATGCCCGATGTATTTTTATACTTTTTTATATTGTAAAACAATTTTTAAATGTATACGCTTCTTTTTTAATAACAAATTTTCCACAGATATGAACTCACACCGTGTAAATAGTTTTGGAGTAGCTCATAGTAAAAATTACTCGGAGTGCAAAAGGTTAATTATTCCATTACTACTTTATATTTATCATCATAGTAAAGATTCTATTGGAGGTATTTTAATTTTCAAATTTGTAGACTATTTTACACATTTCAATAAAATAACCTACAATACCTGTAGCTGTCATCAACAAAGAAAAATTAATATATAACTGTCATTAACACTAAATCTACGTCCACTAAATCTAGTGTTTTTAAATATATTAAATAAGTACTTTGAAAAAAAATGGATCAAAAAATACGACCAGTTAAGTAATTTGTGTATTATAAAATACACGTGAAATATTTACTGTACTGCTTCTCTACCAATTTGAGAATTTATTTAAAAAAATTAGGAACCCGTCAATTTGACAGCGGCCGTAAATCTAGTGTTAAATACGTGAATAACTGTTACATTACTTGCGAGGAAAATTTCGCTCCAAACCACATGAAATTCTCAATAACATCGATAAACATAAAATTGTCTCGATTATCTCGGTATTCCGAAATTTGTATGAGGCTACAATTTTAATGATTAACCTAGTACACAAATTTATACGCATAGAAATCTCGTATTATAAGCACTATCAACCACCAAAAACGAAACGGACATCCTAACCCATCATTTAAACTGTCAAGTCAAAAACAAAACGCTTCGTGTCGAAATTCATCGTCCAAAACAAATCCGATTCCTTCCGCGACCTTGGCGCAGGAAAATCAAACAGACCGTAACGGACCCGCAATAACGAAGCGTAGTAAATATATTTGTTGGAAGCAAACCTTTGTGATGCCTAAGATGAGAGCGTCCGCAGCAAGGTTGCTCGAAATAAGCGTGTCCAGGATGCGCCCCAGCAGGCCTGCTGGCCAGGCTCGGCTCTAGGAACTGTCCCAGGACAGCTGCGAGAACAGCTGCTCTCACCAGCAGCATGGCATCCGGTAACCTTCGTCTCTGCATTCTCGCACCGATTCAAAGTCAGCTCACCGAGAACGAGCAACACCAATTGGATCGATGTATCACGCTCCAAAACCAACACCACCGGGTGCTTCCTCCTCGACTAATCCACGAGCATGACCACCGAGCTCGTTTCCTTGCCGATCGATCGTGGTTCGGATGATCTCGAGCGAAACTCAACGCGTTCGCCACAGAGACCCAGCACCGGTCGAACAAAACTAAACACGATCCACGATCTGGCCTTGGATAACTACGATTCTCCGTCTGCCGCGTGGTTGTTGCCCTTTGCCGTTGGCAACGCACTGACGGACGTTCACCGATGTACGAAACGTCTTTTCTCCGTCTAGCCTTCTCCTCTCTCCTTCCAACGACCTTCTCGTCTCACTCGACTCCTCTCCTTCTTCGCCAGGTACACACTGCCGAGGTAGAAACTCGTCCGCGTGCTGTTTCTTCGTTGGTTCCCTTCTCCTTGCTCCTCCACGCAGCGTTCGAGGACAAAGGAATTCTTCCTTCTGTACTCCAAGAACGCTCCAGTACCTGGTGTCCTTAAAGCTCACCGCAGGTAGACTCTCTTCGAACCGAGTTCGATCACGATGCCCCCGAGTAACCGTGGTCTTTGAACGAACGAGAGAAAACGAGGTTTCTCAATTTCTCCTTCGACTATGGTGCTCCTCTACTACACTGCACGAATAACTCAGGATGGAACAAAGAACGTCTTTTTCCCAGGAAAGACGAAAACTCGTAGGAAGAACACCGATTGTCCCGTACTCTTATCTAGGGTAAACGTTTAAACATTCCGACATTCGTTATCGACGATATCTCCGGTGTCACTGATGTCCCATCGCGTCATTTCCGAAGTACGATATCGCCGAACGAACGAATTCACACGCACGTACAAGACGTAGGAACAACTGAGGAAACGCTGGTTAACTAAATATAAAGGGCACGTCGCGTGGTGTCACATCTGTTGCACGGGCTACTACCGAGACAGGGTTTCTCCTCGAGGATATACGATTCGCTTGTTTTCGTATCACGCCAACATCGAAATCGTCGGTATGATGAATCTTGAACTATTGTTTCGAGGCATTATTCTCCAGTCGAGTAGAAACACACGCGTCACGATGCTTTCTCGCGATGAGAATGAAGAGTTTCGAGCGAGAACGGATATACAAACCTCCCTCCGTGGAGGCCGCGGCACGACTGTACCGTCGTACGCGAGTTGCCGCGTTCAGCGGTCCTCGGGAGCGTTCGGCTCTGCTCGGCGATCCTCGGCGGCGGCCGCTCGTGCTCTACGACTCTATGATCCGCGCCAGTTCCTTCCAATCCGAGTTACTCGTCCGCCGCGAAGAGGAGCGAAGAACCGTCACCCCCGATATTTCTTTTAACCCCTCGGTACCGGGGACGCTTTTTATGGCATCCTATGAAAAATTTTGGGCTACGCGAGACCAATGTAGAAACCGTCGGAACGGCTGTTGGAAGTTAGACTCGTGGCAGTTCCGATGGAGAGCACAGAATTATGGGATATTCCGACTTTTCTCGAGTCTGTTATCTCGTTTCCTATCGATCTTCGTAAAGAAAGTACAGTGACTCTTTCCTCTGCTATTTTGCTTGGAAAATGTATGTTTTCGTTTTATTTTTAGCTAGGCTTGGTACTGTTGCTGCAGGAAGGATTTGACATTTTTGATGGATTTTGAATTACTCAAAGTACGGTGTTATCAATAACACGTAGAAGGTAGGTATCATTAGATCTCAGAATATCAATGTAATCAAAGGTGAGAGGTTCAGCAGTATACATGACTCTCTGTTACTGTTTTCATTCTGCTCGGTACTGCAATTTTTATCCGTATTTATACGTATCACATAGTGAGCGTCGGAGTGGGGGGGTGTCTACCTACGATTCGCTAGACGTGTCCTTTCGGCGCTCGTAATTGGTCAAGAAAGTATTGTGGGGGAAAAGCACTATGCAGGTAAAGCTGCATTAGTTATCCCGTGTCATGACATTCCTCATTTAGTCAATGCACGCAGCGTTGAACTGAATTTTTCTAAATAATTGGAAGTGATAATTACAAAGATAGAATTATTACGATTCTCCGAACTTCATGATACAGTTGCCACATAGTTTTTAACGATAATGGAGGACGTTTAAGAAAATTAAAAATTTCTTTCAGCAAATACTGCGGTTATTTTCGTTTAGTGATAGACTGTCGAAAACATTTGAATGTAGTTGTATCCAGTAGACAGAAAAATTTAATAATATATGTTGTACTTATTTTCAAATAACCTTTCGAGAATAAATGAGGCAGACGAAATCAATGGTGATTCATGATTTATAGTACGTTAGTTTGACCGATCTTCTGTTATAAAATGTCAGCTAAATTTAATCGCAAAGCAATGATTTATACGGATAAATAAAAAGTATCTCCATCGGTCACGATCGTCTATGTATTCATATCAATGAATCTGTAAATTCGGCAAACACTGAAGAATTCTTCCACCTTGGTAAAGTGAATTTCCATGAAGTGAAAAAATTATTTTTAGCTTACTTTAATATTGTTGAAGTTTCATTAAAATCAGAATTCTTAGGTAGGAAAGTATCCATTGCTACAAAGAGGCATTGTAATTTTTTGTAAATAATGATAAACAAGAAGCTTGAAGGTGGTTTATTTATATAACTCTCCATTCACTTATTAACAACCATTATATTCTTTGTCCTTGTCCACCTCACTGTATATTCTACTCTGTACTTATTAAAAAAGAAACGTTTAAATACAATATATATTTTAAACCTTTACGTTAATGTTTGAAGCTTCATTCGTGATATTTCATATTTTGGGTTTCAGACTTGAAGATGTTTTTAACACTAGATTTACGGATGTTAATTATATACCTATTTTTATTGAAGTGAGCCAATTCGAGTCATACAAGAAAATTGAAGTTTTTTGCAATGAAAATAGTTCCAAATCAATTTAAATGGAAGATTTATTATTAAAAAAGTCATACCAAACATTTTTTCAAAAAATGGATTTTATAAAATTATATTATTTCACTAAAAGTGCTCTGTTCACGCGCGATGTATAAATCGAAATGATGGCAGAAGTGGGTAGGTAAGAAAGATAATGTAGCGGAGTAGCGAAAAGAAGTGAGGATGATTGTTTGTATGTGAGCAGAGACAAATTAGAGGAGAAACAAATCACGTGCGGCTTGTAAGCCTCAAGTTGCCCAGGTCTGATGTTTGCTATAAATTTCATATGTTATGCGATTAACTGTTAAATAATTTTATGAGTCAAATTGGCTCACAACCGTAAAAATAGGTATACCACATTCGATAATGCGAAATGAAGGGGTCTGCGGGCGAGAGGAATCACCATTTACATATATTTCATTACGTAGCTAAAAACCAACATAGGTTTTTAAAAAATAAGATTTAAGATTTATATATATATAGTAATCAAATTTTTAATGAGTCAAATTGGCTCAGTCCATAAATCTAGTGTTTAGATAAATGGTATTATTTAATGACAAAGATACTATTATATAGGTAATGCAAAGTGACTTTCTAATATCTATGTTATGGTAAAAGCGAATTTTTGCGATGATGAAATAGTTGGCATAATAAGCATTTGCGAAATTATCAACAACGTTACATTAAGTATGTGGAACGCATTTTCTGTTGTACAATGCTTCCGCGAAGTTAAATAAAGCCATTGCGGAGAACTTACAAAGCCGGGTAACTGGAGCGTTTTTATGTACCGTAAAACCATACAGAAACAGCCACGATGATACTTGACATTTTTAACAAATTAAAACACTCTACGTACTTTTCATTTGCACGTAGTCCATGCGGGGCTTAATAAAACATCTTCCTCCAATTTTCTGATATTTTTCAGGCGCTGAGATTAAAAACATTCACATTGCTAATTGAAAAACTTTTGTTATCCATAGATACAAAACTTCCTACTTTTACCATAATGAGGAACGAAAAAAAGAACGGAATTTAATGGAAGAATGTTTCGTGAAAGAAATTGATGAAGACGACGATAATTTCTGAAATTATTCGAACAAAATTGCATATAAAAAGAGATATTCGCATGAATAGCTAAAATGAAGAAAAAATGCGAAAAAATGCAAAAAACAAGAAATTCTATAGTTTAAAATAGAGAACCTATAATCCATCAGAAAAATTGAGTTAATAATATTTTTTCCAATTTGCTCATTACAATTATGTATTAAAACTCTACTATCCTTTTTAACACTAAACCTACCATGGCGGTCAAATGACAGCATTCTGATTTTTTCCAAAAATTCCCCAAATTGATTGGTCAGCCATTCATAAATATTTTAGGTCTATCGTATAAAACAAAAATTACTTAACCGATCATCTTTTTCACCTCTTCAAATCTCTTTTTCCAAAGTACTTATTTCGTATATTTCAATATAACAGACATAAAGCCGGTAGGTTTAGTGTTAATCATATCCTATCACGAGCCTTATCCCGATTCCGTCTTACGTTTTAAGAAGACGTTGTTTAGACCCAGCCACTTAGCGACACGCAAAGTAGCATTTTCTTAATCTTAAATCTTAATCTAAAGTGAACTATAATTCTTTCCACGGGATCATCTATTTCTCCGATCCACTCTCATCATATATTTCTCATACAACATAACATGAATGTGAAAACTGAAAAAAGTCGATCATCCTGCAAGTTTCCCTTTACAAGATTTATTCCCCATTCATCGGGCTACCTTCATAACGAATAAAACGCACCCCATCCTCGACTCTCTTCCTCGACTCGCAGAAATGATCAAAAGATCCTTTTCCGCTGCAAATCTATATTCCACATCGCGAGCATTACATAATCGGGAGAAGCTCGGAGTACTCGACGACAGTCGGCACTCGAGAGTTTAACGAAATCAATGTATCGAAACACGTCGTAACGTATTCCCCGAAGGGTGAGGAAGTTCAAAGCCTCTAAAAAAGAGCGCCACGGGGCTATCAATGGCGCATCATCATCGACGGGGTTGCATAGCCCGAAGGAGGTACGTTTGTCCGCGAGCGGACCTAGTCGATGCGGATTGTATGAATAAGTCGATATGCTAATACGAAAACCCTCGAAGTTAGCTGAGCCCAGCGCTGAGCCGTAGGGGCGAAGAAAGTCACGAGACATCTCGAGAAACGGTACAAAGTATCTTCTGGTAAAACGCAAAAAGGAGACAATTTTCTATCCTTCCGTGCACCGGTACCACCATTACCACCGTGGCGATACAGAGACCACTTCCTTTGTTGTCCCACGGGAAGACCGAGGAAGGAGGAGTAGGTAGCGCAAGTCGCGAGGGAAGTCGTAAGAATTTTAGAACAAAGGAAAAGCCAGCGCGCCGAGTCTTTATAGAGAAGCGTAGCTTTCCTTAACTCCGCGAACGAGGAGGCAGCCGGCTGCTGCGACCAACAAATCCACCGGTCGCTATCCCATTTCATTGAAATAGTTTAGAATTGCATGAGCCTCCCGTTCGCGTACCTCTTCTTTCCTTTGTCTCTTCCTCACGCTGAAACGAACGGCATTCCGTTTCCTCTTTATACGTCGCGACGACCAACCACCTACTCTTCTACGACCTTCTCTACCCTCTTTCGAAAGACGCGCTCGGTATACCGGCAAATCGCTGGAAAAAGTAGTAAACTGCTCCTATGCGCGCGACCCCGTGCTACATTTAACATCTGAAATATAAACTGTCGGCGCACGACACCGGCAGACTCGAACTTCCGTGCAAATCGCGCTCTCCAAGTATGTAAGTAAGAAAAGTAAGGACCGCTCTGCCGGAGACGCGTGAAAGAAATTGTCAAGCGTCGTTGGTAGCAACTTCCGGTCATTATTTCCGGGGTTACGGCTTCGAATATACGCGTGTACATATATAAGTACGTATATATCGATGTGCATACATATAAGATTCTCACGGTACAGTTGCACTTTCCGATGCTCGTGTGAGAATTTATCGCGCAAGTTTCTTCCACGCGGAAGTGTAACTTGGTAATTGTTCTTCGACGATAATTATACGCCATTGGGACTGCGCGAGCGTAACACTCGCAATACGAGAAGCCTTTCGAGCACGACTTCTTCGTTCATAGACCTGCGCTTCAGTTTCGCAGAAGCGTTTGATTTTAATAGCAGAGAGTTGCACGAGGAAAGTTAACGTCTCGAACCGTTCGCGAGAAGTTTCCGTGGAAAAATCATTTACGGCGGAGACGGCGGTAGTTACGTGACTTCAGCAGATGTTTGAGGAGTAGTTTCTTAACATCGTTTTATCGAACGTACTAAGAACGATGTTTAGATGTGGACAATGTAACTCTGTCGTTACAACGTAAACTATTGAATATTTTTGGGACAATCTTGAAAGAACATAGATTCCTCTTCGTTTTCCGGAGGAACTTAACGATGCTGTAACGATGAATTTTTAAATTCTTTTATTGGAGAATAGACTTTCTCAGAATAAAAAAAGCACAGATTCTTCTTGCCAGTAGAAACTCTGTTACGAGATATTAATATTTAAATTTTCCGATATCCTATTTTGATCGAAAGGTGCAATGATACACGCTCGGCGCAGGTAGGAACTAGTAGTTGTAAAAATAGACAATTCCGGGTTGGATTCTGATGTAATAATATTTTGGTAGAAATACATATGGCGTGGAAAAATAAATGGATCATAGGAAGAGCTCTTGGACCGGAAATCAAACTGCGGACCATTCTCTTGCTGACCTATGTGTACTCAAACTCCAGTGAATGGAGTACTTGAGCTTCTACCTGCAAGCCCAAGGCGGAATTGTTGCTTTATACTTAAATCTGTCGTCGGGCACACGGTGTTTTCGATAAATAACACGTATAATAAAAATTTCAAGTACTCCTGCACTGTTAACCCTTTGCACTCCAACGGTGGGTCTCGCTCACCGTCTTAATTTACAAGAACAATTGCCATTAATTTCAATCGTGTCTCTTACTTACTGTTCTATTATTTACATTAATGAAGTAATCTAATTGTAATCTGTACAGATGTGATAACAGGAAGTATCCAAAATGCATTTCATAACTATTTCTTTGTAAAACGTTCATATCATAAAGAAAATTTTAAATTATAAAAAACGATACTGTTATTCGATGAGCTCTGAGTGTTTGTGACATCAAAGGACATACTTTTGTGACACTTGCCCCGAAAAGCCTGCAATGCACCTAGGTGAGTGCTTTGTAAAATACCATACCCAATAGAACTATAGAGCATAATATTTAAATATTATATTTCTAATATGTAAAATTATATAAAACACTCAAATAAAAAAATTATTTTCAATTTGACTAAATATGGCCATATTTTATTTTTCTTTCAAAATGTCGCGGAGTTTCTGGTTCCCACATGGAAAAGAAGCTTGGAGTACAAAGGGTTACCCCTTGCCGTACCATTTCTTTCGTGACTGAATGCGCAATGACTCAGATTTAATTGCTGAAATATCAATCTATCCCTGATTTCCGATATAGCGTATAACTTTCCGCAATATTAATTAGCATAGGAATAATTAGATCGTATCTTGACCAACTGATACTTTTAAGCCTTAGCGCTCCGTTGGCTCCGGCACGGAGACATCCCTTATTTGTTTAGTAAATTCGATGGCTCCGCTGCAGAGCCAAATGTTTTTAACCCCTTGCCCTATAACAACAAGTGACACTCGTGATGCGGTTGCAGTAACACGAAATTTTGAAGCTTCTCAAAAATTGTCAAATTGAAAATATCAGTGGAACGCGACACGATAATATTATCCCTATGTTGTTAATATTTCTTTAAATTCTAAGATGTATCAGGAATCACTGTCATATTTTTATTTTAGCAATTTAATTCTCAATTATTGCGGACGCAGTCACAAAAGAACTCGTAGGGCAAGGGGTTAACATGATTAATTACATAATTTAAAATTTACGTTTCATTTGTAAGGGGGATATGCATATTTATACAATAAATAAAACCAAAAACATTCACAAGCACGTGTAATTCTCTCCATACCAAATAAGGCTTCTTCTGAGATGCTCCGCTGCAAAAATGTCCCGGAGTTGCTGGTAGGCAGTGGTACAAAAACGCGCAGAGTGCTAAGGGTTAACTTAATCCTTTGCGGACGGACACTATTTTCAGTGTTAGGAGATAATCATTTATTTGGCGATCAGAAACTATTTTTTTATCACAAAGTTCGAGTGTTAATGTATCGGAATTATACATTACTATTTGCAGAATCATATTTCAACGGTTATATTTCAATTTTTCATTTCGAATCGTGTATACATGCCTCGATAAACTATAATCCGATTTTTTCTCAGACCGCATATCTGCGTCAGCAGTCCCCAAAGGGTTAACAATTTTTGAAAAACTTCAAAATTGCCTATTCCATTTATCGCGTCACGAGTGTCACTCGTTATTGTACGCTAAGGGGTTAATGCAAGGGATTAATGAAATAATCGACAATGAAAATACAGTACTCGTTCCTAAATTAACCGTTTAATATTCCAACGAATTTTCTAATCTTCTGTCAGTTAGTTGAAATTAATTTACGCCGTGTTTTTCAACTGTAAATATTCGTTTCTGTTTCACTAGCAGTAATTACAGTCGCCAAAGAATAATTTAATAAAAAATGTAAATGAGCTATCCAATCTCAAAGTTGAAATTAATTCAACGAAAAATTAGATACGACAGAAAATTATGTTAATTGTAAAATCACAGAGGATTAAGGTTGGGCGAATGAGACAGTGGAGCTTTTCTATTTTGCGATTCACCTGGTGAAACAGAACTATCTTATTTCAACATGAAAAACTAGTATCAACGAATACCTCGATTGCAGGGTACTATATTCGCTCGCCATTTATAGAGGTCACTGAACAATACCTTGTCACGTTGACGCGAGTGACAGGGCAAAGAATCACCATTCTGTCGGAAAAATTTCTTCAAATGGTTTCACTTCAACACGAAAGAAGCCATTATTATGTCGACCAGCTGTCTCGCTGTATTCACTGCCGGACAGCTTTCGTGACACGATTGATGTGGGCATCGCGAATTTCCCTGCCCGGGCTAATTTCACAAATCCCTACAAATTTTCCGACCTACAGAATCACAAAGGGCGAACCATCGAGTAAATTCAAAACACGCAATTGTTTGAGGAATTTGTCAAATAATTTTCAAGAGTTTGCAACCAATCCTCTACTTCGCACAAACGATTTCACAGATTTTCTTCTTCGCCCAATTCATTCATTGTGACAAAAAGAAATATAAATATCTATAAAGATTTAGTAGTAAAATTCATTTGATACGAATGAAAGCAAATGAATCCTGTTAATAAATAATACTTCTAAAATCGAACCTTCATTCTCACATGAAACGCTATATTGTATCACACTCAACGGATCCACCTCGCATTTCGTAGCTGTTAACTTTTCAGCGATATCTTCCCATTCCACGGTATCTCCTTTTTCCGCATTTTACGTTCTTCGACACCCGCCGTAAAATCCGTCGGTATTAAAAGATTTTTTGCATTCGACAAGATCAATCGGGAACGATCAGTCACCGGATCGGCTGTTATACTTGAGAGCCAGCTCGATCCTTCGTTAGTTCCGCTTCAACAGAGGCAAATGTCTGGCCTGGTGTAAAAAGCGCGCTCTTGCACGCGGTGAGAAGGCTTTCGTGAGATATTAAATATTCAAGGACGTCAAATCGAGTCCACATTATCCTCTTATTCCGCGGAGGCACTCGGCGCGCCTTTGAAGCTCCCACGCTTCGCCGCGCTTCCGTGGCCCCCGAGGCGCGAATCCTCGGAATCCCTTTTTCGTATGTACCAATTGAAAATATTTGTCATCGCAAAGATCAACAAAATCCGCCTCGCCGGAGAGAGATGGAGGGAGGGGAAAAGAGAGAAAGAGAGAGAGATTTCCTTCATGTTTCGTCTGTTTACAGCCACTCGGAATTTCCCGCCTCTTTCGCATATTCCTGAATGCATTTCTAACGTTTTCCGTCGGCAAAACGTTCCTTCGCGTTGCATTTTAATTTCGTTCCAGCATTCCTGCCTCGAAGCTCGCGCGATCGTTTCACTTTGAATGAAAACGATTCAGCTGCGTTACGCAAATCAAATGCCAGGTAATAGGAGCAGAAAATCGAGCGTGGTTTCCTTCTTTTTCTGCAGAGGAGAAAATAAAAATTCTACAACCAGATTATCGTCATGACCTACTTTTTTCGGATACGATATAGTAGCTACGTTGGAGCGTGTGTTCGGCATCGTTATTACTTCTTTCGTAGCTACGGGCGTTCGAAAAAATTCGATGGTGGTGTGCTATTTATTGTCGATTATTGTCGTCTGGCGATATTGGTGCCTTTAGGCGGTCAACCGTGATAAGTTGACGTGGGTAGCAGAAGACTAGATTTGTCAAATATTTCACAAGTATTTGCTGAAGTTAGGAAAAATTTTATGCGAAGTTATCCGCTGTCTGATCTACGGGGGAACGTAGAATGACTGTTAATATTGTTTATGATAATATTATCTCAGTTTTAATAAGTTTTGAAAAATCTTTTGATATATAAATTGATAGTTTTTTTTTGAAGAGACAGAATACTCTTTTATAAACATTGATTAGTAGAAAGTCAGTGCAATGTTTCGTTTCATGTACAACTCGCTATACACAAGAAGTTCTACCGTTATCTCGCATATACGAAGTTCATTAGATCGTTATTACACTACTCCAATTGCGAAAAAATAATTGTTCCAATTACCTCGTAATATTGATCCATGCTTCAAAAGCAACGTTTCTTCATATTGCACGCGATTCCTCTAAGTGGCAACTTAATTGCACAGCGCCCTTATTTTTATTATTCCTGCTTTCCGTTCACTATGGAAGATTGGCATTACATTTTTCGTAAAATTATCAAGATTTATGTACACGATATCCATTTTACTTGAATTATACTCTCGACTTTTTCTTTTTCTTTGACTGCGACAGACGTTTACAATTTTCAAGATAAAACGTACAAAGACAAACAAAATACAGTGTTGCAAGGTTACATAAGTTCTCGAAAAAATTAAAGATTGGTTACTTTGATCATCATAGTAGATCTAATGTTAATCCCACTAATTGTCTGTTTGTTTCTCATTAACTTATAGCCCAATATCCGACATCGCAGACTCAAAGAGCTGAAGCTCCCTTAAAATTTTAACTCTGACTAAAATAACCATATCTATCAAACCCGAAATTAAATAAAAGCAACTACAAGAATAAAATTTTCAGTGTATCATTCTACTTTTACAACATCAAAACAGATGTCGAGGTTTTGATCACTAAATTAAACAAATATACACCTGAGATACTTTTACTTATCGCGGTAAATATTTATTTCAAATAGCACTCTTGAGACGCACGTTTCACGCTTTCTGACATCTTCCCTCCCTTTGTCTGATAAGTCAGTTTCTGTACTCTAGAAATGATTCGTAGAAACGAATGTATAATATTATTGTGTGAAAATAAATGTCAGCCGCTTATTAATACTAGATTGCCGGAGCCAGTCAATTTGACTCATTTACGATTTTATTGCTTTATATATATAGAAAAACAAATAATTTTTTTTAAAACATATGTTGGCTTTTAATAAAATTATGAAATGTATGCAAATAATAATTCCTTCCCCTTTCTTTAGTTCCAAAAATCCATATGTGCTATTCCTATTTTGGCGGATGTGGGTCAAATTGACTCATTAAATATTTTTAAAGTTAGTCGTTTTACTCACATGTAACTTTTTTCTTGTGCATAATTGAAATATTTTGTAAACTATCCGATGCGAGAGACTTCATGTTCAAACTTGTCAATTTACTAGTCAGAAATCTGTTGCAAACTTGCACATTCAATATTGTGAAATTATTACTTCACTTTTACTCCTCTATCTAATGTACAGAATACTGAAAATTTGTTAAATTGTCAAGTTCAAGTATCATTCAAAAGAAATAGAAGTACGGGCGTCTGTGCTAGATGTAACAAAAAAATCTGCAGAAAATGTACTTTAAAAACAAAATACATATGTAAAAATCGGTTTGAAAAAAGTTTCTTTAAAATAATTCTTTTTTTTTTTTTTTTAAATTCAGCTTTGATGTTTGAGTCAAATAGATTCATTTCAGGCAAAATAGGTATACACCCAACATCCGACAATCTAGTGTTAAGTTCGAACATGTCGGTCATAGATAGAAAATGTGGCACGATAGACAATCGGGATTTCAGTAACTCGTTTGAAGGGACGAGAAATATAATCCGGGTGATTCCTCGCCATAGGCATCGGGTAATATCACGTGAGCTTTGTTGGTTGTTCTTTTCTTCCACGGAATCCACTTAATTCGACTTCCTTCTTGATCGACGCGAATCAAATTAGAAGATCAAAGGAAACGTGCAATTTTCTAGAGAAACATCCTACGCTGTATTTCCTTGTCTTCCTTCCAAACGATTTACCGTTTTTTCACTGTTATTTTTTATCCGTTCGACCGTTCGTTTAAAACTATTCAAAGTTCGCGTTAGTTTCATACAACGAATATATGGAACAATTTTAGTACGGCTCACATTGCAATCGTACAGGAGATTGAATTTCTATCCGATTGATCATTATTGCCGTAAAAAAATATTTCTCCCATTTCTTTCGACCGGCGTTTGTAGCAACATTCGTAACAATAAACGATAAAGTATACCGATCTCTTTGAAAATAGCAAAACAATGGTATATTCGTATCACTGAAGAATTTTAGAAGTTGTACCGTAGCCACGAAAGTGATCTTTAGACGCGAAATCCCGCAGGCATACATAGAAGAATATCCTGTATTTTACTGTTCTTTTCTATTTCAGCTTTAATTACCGTGCTCATTTCGATTAGGATTAATAATTTTAGGTAAGTTCTAAATCATATTTCGGCTTGTATTTCGAAGAGCGATGGAACCTAGAATGTTACCTATAGACGACATAATCATATCTCACATACAGGGTTAGGCGATTGAAGTGTTACCAACTTCACACCGGTATATCTGGCAACGCGATATTGGCAACTATGTCAAATTCATACCAATGACAACTGTTTATATTGTTTGCAAGCTACCACAAGCATTTGCGTCTAAGTTTTATAGAATAAAAGTTATTCGAAATGGAAATCAAACGTAATAGTGTAACCATGTTCCACACTTCATTTCGTCCACAGAATGGCTTTCGAATTCGCCAGATGCAAATCCGATGGACTATTACATCTGGGCCATTTTGGAGAGCAAGGTGACGACGAAAAAATATGTCAGTATGGATGCGCTAAAGAAAGCCATTGTACGGGAATGGGCCAAAATACCGCATGATCATATTCGTGCAGCATGCAACTCATTTTTTAACCGTTTGAAGGCCATAGTCAAGGCAGAAGGTGGCCACATCGAGCTAAAGTGAATGGATTCTAAATCTTTTATTATTTCCACACATTTTTGTAATTTAAATCAATAAAAAATAATTTCACCCAAAAAAGATATGGTCGTTTGAATAAGTAACAGTTCAATCGCCTAACCCTGTATAGTGTGGGACCAGAAACAAGGCACTTGGGACGGAAGGGGAGATTGCTCTCGCACCGCCTATCCTCGCCATGTCGGTCCTGGAAACCTGTGGTCGACGAATGGCAACCGAAAATAAAACACTCCTTTCGTCGTTCACATGACGACGCAACTAATGTGCGAGTCTCTCGGCCAATAGCGCGTCAAAATCGAAAATGCATGAGAGAGAGGGATGTCCCTATCCGTCGGGCGAATCGGAGCAAATTGCCCCTAAAGTGCCATGTTTCTGGTTCCTCACTATAGTCACATCTGTATTTTGCTTTAATGATGATCCACAGCTTTTTAAAAATGATGGGAATTGAAACTCACATGTACTATCTAAAATTTCGCGACTTAACTCCATAATTACCTTGGTCACATTTTCCATCTGTCATCCTTCTTCAAAATTACACGTACAATTGCGATTTCTTTCGCTTTAATGTCCTATGATAATGATTGATGTCAAGCTGCATCGAAGAATTTTAAATAACAACTTCGAAATGCATTGGAAATTGATCGTGCCTAGATTGAAATCGGGATAACAAGAGGGAAAGTATTGCATGAAAATGATGGGGTATGTTAAACGTCTCGTTAAAAGGTACTTCCCCGTATGTACGTTTCGCGAGAACCTTTACCTACGAGGGCATTAAATTTAAACGCGACGTAAAATGGATTTCGCGCCATGTCACGACGTTTAAAAGAATGCGCTCGCCGCGATGCGATACAATCGGATATAATTGATTTATTAATCCACGAGTATACAGTCTGATGCTTATACCGAAGCCGAGTCTGCTTCGAAGCGATATTTTCTACGGGGATATAAACTTCAAAAGATAAATCAATTACCTCCTAGGTATACAAGGTGCACCGTGATACTTGGGAAACCTTTTAGCGATCGGCACACCGTTTAAAAAGTAGATTAAGTGATTTATAAAGTAGATCGATGTAATCGTGTGTTCTGTAATACTTCATTTCGAGCTTTGTGCAGCGTTAAAACGTTCGACAACCTGTGGGGTTTCATTTGGAATCCATTGTGCGGGGAATGGTCTTCGAGCAGCAAAATGGTATTTGAAATGATTGCAAATGAATTTCAGCAAATGTTAACAACGTCAAAGTGAGAAGAGTGAGATCAGTGATAGGATAACTATACGCATTTAACTAAAAGTAAAGAAGAAATTTTCGTATTGAAAGCATTCTCTGAACACTGTATTCTTAACCCCTTGCCCTACAATAACGAGTGACACTCGTGATGAGGAAAATGGGATAGGAAATTTTCAAATTTTGCAAAACTTGTCAAATTGAAAATATTGATGAGGCGCGGCGCGATAATATTATTCCTGTAATATTAATATTGCGTTGAATTGTAGGATACATGAAGAATCATTAATCAATTTTTATTTTAGCAATTAAATTCCGAATTATTGTGAAGGCAGTTACAAAACAAACCGTAGGGCAAGGGGTTAAAAATAAATTAGGTTCATAAGCGTTCAGAAATGATAACTCTAAACTGTAATGGAACTCCGTAAATATGTCTCTCAAATATCGGCTGATGAGTATTCTTATTGTTTCTTTTTATGAGGAATAAACAGTAATAAAATGGTGTGTATTAAGCCAGCTTGGAATGAACCAGTGTCTATTGCGACGAATACAAAGAATACGAGGTTCTTTAACGAAGCATCCTGCCAAACTCCTTCGCAAGTAAAAAGTGTTTATACAATAACTCAGAAAGAAAGCGCTTCCGTATCTACACTCGACTCTCTTCCGTCCTCGCACTGAATAGCACGTGTACTTAAAGTTTCGCCAGTTATTTCCGAAACACTCTTCAGTCTGCCAGAAGACAAACTCAGTTGGAGTAACTCGAAAACAAGAACAAATAGAACTCGCGCTCACACAAACTTTTTACCTTACTTTAAACCGCTAAAAAGTATAGCTTAAAATAATCTCTAAAAAAAACATCTCCCCTAGTACAACCCCTCCGTATATTACTTTAAAACCCGACAAAAATTCCCGCCATCTTCTACCCCCTTTTACCACGAACCTCCTAAGAGAATCATGATCAAAGGATACTCGAACGCCGCTTGCTATATCGATTGTACTACGAATTCAGAGTCCTCTCTAGAGAGCATCGTCATTCGATAATGACAGAAGGATCCGGTATCCCTTTCTCGAGTACTCTCACGAGCGGCCTAATCCTCGGGACCACTTTGATAGTTAAGACGTTTCCACGTAAGCGTCGAACGTTAAGAGAGAAACGCAGGTAGAGACTCCACTCGGGCCGCAAAGTCCGAAGGAAGGATCCGCAGGTTAAGGGGTAAGGGATAAAGGGAAGAGAGAACCCGGCCTCTACGGGGTGTAATCGTCAAAGTGACCCACACCCCGTTAAACGGCTCACGCCTCGATCACAGACAAGCCCGAGCACCGCCGCCGAGTGATACCAAGGCTGCCGGCCTAGGGTGTCACGGTGGATTTAATTAATGCAATTTAGCATCCATCCATCATCTCTCGCGTTTTTGCGTTAACGAGGGCTGCCAGGATCGGCGCTGTCGCCGTTGTTGCTGCTACCGCCGCCGGTAGAGACTACGGGGCACTTTGATGACAAGCAAGCCTCTCGATTATATCGACACCTGGACCGCCCCCCGATACGACCTCCTCCCTCTTCCCACCCTCAACAACCTATCTACGTCCCGCCTCGTGAAACCGGGGCTTTACGGTCATCCGCCCGTATTAAACTCCGTCATGGAAGGCGTACGTTAACCCACTCCGTCTCTTCGTCTATGTGTGCGTTTTTGTATTTGTGTGGCAGCAGCTGCCGATACATCCTCCATATCGCCGAGATAGACACATCGAGGGATGATAATAAAAGTAATATGAAAAAAAAAGAGGAACGCCAAGCCCCCATCGCGTCATTTTTGCACGGTCTGCCGGCAACGTCTTGTTTGCAACTACTGGAAACCACCTCACCGAGCCGGCTTCGAATCTCTTTGTCCAGGAGACAAGTAGGATCGGGTCTACGAGAGACCGATCGCGCGTCACCCCTCGATCAACCCAAGACCATATAATAGCCTCGATCACTTTTTTCCCTCGTCTGGCCTTTGTGGCTTTTTCGACACTATCCCCGACAAAGCCGACGAAATTTCTAGCGGAGTTCACCACTGAATTTATGTAATATTGTGTCCCCCCCTATGGCATGATTTGTGCCTTTGTGGTGGAATCTGTTTCCGCGGGAATTATTTGTCGCGCGTGAAATTTTCCTCTCGTTTTTTTAGCTCTTTAATAATGTTTTTGAGACATTTGCAGCGGTGGAGGTACTTTTTTAAAATGTAGTTCGTGTAGGTATGTCTAAACGGGTGTAATTTATCATGCTTGTTAGCACTTCACGGGAGCACGGATAATTTATGGCAGCGGGCTTATGACACGGGCAACTGTCCAATTCTGGGGTTTGAAGGGGTTCGCCGGCAGGCCGAATGTTTCGAGATTTCTAAATCCTTGAGATCGATAAATTTCTAAAGCAACAAATTTTCTCGGAAGATATTTTTGATGTATTTCTCAAAATTTTACGGCTTCGTGTTCATCGCTATAAGTATCGACAACTAATTCGATACATTCGAAGATACTGGAATAATATTTTCAAAGGGAAGAAATCAGTGAAGTGGATAAATGAATCTTGTAAGTTACTTTTTACAAAATAAACGTAGAAAATTGAAGTAACTGTACCGTAAGACATTTATGTAATGTTTCAAAAACCAGTTATTTTTACTAGCTTGGTAGATGTAGTGTTCATAGGGAATTATTGACAGAGAACCGTATTTCTTATGTCAAATTTAACAATCGAATAACATTTTTCACTGAAAATATCGTCGAAAATTACGCGATGAAGAAAAGATTGACGTGAAACAGACGTGCATCAATCTTCATCAATCATAAATAAAAGTAAGTCTCACCGACATAAGTTATTTCTATTCTTTCTGATTTCTTGATAGAATTCTTTAAATATACTAATTCTGAGTATTATAAGCTATAAAGGTGCAAATGTATGCTGTACGTATGTGCGTTAACTAAATAACATAATTACTATTCAAGCAGCACCCTAAACAACTGACAAGAGCACCATAATCACCAGAATATCAGGAACCCCTTGAAAAGTATTCGAATTAAATTCTTGTCCAATTAACATGGAATGTAGGACCTCCCGAGTTGGATATACATCGATAAAGTTTCATATTTAATTCAGCCATAGGTTTAAATCATTTCGAAACTCCACAAACTTTGAGAGTTTTAACAATGCTTAATATCCGAATAATGAAAAAACTCATCCAGCACCATTAGTTCTCGCTAACGAGGGGATAACTAGAAGTGGACACGCGTTTTTATGAATCATAGCTTGAAATTAGGTTTTTATGGATTATATTAACAACCTATAATATTAAAATTATGGAGTCAATCGATCCTCCAAAACCCAGCAGTTGAAAGTTGAAAATTATCGGATTGAGAAGCGATCTATGTAAACTTTTGGTCTTCAATGAGATGACGAAAAAGTTTAATACGATATCTTTTTGGAATGGATATTAGTTTTGAAATGTACAGCTTTACTGCAGATTTCGATAGCGATATTAACTACAATATTTAAATTACGCAGACTGTCGATTCTCTCTTACGTTCGCCGAAAAAGTATATTTTTCAACAGCAACGATAAAGGAAGTATACAAATTGCATTTTCCTGAATTACAAAGATTATCATTTTTCCAATATTAATATTTATTCATCTCACAATCAATTTCTAATGAGCAAATATCGCGTAAATGTAGATTAAGATTTCTAATAATCTCAGTTTAATCAGTTTGAATATGAATCCTCTATAACTCCTCATACCTTAACTCTTTGAGGCACAGCGGGATTAAAAGCATCCCACCTCTTTGATGCATGAAGATGCACCTGTAAAATTTATATTATTATATAACTTTATTAAGAAATATAAACTAACTTTATTCAATCGAAAAAAAATTGTCTGTGCAACATGGGTAATTTTATTTTCTGAATTCCCGTGCCTTAAACAGTTAAACGTAACACCATACATGTGTTTTTCTATCCTCCGTCATGAACATTTTAACTTTCCAAATTACTATAACTTTTTCTCATTCCAAACTTTCTGCGCAATATAATTCTTCCAAGCAAAATTTAACCATTTCTTAACACTAGAACTAACAAACCAGTCAAAATGACTGGTACACAATTTTTTCCAAAAATTCTCAAAGCTTATAGGAGAGTCATAGGAGAAGTATTCTACGTCGAATTCAAAAATCATAAATGACCGAATTGATTATCTTTCCCTGCTATTGATTCCTCCTTTCTCAAAGTACTTATTTAATATACTGAAATATAATAGATTTAACGCCGGTAGTTCTAGTGTTAAAATACCATTGGCACGTATTAATATTCAACCCAAAATTCTCAAACACGATGCAGAATTCGTCCTACCCACCGTGTACGAAAAAAGGCCATTCCCGTTTCTGAAATACGACCCAACGAATCCAAAATTCCACATTCTCCGTGTCCCAACGACTCGCACGTACCTTCTCTCGAGGCAATCATTCCACAAAGACGACCGTGGATGTTTCGCAACGCGGAACAAGAGGATGGAAAGGGATCGAGGTGAAGACCGATCGTATCGAAATTGGGACGTACCGTTGGATCAAATCGTGATCTACGCCGTTGTAACGCGTTGCATGTTCCCGTAGAATTGAAAAGGAGAAATAGAAGTCGGGTGGAGAGAGCGTAATCGCGGGGGTGGCGATGCTCGCTCGTCGAGGAAAATCGCTTTCGATAAGGCGAACCGGAGAGAATCTTCTTCCCGGCGTTGCTCTCGCAAGCGTTGAAATGACCGCGATTTTGAGAGAACCACGCGCTCCGGGGGTTAGTTTTCCAGCGTCGGCGTGGAACGAGCGACGGAGCCCGTGAGGAGGATTATCGGACGAGCTGTGGTTACAGCCGTGCGAAATAACACCGGGAAAGGATACAGGTATCCGCTAATGCGCAACCTCGTGCCGCACAATCGCCCACTCCTTCGTGGATCTTTAACCTAATAAAGATGGGACCGCTTATTCTAACCTTTTGCACTCGGAGAGCCAATTCTACCGAGTTTAGCTGCATCCCTCTGCTCTCCGTGCAAACAACTGCGTCCTGCCGGAGAATGTAATCTCGGTGATAATTTACAAAATAAATGTCAATTAAGGCGATGCGTTTCGTGTGGGATTTTTTGTGTATCCGACAAATGAGTGCAGATAATTTTAATATTGTTTGATGGCAGACGCGATGGTCAGGTAGGGAATGTAGTTTCATTGGGGGATGTGTTTGCTGCAGTTTACTTTTTGGATGTGTCTCTTCTTTTTGAGGGTGCATTGTACCATTTTACCAGAACGATATTTTAAGAAACTTGAGTTGCAGCTATTTTATATCGTACAGGTTCGATATGCTTGCAGAATTCTGAGTATTTCGGTTTTGAAAATAATGAATATATTCTGGAATTGATCGTTGATAATGAAATGTCCAATGTTAAGTGTAATTTTACGATGAGATAGCTTGTATTATCGTCGTGCTGTTCTCCACGTCCTCTTCTTTTTTTGACCGTAGCCGCCATTTTTTAGCAAGAATTTTTCCATGTCGGTGAAATTTGTTTTGAAAGGAAAAAAACGAACAGCTTTCTGAAATCACTCGGGACGTTTTTTTTCGCAAATCATTTAAAATCGTTGGTTCAAAGTTTCAGTTTTCCGATGCAAAGGTTCTACGCGTGTAGAACGTTTCGCCCAAAGCGAGTATTCGTTCGTTCGCTCTTGTTTTCAAGAATTATTCTACGGTTTATTAAACGAAACAGAGACGAAACGTTTTAGATACAATTTTTTATACGCAGTACAGATCTTCCTCTCGCTTTTACGCTCAATAAGAGAGATGAATACTAGAAATCATTTGTGAATTAAAACCGGGTAATCGATTCCCACACAAATATCGAGATATTTACGGAGTTTCTCTTCTAACAAATTTTGCTGAATTTTTTTTACTAAAAAGTTTAATTGAAAATTTGTAATACGGAAATCAGTTACGCAGAATTGTAAGGCACCTTATGTATATTTAAATCACTTTAATCTGAATGCCATTTCCAAATTGTTATCAGCTATTTCAAAGCAACAAATAAATAGATATTCTCGACTGATCAATGTTTATTTTCCTTTGACATTAAGAATTATCGACAAATATTTAAAGATACTTCATTGCAATGTACAATAAGTTATGAGAAGCCAAAGTCAAAATTACTTTCATAAAAAATTGTCATCTCAAATTATCAATTATCATTAAACATTCCTAATGCAAAACATTCGAAAATTAGTGCTTTTCTTTCCTTAATTATAACACAACTCTTTTGCGCTTCAAAATATTCTTCAAATTTTGTAAGACTTGCCGAGTTACAACGAAAATGGAAAAAAACTCCTGAAATTGTCCGCCAAACCTTAAAAATTAAAATTATAAAATATCATTGGTGATGGAGGAATACTTGATATTTGACTAATTAAATCACTGCTGCAATCACAATCGCAAATACTACAAAGTTCGTTGAACTCTCCGATGCAACGTTAACACTAGGTTTACGGATACCGTCAAATTGACGCGTTCTTACTTTTTTGATAAATATTTCTCAAATATATAGAGGAGAGGTACAGTAGATATTTCACGTGTATTTTACAATACAAAAATTACTTAACGAATTATCAGCTTTGCTGATTGATCCCTCTTTTTCCAAAGTCTTTATTTAATATATTGCAGTGTAACAGATTTCAGTCCCGTAAACCTAGTGTTAAACATCGTCACCACAATGTAAGGAAAAAAAACACAGACCAAAAATTTACACCAGTGAACCCATAGCCGGTGAAGAAATCTGCAGAATGTTTTTTATCCCGGTTGCAAAGTGGCCATACCATTGTTCCAGGCTTATTATGAGAAGCGCTTATGCAGTGCTTGTTGCACGGGACAGAAAATAGCCTCAAGTCAACTGAAGCGGATGGTGCATTCATATTTGGACCGACCTTTTCGCGCCCTGTCGTTTCTCGTTCATTGCATGTTTCATTCAGGTCCGTCAACGACGGTATCGTTAATCTTAGAAAAGCTTTCACGATAACTGACTCGATCGTGGCGCCAGGATGTAATCGATTTAACGCCGCCGGCGTTGAATACACGACAATACGGGAGATTTAATAATGACGTTTCAGATATTCGATGAATATTGCATGGATGCATTCTAAAAACGGCAACGAAAGGATGACTGGGACTGGAAGTTCTTCGTTGATGTCAACTCGATTCACATTGAAATGTACGGCCGCCGGTTCGGTGCACTTTGCACTTCTGCAGGAAGTGTCTGTCACATGAACGAATCGAGACGTTTACAGATGTTTTAAGTCTTTGATCCGGAAGGTCGGAATATACGGCATGGCAGTGTCCAGCTATTTGCTCAGGCTTGATATGCGCAGAACGGACCATATGTCTTATCAATGTGTCAGAGTGCTTTGTTGTACTGTGGAATATTGAAAATAAGGCAAGGTGAAGGATGTGAAGAATGTGTTCGGTTTAACCCTTTCGGCCCGATAGGGACATATAAATCCCAACGCATACTCAAATATATCCATCTAGCCTTATATATTTTACTCAAAATTTACTGTGTTTGTTTTTTTTTCTGAATAAATTATTTTCATTTTATAATACACAAAACCTTTATTTAGTTTCTCATTGGGACATTTATATCCCAGTTAAAAATCCCGCTGGGGTATATCTGTCCCATCTCTACTTTTTTCAGAAGTGTGACGTGTTTTATATTTCAAAAAATTTTACCATATTTAATGTTAAAAACTCATTTCTATCTCAAATAACCTCAGAACACGAAAAAACAAAATTGGGTCCCAAAGGGTTAAATATTTGTAGACAATTGCGATAATTCAAAAGGGTGCTATAGGGGTAAGGAGTTGAAATACTGCACTTCTGATTAGGGGAATTGAGCTCGAATCTTTGTAGTTTGAGAGATTTTTCCTAAATTATCATTTAACACTATGCCGCCCGGTGACACCACGTTGGTGTTGTGCGAAAATATGCGGACAAATGCCGGTGACATCACGTTGGTGTCAAACTAAAATTTTAAGACAGTTGCCTATTTTATCGCAAAAGTGTTGCGGCTATCTCACAAACACAAATTGTTACAAAGTATCGCTTGTATTCTGCACAGGCTGCAGTAGGCTACATATCCGCGAAATTTCATGAAAATTGCGGGACAGAATTATAACTTATTGTGATTAGTAAAACGTGACGTTTTATGATTTCTCGGCAAATTCGAAAAGCGCTGGCGACAAGCGAAAAGATCTGTACGAATTCCACCGGCGTCAAACCAAAGAATCTTCATTTATCGCGCTGACGGCATACTGTTAATATATGAACTCCTGTGGCTCGAATTCTATAGCTGAATGAAGAAGAGAAGGCTACCGGAAGGAATGCGAGAGGTATACGGGGCTGATTCACACATTCAAATTGCACAACAGGATGAAGAGAATGAATGAGTTACATGGAAACTAAATGAGAGGAGGTCTCTCTTGCCCCTGTGCCGTCTTGCTAGGCTTTTTTCTAATAAAACATAGTAGAGTGAAGAAAAAAACGTGTTAATAATAACAGAGGGAGCAGTTATTACGGTTTTAAGAAACGGGGCCCAAGGAAAGCGTAGGGGTTGATCACCAAGAGCTGTTTTTTTCCAAGTACTATTCTAAAATATGTATATAAAAAGTAACAAATTTATTGTTACTAGAAAATGTGACAAAACGCCCTATATAGAGTTGGTCGTTTCAGACGAAACACTTTACTGCCTCATTTCTAGTCGATAGATAGAAGAATATATGGTAAACCAGAAGATAAATTATTCTTGCAATATATAGGGTAACTACTTTAGCGCTCATGTTGGGAATCATGGAAAAAATCTAAAGAAACTGTTCCATTAAATACAGAGTGACCGAATAACTATATAAGATGCAGATTTCAACAACACAATTCCTCTCTCAAATTTATTTATCTTGTTATGTCGATAACAAAATAAATTCGGGAGAGGAATTTTGTTATCGATATAACAAGATAAAAATAAATTCGTACCGAATGTAGAATATTTAGCGTGTTGAACTTGAAAAAGGAAACTAAGAATTTGAGAGTCAAAATTAAAGGAACATCTAAGAAACTCATTTCGTACAATTAATGTCATTACTTTAATTAAATACCTACTATTAAGTCTCCCAATGCCATACTTCAGAAGCCATTTCTTCTTCCGCCTTCATTAGTCTCCACACGCAATCGTCCTATATAATGCTACCCACATGAAATTTACAATTCCCCAACCCAGCACTCGATACCTAACAAGTACGATCGTTCGATCGGCAAGGAAAAGAAATGTTATTCCCCAACCATTAAAACGATCAGCAAGCATGAAAGCGCATAAAGAGTCGTAAGGTTGCAAAAGGGCATATCGTGACACTTTTCATTGAATCGCGTCGATCGATAATCGCGTCAACGACCGCATTAAGCGGCATTTAGCAAGCATACATTTTTCGCGGTAGGCATGCTTACCAGGGTAACGATCGCGTCGAATGAACGCGGCTTAATTGGCGGGCGAGGTCTCTAATTATATAGCTGATTGTCGATGCGTCCATCGAGCAGCCGCCATCTGCATTACCAGTGATTACAGTGATGTCCGTTCGGAACGATCGAACTTCCCCGACGAATATTCCTGCCCTCGATCGCCGGCCAATCCGGCCTGATTATACATTCCGTTTTAGGGGATTCGGGCAGTAGTGCATTTTTCACGAGCAGTTAACCGAACTAATTAGCCGCCGGCCGGTAAGCAAGCGGAATAAACGGCACCATCCGAAAAAGCGTTTTGCAGTTTCGACTTCGATCGATAGCTTCAACGCGTGACAGGATCTTTCGTGATGTGTCAATTATGGACGTGAAACGAATCAGGGAGGGGTTTGATGAGATTAAGATGAAGGAGGACTCTGCAATCGAATGAGATTAGAGAGGAAAGTATCGCTGGGATTTTAGTGGAGGCGAGTTTGGAGATATTTCAATGTGGAGGTAGATGAATGTTGAGATTAGTGTTGGGAATATTTGCATATGTAAAGGTCTGAATTAAAACATTTGAATGATTAGAAGAGCATTTTTGTGAATGTTTGTTTCTCCGGGTGAATATTCGGATAGTTGCAGATACCTGTGAACATGGTGGTTTTAAAATTGGGTTATCTACACTTTTATGTTTAACAGGATTCGAGATTTGAAACTATAATAGCTCGACATTTAACATTGAGAATATCGGAATTTTAATTTGGATATTTGGATTTTCAATGCAAGTAAGATCGGAATTTAGAAATACGAATATCTGGGTAAGCAAATTTGCAACTATTAAAATTTGAAGATTTTTCATACTAGAAACTATTATTATGCTATTTTACAGCAAAGTTTATAGAATTCTAAATAAGAAAAGACCAAATTCGTACATCAAATTATCCAAATACAGATCTCGAAGTTATTGGTACCGAAAAAGTACACACACCGGCTACAATTTATTACAAAAAAGCGCGATCAGAAAACAGTTTAAGGTACAAATCACTGTGAAAACTGGCAAAAATAAGCGCGTTGGGATTCTAATGGCCGAAATTCACCGTAACGTGGATGCAAGGGAGAAATTATCGGTGAGGAAGTGGTCTCTGAAATCCGTAACCGAATAAACGATCCGTTTGTCCTAATGCAGGAACGTTAATTTTCAGTCGCTCCTGCACATGCACGCTCGTGACAATTGCTTTTAATTGCATCGACCGTCCGGTTAATTGTCTAGACAACGGAGCTTGATTGAAGGCGCTACGGCAAAACGAACGGATGGTAATGATTCTCAAACTTACTTCGCTCTTCACGACGTCGCCGGTATTATTATCAAGGATAGCGATATTGAATAATTTATAGAGTAATATGCATAAAGGAAACTTACTTTCAATTAATACGTCTTCCCGATAGCCTCGTCGTGTAATTGCATTTGAGAAAAATCTTACAATTACGGCGAATACATTCGACGTACAGGAATAAAAGAAGAGAGAAAAAGAGAAGAAAACCGCAAAACTCGGGAGTAAAAGTTCGATCGTGGTCTTGCTTTAAATAATTCTGAAATCCAATTGTCTCGAAGACATGACGGTCTGCATGGGATACAGGACGAAGTAATGCTTCCCCCTTTGGAAAATTTCAATTCCAGAACAATAACTCGACATTATACAAATCAAACCGGCGTTGATATTCATGAACTCCAAGTCCGAGGGTGGAGATATAATTGTATTAGGCGTACATCCCGAACTACATCGAGCCACCGTACTGCGAATCCCTTCGTCGTTCGGCCAACCTCTCATCCCATGATTTTGCCAAGTAATCAGTCATGTTTTACGCCGATTCCACCTCGCTGAGTAACGAAATTACACTAACTCCGAGGGAAAAAAAATTGGAGCTCGAGGAATCAGTCTGGTGATCATTTAGAAAAGAAACTTCATCGTGAATTTCAACCTTCTTGACTTCCTCGTTTCTTTCTGTTTAATTCTTTTCCTCTTTAACTGCTATGGTCATTTCACCTAGAATCTATTGTTTTAGGCGGGTTTCGAATTACCGAGGTTATAATGTAGATATCACGTTAAACAAATTTCACAGAGGTAACGGCAGAGGATTTGCACACGGGTCCAATGATTGCGAGTCAGAGCATTTATCTCCTTAGCCCCCATAATAAAATCATAACTCCGCTACTGTTTTAGATGGGTCCCAAATAACCGAGTCGATAACATATCACAGACGAAAAAATTTCCATTTCCGAAAGAGGACAATTTCACTTCAGGCCCACTAATTGCGAGGCCGAGCCTTTACCTCCTTAGCCACCATAATAAAATCGTAACTCCTCTACTGTTTTAGGTGGGTCCCAAACCACCGAGACGATGACATATCACAGACGAAAAAATTTCCATTTCCGAAAAAGGGGAAATTCACTTCGGGCCCACTAATTGCGAGTCAGAGCCTTTACGTCCTTAGCCACCGTAATAAAATCGTAACTCCTCAACTGTTTTAGGTGGGTCCCAAACCACCGAGACGATCACATATGACATACGAAAAATTTTCCATTTCCTAAAGAGGGCAATTTTACTTCAGGCCCACTAATTGCGAGTCCGAGCCTTTACCTCCTTCCTCACCATAGCCCCTCTATTCCTCACATGAGACAAAGGGTTTAGCTGAATAAGCATTGAAAAGTGCCTCAATGCTAATTGATCTTGATGCGTACCATTCGATAGGTGTCTAAAAAAGACCCTTCCTGCAAAGTATCAAACCGTTACCCCTACTATAGTACAGGGTAGTTACAGGGTGAAACGTATCTCACAGTTTCTGCCAGATTTCCTCCTTCTTTACATTCTTAGGCACTATACCCCCCTGGTTTCTTCATCTTTGAACGCTTTCTTAAGAATTTTTAACGATTCGCGGAGAACGCATTGATTTTAACAAGATAAGGTTTCATTTCGAAAGTAACAAATCTCTCGAATGAATATTGTCTTCCGTATAAAACGGGAAAACACGTTTTAGAGTTGCGCGAATTATCGCGAAGCAAGGATGGATGAATGGAGGAGAAAGAATTGAAACATCGGTAATTCCTGGCGAAATATCGCGTCGTCGAATAGAACGTACGTACGGAGCAACGCTAAATGTGTTTTACGACGAGCAATACCATCAGCCCGTACGCGGTATCGCGCCAGCAACCATAATAACGTTCATGGTACGGGTGTAGGTGTATTCACAGGGAAAACTAGCAGCAGGAAAGAGACAACTAAAGCACGAAGCGAGAGTAGTGAGAGTAACGAGAGCAGATATACGAACAGAGACATAGAATGATAAATCACGAAGAAAAGGAAACAGAGAGAAAGCAAGGGCCGGATGAAAAGAGACGGTTGAATTACAGAGAGAAAAAGGAAGATGGAGCAATGGACGGTCAATCGGCGAAAGAAACGAAAGCAGAAAAGGAGAAAGGGGACAGGTAAATCATAAAGAGAGGATGGAGCAAAAGAGAGAAAGGTAGGAAGAGACGAACGAAAATAGGAAACGTTGCGAGAGGACACGGCAGATGACGGGTACGCCTTTCAGTTTTGCGCGGCACGAGGGGAAATTGAAACAGCTAACCGCGTTGGTGTTGACGAGGGTGGAGTCGAGGGAGGAAGCGAAACGGGGAGAACGAGGACGAGGGGAGGAAGGACGAGAGAGAGGTAGAGAGAAAAGGAAAAGACATAAAGGGAGGAGGGTGAAATCCGCGACAGAGCGAAAGGGAGAAAGGAGAAAGAGAAAGGAAAGCCGGAGAGGGAGTCGGTAGTGCGCGGGAGAGATTCAATCAAACGAACGCATATAAATGAGTCGTTTCAGGGTAAAACTGAATTATACGCCGGTGCTTCTATATCCGTACACAGAGGCGAACGCGGATGCACGTACATACATAGACGGGAACCGGTGCGAGAGCGTCCCGATCACGATCGCCGTTGTAAGCGTGGCCCCATAGAAGCCGGGGTTCGTATATACAACGAATATCCGGGAATGTTCTCTCCCGCGGACCCTTGCACGAAAAGATTCGTTTGGATAGCAGCGTGACTATTCAATGGCGCGATGGAAAAGGCCGGAACGGCCAGACGGTTGCATAAAGTGGGTAAAGAGATCTTTATCCGCGACTACCAGAGAAACTCTTCGGGCGATGCGTGCCCGACGAAATTGCCGCGCGCGCCCTTTTCACGACTCTTCGAGGAACATTTTTCTACTATCGTCCCGTGACGCCGTTTGCATGATAATGCAACTTTTCGGGATCTATGAGATAGGAGGATACTCTCGAGGATGACGGGATAACGTTTGTTTTAGGGATAATTGTGCTGCCTTCAATTTGTATTTTGGAGAGGGAAACTTTTTTCTTTGTTTTTCTTGTAACATTTTTAGCACTTTGACGTTTACAGTCATTCTATTGGGTGTACTTAGTTTTGACTAGATTTTACATTATTGGGAGTACGATACGAGGGTAGCAATGTATGAGGATGCAGTTAAAGTACAAAAATTGTAGTCTTCGTTTTAGTTTCAGGAAGCTAAGGTATTATTCGTGTCGTCGCATTACATGTTATGCATTTTCGACGACCATTGTGATGTTCAGGGTTAAATCGATATAGAAAATTCGAGATTGTAAGTGTTCGTTTCTCTCCCTGTTTTCTGTCTAAAATCCATCTTATTCCTTTGTCTTTCCTAAACCTCGATTTTCCTTCCAAACAGCTGATCCCATTCCGACCGTTGTTGTCATCCTTCTATCCATGTCTCTCCCTATCACTATTGCGCTCCTCTGTTTATACCTAGTCCATTGGTCTTTGTCTTCTATTCTCATTCCATATGTTCCTTCCTCTGTTTCTCCCACTTCTTACCTTGTCATCGTTCGTAAACCCTATTTTAAATTAAATAAAGCCATCCGTTTATCCCTTCCCGTATGTTCTATGTCGTTGCCGTAATCCCCACCTACTTCCTTCATCCTCGCATATAGGCCAGATATCAAAAAAAGTCCTCTGGCCTCTGGTTTCCTCTGATTCGCCTGACGGATAGAGACACGCCTCCGTTCTGACGTCATTTTCGATTCTAACGCGTGACTGGCCGATAAAGCCGCACATTCCTTGCGTTGGCATGTGAACGACGAAAGAAGTGTTTTGTTTTCGGTTGTCATTAGTCTATCTCAGGTCTCCAGGACCGACATGGCGGGGATAGGCGGTGCGAGAGCAATCTCCCTTTCCATCCCAAGTGCCTTGTTTCTGGTCCCTCACTATACCTCGAAAAAATAGAGAAGTCTCGCAGTATGAGGAACAGGGTAAGGGGAAAGTGTCGCGCGGACCATCTATCCCCACCATGTTGGTCCTAGAAATTTGAGATCGACGAATGACAACCGAAAATAGAACATTCCTTTCGTCGATCACATGACGACGCAACGACTGTGCTGGTCTGTCGGCCAATAACCCGTTAGAATCGAAAATGACGTCAGAACGAGGGACGTCTCTATCCGCCAGGCGAATCATAACAAACCACAGGCCAGAGGACTTCTCTATTTTTACGAAGTATAAAAGTCCTTCCGTCCTATTCCTCGCTCTCATTCTCTACCTACTTTCCAAACAGTGTTGTCTATTGCAATCACGTCACTTTCGTGAACTTTCTTGATTTGTTATTTCTTTTGTGTTAAGTTTGATTTGTTTGTTACTTTGTGCTATTTAATAAACTGTTCTGTGCAATATTCTTTTTTTCTTCTTGAGAATAAAGTATTTGTGCATAACAGTAAGTCTCGTACCACATGAAAGAAGATTTACCTAGCCAGTATAATCATACTCTGAAATAATAACCGAAAGATTAACTATCAGGTTCAACAGAGGGTAATATTTGTTACCCAAGTATGAAAAATGGAAGTCGACGAAAAGAAAACGCGACGAGCCGTCGCAAAGCCGCAACCCCCTCGGCGGTGGCGTTCAGGAGCAATTTGTACAAAAAATATGAAACGGCCAAAGAGAAAGAAGCTTCATCGAGCGATCATTTGGTCATTAGGCTGAAAAATCCACAGCTAATCTTTCTAGGTGGTGTAAAGCCCGAGGGCCATCTGCGGCGTGCGATAAGCGGCCTGACAAGGAAAAACGTTGGTCCGGCGTAGAGTAAAATGGACGTTCCCTTTTCGGATGAGCACCTTGAGCGACGGTAACACGGTTAGCAAAAAGGCTGGCACAGAAGAGAGAGACGGAGATCGAGAAAAAGCAAGACAGAGAGAAGTCTCTCTGGCAGACCGCGGTAGGAAATTAAATAACCAAACTTTTCCAGAGGATTCCGGGGGTTACTTTGGAAGCCAACGGCGAAGCGAGAGCGGAGGATGGCGATGGCGGTGAAGTGACTGGAAAGAATCAAAAGAACAAACGGTAGCAACGGGGGTGAGCACTGGTAAGCTCTGCAAGAACTGTAAGACAAACGTGACTTTGTCCGCCATTTTCTGCCCTACGTACATATATACCGCTCTCGGACTTGGCGTCGCTTCAACGAATTTTCGAACTTTTGCGCCGTCTTTTCTGTTCAACGTTCTCCTATTCTTCTCTGTCTCACCGCGGCCGCCGTCCTGACCGCGGAAACTTTCCCGCAATTTTTCCACTTCCTTTTTTATTCCTCCCGCTTGATTTTCTTTCAGCCAAGTTTCTTCATTATGCCAATGACCCGATACCGCCAGAAACTCCGCGGAAAGACGGTCGCGTTGGCCCGCTAACCCGACTCAACGGTTGATCGCTGATAAATTGCCAGCTGGAAGGCTTATATAAGAATAACTGGAAAGTTTCGCCGGGAAGAAAAATTATCACTCGATACCGGCAACGAAGGATCGTCCTACTTTATTGTCGTTAAATTTCCACCGGGTCAAAGCGAACGGTGAATTTATAGTGGAATTATTTACGTTAAAAAATTCACCGTCAAGGAGAAATCACGAACGATTACCTCTTACAATATGATACGCGTTAACCCCTTGCCCTACGATCTCCTTTGTGACTACACGACCACGAACTCAGATTTCCTTCCAGAAATAAAAATTTACCACTGATTTCTGATATATTTTGACATTCAAAGCAACATTAATAATATAGAAATAATTTGTCGTCTCCTGACCCACTGATATTTTCAATTTAATAGATTTCGGAAAATTACAAATTTTCCTATTCAGTTTACCGTGTCACTCTTTATTGTAGGGCAAGGGGTTAAGAAACTCTTTTTCTAAATAAATCGCTTTAGCGGTAGTTGAAACGTTGAAAAGATCTAAACAAGTTTAAAATCACCCTTGCCGTTACGTAACAAAAAATTTTCTTGCTACATTTTTTATTACAAACCCGTCAAAAATATGAAATAAAATTTAACATGAAACCTGTTATCAGCGTAGCAAGAAATTTCCTTAATTTCCATCCTCGTAATTTCAATCGCAATAATTCAACTAAAATGCTATTAATGATTACTGTAAGAATCAGTTATCTCGTACCAATCTATCAGCGCGAGATAGAATTTGTTTTTTCGAATTAGTTCCAGAAGGAGCTTCGTATACAACCGTCAATAGAATAGCTTTCGCGAGTGAAAATTCGGACGTTCGTAGGTTTCGCTAAACGAAGCTACCTCGAAGAGCAACGTTGATAATCAGCGAACACAATAAAGGAACGACTGCTTTGAGTCCCGTAGACGCTGATAATTGGACGAGGCTTTCGCGGTAGAGGCTTTAGATCGTTCCCCGTTCATTGGAGTGTCGGCGCGCGGTGTCCGAGGTGTCCAGAATAGCTCGGGGTAACGAGGCAATCTAGAAATGCGATTTGGCTTAACGACAAAAGCGATTTCCAATCAGCAGGAACAACAGGGACTAGAAGCTTACATAACCAGATCTCACCTGGTCCGTTTTAACCGGTCCAGCGAAAACCTGGGGCTTCCGCATTGCCGGACCCGAATTACGAGTAAATCGGTATTCTCGGATTAAGTGCAATTTCCATTAGTACGTTCACGTGCACGGGATAGAATGTCTTTGTAAATCGTCGCGAGAATAAACAACAATGCCGACGAACTCGTGGGAGGAAAGAACGATTGCCGTTGATGGAGTCGATGCGATTAATGTCTCTCGAATTTCTCCACGGTCGAGGAGTTTTTGCAGGGTGCGAAATCTCGAGGATGATGGGAGAAACTAACGAGAGATACTGATGAGAGTACATAGGAATCCATGGATCAACGAAGGAGACAGCGAAAGAACGAAGAGGTTCGAAAATACCGAGATTTGGTTTCCTAGGTTGATGGATGCGACGCCTCCCCCGGGGAGGGAGAAGAATGCCAAGACAACTGGATGAGAATGAAGCTGAGAAAGATGGATGCAAAAAGGCGAGAAACGAAGGCCAGGGGAAAGCGAGAACTATGAAGACATAAAAATGGAGATGTACGCGGCGAAGGTACAAAAATAAAGGGAGCACGTAGAGAAAGAGAGAGAGGAGAAACGATGGACCGACAAGAAGCGAGCTTCCATCCTGGTTTACGTCATCAGGCGCGGAGCAACGCTTCAGCAGCCGACTACCGACGGACGATCGCAATTTTTCATGGACGCCGTCGAGGCGGAAGTCTACCGGAAACCGGAAGCGGGATCGACGAAAGCATGGAACACGCGCGAAAGAGAAAACAAAGCGGTCGCCGTGCCGGACGTGGGTCTAGTGTGTATGCAAGCAAAAAAGATCAGCCTTATCTCGCTCGCGGTGGAAAGAGATTAACGTCATTTGATGAATCGCGATGCTTCTCGTTGTTCCGTATAATTGTAGCCATTTTTCATTTCCGATATGAGCGATGCCTGCGTTCCGTCCCTTCGCGGAGCTTCGACACAATGGACAGAGCGACGAACGGAGAAAGAGAGAGAGAAAATGAATGAATGAACGGGTGAAGTAAAGACAGAGTGAGATAAAAAAAAGAGAGAAAAAAAAACGGAGAAAAAGAGAGTGAGAGAGAAATTTTTTTAACGGAGTCGTTAACTCTGACCGAAACTGTCGGCCATCGTTAAATCTGTTATATTTAATCAGTCTCTGTTAGATTTATTGTTTTTTATCGATATTTTACACAAGTAAATATTTAATACCGAAGGTTTTATGCGCAGAAATTGGTTTCAATTTGTTCATCGTGTTCGTTCGCTTGAAAATAGATGTACTTTGCTGTACATACAGGTTTTACGCTCTTTGCTGACAAAATGAACAATCATCCTATAGAGAGCTATACAGATTTTCAGCATTTTCAATTTAGTAGTTACTAAATGATGACATTTATTTATTATTTATTTCTATTTGACCATCGATGCTTTTTTCTTAACCTGTCGTTTCAATTTTCTGATAGAGAAAAGTAGGTGGTCTTAATGTTATTAGGAAATTGGTAATATATCATAATTAAGTTTGTTAACACCTTATTTTATCAAGTATATGTAACGAGGAGTTACATAGAATTCCCGTGGAAGTGAACGCATTAAGTAGAATGTGTACTTCGAACTTGAACACCTATATCCGAAGCACCATCTATATTTAATTACATTTACAAAACTTCTGGAAATTTGGCTACTTATACGTTGGCTAAATTATTACTTATTAGTTGGCCAAAGATAACTCTATACACGTTTCATCGTCGGCCTTGTCTCCATACGGATAACAATATCTAGTTCAAAACCTTCAACCTTATCGCGAAGTCAATCAATACTGTCAACAATTTTTCCACCTGCAAAAAGATTCAATTAACCCTCCGCAAATTTTCAAAACTACTCATTACATCGATGATAAAGAAGCTCAATGCCAAAATGCTATTCTCAAACAATATATTTCAGAAAAAAACCCGACAAGAAAATCTCACACCCGGCACTGACAACCTCGAATCAATATCCCCGCCGAAATATCCGCTAACTTTTCAATTTCAAAACGAGTCGCATTCGGAAAGCTAAAAATATCAGCGAAATATCCGATAATATCGACATTGGTTGTTTCTTCCGCGATTGCAATCGCACAGCCGAAGATCGTTCGGCGGAATCTGAAGGAAAACTTGCGAAAAATCAGAACACGCTAAAACGACCTAGTAAGGAATTGACGACGAAGAATACACGAGGACATTAGCGTTGACAATGTGCAGAAAAGTTGGCTGGACACGCGATATGCAAAACAGACACGAATGTCGAGGACGGAACGAAATATTTTTTCAAACTCCAATATTTTTCTGAATTTCCCAATTTTCTACGACTGCCGATGCATTTTTCTATTGTTATTTAAGTCCATACATGCCATGGGAAAACAAAGAGAATTTGGAAATATTTATTTTCCAGACTCTTTTTTCGCAGAGTTTTTGGAAGAGGAAACGAAGGCAAAATAAAGAGAGAAGGAGAGAGAATGCAGATAGAGAAGCGAAAGAGGTAAGAGGACCGGCAAAGTGCAGAGAACGACGTACGTATTACGTCAAAGGCTACATCGTCGGAAACGGAAGTGAGGTGATGCTTATTCAGTCGGAAGTTGCAACGGAGCTTACTGGCTTTCACAGAGAGAAGGGAACCGACGGTCTCTCGATGTCAAGAGAGAACCCACGAGAGGAGCGAAGAGAGAAGCAAAGATAGAAGCGACGAGTGGAGCAAAGAGAGAGGAAGGAAGGAGAGGGAAGGGAAAAGCAGAGGACCTATCGGCCGGAAGCCGTAGATACTCTATCTGCCGCCTAGCTACCACGGCCGCGATAGATAATTCTCTGGAAAACTCGATAAAACCGCTTTTGCTCTACGCGTCGATCGTTTGTAGTACGAAAACTGCCGTCCCTCTTGGACGATCTATTCCGCCGAAGGCTTCTCTAATTACGATCGGTTCGTCAGATATACGAGGAGACTCTCTGCGAGCTTCGAGAAATTAGTTCGCTCGGGTTTCCTGCAGCGAAAGTCGGAAGATCCTATCTCAACACTTTGTCAGTCGACGGTGCAAAGATTCGAGGGTATTGTCGAGTACTGCGTCGAGGATTGAAACATCGGTCACTGGTTACTTGATCGATTAACACGCTGTAGTTTCATTTCGTCGTGTTTAATGAACATTAAGGGAAGTTCGTTGGAGGAAAGCTTGTTTATCGTTGAACTTGAATCTTGAATTGTGAGAACTAATTATGACAAATGGATGCTGGTGGACGATATAATTAACCAGTTAATTGTGGCGACTTCTTTTGAGAGCGCGCATCTATATGTGTCGCTCCAGTTCCTGCCAGTGCATACGTGGATGCATGAATCTATCTCAAATTATTTATACTTTCTATTTGTTTGTTTTATATCGTCTTGACCTCCAAATATTTTAAGCATCTTGAAATTTACGAATATATTCTAGTTTTCACGAAAATTATATTTCAAATGAGCAATGGTAACTAAATTTCACGCATGACGAGTATATTCGTCAATGACAGCTGACTGGTGAAATACGTCGTCGTGCGTTTGAAGGCAATGTTTGAACGTCAAATGTAGAAAGTGTCCCGATCTCTCATTTCACTCTATCTATACATTCAGTACAGGAAATGATTGAAAAAAGGTCAAGTTGATCTGTAGGTGTCATCACACAAGTGCTCAGTACTGTCAGAATGTTCAGTGTTTAAAAAATCTTCAAACTTTCCTATTTGATCTAGTTGTCAAAAAATCAACTGAGACGATCTGACAATATTTGCAATTAGGCGTTGATTCTTCGAATTCGGCAGTTAATTATTTCGTCGATGATTTCGGGATAATTTCTGATACAATGAAACGCAAAATAGAGTTCTTTGAACCATCTATTTTGCGAAATCGATAATTACATTCGATAGAACTACTCATAGAGAGATGAGGATGAAAATATTTGTTGTCAATGGTCGAATACAAATGGATCCGAATGGAGGTAATGAACACTGTCTAAAAATACGAAAATTCTCGTGCAGAAACATTCGCGTACAATCCAAAGTATTCGATTTTATTCGAAACAGAAAAACATGGCAACATATTTAAAATACGAATGTTTGAAAAAGTTAATACGTCCCCGTTAACTGTGTGCAGCGTAATCGGATTTAAAGGCGCTGCAAAATCTGGTGGAAGCTAATACAATTTTGTAGGATTAGCCCTTTTGTAAATACAACTTTTTACAAATATTTCCGTACATCGTAAAACACGTAATATCATTGAAATATTTGTATCTGTTTTTATTAACATCAATAGACATCCAATTTGTCATTTTTAAATATAAAAGAAAAAATTGCTAACGAAACCGTGCCATAATTTTCTCTCAGTTACGTTAAAAAAATAATAAAAGAGAAGTACGTTTCCCTGCTTTTTCTTCGTCCGAATTCAGATTTCGCGGCAATATGAGACTTTAATAAATGCATTTACGAGCGAGCCTCTACCCCGGACCGTAAACCAGCCGCGTCATTCAATTTTTATCCACAAATTACAGGTTGTATTTTCTTGTCGCTCGGAAAATTCCATTCCTGCAGCAACGGCGGATCTTCGCGAGAATGAATCGTAAAACGTAAGCCCTAATTTCTGGCATTCCGCTCGCAGTATACACGTTCGGACGATTTATCGTCTCTTAACGGAGCATTGTGTAGTATCCCGAGGCAGTTTGCCGATCGCGGAAAGAAATTCTCTTCTCACGGCAGGACGACCGTGGTGAAAAAGCGCGAATAAAATTATTGGCTGGTCGTGGAAGCGGATGGAACAAGTAACGCATTATTAACTTCTCGCGGCTTTAGAATTCGGTGGTTATAATTAAACGGCGCGCCCGTCGGAGTGAACAAGCAGGAAGAATGAAATTCCCGATAGTTCGTTCAGGCGCATCCTCCCGTCGGGGAAGCTGGAGAAGGAAAAAAGACTGGCTACGAATAGGTGGATGAAGGGAGAGAAAGAGAAGGTGACAGAAAGAGAAATACTGAGAGATAGAGAGAGAAGAGAGCGATAGGTGTTAGTGAATGAGAGATGGAGATAAATGAAGATAGACAGAGAGAGGGTTAAATAGAGTGAAAGATAGAGATAATGGTGGACGAAGAGGAAGAAGTTGGGAGAGAGAAGTTGCGGTAAACAATGAAGGAGAGTGAAACGGTTGCACTGACAAGGAGAGTGACTAACAGAGAGATAGAGCGAGAGCGAGAGCGAGAGAGAGAGAGAGAGAGAGAGAGAGAGAGAGAGAAAGGGCAAAAGATAGCCTAAAGGAGGGAGTAATCGAAAGAAATTCAGTGCGAATCAGATAGGCAGAGCGAGAAACCAGTATAGAGAAGAGAGAAATTCCGAAAGAGAGAAATTCCAAGTGATCCTGATAGGTAGCGTGAGAGCCGAATAAATAGGAATAGAAAAAGGGCAATTCCGAGTAATCCTGATAGACCGAGTGAGACACGAATAAAGAGAAATCGAAAGAGAAAAATTGTGAACAAGAGTGTGACAAAAAGAGAGGCAGAAACATGCAGAGAAAGATATAATATTAACGCATGGAAGAGAAACATTGATGAAGGGAGAACACCGAAACTCGTTGTTCCGTGCGATGTGGCGAGGCGTGATTAATATCGAAATACGAATGACTTTATTCATGAGGGGCCGTCGCCTTGTTATGCAGATCGAATTTATGGTTAAATCATATGGTGCTCTCGCGCTATCCTGCGGTCGTTAACGCTTTTCCGCGTTTCGCTCGCATTCCCGCGAAATCTGGATAATGAGAGCGTTGCAAACGGATTCGGGGAACCGGCGGCACACAACAAAGACGGCAGGTCGCGTTATCTCCTTATCTTTCCATTATCGCTGGAAAAAGTGTTAATTGAAATAAAAAGAAGCAACTATGAGAGAAAGTAAATTTAATTGCTTATTATCGGTCGTAAAGGTATTTGTCGGAGAAAACCTTAGAAGTTGCAGTGTCATATATTTGTGTTATTTTCGAAATATCATCACTTTTATGAAATCTACCTATATCATGTTATTTCTTTTAATGGTGATTCCTAGAACTTATATTGTGACATGTTAATTAATTATTAATTACTGTTAATACTATTTTCATTGGAATTTTAACGTAATAATGGACGTATATACACGACTAATATTTCTATTGGTTACAGCACCGAAAATGTTAAAAACGACGCGATTATTACACCTTCCCTCTTCTTATACACCACCTCACCCTTTTAATCATTCACGAAGCTCAACCTGTCTATCACCGAACGGAACAAGAACACGAAAAAACGGTCCGATTCTGTGATCCCTATTTTTTGTATTTTTTACCGTGGAATCAATTGAAATCCATTCCCTTTATCATAAGCGGTTCTTTGACGACGGTTCGAGCCGAGGAATTCATGGGGACATTGTACCCGTAAATTTGTAATTGTCGCATTATTAAAAAACCGATTTTCCAGCATTATAGCCTAATAAATCTCACGGGGTATTCGATATATTAAGGAGTAATTTATCATCGTCACAGCGATGCTGTCAGTGACGTCGCATAAAGGTACGTCAGAGACAGGAATGATAATGAGTTTTCGTTGTATTTTTAATCTTCGATCACGAGGATTATCGTGATCCTCGCGACGGCGTATAAACGGACAGTTTTCATTTGCTTCAAATCCAGTGATGTGAATGGAATTCAATAACGGATCAAACTTATAAATATAACGAAAGCATTTATATCTAGAGGATGATAGTATTAACTCACCTTCGTGCAGCTTCTCCAAGGTTCCTTCCGAGGAGACTCCGATGAACAGTAGAACGAGCCATAACAGATGAGCCATCCTTCTGAACCACGTTCTATTTCTTGAGGTATCCATTGCGCTAACGTTCAAGCTCTGAAAAAAAAATTGTATTGTTTGTTAACATATTATATAATACATATTAGCATAACAAGCCACTTGTATTAGTTTGGACACTGTGACATGGATTCAGATATAAATGTAGGAGTAGTGTTCTTGGGTTTAAGGAATATTTGCGACACTTCTTAAGATACTATTTATTAACCCATTTGCATCATAACCGTATACGCTGCTGCGTTCGGCATTGAATCCAAATATTTAATTAATAAAATAACACACTCCCTAAGAATATAAGATCACAGAGACAAGCACCGATACTGATAAGTTATCAGTGATAACTGTTACACTGCTTGGATGCAATGATAATTTTCAAATTAAAAACATATCAGCAATAAAATGGAAAGACAAAAAAGACGTAGTAATGGTATCAACAATGCACGCTCTCGAGTTTGCTGATACGGGAAAAATTAATTACAAAACCAAAGGAAAAATTATAAAGCCTACTGTAGTTTTAGATTATAATAAAAATATGGGAGGAATTTTTTTTATTGCGTCAATATGATGCTTTTGAATAGTTATGTTATTTTCAAGAACATTCATAAAGACAGAGCATTTCACGTGTTCAAACAAAAACTTGCTGAAGAAATTATTGCAGATAATATAGGAAAACTAAATGCACCAAGAAAAACACGAAAAGTTACAACGTCCGCATCATTGCCACTAAGATTTTCTGGACAACATTTTCCAATGGTCATACCATCAACTTCGTGGAAACAAGCTCAAAAGCGTTGCGTTGTTTGTTTACAAGAAAAAAAGGAGGGAAACTATTTACCAGTGTGAAAATGGTGAAGTGCCTATATGCATCCCACATTTCAAATATTACCACACTGAACAAAATTTCTAACAAATTATGCTGAAAAATGTTGTTTTTTTACTTTTATACAATTTTATACCTAAATATAACATAAAAAAATTTCGGTGATATGGGCCTTTTTCTCATATTTCCATATGATGGAAATGGGTTAATAAGATAATGAAAAAGATGTGATACAATAATATAAGATATTGGCTAACTCTACGTAACGGTCAAGGTCTCAAGCACACTCGACTGATCGATGGCTACTATTCGATTGCCCCGAACCTCGTGGCCACCTACGTTAGGTCCTAGGGACTTTCAATTTTTTTGTCCGATTTTAACCATTGCCACATAAATATAATGTTATATTTTCCAAAAATATTACATGACATTAGGGAAAATTTATAATATGTTAATGAAAAAAATAACAGCGGCCAAAACAACAACTTTCTTTCTATACGCTAACGGTCAATGTGTTGTGGCGACCGTGTCATGAAGTACAGGAGATCGTAATAATTCTGAAATCATAACTATCTGGATGTATTTAGTAAAGTAAAATCACTAGCCGCGGACAATATGCAAATGAGCAACTTCATGACAGGGGGGTCCTAATATAGATATACCTGCCTAGGGCCTTACCCCCGCATTACCTCCTTGACCAATCACAAGCGTCGAAGGGACACGTCTAGCGAGCCATAGGTAGACGCCCCCCACTCCGACGTGCACATTACAGAAAGCATATAAATTAAGCCAAAAATTGTATGAGACCAGTGTAACCAGAGAACACGTAGAAGAACAACTCTCTCGACATAATAAAACTCTCGGTTCTGGGAATCACGCTCACCTGCATCTTACCTTCAGTGTTAATTTAAATTCGTTTTATATTAGAATTGAAAGAAATATATTTCACGAATCACTGTTTCCTAAAACGAAAACTTCTTGCGCTGATCCCATTACAAAAAACGAACATGCGAACAATAAATTCTTCCAACTTCCCTATCGAAATCTCGCAGAAAGCAGTGCAACAACGGAACGCATCAACGTCGTCTTGCCAGCGATGGTAAGAAATCGCGGAACTCCCTTAAATCGGAGTTCCTAATTCGTGGCCATCGAGAAGGAAAGGAGACCGATCGGCACTTAGCCAAAATCTCCGAGCCACGTAACGTCCGTAGCCAGTTAAGGCGCTATCGAGAAAATCACGATTCATCGGTTCGACGGTGGAAGCGTAAAAGTTGGCGGGAAAGTTTCCACCCGACGTGAGCACGACCAATTTGCCAAGGAGCCAGCAATAATGACAAACGTTACGAGGCCGGGGTTGTTAACATCGGTTCGAGCAAATATGTTTTTATCACTGGCGTACCCGAGACCATGGAAGTGTCCGCCGTTCTACCGGGCAGAAAGTTTCGTGCAACTTCCCTCTGCAGTATCAATAACCAGTTTTGCACGACGAAAAACCATCCGAGTCTCTTGAACCACCAACGGATATCCTTCGGGGATATCCAGGCTTCTTCTTGCGCGAAAACTACGCGAAGGTTTCTTCGTTCTCCTTATACTTTCGCGTGGAAGAGGACAGGAGGAAACAAAATAACAAATGGTACTAATAGAGCGTTCTCGGTCTCCCTGAAACTTTTCTGCCGTGGCGCGTTTCTGCTTGCCGTTCCTATTGGACGAGCAGTGCGTCGTAAATCAAAACTTTCTCACCTATCTTGTGGGTGTGTATATATATTCCTGCGTATACATGTGTATGTATACGCGGTGCAACGAAGGAAGCTGCGCTTACATACAGAAAGCTTTTCTTGTATCGCTTTTACGGATACAGGGCAGAACCGAATGGAACGTAGTAAATTAATTAAATAAGTTACAAGTCTTGCGTCGAGAGTGGAGAAGTGATGTATCCATTTGGGAAGTTCGGATCTGTTTGGAACAATGGTGCTGGGAAGTAAAGTATGCTTAAGATTATCCTTTTCGTTCGGGAGAGAAGTATTTCGATGATAAAAGGTGCTTTCGAATTTGCAGATTGAAAGTCTGCAGATTACTTATGGTGGAAGAAGCGGTATCACGTGCAGTTGTAACGTTGGTACCGTATGGTGTGCGATGTATGGGCGCTTTATTGGAATCTAACTATACAGGGTGAGTCTTCTTACATGACGACTTCAAATAAGTCGTAAGTTACTCGTTGCGCGAAAAAATGTTTCAAACAAAAGTTGCATAGTATCTAGGTGGACATACAGTGATCTAATCTGTTTTTTATTGTCTTACTTTTTCATTAAGATATTAGGGTGACCTTCAGTTTTTTAAGTGGAATGTCCAATACTTTTTTTCGAATTCGGATAAATCATAAAATTTTGCGTAGAAAAGTGTTATACAAAGTGGGACTTCAAATGAATAATTACTTAGGTACTTCCACCGGCGCCAAACCAAAGAATCTTTATTTTATAATTGTGTTAAGAATTACGTTGACTACACGTATTTCCTAATAAAAGATTATTGATTTGAAGATATCTCAGTAATTATTCATTTGAAGTCCCACTTTGCATAATACTTTTTTACGCAAAATTTGATGATTTATCCGAATTCGGAAAAAATATTAGACATACCATTTAAAAAATTGAAGGGGACCCTAATATCTCAATAAAAAAGTAAGGTAATAAAAAACAGATTAACCGCTTGCCATACAATGACGAGTGACACTCGTCACGCGAGACATGGAATAGGAAATTTTGAAATTTTCCAAATACTATTAAATTAAAAATATCAGTGGTTCACGGTACAATCAAATTATTTGTATGCTGTTAACATTGTGTTAAGCTATACGCTATATCAGAAATCAGGGGTGGATTGTTATTTCAGCAATTAATTCTGAGTTATTGCGCATTCCGTCACAAAAGAAATGGTACAACAAGGGGTTAAAGCACTGTAAGCTCCCCTAGATACCACGCAACTTTTGTTTGAATCATTTTTTCGTGCAACGAATACCTTACGAGTTATTTCAGGTCGTCATGTTAGGAGACTCACCCTGTATATGTATATTTTGTACAAATTATTTCAACAACAATATTTGTTTTCTCCTTGTTCTATTGGGAACCTTTTCCACCAAGGTTCGAACAATCCCAACGTTCTCCTCCCCCACACTTTTTATTATAATCAGAATGAAAACAAATATGATATATTTGCTATGTATATTAGAAATTAACACAGAGAATTCCATGCCATAGTTTCAAGTACTTAGATTATTTGTTCTATTATTATCTTTTCTTCAGATTCCACATTTCCTCTCCTAAAAGTTATTTTACACACAACTCATCCTCGAAGGTGTACAAGCATGTCGGAATTACAGACTTAAGTCTTCCCTGACAATATGGCTCGTTTTTAGTAGTTCATTACGTCTGATTCACATCGCACAGAATCCACTTTTCTCGCGCGCGGTATTTAGCCCTACTTCAGAATTTGCGAAATCCTGTCGCACGGCTAAGCAATGTCAGTGAAATTCCTCCGAATCGCCTGTCCTCTATATACCGTCCTCTTATGTGACACGAGATGTACGAATCGATTCCTCGAACACCGTGTGATATACCGGTTCTCTTCTTCTCGTCACAAATTTGTCTTGCGCGACTAGTCGATAGTCAGGAGTCAAGTTTACGTAGTGAGTACAGTTGGGAGTTTATTTTACACTTATTTACACTTGCGACGATTTGTTGGACTTCGGATTTTACAAACTCGGTGTGACGATATACGTGCAGATATCAATGTAAGATTCGACCGTTTATTCTTGAATGGTTAGATTGTACGGTCTCAATGTTGGGTTTGAATTTCTCGGTTGTTGAATTTGTATTCCTCCACTGTTGAATTTGCATCGCTTCTCTCTTTGCACGAGTGTCGAGTCGAAGGTTTTCAATACTCGTGGGAGAAGTTGCAAAATTAAAATGTAATTGAAGAAATATACCAAAATGGTTCGTTATATGGTATTGACAATGAGTTTCTCGTTTAAAGGACAGGCTAAGGAATATAATTCAGAGGTATGTTAGTGAAAAAGACTTTTAAGGTAAATTTCTGCCTATTAAAAAACTATGATTTCAAAGTTCAATTAAAGTTGCTGGAAATGAAATTGTAAACTTAATAGAACAACTCTTGACTTAATTAGAAAAATTTACCGTAACTTTTATATAAATTCCATTTTTTTCAACTATGATACACAGAGTCACAAGAGATATTGTAATGTAAGAGATTGAAACAACAGTTCTTCTATGCAGAATGATTCAAAATTGAAAGATAGGTGTAGAGCCGGGAAAATATCGATAGTTTGGTGTTAAGAGTGACGAAGGGCTGCGAAGGCGAAAGCGGGGGTTGGGCCCTGCTCAGGTCAGCAGGCCGACCGTTTTCTTCCCCAAGGCCCGAATATTGTAGCTTAGTGAGTGCGAATGCGAGTGCGAGTGCGAGAGAGAGAATAGTTGTGTGAGAAGGATGAACGAGTAGTATATAAGAAAGCGTAGGTTAAGGGACAAGCAGTGTCGTAGTAGCAGTGTTGAATCGAGTGTCGGAAGTATCGTAGTAAGTGTCGTATTAGTTGTTGTAAGAGTCGTATTAAGAGTTGTCATGAGTTGTTTTGAGTTGTAGTCGAGTTGTATTAGTTGCGTTGTAGTTGAGAGGAGTTTTAAGTTGTCGTATTAGTTTGTTGTTAATTAGTTATAACCTTATAATATATTGTTAATTGTTATCTGGTTATATTGAGTTGTTTAAAGTTGTAACCAATCCCCCCTCCTCTCTTTGAAAAATCCCCAGCCTCTACATAGGTTTGAAGGAAATAGAGCGCAAAAGTAATTTAAATTCTATTGAACGATAGTTTTTTTTAACTCAAATCAACAGTTTCTAGACGACCTGTTAAAGTAGCACTTTCTAAAAATCGTATTAAACTACAGAACAGAAAGTTAAGTAAATAACAAAATATTTCACAAATATACGAGAACCAAATCGATAAAACGTCCGTTGAAGACACTTTTCTCATCGGAAAGCGCCCAATTTAAGAAGTGCAATTAAAGTCGTTGCTTCTAGGAAACGCATTAAAGAATAATAAAAACCGGAAACGTTGAGGATTACGAAAAGTGGCTCACAAATAATCCAGACGGCAGAATGAATACTTAGACACGACGGATATTCCTCGAGTTTATTATTAATCGTTCTCGAATATTAATCACTCCCTTCGGCTAAAATTGGAGTAATTGCACACGGCAAGAGAAACACCCGGGAAACGGACGAAGGGCGACGAAACGAACGCCTACAGCATTTCTGAACGGCGTTGCAACGTTTCGCGCTCTCGGATTCGCCAAGTCGATTGCACTTTCAGAGCGCCGATGCAGACTCAGCGAACTAAGGCGATCCACTCGATCGATCGGACTTAACGCGATGCGAAATTTCTAGGACTCTTGTCGTCCCTTGGACTGTAATTTTCGCGAAATCCTCAAAGACGACGAACTCAAATGACTTGCCTTTACCTTAACGATCTGCAGTATATGAAATTGGATGTATCTTCGGCACAAATAACATTCCGCTTATCTAGATGGCTACAGCTGAAGAGAAAACAGGCGGTGGTCGAACAGGGTTGGCAGATTACTGTGGATGCGTTTTAAATTTTGGCGAATATAATTATTTTTGAAGAATGACTGTGATAATTTTAGATGAAGAGAGTTCTGGAACATTTAGGAATAATATGAAGGCAGAATTATTAGAGAAATGGGGAACAATAGTAAACATGTGATTGAGAAGAATTAAGGACTGATCTTATTAAGTCATACTAGATACTGTGTTGGAAGAAATTTGGTAGATTGAAACATCATCGGTCTGCGAGAGAGAGACTCAGAAAATAAAAGAAATTGCAGCATCGAACAGAATTACTAATTGTTATGGAGTTTTAACCCTTTGTGGACGGAGGCATTTTTGAATATTGAGAGATAACCATTTATTTTGCGATCCAAAACCACCTTTTTAGCAGCAAGTTGGGCTGTTAATGTATATAAGTTATAAATTACTATTTGTTTAACCATATTTCAACGGTTGTATTTCAACTTTTCAACTCTGTGTATACAAGCAATGATAAACTGTAATTACATTTTTTCTCAGGCCGCATATATGCGTCGCTCGTCCTCAAAGGGTTAAGAATCATTCATTTTAACACCCTTCATAGTTCTGAAATATACATATTGCACACAAGTACACTGTACTTGTCTGGTAGCTAAATTAGTAGTAATTGTGCAATTAAATGATACTAATACTTTATATTTAAGTATTATTCGTCATTTCGTTCCATTTTTCTTTTGTCGTAAATGCGCAACTATAACATCAATATCACACATGCATTATTCTTGATTTACCTCGAGAAGCTGCAAAATTTCTCGCATCTTGGGGAAGGCCAGTGATTTTGGTGTAACGAGACATAGCCTAGAGTGCATGGATCGAAAGCATGTCGCTTCCTAAATGAACTTACGTTAATTGATTAATCGAATGAGGACTTTGGTGGTAGTAAAGTAATTGGCAAAGGATGGGAGGCTCGAGAGCAGCGCAGCTCAAGGCACCAACGGCCACTTAGCTACATTGCAGCGGGCATTAGCGATAACGAAGTTAACGAGAGCTCGGTTAAACCGATTTAGAGGCTAAATCGACGAGACGGAGGGACGAACCTTCCGACACTCCCGTCTGATGTTCCGAGTAAGCCTACGTCTTTCGGTCAGATTACTTTCTTCTTTTTATCCTCTTCCTTACCTTCCATTTCTCATCTCGCGCTTTTCATTTATCTTTTTCAAGTATGTCAAACTTTAAAGCTCCAAAACGCGAAATCCAGAAGGTGATAGCTGATCTTTGCGTTTATTTATTTTTTATTGTTTGCGTTACTCTTCTTTTTCGGGTGGATCGTCTTGATGGAGATTGAGCTGACAGAGTTTTGTCGATTTGCTGGGAAAAGTTTCTTATTTGACTCGTACACTTTTGAATGTTCTACAAAGAGAATAATGCTTCAGATTTGCCATGTCTGCCATACTTTCTATGATTTTGAAATTTTCGAGAAATTGTATAGAATCTTTTTCTATATCAAAGGACTCTCAAACTTTGAAGTGACAGAATCGTCTTGTAATTCAGTTATGTTAAAATTACGTCCTACACGAAATAGCTACCTACCTTAAACCGAAAATATAAATAAATAAACTTACTAATAATCAGGTAAATAATTTTCAAAAAATTAATAGTGAAAAGAATACCACGAGAAAGTTGCAGAAAGCGCGACAGATGTTCCATAATAATGAAAGAAATTAACCCCACGGTAGGATTTCCGTTCAAAGCTTTAATTCTCGTCACTTAGAGGTCAGAGAATCAACCGAGCAGTTTTGATTTTTCGACAAAGCCTCGATTCTCCGATAATTGTGTAAGGCAAGACGATCGAAAGACTTCAATAAAACTTTTTCCTTCGTTCCCGAGCTCGTATGAGCGCCGTAAAGAAAAGCCGGCCCTTTGGACTTTGCAGGTCATTCTTTCTTATTTCGTGGACTACATCATCCGTAACTGTTGGAGCGAGCATCAAAGGGCAGTTGTCCATGTTCATGCCCTACAATTTTAATTTGCCTCGGCGACTTTGATTCTCTTTCTACCGGGACGAGCAGGAGGAACCTCTCGGATTTCAATTTCGCCACGAAGAATCCCCCTCGAGTCGCCGGGTAAAGAAATGCGGGACAAGAGGGACTCCTCGAGTGCACTCAAACTTGAAGGACGCTCAGGATCAATATTTATAATCTCGATTCTAGACGACCAAGGGTCTGCAGGATCCGTGTCTGAGACTGGCAAACGAGAACCATGGTCGTTTTCTTCTACCTTTAATGCTCTCTATTGGACACGAGGCAAACGTTAGTTCGAAAAATTATCTCTAAAATTCTGAGATCTTTCAAGGGTTTATCTTTACTGTTTTACAATTTTAACAAGACGCTTTCAGAAACGGTTTCTTAACACTTCGCCTTTTGAACTAGTTGTAAAGTGTAATATTTGACGACGACTATGAAAGTGGAGAATCGCAAAATTCGAAAAGTTACAGTTCTTCTTTTTCTTTTTGAATTTATGTGTAATAAAATTTTGACAGTTACAGTTATTTAGTCTAGAACCTACAGTTTTATGTGGGTTCTGAACAATTGGAGCTATGATATACATATTGCGTAGGAAAAATCACCGAAACGTGTCAGGGATAAAAATTGAATCGCTTATTTCATTGTTTTACCATAGTACATTAGGGTACAACCACTTTGCAGAAAATCGCACCAAGCAATTTAACACTAAACCTACCATGGCGGTCAAACGACCGCTTTTTGATTTTTTCTAAAAATTCCCCAAATTGATTGGGGGGCCATTCAGTAAATATTTTAGGTCTATCGTATAAAAAAAAATTACTTAACTGATCAACTTTTTCACCTCTTCAAATCACTTTTTCCAAAGTATTTATTTCGTGTATTTCAATATAGCAGATATAAAGCCGGTAGGTTTAGTGTTAATACCCCACAAAACTGAAGAACCGTCCAGAAGAAAGTTATCACAATTGACAGACCCGTAAACCGTTTTTCTCCCAATCCTCCTCTTCCCCAAAGTCGAAGACGCAACGACAACTTCGTCTCGTTAGTACAATTGCACCGAAATGCACAGAAGTAACGACAAACCATGAACTTATCGTCTACGACCGGCAGAAGGGTATATTTGGCCTTTGTGCAATTCACTGGCTGCCGATTGTCCACCGAGACATTTCATCGAGCAACGAGTCCTTGCAATCAGTAACTCCAACCAGCTCGCAATTCGACGACGTTAACGTATATAAACTGTATATATATGTATTACGTTGAAAAGAAGGCGAAAGAGGGACATGGGTGCCGATTGAACGACCCTTTGAAGTCCTCTGAAAGGTTCTCGTGGTTATGCTCGATCGGGCGGCTCCGATCGCGCGTGTTCGCTAACACTCGTAACAATGGCAAGGATAAAACGACCACGAAAAATGGCAAATTGCTTTTCTACGATGTCCGCATTAAGAATTCGACGGCTGCTTAGGCTTCGCGGGACGCAACGTGCAATTGTAAAGAGTTTTCGAGATTGATTGCAATTGGAAACGAAATAATATTAAGTATTCGGTAAATATTGTCTTTAACCCTTTGAGGACTAGCGACGCATATATGTGGTTTGAGAAAAACTGTAATTTTGGTATATCGCTGCTTGTAGACACAGTTAGAGTTGAAAATTTGAGAAACAACCGTTAAAATATGGTTAAACAAATAGTAATTTATAATGTATGTACATTAACAGCCTAACTTACTGATAAAAAGGTGGTTTTGAATCGCGAAATAAATGTTTATCTCTCAATATTCAAAAATGTGTTCGTCTGCAAAGGATTAATACTAATCGTATCATGCGCGGTTAAATGACCAGCTCAATGAAACGAAAATATGTAATTGGTATTAAATAAGTTGACAGTCTTCTGCGCTTCTTTCAAAAATGTATCATCGCTATTTTATAACCGGTCAAACGATCTGCTACGGCATGAATATCCATTAATTGTCGGTACGGTTACTGATAACCATTATTCCCTCATAATTTTTTTCATGTGTTTTTCGGTTTTAACTGCTGTGGTCATTTCGCCCAAGAGATTTGGTGTTTCGGAACCCACCTGAAGAAATAGGTTCTTAGTGAAAATGACCGTTGAAATTAAAGTTGAAAAAGACAAAAAAAAAATTGTTGCGGAGCAAAAATACGCCCCTGAAGCTCACAGATGTAGCTTCCAACCTCGCATCTTGACTTTCTTAATTATTTACATATTTCGTAGAAAACCTAGCAGTCGCGCATTGTCGTCCATTTATGACTTCAAAATCAATGCGCTTTATGGGCCTATTGTCGTCAGTACTTCTGCAGGAAAAGTTTTGTCCTGCAAGAAGTATTGACCGGGGACTTTTCCCCCACGCGAGCTGGGTTTTTCCGGCGTCGCCGATCGGCAAGGGAGACTCTTAGCCAATGGGCAAAGAACGATTTCTTTGCCCACCAATGGCAAATTTAATATTTGTCAACATAAGAGTCTCCCAATCAGCAGCTTTCCCGCTTCGCAGCAGTGACCGCCCCCGCCAAATAATGCCGGAAGCGCGTCCTTACGCGCTCCCAAAAAGTTAGTCTTCTAACAAATCCGAGCCGAATAACATCAAGCGTTCTCGATAGAAGCTCCGTCTGCGCTACAAAGATTCGGACGTAATTTAATATATTAACACTACAAGCTCGGGACATCCGTATATTGGTCCTTCGAGCCGGATATTTATCCAATATTATAACACTCGGGAAATTGGTCCTTCGAGTCAGATTCAAATTATTGAATCTAATTTATACACATTTCGCACCGAAACATTGGTCCTTCGGCCAGTGTTCTTTACTTGTACATTGTAAATAAAGTACATAGATTAAGGCATCTTTCGCCTTTTTTGTGAGTTTGGAATCATAATACCTCCGTGCGTGGCTCAAATCGGGTGAGTCTGTTTAATTACACGCTCACTCCAGAGGTGTCGCCTAAGAAACACGAACAGGCATAATTCGTGAGGCGTCATCCGTAACAAAAATAAAGCAATAGCGTTATGTGGATATCGAACCACCGAGGCTATGATATTTTTGACGATAACACTGTCCTATACCATTTTGGTTTTCCAATAGCTATTCGGTGATTCTTATAGAGAACGCCGTCCTAAACACGAATTCCTTTAACGGAATTTCTCTATAACCCTCTGTTCTTGAAAAACGTCAACTTATTTTTAAAATTTGGCAGTTATTTACTTCCATTAAAAAGTATGGAATATTATAATTGCTCACACCTGTATACTGATGAAACACTCCTCGATTTTCTGAGACTAAGAAGAACTGTCCACCGTTTTTAGTTTTCACGCCATACCAGCTTCTTTGCCGAAATCCACCGTTTTTACAAAAACTGATGTTTTTCGTAAACAGAGAGTGATAGAGAAAATTTCGTTGGTGGATTCGTGTTCATGATGATGATCCCTACAAGAATCACCCGGTAGCCATTGAAAAACGGAAAAAAGGTTTAAATTTGTTGAACAGTGTAATTTACTAAAAATCTTTTAAAGACGGTGGAGATTTGTTCTCGCTCTTACTAATTGTAAATCCTATTAAAAATTAAAAGTCCGAGCTTTAAACTCTGTATTCCAATAAAGTGTCCTCCTCTCGTCCTACTTCAAAGTGTGCCGTGAAACACCGGGCATTTTGTGTTACTTACAAACGGATTAAAATCGCTAATCTCGAGGCGAGAAACAATTAAATTCTCTGAAGAGTAGACTTTAATACGGCAACACGACTTCCAGAGTTTTGTATTCCGCAATTATCGAGACCCTTTGTCGAGGATTCCCTGGTAACTCGGTAAGACCGCCGAAGAGGTCTCGGATTTCGAGCAAACAAAAACTTTGTTGTACGGATTTTGAGGCACGTAATATGGTTAAAGGAGTCTTCGTGCCCTAACAGAGGGTCGTTCTTCTCTTCGAGATCACGACAACGGAGCTTTTCTACTAATGATCGAGGGTGTGGTCGAGCCATTGAAAAAATAAGGGTTTTTTCCTTATTTCGGAAGGATGTGTTAGTGATGCGTGTTCGTCAAATCAAAAGTATTAAATTGATCAAAGATAGATAAGGGCACGAAATTATTTATATTTTCCGGTAACTATGGAAGTGCGACAAGTACACAATTTAAAAATTTATATTTAGGACTTATTTTGTATTGCCCCGATACGACAAACATTACAGTATTGTGATACTATTTTATAGAAATGATAAAAAATGAAATAATTTAACGAATGTGGCAGTGAAATCGAAAGGCTAAATAGCCAAGAAGAGAGAATGAAAATAATTTTCTCGATTGTACTTTATTAATACTAATTCCATGTAATTGTTCCTCTACATGGTATCAGGACCTCCTCTGTCTGGACCGATATTTTATTTTTGTATTTCTACCGAATTTTTACTTTTGCCAATTAACCTTCAAAAGATTTTACACAAGATAACATTGAAGTAAAAATACTAACAAATATTTTTTAATTCTTTGCAGGTTCTTGTCGTCAGATACATTTGAAGAAAAATTGCTTTCCAGAATTTAACATTGCAAAGGCAATAATCCCTGCAAAATTCTCAAATCGTCTCAATTCTCCTCTTTACAGTCTCAATAAAAGAAAATAGAGTACCAAAAACTTTGATAAAATATAATTTAAACTAATAATATAACTTCATTCTTCGATGACCGGCGTATAAATGAACGTATCAATGACACAATTATTCAAATATCCCCATTTAAGTCTCTCATCCCCCATCTACATACAATATCCCCTATCCCTGGTTCTCATATCCGTCCATCGAGGAAGTATAACGAGGAAAAGCTCTCGGAAGAATCGATCGTAAGCCACAGCGCCGAGATCGCTCCGGGAAGTTCGCGGTAAGGCTGTTAGCGGAATTTTCACGTTGAGGCTAATGCCGACGTCGAAGCGAAGGGGCTCTTATACCGTCAAAGGCCCACGGCATTTTCAGTTTTCAGCCACGCGCGACGACGTGATAATCGAGTGCGCTACGCTTTTAGCAATAATGGGCACACAGGTACACGCGCCGCCACGAACGGCGCAAAGAGAGCCAGCCCAGGAGAGGGTGGTGGCGCGCGAGAAACGAGCTTCGGAAGATAGAGGGAAAGAGAGCTGGAGGGAGAAAGCATGAGAGGGATAGAGTGTGTGTGTGATAGAGAGAGAGGGAGGGAGAGAGAGAGAGTACGATCGACGATGAACAACTCTGTCGTAACTGAATTACTTGGTACATTGCGTTCAGTGGTTCTGTGATGCGATTTTATGACGATCTAACGTGGCAAAGGTCACTGACGTAGAGGACGACGACGACGACGATGCACGACCTTCCTTCACGATTACTCGTCACACCCTCACTCGTATCTCGGAGGTGTTAATTCGTGTAAATTCATGGAAATCCGCTGCTAATAAAGATGTGTGTATTTGCTTTACGGTTGGCTTCGTCGAGGAATTGGTACCAAGACTGAATAACTGTGTTTCTCCTGTGCCTACGTGAGGAGTATCTTTTTCAATAAGTGGACAATGTATTGTGACAATGACGGACTAATCTTTAAAATGTGATTTGTGGTCAATTTTGTATGTAGAATGCCACGATGGGTTAAAATAGGTGTATGTGAGAGCGAAATGTGAAACTTTTAACACTTTACCGACCGGTAGCCTATAAATAGGCTTTTTGTCACCAACGCTTAGACTTTTAATTTATTAATCGGTTCCCACGGTAATCACTAATTTGTTATTTATTATTGTAGTGGAAGTGTGTTAATTCAGTTATAATTCATTTATAATTTTCAAAGAGATTGTAATTTTCTTTAGGCAATCTAAACCGAAACAAATCCTTTAAAATGGGTAGAATGCTCAAACAATAGCAGTCGGTAATGTGTTAAGAGAGGTTTTAAGTGTCAGTCTGATTACAATGGTCAACGCGATTTTTACTCAAAGAATATTTATGCTGATTTTTATATATTTTGTGGCGCTGGACGCGAATATGAAGTCCGTTTGTCTCCATGAGACTCCCTTTTTGAGACAATCAGTTTTGAAAAACAAATGAAAAGTTCAATTTTCAGAATTTTTTGCATTTTAACCGTAGTTAAAATTATTTTATTCTTTTTGCATAGAATGATTCTACAAACCCTCCCAAATACAACGATGCATAATACTTTAATGTTATAAACATTTAAACATGTTTAAACAATGCGGAAAGGTATAATGACGCTCAAAAAGGTTATGTTCTTGAAAAATAGATCGAGGATGAGGATATATGTAAAAATCCTTTATACTGAACGTTGGACACGTATGCACATGCGTGTGAGACAACGGGAGAGATAGAAATGGAAATATCTTAAGTACTCATCAGTCAGCATCGCTAATTATTCCGTCGCAGACGGCTGAGGATATAATAAATAATGAAACATGTTGATAAAATGGGAAATAGCTCGGATAAAGAGCCAAGATAATAATTGAAACGCTCACAGAGATAGGGTGGACTGACGTAATTTAAATCCATTAAATTCAGTTTCGCGTAAAGAGCAACTTAAATTTATTCATCGATAAAGTCAAGCAATTATTTATATTTTTCCCGTGGAACCGAAATCCACATAGAATTCCGAACCACCGGGAGATTCACGTGAAATCAGTGCAACTAAATACCGTATACAACTGCATCGTTAAGCGGCGCTTCGATCGGCCGTATGCAGTCTCATTGGCACCTGATTCACGGAGAATAATAGATCAATGCACCGATGTGTCGGCAAATTGCAATAATTTGTATAAGCATTTCCAATTATACGAGAGTGCACAGCCGGCATCGTTCGATAACCCCAGAATCAAAAAATGCCCGTCGATTCTGTTGTTACCTGGAGCAACGATAATTTCGCAAATTAAAACATACAAAGTGGTTTGCACTCGAATCCAGTACAACCGGCTGTTTCGTACGATAAACCAATTCGATTTAACGCGTTTCGTTTCGCGCGCTCTATCATTAAAAGCCCGCACGCTGATAAACCATTAATTTCAATTATAGAAACTTTCCGTGCCATTTGTCTTGGAACATCTGTCGTGGCCTCCGCACGAAAAGTCTTCCTCGCGGTCAAACGTATCCGAGCAGCTGCCACGAATACGAATAGACTTTCCTCTGCCCTACCGAAAACACTGTCACGAACTTGTACCCGTTAATTTCCATAATATCGTTCCTCTAATTGCCGATGCACTAATTACAAATTTCTGGTAAACGATCATCAATTATCTAAACTCGAGTCACTTCTACAATCCTATCATTCGTCCCGGTGGATTTTATGCTTGCTGGATGAACAACGGAAAAAGATATAGGGAAAGGGGTTAAGATTAATCGTTGTCTTTTTTTCTTGGACAGTACTACGGGGAAACTCAGGAGGATAATGTTAAGAAAAATAATTACAGTTCCAATCTTTTGCTACTCCGCGAAATCCCTGTACAATTGAGAATAAAATGAAAGCAGATGAGAGGAAGATAGATAGACGGAGAAAGAGAGAGCAGAGAAAAGAGTGGGAGAAAAGGAGAGAGAGTTGGTTGAGCAGAATGCAGAGCAGTGAATTTCTTTAATGAAACTCACAAAGTTTAACGCCGAGTGTAGGGAAGGATGAAGAAGCCTAATAAATCTTTACTCATCCAATAAAGAGAGACAGACGTTTATTTCTGGGAATATTATAGTATTGTTTGAGGTTTTAATGATGTTTCGATATTTCAAATGAATTGAACGAAGTGAGAAAAATATTATTCGCTATAGATAAATAATATTCGGCAAGAGAATTCGCTTCTTTGCAATTGTTTTACCATTTCTCATTTTTGTTTAACCCTTTGCGGACGGAGACATTTTTGAATATTGTGAGATAATCATTTATTTTGTGATCTACTATTTGTTTAATTATATTTCAACGGTTGTATGTTAATTTATCAACTCTAACTGTGTATACAAGCAGCAATAAACTGTAATTAAATTTTTTCTCAGACCACATATATGCGTCGCTAGTCCCCAAAGGGTTAATATATATCTACAACTGAATCTTTCACCATTAATACTCTTTTAACATTAAGAACTTTTAACGAGCATAATAGTAATTCACACTAATCTTTAATAAATTATAATTCGTGCGTGTGATTATAGAAATCTGAGACTCAAACACGTAAAGTCAATAAATACCTTGCGGAGAAAGCAGAATGAACAGTGGATGGTGAAAATTCTTAGAATTCCTTATGATTTTCCTCATTGATGGAAGATTATATCGAAGTAGAATATAATAAAAGTAAGTGATCCAATCGACCAAATTTCCGCAGAATATTTCATAAATCTCGCATCCATTCGCGACTTGAGTTTCGCGAGAAACGCGTGCGCGTTCAGATTGACTCGTTTTTCCCCGTACTTCTTGCTGCCCGTTCCCATTCGGCGGCGATTCTTCGCGTCTCTTTTTCAAAGCTGATTGCACTGGGAATATAATTTGATTGCTCCGGCGCAAGGTCTCGGTAGACGTGGTAATCCTACCTCGCGGCTTAATGAAAAAGTATTATTGGCTATACTTCTTTCGGGCGGTTACGCTAATCCCAAGGCGTCCAAAATTGCGCCGCTTACGTTGTGCCATGAGAAAGGAAAAAAATGAAAACGCTACACGATGATGGATGGCGAGAATTCTTGCATGCAGCTCTGCGTTAAGCGCCGATGAAAGGTATTTAAAGCAATGGGAATTGAGAAATTGAAATGTCACTAGTCGAGCAAAAGATTGAGTGCTTGACTTTGAATTTAGGAATCACTTATTTCGGAATTATTTAGAACTTATTTAGGATTTATTTAGGAGTCATTCTATAGTATTTACTACTAGAACTCCCAAACCAGTCGAAATGATTGGTACACATTTTTTTCCAAAAATTGTTCAAGTTTATAGGAACGTCGTAGAATAGATATTCTACGTCCATCGGCCAAGTGTACCATAAATGGTACACGCAAACATATTTATTCAATGCGATGAAAACATATAATTTATGGCAAATTTAATTCTTTAAAATTTATTTCCACCAAAAGAATGAGGCATTATAAAAAAGGCAGTGTAGAACAAAGCACATAAATTTGTTTAATTGTTATATATACAATAATTAATAATTACATGTAATGTTTGACATTTTTAAAGAAAGTAAATGCATAAAGTCGGCTTGTTCGGGCAATCGCTGCAAAACGTCACTATTCTTCCAATTTTTTGTCTTGCTACTTTAGTACCGAATTTTTTTACATTTTGTTTGAAAAGTTTCGATCTGACTGAAATTTTACAATCGATCTGATTGCAGCGCCACGTGTACCATAAATGGTGCACGATGTGATAACTACTCTAAACAAGCTAATTACTTATAAATTGATGCTGCAATGAAATATTGTGTAACAATATATCAGTTTTTAGTGAAAACATCAAATAGCCTGAACGACAAGTCGGGCAAAAACGGCTTGGCACGGAACGTGTTAACAATAAGATGATTAAACTTCCATAAATGACAATCTCTCAGTCTAAGAAATAACTTTGCAAATTAAAATTGTAAACCTTAACAACTGCGTTCAACAGTGACTGCGATACAAGTAATTATAGCGTTCAGTCGTGACAATAAGGAAATTTCCCTCTACGCAGACAAAAGAGTACTAATAGTTCATTAACTTGACGAGTCACGCGTGTACCCTGATCGTCTGACAATGAGTGGTGCACATATGTCGAGTATACGAGTATCACACAGAAACATGAAGGTATAACGGATAGAGCGATTAGATAAATCGAGTGGAAAATTCTGAAGAACCTGTCCACTCTGACAGTACTAATTTTTAATCTAATTTCTTACACAATCCTTTAAAAAAAAAGTTTCCTCCATCTCAATAAACTTATAATCCTCACGTTCGTTAACTTCGTTCCGGCCCAACAGTAAATGAAATATCTCCCCTGCAATTAACGTTTCCAGTGTATATCTCTGTGCCACTTAAACAAGCGAAGCCATTCGACAATGCCCTCGTTAAAGCAGACATTGATATTATTAAAAGTTTGCACGACGACGGATCCGCGAGATCGAGGGAAACCCCTGTCCCTCGTTAACTCAAGTCAGGATATTCAAAAGACGGTAAGCACAAGGACGACGTCACCGAACGGATACCGTGAATAAAGTTCGGCAGGTAACGTCTTGTTACCTATTTCGAAGAATCTTTATCGGAAAAGAAACGGGCGAGTGCATCGGACAAAGGGTTCTCTCTCTTTGGTAGTCATGAACCGTCTGAGACGAGCGAGGTCTCCACTCTCAAAGCGTTTCCGAGGATAATAGGATAACGCAATAAAGGTATTCGTATAGACAAAGGGTAGGAGGTGGAAGCCCGTTCTGGTGCAGCCTATGATGCATTTGTAGCATCCAACTCGCCGTCAGACGGTGCATTAACGCGATTAATTTGCGCGGTATACCAAACCGGGGCCTTTGTTTCCGGCTTCGGCTCGATAGTCCCGTACCGCGTCTCGATTCCTTTTCTTCCACCTTTCTGGCGACGGCTTTCCTTTTTCCAACGGCACGTCGATTCTCGGATCCGAGAACCCCGGGAAGAACTTTATACGTTCTCCTTCCACGAGCGTCCCCTTCCATTTTCCGGCTCGTCGCTTCGATTCTGCTTCGTTAGCGGAAGACCCTTCATAGAGAGGATCGGACGTACTTTAAAAATATTAAAGTGTACGCTCGCTACTCGAACGGCATACTTGTCCTTTGTTAGGTGCCCGTTAAGCAGCTCTTCGGAGCTTTCTTCTTCACTTGTAGAAACGAAATTTACGTCGGACGAGATCTTTCGTCGTAGGGCCTCGTAACGACGGCGAAATATTTGGCATTGTTCGGAAGTAATAGGAGAGGAGATGCTCACTTCGATTGTTACCAACGGGAGAAAGTAGATCCGGTAAATTAAGTTTGTCCAGACTCTATGGAATTTCGGGGGGACGTGAAATTTGATAGACGGATTTCGTTTATCATTCATGAAGGGCCTTTTTACATATTTTATCAACCCGAGGAGTCAAAATTCGTCTCTAATCTTGGTCGAGGGATATTAACTCTAGATTTACGGGCGTGAAATCTGTTACATTGCAATATATTAAATAAGGACTTTGGGAAAAGAGGGATGAAACAGCAAAGATGGTAATTCGTTAAGTCATTATTGTATTATAAAATACACGTAAAATATCTACTGTACAGCTTCTCTGTATATTGAAGAAATGTTTATAAAACAAGTAGGAACCCGTCAATTAGACGGCTTCCGTAAATCTATTGTTAAGTATTTAGACGTTTCTACGTGAGTCTTGTTTTAGCGTATTATTCTTTGGTACAGAATTTTATTTTGTTACGTGTGGAATGAATTTGCAGGGTGAATAGAATAAAGTTGAAAAATATGATGGTGAGAACGTACGTCAGAATCTGCACATGCACACATTTAAAAAAAAGGACATATATGTGTATTTCCTGAAAATCATTTTGACAAAAGCATTCGCAGAAAATAATTTGTAGTCCGCGCAAAACTGGTTCAAAGACAGTCAATTCCCGTGTCGTATGAAAAAGGCCAGAAAAACTTGTACAGCGTGCAAAAAATTCGAAACTGTCAACCCTTTTGAAAAAGTCAACTTTCTATGTGAAAAATGTGACTATGTAAAGGTATTTGTAGGGCGTATTGGGATAAAGAAACGAAATTGGGATTTTTCGTGAGCATAATAATGGAAAAAAGTTAAATATTTGTAAACAAAAAAAGGAGCAAGCCAGTCCACTAAATATTACCTTTTAAAAGTTCCAAAATCTCACAATCGATGAAAATCGAAGTCAGCCGTGATAACAGCAAAAGAATTGCGGGGAAAAATGTGAAAATATCAAAGGGAGAGCAGTGCGAGTAGTAAAACCACGAAAGCGGACAAAACGACTGGTTTGTAATTAGGACTTTTCGAAATTGCAGAACTTTTTCTACAAATGGGAAATGCCTTCGGAATTCTCTATTCTCGCGATAAAAATTACAGTGTGAAGCGCCAGAGAGACGATTTACGTTGCATCGATCGGCAGATTCGGAATCGTTAAAACGCGGTGCGTCTATCTCGGGGAAAAAAAATGACGAGTACCAATTCTCCGATTTCTATATTTTTCTGCCTTCGTTCTAAGCGGAAAACATACTGGGATTTTTTCGCGCCGCTAAAAAAAGAACTCGTTTTAATACAGTGCAAAATCTGCTGAACTACCTATCGAAGATACCGCCGGGGGAAAAACAAGGCTTTAATTCACCCCCGTAATGGAATTGCCGCTGATTCGTTTTCGCGAGAAACAATAATTTTACATTCATGAAAACGAGCCAACGCGTGTTGCAGACTCTGCTTAATATACCGCGCGAAATAGCGTATAGTAGTTTATCTCTGGATTCATTTTACACCGACAAATCGTCATAGCAAATTATATTTGACTGATAGTCGTGTCAAGGTGGATTGTCATAGGTGAAACAGGCAATACAGCTCGTTATTAGTGGTGTCACAAACGAGCCGTTCAATGCACAAATCGATTAACTCCATTTTTGTATTTTTTTTAAATATAAGTCTCAAAGCACTTGATTGAATCCTAACTTTTTATGTTTAGAATAAATTCTCGTAAGAATAACGAATAACAGTATTAAAGGTCACGTGAAGGTGAACATATTGCACCTAGTTGAATTCGTTTTTTTATAAGGTATAAGACTGTTGTAGTGAAAATATGCAATCCCATGAAAAAAAGACGATGACCTTGAAATCTCGAAAAAAATGACCTTGAGGGGAAAAAAATCGGAGCATAACCCTATTTGCGCCTTCAAACAGAATATTTTCTGCCTGTGACATTTTTTCTATCATATTAAATAAGCGATACATTTAGGTGAAATACCCTAACTTTCAGATCCGAGCTATGTGAACTGGTATATCGTTGCTACTCGCGTACAAAATCGCAAAAATGGTGTGCAACAACTTCCATGGAAATCGTGTCGTTCCTCGTAAGTCGACGATTTACGTTCCACCATGGGCGCGTATTAGGTTACGTCCGAGCTTTAATGTCGACGATAAACTGCCGTATCGTTCCTCATCGCGTTCAGAAATGGCGAATGCGAGTGTCATTGCCGATGGTTGGATAACACAGTAAAAGTATGCCAAGAAGGAAGGAATCCTCTCGATTTTCGACGGACGCGATAAAGGAAGAGAAAATAAGGGATTTATGCCGTCGACGACGACGAGAACGACGACACGGCGGCATCCTCTAACGTCGACGATGTCTCCATTCCGGAAGATCGTCGGAAAGGAACGGCACAGTCAACATGATCGTAAAGTTATCGGTAACGAGTCGGAAAGAAGTCGGACGACTTATAAAGCGTAGCGTTTTCCCTTTGCTCCGGTGTTCGCTATATTTTCGGAATACAGTAGAATTCCGAATAACGCAGGTGATGCATTCAGCGTTATGTTTCACTTTCATTGACGTTTTTTAAGTTTTCCTTAATTCTAAAATACACAAGTGAAACATCATGCAATCATTCTTTTAAATTTGGCTGATTGACTTTCTATCCACCAATTTACACGGTACTTTATTACACGATTTTGCTTTTACATGGCTAGAAAAACAACCGATTTATAAACAAAAACTGTTAACCCCTTGCGGACAGAGACATTTTTAATATTGAGAAATAATCATTTTTTTGGGGATCAAGAACCACCTTTTTATCAGAAAGTCAGAGTGTTAATATATAGAAGTTATAAATTGCTATTTGCGTAATCATATTTCAGCGGTTATATTTCAATTTTTTAGTTCTAACCATGTATACATGCACCGTGAAACTAGAATCAGATTTTTTCTCAGACCGCATATATGCGTTCGTTGTCCTCAAAGGGTTAAAAAGAAACAGTTTTTCTACTAACATATTAACACTCTCCACGATTTTGATTTACACAGTATTCTGAGGAACCGGATTTCCGAAAACCGGGGGATAGGTGTATACAAGTATATTTAATAACAAGAAAATAGACATGCAATAACAAATGTAGAATGAAACCTTGCCTTTATGTAAAATTATATTATTTTTATAATCCAAATCTATGTAATCCTATTGCCGAGGAACTTTTGCGGCGATTGTTACCATTAAAACATCGAGTATCTGATGCCGAACTGAAGTCGCCGATGTTATTTTCGTATTCTCTTTATATCTGAGAATATTGCGTCGCAATATTAAATGCAATATTAAATGCAATATAGCAGCAATCAAAGACTGTACAACAAAAATAAATATCAATAGAACAAAACTATTATCCGGTTTAAATGATAGTTTCATTATACTATAAATAAAAGAATGAAGGTGAATAACCTTGTCAATCACCAAATATCGACAATTGTTTTAAATCAATCAATTCTGATCGCGGTTCATACACGAAAAGCACATAATGTCTTCCAACAAACCGGCTTAATTGATACCGAAAGAGAAAATAAGCTGTTTCCTTTACCGAACACGACAAAATTGTATCTCCACTCCGTCGACGACTTCATTGCGGAAAACGTTGAAAAGGAACAAGGTACTCAAAACGATCGTAAATTTATCGATGGCGCATCCAAGTACAAGAGTCCGAGCAACTTAGGGTGTAGTTTCCGCCCTTCGTTTCCACCCTGAACCTTCGTTCCACGTCTCTCACGTGGTTTCCTCCTTTTCCGCGATTCCACACCTCCACCATACATACCCGAGTGTCATAAATCTCTTTATACTGCCGAGTTTATTCCGCGTTTATCGTTGCCTCGTATAATTCGTTAATGATGCAGTAAATGTTGACTGCATAATGGGCGCTAGCTCGTAGCAAGAGCTCGTTTATAACTCGACTCGGGGAGGGAGTGTCTTCGATAGGAAAGTACGCCAGTTCGAGTTATATCGTCCCGTAGTGTTGTTACCCGATGACGAAAATATGCCGAGCTCTAGAATACTTGAAAGGGGGTGAACTTTTATGATACGGAATGCCCGAAGCGAGAATAAAGATCCGTTTTTTATCGTGCATTCTCGCCGGGCTGCCGATAAGGAGAGGAATTTCTGATGGATGAAAACGCGTATATTTTCGAGGAGAAGACTTCTTTAGATATCGAGTCACACGCAACGTCTTTGGGCTTTATCGTTGGAGGTATACACTTTTTCACGAATACATGCCGTCAGGCTTCTGTCTATTTTTACGTGAATTCCAAATATGCTGCGGAGGACGCGTCTACTTTGTTCGACGAGGTGTACTCGGTGATGGACAACGTGTCAAAATAGTTTTTGGACGCTGTTGGGTCCATTAATGTGTTTGGAAGAGGGGTTGATAGGAAGTTTAATAAAACTTGATGAAGTATTTTATACTTTCGTATTGATGCACGTTGCTAATTATACCGCAACTGAATTGGATACGTGTTTGGTAAGAGGAAGATGTTATCGGTTTCAACACGTTGAATGTCACGGGGGTCATCGGTGACCGGCGCTGATGAATTTAATGAAATTTTATATAACTTTAAAATTGTAATATTTACGAATTTTCTAATACATTCAACATTTAAATATTGGCATTGAAAAAGTAAAGACCTGCTGACTATATAGATTTGGTTCTTTAAGGTTTCTGCTTCGTAAAGATATCATTTTAATAGAAAAAGTATTACTTCAATAATAATGAAGCTAATTTCATTTAGCAATCTACAACGTGTTAAGGTTTTATATAAAATTTTCCAAGCTTGATGTCTGTCTTCACTCGAGTTGCCGTAATTAACCCTAGATTTACAGAAGCCGTCAAATTGACGGCTTCCTACTTGTTTTATAAACATTTCTCTTTACGCAGAAGCTGTACAGTAGATATTTCACGTGTACTTTATAATACAATAATGACTTACGGAAGCACCATCTTTGCCGCTTGATCCCTCTTTTTCCAAAATCCTTATTTAACACTTTATCTACCGCTCATTCTTCTGAACATTATGCACGAGTGTGTGTACCTACTTGCAAAGCTGTATAACATTAAAATTCAAATGTGAAGAAATACTCATTATGTCGTTTTAATTTAAGTTGTTCCGTGGCAGCGTAATTTTATTTTATTATCATCTGCAATAATAGAGTAATAGACTGTCGGCCAATGAGCATTGATAAACAGAAAGCCTATTAACCGCTTAACGACCGCGGCCGAGATATCTCGAGAATAGATGCCGTTTCGGTTTTCCTATGAACGAGTTAACTCGGGCGCTGAAAATTTTAGGGATATTTAATGCCATCGCCCGAAATATTGCGTGACAATCGACATTCTACCAAGCACGTTTCCTTAGCTGTGGAAGGGTTCCAAGCGGCTTTTGTGATTGGTTTCTCGATACCCTGAGCTGGAGTCAGCGCCGTGGCCACATTATAAATAAACTAAATTCAGTTTGTTTTGTTGGTCGATGCAGATTATCATGCCGTTGCACCTTATACTAAGAATATTGCGAGGCGCTGGAGTTTTTGTTTTATTTTCTTCCCTTATATTACTAGTAATAGTGTATTATAATGGATGATAGTTACGATAGACTGTCAGATGAGTCAGAAATTGAAGACACATTGGACGAAAGTAGTTCAGATACGACTTACGAAAATTTTTCGAATGAAGCATAATAAATATCTTGTCTTTTCTCGAAAAAACTGTTGTTTTTTGTGCCTTGCAAAGCTACATCTAGTGAGCTATATCTGTAGATGATAAAAATGTTATAAAAAAATCGGGGATTTTCGGCATAATTTTTAATATAAATTCGGTCAATAAGCGGTTAATAGGCTTCCGGTAGATGAAGTGTTAATATATTTCAATGTAACATATTTCACGCCCGTAAATCTAGTGTTAACGAAGAATATTTAACTGTCATTGGCTAATAGTTTAAAAGGTATTATCGTCGTGAGAACCCAGTCCATTATCTGAATCACTACGAGTTTCTTTATCCTCTTCTCCAGATCTAAACGTTGAACATGTTTCTCTCCCAATAATATCTCCTCCGACCTAATCCTCTTTTAACCCCAACGCTTGAAGTTTCAGAAGCAGAAGTACAAATCATAATTGACCGAAGTTTTTGAGCTGTCAATTCTCGGCACACTACTCAAAATATAATCACAAGCTGCGAAAACGCGTTTTACAAAATATTCGTCGTCCGCTCCCTGCTGTTCCAGTACGTCGGGCCGTCAATAGCCACCCCTCGCGTGCCCAGGGGCAGTCGGATTGAGCATGATTCATCCCCGGACTTGTTATTTTCACATTATCCGGCTTCCTCTCTTCACCCTCTCGCCGAGAGTTCTCTCCTTTTTGACTCTCGGATAGATAGCAAATATGGCGAATAGATGAAACGCATTAGCACAATATTTGCGCGATAATGACTTGTTTATGAACGCGGATGCCACTGTTGGCGGGCATCTATCAATTTGCGCCTAGCGGTAGCTTAATTTGACGGAGTACTTTTCGAGTTTCTCCATGATGGACGCTCGTGTGTTTTACCGGCAAATGTTGCGAATGATAGATAACTACGCGCCAGTCTAACCCAATAACTGTATCTGACTTCTGAACACACGTTTGATAGTTCAATTCGTCATTTACCTCTGTCATGGTACGCCTGCATTACAAGGCTGACGGTGTTAAAAGTAAACCAGCAGCTTTAGTACCTTCATGAAGCGTATCTCGATGCTTTTGTCACTTTGTGTGAAATATTTTTGCAGACAGTAAAGAGGATTTCGGTGATTCTATAAATGGAACGCTTTTAATTGAATTAGTAATTTTCTATGTTGTTAATCTTTAGCATGATCATTAACACGAAGTTCATTGCTGTTTCCTGTAATAGCTCGTAAATCACTGAGGAATCCTTTCGCACTGACTATGAGAACAGAATTTTTTTAAAAAATGCCTTGTTACAATTAATGTTACAGTACTTTGTTACACAGCAGAAAGGCGTGTGGCTGTTATTTTTCACATACAGGGTGCCCTCGACTTTCGCACATAATGGGTTCCTGAAACGTGTGCGAATGTTGAATGTTCCAAAGTAGAGAGATATAGAAGAAACATTAATACTTGTATTCTAAAATATTTATTTATCAGTATAAATAAGATAATGAGGAGTACTTAAACGCTTTCGTATGTTTTTTTGTAAAATTGAGATTCTGCAACCTCCAGTGGGCAATACTAGAGGCAAATTTATAATATTACAGAACCTCTAACAACAATATTAATTGTTAGAATTGATTTTCTTCATGAACAATTTTTACAATATCGACAAAAATCTTTGAAAAGTTGAATTTTTAATAATGTGCGAAATAGCGAATTCTGCGAAAGTAGAATGTGCAAAAGTCGAGGGTTGCCTGTACTATTCCTCTTCAGCAGTTTCAAAGGAGATTTACTAATTGTAGAAAGCAGATTCTACAAACAACCTCCAGCATGAATACTGAAACGTACTGGCGCATCATTATACAAATAATGTTGACTTTGCAAGTGTACACGATGTATTTTAAACTATTATCTCTATTAGTTACGAAATTATCCACAAGTTACAGACATCCAGCGTCATATACTCGATGATGCTCTTTGCGAACTACTTGAACAGAAGTACCACCAAAAGGTAGAATTTTGCTCTTATTTATTCCACTCTCATCCCTCACTTAATATGTAAACAAAACGAATCTTTATGCGTTGCAGCAGTGAAAGAACATCTCATGAACCATAAGCCCCCCGTGTATGCCGGAAGAGTGGGGAAAGAATGAACAAAAACTGAACAGCGGTCTTTGCCGAGCGAAATGACGCTCAAAGAATTCAAACGGGACGATAGTAACTTCAAGGACCTCTTTTCATAATTCTATCCTCTGTCCCTCTTCTCGTCACGCTTTATCTTCGAGTTCTTTCTTTTTTTTAATTGTTACGTCCTCGTAATTGCATCGGCGGATCTCGTAAGCATTAAAATTTATGGCCACGAACAGGTCATATCGCAAAGCGGGCATAAAGTTCCTCATGTACGAATTTTCGATAATTTCGTTTCAACGAATAGAAAATAGTAGTCACGATAATATTTAAAAACAAAATTCCCGCCACTTTGGGAGGTTTTTGCTAAATTACCATTTAATATTCCACAGCCTCGATGTTGAGGAATTCACTTAAAACTGTAGGTTCTATGTTAAATGAGCATGGCGGTTAAAGCTGAAATACAGAGCTGCTTTCGATATAACTTAAATAAAGTTTAAAATTACGAAACAATAACATATTTCCTCGTTTATTCATACCGTCTATGGCACAATAGAAAGAATCTTCTTATATTATACCTTCGTCTAAAAGCGATTCATTCAACGCGAACGGATAATGGATCGTCCGATGCCAGGGCAAATTTCTCCGTAGCCAGGTAATTTTTGACGGAGCAGCGCGTTTTATAAATTAAGGATATCGTTCTTGCCAGAAACTGAACGAATAAAGGAGAAAGAACAAAAAGGAAAAGACAGTTCTTTACCGCCCGGAATGAAGTTCAAAGAGCTTTAAAACGAAGAGTAGTTAAAGCGAGGATTTCTTTTCTGGAGCTTCTTCTTCTCTCTTCTTTTTTGCCCCCTTTTTCTGTCTTTCTACTTTCAGCTTACAAGAGCTTACGAGAGCTTCCAACACGCGTTAAAACCTCCGACAAATGGCTCGTTAATCGCGCGATATCGTGTTTGTTGTTAAACGTAAGAGTAACGCAAATCGTTTGTAACGATCGAGGAGGCATTTTCTTTTCCATATTATGCAAATCAAAGCTTTAATAGAGACTTTCTCGTGATTCGAACAATTACTCTTTACGTTGCCATCCGTCCTGTGAGTCGAGAATATTTCTTTATCGAAGTGACCCAAGTGGAAGAGCAAAGAAGATTGAAAAGCAGTTTTCCACAGACTGAAATGAAGTTCAAACGCCTAACAAGCGGAAAGAAGATACGGCGAGAACATCCTCTCGCGAGTTCACTGACTCCTTTCGATATTCATCCTTCTGCCTTTCTTCCTGACAAGTTCCACCTTATTTTTTAATAAATACCTCGAACGTTTACAATTTTACTTACTTGTAAATGTTATGTGCACTTTCGTTAATATTGTCACTTTTATTTTTATCATTTTCTCTTTTAATTTTACGTTTTAATCTTTTTATTCCATCGTTTGCTCTGTTGTAATTAGTTCTATGTCCGATGTCATTCATTCGCTTTTACGTTACTGACAACTTTTTAAACCAGTTTTGTTTAAAACGAAATAAACCTCTTTTATTCGTATTTTTTGTTCTCTTGTAATTACTTCCATGTCCGTTGTCATTCGTTTACTTTTACGCCACCGTCAACTTGTGAAACCATTTGAATCATTATTATATACAAAAGCACCATTTTCCTAGCAATTATTACAAAATTTCTATTGGCAAAAGACTTGAAAAGTATATTTGCATTGTGCAAACAATATTTAGAGTTACATATTTGTAGTTACACTAAATAAAGAGAAATTTGGTGATAAGGACATGATACTCTTCATTCTTTCATATTATTGCAAATTGATTAATTCGGTACTTATTCAATTAATAGTTCCTTCCGGGGTTAAATAGATTAACAATTCCGACAAGTTATAACAGAGAGTTATAACCTGACAACTGTAAAATATGTACTTACATACAAAATAATCTGGAGTTACTAATTCACATATTTATATGAAGATGGAAATATGACGGCGGAAGAACAGAACATTAAAGTTCCAACAAGTGAATGCAACTTTAACACTACATTTACTGACGACTAATTGAATATACTTAAAAATATCAAATAAATACCTTAAAAGAAGACAAATGATGTATCGATTTTACACGAGATCTACGGCCGTTAAATCTGGTAAACTTAAATATATTAAATAAGTACTTTGAAACCAGAGGCATGAAACGGCAAAAAAGATGATCAGTTAAGTAATTTTTGTATTATAAGATACACGTGAAATATCTACTGTACCATTTCTCTATACAGAGAAACGTTTTTAAGAAAATAGAAACCCGTTAATGTGACGGCTTTCGTAGATCTGACATTAATCGCTTGCAGTCTACAGGTAGACGTAGAAAATTGAAAGAAAACAACGTTAGAAATTTTGGGAATATTTAAAAAAATTCAAAAGGAGGAATTTTGAACAACATTTTTAAACACCCTTGTACTCATAGTCAAGGTATCATTGTCTGACATAGTCTCGAACTCTAGAACCAAGTAAAAATGGGCGATCTGAGATCGGTAGATGGTAATGAAACGAAGAATAATTTACCGAAGAAAATAGTGGCAGAAACGACGACTTAAACGAGAAGCTTAATACTCTTCCTTTTGCACCTGACGGAAGAAGATTGGAGCGGCGCGTGCGTTATCGATTTCACCCTCCAAAGAGTTTCATATTCTCATTGTCGGGTATGTGACTGTATGGGATTTCTTGGATCGCAATCTCTCAATCTCTTATTTCTTTGGAAAAGAAGCATGCAATTGGAAGAGGCAGAAAAAGAATGAGAGAGAAATAGAGTGAGTACGGCGAGACTGAGAGAGAGAGAGAGAAAGGGAGAGAGAGAAGAAGGATTGCAAGAGCAGAAAGCAAGAGTGTGAGATAGATTGCGATAAAAAACCAAGGAATAGTAAAAATTGAGAGGGAAAGTTAGAGAGTAAGGAAAATTGAGAAAGAAAGCAAAATACTGCAAGAGACAGAGATTAAAAGTCAGAAAAGGAGAGAGACATAGAGAGAAACGCAAGAGATTGAGAGAGAGAAATAGAGAGGGAATGATAGAAAGGGAGAAAGAGAAAGAGAGAGACTTTCAAGCAGATGGAATGTAAGTAAAGCGGATTGTCGACTATCTCTGAATGCGCTCGAGGAGCCTTGCATTTACTTGCTCGAGGGACCAATAAATGCGAACATTCTCCTTCCGCGTATAAGACGCGTAATTCAGAATAATTGAAATACGCGCGCAAAGGTGATCTGGGTTGCACGAATCGGATTTCATTCGATCGTTCCGAAGGCAATCCGCCGTCAGTGCATAAGTTCTCCCGAGGCTTCATTTCCGCTTTATTGGCATACAATAAGGGAAACGATCGTACGGGCCAGTCAATCTCGTCGATCGAGTAATGGATTTTGATTCCATCCCCGACAACGTAATTGTAGTTTGCAAACACAATTTCTCCCCCGGGTGTAGATAATGTATGGTTCATCTGCGCCATGATTGCGATTTGTATTACGCGCCTGGTGTATTAGGTTAACGAAGGACAGAGGCACATGCGGGCGGCGGGATATTTGCAAAATTTTGGTCGCCCTCGGCAAATACATAGCAGTGGAAAGTGTGACGATTAACCCATGCATTGAGCATTTTCTTACTCTTAGTCAAAAGTTCGATTCAATTGTCACACATTATTTGCGAATTATCGAAAAATAATTTGCAAATATTGCGCCGTTTGTCATTAAATAAAAAGAAAATTGCTTTGAGATAGAATCATTTAGTCTCAAATTTTATATAATTCTCAAAATTAGACATTGGAAGTTAATAGCTTTTGTATATAGCTTTTACACTGATACGCCTTATGTTGTTAAAAGATATAAAATACGTTCACGTTTTATCTACGTGCATCGTTTATGCTAAATCTTACCAATCACATTTTTGTTAATAATAGAAATATCGTTACCCCCAACAAAACTCTTCAAAAGATATAAATAGTTTAAAACAATAATCCAGGGGTCAGAATTGAATAAAGGATCGTCCCATTTCAATGTCGTAAATTCAACAGTCTCTTCGGCGTCGTCCGGCAGTCTTGATAACTCGCAGGTAATACACGGTAATTTTCAGTTACCGGATAAAGTTTAACCGGGAATTACGTAATTTCCTCTCCTTTTCACAATCACGCTCGAGATGGCAATCGCGTCGTTACACGGGCAGGGTCGTCCGTTTCTTTAGTTCTGGAGCGCGGAAAAAGTCTCGAGGAGGACTGCGGAGTTAATCAGGATCCAAGAAAGTGGAAGATGGAGAGAGTCAGCGTTCAGATACGGCAGTGAAATCCCAGCGGGGCGTAAATAAGCCAGAGCCGTACGCAGGTTCCCAAGGTCTCACCTCGAAAATCGTTCCTACGTCGCCTCACTGGGAGATTATTAATTGTAATTAAATTCAGGGATCCGGATCAGAGGCCGGCGCGGTTCAAGAGGCTAATTCGCTCCCGTTTTTCCGCGAGTCTTCCTTCTCCTTCTCTCTGCCTTTCTCTATCTATATATCTCTTGGTCTCTCTCTCTCTCTCTCTCTCTCTCTCTCGCTCTCTCTCCCTTTCTGTCTTTCTTGCGAATCCGCGTTATTTCATTACGGTGAAAGTACAACGAGAAGCTCCGTCATAACTACGAAGATTAAAAATGCGGAAATGGAAGCACGAGTGAAATGAATTTTCTTTGTTTCGCGTAGGAGCTTTGGAACATAACAATTAGGCGATCTTTACGAGGTTAACGAGAATGAGTAATGGCAAATGTCATTGGTCTTCGAAATTATATAAAAGGTTTTACCTGCGATATTGTTCGATTGAATGGAGAACTTGCAAGTATATGACCCTGAAGTAATATATTAAAGTGCAGTTATTATTATACAGTTCACTGTGAAATTCTACGGGCGTGGAAAATATTTCAGCGCTATCTATACATTCGCTCTTTCATCCAATAATTTCCGAAGGCTTATTAATTGAATGAGTTGATTAAAATTATAATTAAGGCGTGACTACGTTAATAGATGGCAATAATAATCATACCGTTCAATCCTGAAGAGGACGTATAGCTCAGTGATTGACCATCACGCTTATAGTTAAGCGCCTTAACTCTTTGAGCCACGGCGGGATTAAAGGCGTCCCACCTCTTTGATGCATGAAGATGCACGGTGGGACATGTTTGTCCCACCTCTAAAATTTATATTATTATATAACTTTGTTAATAAATATAAACCAACTTTATTCAATCAAAAAATATTGTCTGTGCAACATGGGTCATTTTATTTTCTGAATTTCCGTGCCTCAAAGAGTTAAGCAATCCACTTATTGTTAGGGAACACCGAGGGTAGTACATAGCCCCAATATTAACTTTGGAATTACTTTATTACAGTAAATAAAATCTGAATGAACATATCATTTTTGAACATGCCGGATACACATTTAACACTTTTGAACAAAAATAATAAATTCACGTTTTCCAATTGTTTCCTTTTCTTTTTTTCTTTAACTGCTATGATCATTTCGCCTAGGTCCTGCTAATTTACGTGGATTCCGAAAGAACGAAGCTACGATGTGATAAATAATAATTTAGAAAAAACTTTCCAGATGTGATGGGGCATTTAAACTCTAACCTTTATACCTATACCCACCATACCCTCCTTTCCAATTTTTCTCACAGAGAACACTTCCCTACAGCCGTAACTATTTTCTCCAAACGTGCAATATTAATTTCAAAACAACAATACAAATTTTCCCCAAATATATCAATCTCGTGTCGAATATTATTGCAAACCCAATCTCGATGCATCAAAATCAACCTTGCAAACGTCGGTACGCAATTGCGCTCGAGGGCCACGAAACGAAATAAACGTTAACGAAATGTAACGCGACGATTTTTCTTTCGGCTCCCGGGTTTCCAGACGCGGCTATTTCATTGTAACCACGATCCACCGGTGGCCTAAGCCCATCCAAAACAAGCGGCAATCACGATTGCGGTTAATAATTCGATGCCGCAAAACCGTGGGCGAGAGCGCGATAGGCGAAACACCGAGGCAATGCGGTTGCGACGTAAAACCGCGAACCCGGTAAAATCCGATGCTGCGCGCCGTCCGAAATATTGCTCGGTCTTCCTACGCTGACGCGAAAATAAGTTTCGACGAATTAATCGTGCACAGACCGCGAGAATACCGGGTGTACGTATTTCACCATTCGGACCTGTAACCTGTGGTCGGGGCAGGGACGACGAGTAGTAATGTCGCGCATGAATCATGCGGATTGACGCTGTTCATTATTTATTGCGCCCGCAGCCCGGCCACGTGGGATTTTGATGGCCGAAACAAGCGGTTTCGAAGAACGTTTCGGGTCCGATTATGAGTGGTAATTGGTTTTTGCGAAAGTTTGCAGAGTAGCGATAGAAAATATTGACAGTGATGTAATATATTTGGATTATAGATGTAGGGTTCTTTGTTGTTGTACTAAATGTAGTTATACGTGGAGAAGAATGGATATTTAATACGTTGAACGCTTTGGGGGCCATCTATGACCGGCGCTGTTAATTCATTGAAATTTCATGACTTTAACCCTAGATAACTAAACTTAAATCAGTGTTACTCTGTAACTTGAGGGGTAATTTGCTCTGATTCGCCGGACGGATAGACACATCCCTCTCCCTCAAGCATTTTCGATTTTGATGCGCTATTGGCAAGAGAGATCCGCACATTCGTAGCGTCGTCATGTGAACGACGAAAGGAGTGTTTTATTTTCGGTTGTCATTCGTCGATTTCAGGTTTCCAAGACCAACATGGCGGGGATAGGCGGTGCGAGAGCAATCTCACCTTCCGTCCCAAGTGCCTTGTTTCTGGTCCCTCACTTTAATAAACACTGAGAGCCGCGAAAAACCGTCGCAAAAGTGTTTCAATGCAATGCTGAAATAGACGTGTGCTCAAAATACTTTTACGTATCGCGTTGCAATGCAGTCGTTTGGCGCATATCAAAGCATCCATTTAACGATATCGTTTCTTCCCTCTTTCTTGTATTCCGTCAGCCATTGAGCGTTTAGTCGATAATCGATATTTCGTTTTTACACTGTACGCTTAGCAGCTCACGATATTTCTAGGATGCATCGAATGCTTCGGAAAGTCGCAGGAATTTTTGGTCCCCGGGAACGCTCGGTGAGCGTGCTCGGCTTTAAAACAAAATTTGAAATCTTCGTTGAACGTCAAGTTTAATAAACCAGCCGCGTGCATGTAGCCCATGAAATATTCATTGCGTTCATCAAGAAAGTCAAACCGGAAAAATCGTCCCACTGTGCGCCGTTTCCTTTTTAAACGTAAAATTTATAATAAATTTAATAAAACCCTTCATACTCTGTATCGCAGATACGTCGAAGCGTTTTCTATTTTTATTATAAGTTTACTTTAAAAGCTCTGTAAATAATGTAGCCTTTACATCATAATACGTTTTAGCACCGTCGTGTAACGTGCCGTTGTTTCCCATAAAATTCACCCGTAAAAGTCTTTCTCCTTCTCTTTTGACGCTGAACATTTTTGACGAATGAGTCGTGCACTCTACTGCATTTATTGTGCCTCGGTATCATAAGGGAGAGAAAGGGAACAGTGACAATAGGAAAAGAATATGATTTAATAAACAATTAACACAAAATATTGAATGTAACACATGAATCAAATACCCGTAATACATAAACTAAATACCTAGGTACTCGTAACACAAAAACTAATAGCCGATCTCCATGCTGATTTGAAAGCGATTGTCGATTAACAAATTGCGCTTCTCGTCATGCAACGGAACACTCTTACAGTGTTGAACATTTTAGACAAACCACCTTAAGCTGTTTCGATTATTTCACATATAAAATTAAACTTTTATATAGTCCGTTTTATAAAAATCGACTAGTGCAAGGCTATTCCACCCAAAAGTTTAAATACCGTTGGGTGCTGAAAATATGTCACTTCAAAGAAATTCAGTTTTGAATTTCTTACTCATATCTTTTAATACAGCTTCCTTTTTCTGAGACACAGCTTTTTCAGGATGCAGTTATTTGCTGAATTCATTACACGTATGTTTTGCTATGTTTTGTATTTGAGAAAATCATCGCGCATTCAAATCATCATGCCTATCATGACACCAAATGTCCCAAACGAATAATACCACCTTCAGTGACATCTTCTCAGCTGCAACCTATATTTTTTCCTCAATCAATCATTATCAAATCGATACTCAAGAGCTCAACCTGCAAATCTTTTTGCTCTTCGCGCCTTTCAAATTATCTTTTAAAAAACACAAGTGCTACCACAGGCCGCCCGTTTACTTGATTAAGGAGAAAAAAAATCCATTACGTACCATCCCCCATGCACGATACTCCGTCGATTTAACCGAGACAATTATTTCCCGACGAGAGAGCAACGAAATTTCATCGCGAAGTTGGCGCGATGTAACGTGGAAGTAGAAATTGAACGGGGGCTGCAGGCACGATGCTCTCGCTGCAGGGAGCTTTCTCGAAGGCAAAACCCATAGTAGAAGGACAATCTCGAATTTTCATAAAGCGTCCGCGTGCTCGTGTGTCTGGTACATTACTCACGATAATCCCAGAGTAGCGGTTGCTCGGCTCGAGTGTATGAAACCGCAAACCATAGCCAAGCCGGGAGAGGGGGTGCGGAACTCCGGTCCTCTTGCACCCCCTGGCGTGGTTTACACTCGCGCAGACTTACCGTCCAAGTTTTAATTTCAAGTTTTATTTATACGAATCGTGCATTATCGTAAGCCCGACCACAGCCGGAACCGACGTTCACTCGTATTTAGGTGGCTGCCTCTGCGTATCCACCGTACGAGTTGAATTGCTCTTTCTACCGTTCTCGCGTTGCTCGTCGGATATGCGGCGCAAAGTCAGGGGTATTATCTCGGCGCGATGCGCCAACTTTTTCCAAATGGAATTTTGGTGGCTCGCGGTGGTTTTGCGCTTGCGTGTCAGCGTATTAACGGAGAGACTGATGTACTGCGCGGAGACAGGAAGAAGTGTCGTGGGACGGAAAGCGGAATCTACCGATTGGTTCGCCATATCCCCACCTTTCACGGCCTGAAGTGTACTTGAGTTTAGAGGCTTGATGTTGCAAACTGTATGTTTGAAGGAGGCGAGTCGCGTCCTATGATTGTTGTTGTTTTGCATTTTGGCTTGGAGAGTTAACCCTTTGACTGCTACGGGCACAAATGTGCGCCCAGCGAAAGCTATCACTGTGGCCTATGGACGCACATAAGCGTCCGACACAAGCCGTCGATATAGACTATGGACGCACATGTGCGCTTGGCGATGGCTTCGATCTTTTACTGCTGTCTTACTGTATTTGTCCAGAAATTATTTTATCGTGTCCGTGCAACACTCTCAGAAAGAACATACCTTGTTGCTTATCAACAAGAAAAAATGAAATCTCGTTTATTTGGTCAATTATTAACTATATCTTAAATTCGTTTCATCTGTTCCCAGAAGAGATTTTCTTTCTTAGATGAAAGTTTTTGTTTATGTATGGTTTGGGCATCATTTTTAAATTTTCAATATGCAAATAAATACATTATAATTATCAAATTATGGCGTTTTAAACTTCACCCTTGATGAATAAACAATATATATTGAAAATAAAAAATACTAAAAAAATTAAAAGATATTAATTTTGGAGTGGATAAAGTAACAGTAATTAGATTCTGTACTATATTATAATTTAATACACCGCCGAACAGATTCATATTGCGTGAAAAACTATTCAGTCCCCAGCGATAACTATTGCCGGCCGCACGCAGTTCACGCGAAGCGCTTCGGCTCAGAGTATTCAGCAGTCAAAGGGTTAAGATTATTCCGCCTAGAACCTAGAATTTTAGGTCGATTCAGAAACCACTAAGATTACGGTGTACGTATTATGTAGAAAAAGTTTAAAATTTCACGGAGTCTGAGCTTTATTTCCTTAGTCTTGTGCGTACTGTGATATATCGCGAAAAATTGAAATATTGAGCACGAGCTTACCCTTGTATAAATGAAAAAAATAAAAGGTGTTACAATAAGTCGATTTGTGTTACGCGGATTATTTGAAGCGAATCAGAGATCAATTCCAAAGTGTGAAATTCGTCGAAGATAAGTGTTTGCTTGTATACAGCGTAGGTATTCAGCTATTTATGCGGGAATCCGCATCCTTTGGCTTGCTAAGAGCAGTATTCGATGTACGCGGTTTTTCAACTAGTGCGGAAAGCACTGGAACGAATTAATCGCGTAAGTTGGAGAGCTACTGTAATTTTATCTTTGCCGGATCAATATATTTGCGCTGCCATTGAAAAGTCATAAGAAAATTTGGGAAACATAGCATACATGCCCTCAACAGTTATGATGTGGTACTGCACCTGCCATAAAATAGCGAGAAGTGTAATACAGTATAGCAATAAATAAACGTATATTCCTAATTCTGCAATACACGTGCAATAACTCAGAATTAATTGTTAGAATAATAATTTATTACTGATCTCCGATACACCGTGTAACTTAAGGCAATATTAATAGCATAGAAGTAATTTCAACGTCTCCTGACTCACTGATATTTGTAATTGAACAGTTTTTGGAAAACTTAAAAATATCCTATTCCATTTACCGCGTCACGAGTGCCACAGGTCATTGTAGCGCAAGGGGTTAATAAGAAATACAAGGTGGTCCACGCAACGTGTGCACCGTTAAAAACTTCCAAAATATGCGTTGCACAAAAAAGTTTTTATGTAGAAGTTACGTTAAGTTACGTTTAGTAACATTAAGACTTCCGGTTCGTCGAAGCGATTGACACATTCTCTCAAATATGGCTCGAGATGGCTGATTTCGTTCAGGATACCTTTCGGCATACATGGCTTTGGCTCTTATTGCATTTTTATGGCACTCACCATAAACTAAAAGCATATCAACTTTTTCGCTATTACAAAATTTCATTTTTACTTTTATCTGTCTGGTAATTACACACAACGCCGAAGGTAACTTCAATACTGGATTACGAATATGTAGACGATTGCGAATCATGATAGATGTTGTGTTGATAAACACTGTCACGTAAACATCGCTGTCCTGCGGAAATCTGTGATAAGGTCGAATTTCTAACTTGATATTACGCGAAGACAATTTTCAGGAAATAAAGTGAAATTACTCGTTAGTTATTAGGTTTAGGGCAAATGAAGGTCAATACTTTTTTACTCAGAATTCGACATTCTTCCATATTTTGATATAAAAAATATAGCATTCCATTTAAAAAAACAAAGTTGACCTCCAAATCTCCGAAACGCCTATACCTATAAAAAAAAATAACTACACTATATAATGTGCCCTCTTCAGACCATGCAACTTCTATATAAAAACTTTTTTGTGCAACGCATATTTTGGAAGTTTTTAACGGTGCACACGTTGTGTGGACCACCCTGTATATAAAGACTCAATGTACCGCAAAATTATTCTTGGAATAGATAGCATAAGAAACCAAAAGATTTAAGAAAAAACAAAGCATCGCTCACGACTCCTTTTACATCCAACACGATCCCGCCCGAGTGTCAAACATCTGAAAGATGTGTCTATAATCGAATATCATTCTTGACAAACTTATCGACAGCTTTATGGCTAAGTCCAACAACGTCCTGTCTCCCGGCATCGTCGCGTATTCGACGTTTTCCCCGTCGTAGCATCGAGAGCGAGGCCTTCAGAAGTGGCTTGAAAACACGAGACAAGAAGAAGGCACCGGCAGGAGGAGGTACATCAAATGCCGAACGAGAAAATGAGATTTGAAATTCGCTTAGAGCCGGTGTTCAAAATCATTGAACATAATTAACCGGCTGGCGGGAGAGGAGCACCGGTCCCTGAGTGGTCCCGGATTCTCTCCGTTTTCTCCCTCTCTATCAGCCTCTCTCTTTTCGTCTCTAGTCACTCGGTCGGTTTGGCTGCTTCTCTATGGGGTGGCAGAAAGGTTAATGCAGTTACCCAATCCCCCTTCCCTTGACCCCTGGTTTCGCACGGGGGAGGCCGGAGGACGTTAGCGCTCTTCCCGACGAGGGAGAGGCGCTAGGGCCGGGCGTTTTAGTAAAATGGCTTGAAAATGTAATTATCGGCTATAGGTGCGCCGTAATGAATTGCCGACGTTATCCATATAGACACCTCGAAGCGACGCTTGAAAACGCGGGCTCATCTCCCTTCAAGGAAGTACTGTCTCTCTTTCTCTCTCAATCTTGAGAGATGCCTTCGACGCGTTGGCTGCTTGTTAAATAAATTGAAAAAAAAAAGTTGCGCGAGGAGCGGCTGGTCTTGATCGTTAACATTGATAGGTTTACTTGCGAATAGCGTACTTAATAAGTGAGATTAGAAAGCCGGCGGAGAGGGCAAGGCCTCGAGCTAGTCCCTCGGATGCTGCGTACTTCCAGGGAATTAATTTACGGATTAATAAGGGACTATAGGAACCTCGGGCATCTGTGCTGATAATTCGGGCAGCATCTGGCTCAAACTACTCTGGAAATCTTAAATTCCGACTTTCTTCGATACTGATATTTTCGGATTAAGGTAAAGGTCGATTTCTTGGTACCTATTGCATTGTAGAAAGTAACTGTTTCGTACGTTACAGACTTTATTTCGACCCTATCGTTGGACGGAAATGGTAGTTGAAGTTTCAGAATGTTGAAAACTTATGGATATTTCAGTTTTTTTCAGAACTTTTCTATTAATTTACAGAAAGTAATTGGGGGATTTAGAGAGACTCGATATATCCTTTTTTCTCGTGCATGTAAAAAGCAAATGTTTTTCTCTTAATATAAAAAAAGTAATTCTTTAACCAGTTAAGTGTGTTTGACGACTATATCCGTCATGGAGATGTGGCAGAATTTTGTGCCATGACGATTATCTCCGTCATGCGTAAAATTTGGTTACAATTTGATATTTAAATTGTAACTTTGGCGAAAACTAAATTATATTCGTAAATTTTAATATGTTTAAAATGTTTAGAGGTCAAGACGAAATGAAACAAACAAACAAAAATTATAAATAACTTGAGTTGGATTCATAACTTCCTGAGAGCTAACTCGTAAGCAGTGATTATCGCGACACACACTGGTGCGCGGTTTGCAAAGAGATCGCCACACTTAACTGGTTAATGAACTTTCTTATTGTAATAAAATGCAATAGAAAGGCATTGCTGTCATAAAATCGCAAATGTGCTATTTGGAACGACGACAGCAAGATTACATCCAGCGTTTCAACGGAGATAGCGTTCAGCAGGATGACAATAACCAACCACACAAGAAAAGCGATTAAACAGGAAAATGTAGGTTGCGCTTTGCACATTTTTTAGGGAATATTATCGAGATTTATCTCTGTGTGTCCAAAATGAAGCATCCTCGTAAAAAAAAGCCATATCCACTACTCGAAATGAAAAACACTGTCTCGCATCAGCCGCAAAAAGATATTCGAACCAGTCCGCAATCACTTGGCCCACATAACCGTACACCATACTCGCGGAAGGAAAGCACAATGCATCCTCCGGTGTGTGTTGGAAATACACAAAGCCTGAATTCGGTAAAGTCCGATTCGTGATTTCCGAACGCTGCACTCGCTGCAGCTCATCTTCTTTCATCTCAAATGGGAGTACAGAGGAGGCGCCAGTTATCATTCAGTGTATTCGTCGTTTGTGAAGAGAAACGGGGGACATAACTGAGAAAGTCTGTGGATTACGGAACGGTACGGAAAGAAAATAATAATCGTGGCATAGATAATATTAAACCAACTAGAGATTGTCTTTTGAAATATTTTTGAACGAAGATGGCGAAAGCTGGATTTGCATTCGGCATGACATTGTATGAAATGCAGCTTCGAGAATACTGTTTTAACATCGGCTTTTGCTACGTAAAACTTGCAACCTAATTCCCGATACAGCCATTGCAATAGATTCCTAGAAAGTGTGCCACGAGACCCAGAAATTACGTCATTCGTAGAAATTTCAAAACTAAAAGACGCTAAGAAATCCCTGCCAATGAATAAACAAGATGAACTCAACCGGCGCGGCGGCCTGTTTACAGATTTCCTTCCTGTCCCGTGGTTTTCATCGGATTGAATCTCGGGCACCGTGAGAGGCTGAGTTCGTTGAATGCGCATCCGGTTCTGCCGGGCATTTCCGCCCTACCATGCAAATAGAGAGCTCTATTTACGTTTCGACATTTAATAATCATCCATCATGCAATGCCTTAACGAACCGAGCGAACAAGGCCCGTAGGTCAAGTCGGTACGTACCTACGACCTCGTTTCCATGAATTTGTTGGCCAATTCTACGGAGCTTGCCGACTGTTGCAGATTCAGGGAGCAAAGTTTCGCTGAATAGGAGGGAGAGAAGAAGCGTACATACGTCGGCGTAGGCAAAAGGACCGAGGGAAATTTGAATGTTGGACGAAGAAGATGCAGTGACGGCTGAAATTAATCCTCACGTTCGTACCTTTGTACAGCACCAACAACGTCGACGTATTATTTATTTTAATCTGCCACAAGAGGGGATGAAAGCTTTAACATTCATGACTTCGCGACAATTTCTGGTGTCCCGAATTACATTGAATATTTGCCGCGATGCATTGTTTCTGAGCGGTGAGGTAAGAACGGTAAGGGAATGAAAATTAATTTGTTCGGAAGGATTGTGCTCGTATGGAACGATGGTCCTCTTGTTCTTGTCGTAAATCATGGGAAACACCTGTACATTTGTAGGATTACCCACGAAGAGCCTCGTAACATATATCGTAGGAAGGACTTGTTTTAGTGCTACATCAAAGTCGATTACGTGGTTTCAAATGTTTGCTGCGGTACGAGATAACGGTCCCAACGTTCGATACCTAATTCTAATTCCAATTTTATGTTGGAGTCCGCGTCACAAATCGAGTGTAACACTTTTTACTACTAACTATGAAGAGTTTTGTTTCTAAAGTACCAAAGTTCAGAAGAACGAAGACAGTTTTTGGGGTTTTTATAAGTGCTGTGGAAGGGATGGATGACGACTACCACGTTCCATCTTGCAACGCGAGTGCGACTTTTGCTCGAATAACTAATTTAAGGGAAAGTCGTAGCTGCCCTTGTACAGTACTCATCCTTGCCTAAATATTATTGAGGAAAGTGCCGAAAACACCTGCGTCATTCAACACCAAAACGTATCACAAAACTGCACATCTTCTTCATCGAACCGATGTTAAACCTTGCAAAAGCAAAGAAGCCCTCTAGCTTGTGGTTTGTTCTGATTCGCCTGACGGATAGAGAAATCCCTCTTTCTGACGTCAATTGCGATTCTAACGCGTGACTGGCCGATAATGCTGCATATTCTCTGCGTTGCCATGGGAACGACGAAAGAAATGTCGCATTTTCGGTTGTCATTCGTCGATCTCAGATTTCCAGGGCCGATATGGCGGGGATAGGCGGCGCGAGCCACACTCTCCCTTTACTCCGTGCCACATACCGCGAGACTTCAGATCGTTTGCCAGGCATACCGTCCGCAAAGACAAGAGAAGTCCTCTGGTCTCTGGTTTGTTCTGATTCGCCTGACGACTAGAGAGATACCTCGTTCTGACGTCATTCGCGATTCTAACGCGTGATTGGCTTAAAGAGCCGCACATTCGTTGCGTCGTCATGTGAACGATGAAAGAAGTGTTTTGTTGACAGCCGAAAACAAAACACTTCTTTCATCGTTCACATGACGATGCAGAGAATGTGCAGCATTATCGGCCACTCACGCGTTAGAATCGAAAATGACGTCAGAAAGAGGGACGTCTCTATCCGTCAGGCGAATCAGAACAAATCAGAGGGCAGAGGACTTCTTTTGGATATTTGGACTGTATCATAGCCAAACTTGAAAGAAGGCGCACGGTATGAGGAACGGGGTGAGGAGAAAGTATCGCTTGCACCGCCTATCCCCGCCATATCGACCCTGGAAATCTGAGATCGGCGAATGACAACTGAAAACGCAACACTTCTTTCATCGTTCACATGACGATGCAGAGAATGTGCAGCATTATCGGCCACTCACGCGTTAGAATCGAAAATGACGTCAGAAAGAGGGACGTCTCTATCCGTCAGGCGAATCAGAACAAATCAGAGGGCAGAGGACTTCTTTTGGATATTTGGACTGTATCATAGCCAAACTTGAAAGAAGGCGCACGGTATGAGGAACGGGGTGAGGAGAAAGTATCGCTTGCACCGCCTATCCCCGCCATATCGACCCTGGAAATCTGAGATCGGCGAATGACAACTGAAAACGCAACACTTCTTTCGTCGTTCCCATGACGACGCAGAGAATGTGCAGCATTATCGGCCACTCACGCGTTAGAATCGAAAATGACCTCAGAAAGAGGGACGTCTCTATCCGTCAGGCGAATCAGAACAAACCAGAGGCCGGAGGACTTCTCTTATCTTTGGGGGCTTTAGAAGCAAAACTAATGGCTTATTAGTGTTAGTAAAAATAACTGTCATAAAAACTAATTGAGAGTTTTACCCTATAAAGACAAGGTAAAGTCGATAACCAACAAATAGGACCACCCAACACGAAGCCTATTTGTTCCTTATCACCGAAAAGGAAATTTCTTTAAAAACCCACCTCAATGAATGTGTTAATCCCACCACAAAAATACAACGGACGAACTGGTTTGACAGCAGGAAACACAAGCATAAAATCGTACACTCTATTCAAAGAAACGAGAAAGAACGAGGGAAGAAAAATCTAACAAGTCTTTTCGCTTGACGTTCATCCCTTTCGAATGATCGTAGCCCGGAGCTCCGTCTCCCTTGCAGTTCAATTTGCGTCAAAGTTTGCGGCGTAGGTAGGTTTCTGGTAGCTGCGTATGACCTATGAACCGTACTATCTCTCATTTACCCTTATTACTCGGAACGCCCTACGCCATTGGTCCTTGAAACATTTTGCCGCTCCCCTGACTCATAACCTGTCCGAAGGAAGACACCGACGGTAGACGATGCTCTTAATTAAGCCGGCTCAACGAAGCCGCGTCCTTTACTCTCTCCTTGGGCTTAAACATCGACGTGCCGAGATTTCGGCGCTATGCTGGGGACTCACAGTTTTTCGAAGTCAGATGAGTTCCTCGAGTTTGATCGTCCGCGCAAATTGTCGGCAAACGAACACGCTCGAATGGATCGAGATGAGATGAGATTCGTGAGGATGAAGCTGTCATGAATTAATGTCTCGGATGAAGGGCGAAAAAGTTCGTAGGTGGGCAGTGCCGTTGACGAAATTTTGGTGATAAGTTTGATTTGGTTTTGAGAAAAGTAAGATCGGGTGATACGTGATAGTACTTACGAAGAATTTAATATAGCAATTTTTGAAGTTAATATAACTAGTTTGATAGGTTTTGAAATTTCTTTAAGTAAGTTAGGTTTTTAAATTGGATGATTCCTAGGTAATTTCAGTTTCTAATACTTTTCATTCTCTACCTTAAACTGAAATTTAAACTAGTTTATTCCAATTTATAAATTACATTCACACACAATAGCAAACACTTATAAGGCGATACTTAACACCACAGTCGAGTTTTCTCGTCTAAAGGTGCATCGCACCTCCAACGAAGCCGAGAAGGCGTAGGATTTAAAGACAATCCGATACTCGGCAGAAGACTTAAATGTACTTTTCAAACTCTCCATGCTAAGCTATAAAAAGTTTTGAGAAGAAAGTTAATTCCTTTAATGGATCTTTGTTATTAACGTATAAATCTCCGCCCACTCAAAAACGTCGGCCAGAGGCTTAAGTAACTTTCAGATCAGTCGATGAAACTTCAAATTTACAAATCTAATCTTACATTGCCCCAACGCATTCGCCGTGACAGTCATTGCCAGATTCTTCGTCTCGTGAATGACTCACGACTCACAGATGTTTTTATTATTTAGACTCCAAAAGAAATAGTAGAATCTCACTGTTCAGTCAACAAATTAAAATTGTAAGCCTTAAGATAAACAACGTTGCAATTTCAACGGTATACAATATCGAAGTCTGATGTCCTTTAATTATTCTCGGATTCTATAGATCAACATTTTTATTCGCGCAACAGACATCATAAATACAAATGGCCAATTATGTACGACGGTTAACACGGCACGATATAGTTAAAGCGTTACAGTCGCGGCAATGGACGGAGATTAAAACAGCGTAATATTCAGGAAAATCAACAGCCTGTCAGGGACAGACGACAATACGGCTGTTCCATATGTTGTTAGAAAACACGGTAAAAATGTACACCAGTGGAAATATACAACAGGCCGCTTCGTATCGTGAAACAATGGCATAAACAACGTTTTGCTTGTCAGTGCGATAAACGGATTACAATCTCCCGTAAATGCTACCCCGTGACTTTCTCTGCTCCAGTCAGCCGCCGTGTGTCACGCAATAATTTTTATACGAGTTCAAAAACAGTTTTATCTCTTCATAAAGATATTCTGAAACGGGGCCATTCAGTTAACGCAGTCATCGACAGCGCAATTCTGCTGGTCGAAAATGTCAATTATCGCGCGGATATAACGTGGCCATTTTATTAAAAAAGAAAGGAACTGATATCTGTTCCGGCAATTCACTCAGAGGAATTGCGCGTTTTGAATTAACGCAAAACCGTTGGTTAAGATTGCTTGAATGTAAGCGGAACGACACTGGAATGAATGTAACTGTGTCAAGGATCGTTTTAAGAAGTATTGTACTACGTTATAAATATTGTCAAGTAAATAGGTACATATTTATAACTATTATTAACCTTCTGATAACTATTATTAACCGGTCTGAATATTTTCTCAAACCTGCAATCTATGTATTGCAATAAATTGGGTAATATTCTGCATCATTGAATACCTTGATGATAACAGCAATAGAAGGCATCACAGGAGACTTTGATTAAGGGGTTACGCCACCTTGGCGCTCGGAAAAATAGGTATAAAAATAAACACTTTTTTTGACGCAGCCGTTAAGTATATAAAATGTTCTTTAGTTTACACATATATATAGTAGTTTTATGAACAATTTGCAATGTTAATGATTAAAAAATGTTAAAAAATGACGGAGATATGAGGTGATAAGTAGGACTCTCTTTTGAAAACCCTTACTCACGGTGTACACGATTTCTCTGTTAGGCATTGTCTGAAATATAAAAAATTGTTGTTTTCTTATTTATAAGGGTAATAGCTAAAATGTGATGTAGGGAAAAATTTTTAAAAATTTTTTTGTAGAAATGACAGCTATTTGAAAAAAGAATTCGTATTTGCATCGAGATGTTGAGTTTAAAAACTGTATAACTTTTGAACATGGCATCCAATCAAAAAAATCCTACGCCACCTTTTAGAGAATATTATAAACAACAATTGTTGTAAATTTTAACCAAATCGGTTGAGTAGATATTGAGATATCGTGTACACCGTGAGTAAGGGTTTTCAAAAGAGAGTCCTACTTATCGCCTCATATCTCCGTCATTTTTTAACATTTTTTAATCATTAACATTGCAAATTGTTCATAAAACTGCTATATATATGTGTAAACCAAAGAACATTTTATATACTTAACGGCTGCGTCAAAAAAAGTGTTTATTTTTATACCTATTTTTCCGAGCGCCAAGGTGGCGTAACCCCTTAAGTATACAAAATAGTTACTGAATTCAAAACTCCCAATTTTTTCAACCGAAAATTATCTATTTCTAGCCTGATATCTTAAGTCAAGTTTCATAACTCCTATCCACATTATAGCAGCAAAAGTCTGCAGAAACTTTTACATCTTTTATTGCCACCCACATCTCAGTATCAGGAAACCGAACACACTCTCAAAATATACACCACGTCATTGAAAACACATCCAAAATATATCCATTCAACAAATCCAACTCGCGAGTCGAATGAAACGAATGCAATACCACGGTTCCTCTAACGAAGGTTATCCGAAGTTTCCGCTCCCGCGAATGCAGTCCCGGAGGAGTCTAACCGTAGACGAATCGTCCGAAGGAAAGTTTTGACTGTGTTGCGAGGGAGCCGATGCCAGAAATGTCGAGGACAACCGTCGAGTGGTGCTTGATTCATGGCCCGCAGAAGCCTCAGCCTGTACGTTCAACCCTCCTTGCTCGTGCACCCACGTAAATAGGCGCTCTTTGTCCCTCTTTCCAATCCGACGAGTTCTATAGATAGACGACACACGTCCGTTCGGCTCGGTTTGTAACGTCCTAGGTGGTTTCAAATGGAGGAGAGAATGGTGGAAGGTGCGGTTGTGCATTGTGCTGCGGTGGGACCAGACGTTCGCTCATTTGCACCCTTCTGTTCTTGTTGCTCCTCCGTTCGCTCTTACCGATGCACTTTTCGGGGTTGCGATGGTGAGGAGGATATGACGGGGGAGTTTAACCCATTCAAGCCGAAGAATTATTTTGAAGACGATCCCCAGTAGCGACTAAAATTCTTATGGCTGGTTTCAGTACACACTGTATGTGTAATGTGTGTCTCTGGCTAGAAAATGTATTACATTGTAGGAACGATGATTTACGATCTGGTCTCCGCCATTGTTCGACTTCAGCCGACTGTGCGGTGGGTCCGCTAGCTATCTTTAACCCTTTCGGTACGAGCGCCAGATATGTCCGGCATCCATCTGGTCACCTGTGTGGCCGAGCGCCGGATATATCCGGTATCCATCTGATAGCCGGTATGGACACAATTTTGTATATAATTCTGTGTAGAATTTTATATAAATATCTAAAGCTACAAACAATACTTGTTGGAAAAACATTGTATTATTAACCCCTTCGGACCCTGTGCACATTGTAATGTACATAATACTTTTCGTGCTGTATTTTATTAAGTATAGGTTTAAACTTAGTTTCACTTAGTTTTTTTTTACAAAAATATTTCTCAGGATCTCCTTAATGTTACAAATTTTTCGTAAGAACCATCTGTCCATTAAAATGCACATTTACAAATTATAAATAAATAAATAAGTATTTTTGTAAAAAGTATATTGTTGCTTTCATTCACATGAATTAAGTTAATTTTAGTATAAAAATAATTTTTTCTTAAACGAAAAAAAAGTCGGGTCTGAAGGGGTTAAGCACAGTTCTTATTTAACGCTTAAGAAAATATTCTTTCAAAACAGGACTGACCATGTGCTACGTGCGCATTTTCGGCGCGGCACCCCGTACAGCGGGAGTGTCATGGCGGACAGCGCGCTCGTACTGAAAGGGTTAAGTCAGTGCTTCGGGTCCCGCGAGTTTAAGGCCGTCCGCGGTGGACAGGGGCCAGGTCGTGGGCCGTCGTTAAAAAGAACCCCGATTGTCTAGGTGGGTACTTTGCCTTGAGGCGGCTGGGCCTTAAGAGGTGTTCAGCAGATGTGGAATTTTTCATACCAAGTCACCCCCATGGTTTACGGACATCTCGAGACAACCTTAACAATTTTTTGGGACCCGGCTAGAGAAGGAAAAGAGAACTTTCCCTGACTCTCGAACGACGAGAGTAGGGAGAGCAAAATTAGCTGCAAGATTAGGGAGGACCGAGGTGTGAAAAAGGAGACACGCGTGTAAGAGTGTGAACTTGCGTTTAGCGTATGTTATGTATGCCGTCGCCGCTGCGACGACCGGCTCGCGTGGTTCCGTTGCCGGACCGACGAGAGGCGCATTTTTTAAAACGTTTCATCAGTCTTTTACGAGAAGTGACCGAGATCGTTAATTAATTTATGTATCCGATCTTTATGGTATTAGTTAAGTTATATTTTCCTGTTTTAAGTTCATTTTAGTGTTTGTTCATCGTTATTAATTGTTTATTAAACTCATTTTGTTATTAATTATTCCATGTTGAATCCGTTTCATCCCTTACACCCGGTCCTCCAAGAGAGAACAGCGAACGATGAGAAAAGTGATTTGGTTTTTATAGACGCGTAGATTGTACAGAATTCATAAAGAATAAAGTAAATCACTACAAGTCGTTTTAATAAGGAACACGATCTCTAAAATACATACGGCGTGTAATCCATCATGGATGGGTTAAACAATGAGTATGAGTTTGGAAACCTTTGCTGTATTACATATTTTGCACATAGTAGTTGTAGAGGTCAAATTCAAATCCTATGGTCACCTGGGATAATTTTCCCCATGTAATACCCATCTCACCTATCCAAGACCGCAAGTCCTCGACAAAATGGTCGGAAGTTCGAATACCAAAACAACATCCTCCTAAACGTTTCACCACCGTTGTATCCCATTACCTCCCCTCTTGATTCCCCTCTGATTTATTTTCTCCAGAATTTCAATTTATTCTTCCACTCTTAATGTCTTTTAGCGGACCTGCGCTCACGCGAAGCGTGTACGGCACGCAAAGAATGCAGAATCTCTCGGAGATTCTCACCGTTAAGTCCGATTCAACGGAGAATGTGAGTGCGAAATAAAACTCGGATTCCATTCTGATTCCCTGACGAAGTTCCCTTTTTCCTATGGTATCCCGTGTCGCTCTGTATTCCACGTTGCGCCTCGGTTTATCTGCTTCGCTCGTAGAGCCGCGAACGCGAATGGGATAATAGGCAGGCTTGTTTATTTCTCCTTCTCATCGACACTCTTCTCTCCCTGCTTGATAAACGTGGAACAATTTTCCGATAACTCTCGGCGTTTTCGCTAATGGCAGTAATAATTTGTCAGTGCCGGTTGAATTAACTTATCAAACAACCCACGACGGTGGTAAGCAACGAAACGAGTCTTTTGGTATTATGGAGACATAACCGAGGGCTGTCGTAAAATCTACAGTTTTCAGTAATGACTACTTCGATATCGCAAAACGATCCATCGAATGTGCCAAGCACCGTACACCCTCCGAATGCCACTCGCGGTTATCGAGTTCAACGTGATCCGAGTATTAGCGACAAATGCGACATAATTTCCATCTCGACAGCTCGTCATCGAGGGGTGAAAGTTCGCTGGGGAACGATTGCTCGTCGTTGCTTTCACTCGTTGAAGAAGCGGTGGGCTTTCATGTTGAAAGTGAGAAAATAATTGCATTTTTCGTAATCGAACAATTTTTACGTCGAACGAGGAAACTCGCTAATCCAACAAACACCGCACAGAAACTGTTATCGAAACAACCGTAACCGTGAAACACGATCAACTTTTCCCGAAATATCGTTTCAATCCGCGGATTAATATTGCGCGCTCGGCGCGGAGAAAATTGGGAAAAAAGTAATTAATTAAAGAGGACTAATCATCGAGCGGCTTTATTATCATTAATTCGAGAAACCGACATTCCACTGTATCGAGATAATAAATTTCCCCCGCGATGCAAATACAAAATACGTTGCCCGAGGGAATTGTATATCATTTAATGTTTCGATAACGTAACCTTCCTTCTCCACGGGTCATTTACACTCGTGAAATAGCAACGCATGTCTCTTTTTTTGAACGACTCGCAGTAAGGACAGAAAGTAAACTGCATTGTAACGGCGAATTCGTAGGAAATACCATTTTCCTTTACCGAGTACTTCGTTCGTGATCGAGTTAAAGAGCGTGTTGCTGCGAGGCGGTGGATTCCTTCTCGGGGATCTTTATCTTTCCATCCCCTTTCCTTGCTCTTTGTCTTAACGGTCTTTACGAAGTGTTAGTCCTTTTAGTAAATTCTACGGTAATGGTAGAATGTTTCCGCTCTTGAAATAGCTCTGAGGGAAGCGGGACTCGAATGGTCTTTAAAGGAATACAAAAGGTTACTCACTCGAGTTTTGAAATTATTGGAACAAAGACGAGAAACTCCCCAGAAAGGTTCTGCATGATTTTAGGGTTGACAGAACGTCATCTTATTGTTACCGGGTGATGTATGTTCAGTGGATCGAAGATATATTTGTGCATCTCATCTTAACATTCTTGTACATTTTAAATCTTCCAATTTTTTGCAAATATTTTTATATAAATGAATGAAACACTGATAAAACTGGATTTAATCAATATTGTATCCGTAATAGATAACAGATATTCGTGTATATAAGATGTAATGTCTATAGTAATATTTTTTAGTACCAAATTATAAACTAGCAGTGTAAAGGGTTCTACAGAACGGGCCAAGAATGTATCGAATATTGTTTTTAATTATTAGTGGATTACGAAATCGTGAATTAGTTTGGCTACGTTTTTTAATAAAATTCGGATATGGAATATTTACTATGGAATTTGGATTTATGGAGATATAAAACACGGTGTAATTAATTACCGAATAGAAACCTCGCGAGAGTTATTCTACTTGTTACTTATTGTACATTTTAAATCTGCCACTTCGTTACCCGGGTAAGTAAGAGACCCTTCCTGAAAAGAAAGAAACTTCTTTTACTCGTATTTCTTCGATAATTATAGTACCAATTAACCACTATCAAATAGGTAATTTACCAAATAACAGCTGCACCAGTAGTGTTACCAGCCTCCAACAGTAAAGTAAGCTGAAGCTAATATAAAAAATTGTAAAGTACAAAACTCCATCCCTTTCTTCGCTCTGTGAATTTATAGAGCAGGGGTTCACAAAGTACTGCCTAAGGGTCAATTTCAACCTGCAAACCCTAGAAATGCAACCCGCGATGTCAGATCATCGGCGATCTGGAATTTATAAAGGTAATTTACACTTTTAAAAAAAAAAAAATTATTTTTATCATATTACAATTAAAAATTATTCAGCGAAAACATACTAAATTTTATATGTAATATAAATAAAGCACGATTATGTTATAAAATTAGTATAAATCTTTTTGCCTTATGTCTAACTTTTTATCAATTTCAACGTATTTTTCCATAAGAGTTTTTTCTTTGTCCCAACAAATATTTTGGCTTTTAGAACTTCGCCCATCTAAGTGAATCTTTGGGAACCCCTGTTGTAGAGGGTCTTTCTTGCCTCCAAGTGTCTCATTGTCAGTCTTCAGTATGCAGCAAACGATTTCTCGGCATTTCAGTAGCATCAATTACCTCTCGATAATAATTGATAGTTTCAAGCAACTCTGCGAAGCGTCCTTGAATCTGCATAACATAAATTTTCAGATTTCTATTTGTTGCTTTAATCGCAGAAAGCAGCGTCTGATTTTAACGGCGAACGGACGAGATTAATTGGAAGCGAATCGAGTTAATTGTGTTTGGGCATGAAGGGTATAATCGTTGCATTCTTTGTCATTTTTAGCTGACTCAACTGTAACCATTTCACCGAGGACTTTCAGTTCTCAAGGACTTTAACATCATTGATGTTATGTTGGTCGCATCAGTGAGTGATTCGATATTCAGCTTACTATTTCGGAGTCCTTATGCTCACGGTTGTGACAGTTGCCATTCCTCTCACTTCCAAGTTTCTCGAGGGCTTTCAGTTATAGATGGTTTTCATATCATGCAGTAGTGTCATGTCGCACATATCATTCAAGTGAAATTTCCCACTGTATACGAATTCTAGATATTATTATTACGGTAGTCCAATTGAATCTTTTTTTGAAGTTTTCATATTTACATTTATATTATATTTGATTTAATATTCCTGCTGATGTATCCTTAACATGTTCGACGACCCATATCTGGGTGACCGGTATGTTTCCGTGGGGGCCCCGTCACCCAAATATGGGTGACGCTCTTCTTGTTCAAGTTAAATAAGATTTTCAGTAGGATTTTTAAAAGAAATTTAATGAAATAAACACTGAAATATAAATATAGGATATACAACATAAAAATATTAAAAATCACTTTTATTACTTAATTGCTCTTATTGTTAGTTTACAAGCAAAGAGGAGCGGGCTGGGTAATCTGGGTGGAAGGGAATCATATTCTCTGCGGTACACGGTTCACTTAAAAATTGAATAACTAAAAAGTACCGAAAGGTACCGGGTTGAAACTTCCCAGATATATTCCTTAGACTATATACAAATAATTTCTGCAAAGATTTCGTGTGTCTATCTTTCCCCATCTTTGTTATACCTGACGAAAATTAGGATGACGGTGAAACGTGACGCTGAACCGAATCGCGCTGGGCGCCGAACGTGATAATATCCACGACTTCAAGCTGTTATGTCACAGACATTTCACGAAGAGCACTAGGGTAAGATTTGAAACTACAACTCGCTGTTTTACAGTATAATATAGCATCTTTATGACTGTTTTATTTTCATTGTTTGATACCTTCATATTATTAAGTTTAATGGTGTGCTCATTTTATCTAAAATATAAATCTAAAATCTCGGTTTCGAGCCACACAACGGTTGCAATAGAGTTGAACTCGTGTTTTTGATAGCAGGCTTACATCTCCCGCCAATTATTAGCAACAGTCTGCGGCAGTCGTTTTTGGCGACGTGCAGACTGTATTTCCGCGCTATTCTACGGGAGTAGATTAACGCACGAATAAACATCCCTGCAGCTGCGACTGCGATATTCCCAGTTCTTCCGCTAACTATTGGGGAAATACACGCGGAAAATGTTATATATTCTTGGCTTCGGATAGGCCCTTTGAGAGAGTGTGTGAGAGAGACAGGAAGGGTAAGTGCGAAAATGCGGAAGAACACATTAGAACACATATATGTTAACTGCCTAACAAAGATTTTAACAGTTAGCCAACCGAATTGGGAAATCTCCCACCTCTTACAACGCGTGGCCCTAATTGTACTAACTTTTTTTTCTTGCTATCAATTAGTAGTTCGGAATTCGTTTGGTTACCACCAAATATATTTGCCCGTGAATAGAATTTAATTATGTTCTTTTCTTTCAAACAGTAAATACTGTGAAAAATGCGCGGTGTACAGCGTATAGTTTGGTTTTTTCTCGGTATTTGGCTAATTATTAATAGCTTACAATCAGTACACAAAAAAGATATAAAAACAAATTGTAATAAAGTGCTTACCAACAGTGCTAATATTCTAACAGTACGAGCACGGTTTACTAGTATATTAGCTATAGTTTCAACTGTCATATCAAAGAATAACAAGATTCTAAAACTTAATTCCACCAATTCAACTGAATAACAGTAATCTCCGTAAAACGTAACCATGCCTCCAACCAATGCATGAATGTACTCAACGAAACGTATCGATATAAAAACGAATTAACAACGCGTCTCACAGCCACTGCATTTCGCAATTCAGTATTATATGCACGTAACAATAAGTGAATACAAAAGAGTAGTAAATCCTGTTTCGTAGTTCGTTTGATATCCAGTTCGGGCGGTTTTATCACACACTCCCGGAGGAGTTACGTCATGTATACTAGCATCGTAACGAAGTTATGGTTTGCGTTAAAATAACGCATCCCATGAAGTTAGTAGTACCGGTCGCAGAAGAGATTGTCTCGGGAGATCGTACATTACAGTGAAGTACAACGATGTAATGGGTGGCACGTGGGAAATGCCGTTGTATCGTACTACTAAGTGCCGTAACACTTAACACACGGCAAAGAGAAATTCTAATGAGATATTGCATCACTGCACCACCGAAGCCAATAACGAACTTACAAAGCCGTGGAAGTACTATTTCTAGACTCCCGTACGGGTACTTATACACGTTCGACTGATTACTGCCTAGGCAGTGCACGCAAACTCTTTTATTCCTGTGGAACACATTCTTCAAACTTTCACCGGGGATTAAGACTTCTTGAGAAAAAAGTTCAAAGAGTGTGTTTTCATTTTACGGACTTTTTACCGCACCTCTTTGATAATACAGGAAGTGGAAGGAATTAAAAATTGGTGGGCTTGAAAATGATTTTGTCTGCTTGACCATTTGGGGGATTGAATTAGTGCTAGATTTATGAAGGTGGAGAAAATGACTGGTGCTTTGTTATATAAAAAAAATTCGAAAATTTTTAAAGGTGCCATTTCTTTGAGTGTTACTTCGGGTTTGCAAAGTCTAAGGCACTAAATCGATTCATTTTCTTCGCACTTTTATTATCTTCATTGTAAGACATTTATTTCATATGTTTAAATATATTGAATTAACTATTGGTAGTTTTAATGTGGAAACGTAATCCGTAATATGGGAAATAGACAAAATTATATAGTAAGTCCACCGAATAACTCTTCTTATGCATTCTTATTGCCCCTCGCCAAGGGACTTATTTATAAGAATAAGTGACACGGAATTTCCTGAAGTTCACAGACTATCATCTATTGCACGTTGTAAAAAATATTTGAAAGTTATCGGAGGTGTACGCGTTAAAACAATTAGCACTGCCGATCGAAGTGTCTCCTTTATCTATCGTTAACGAAGAAAGTTTAAAACTTATACCGTTTAACGTTGGATGAGCTCACAATAAAGTACGACGATGGGAAAGTGTACTCCTAGTATCGTGGGAAGCTCGATGGGAAAAGTATGAACATTGGGAAAAAAACGGCACCTGGATGAGTATCGATCGTCGCAGTGATACGTTTTTAAATGTTGCTCGTTTTCACTGAAACTACTTTGCAATTTTATCGAGAGATAAAAGATTCAATATGCACTTTCTGCAGGGGAAAAAAGTGGAAAAGGAAGAATACTCGGCGCGCGTAATATCTGGATATATAAGTTTTCTGTAAGGAATTCCTTGGTTAATCGCAAATGCGGAGGATATCTTATACGGTAACGTTAAGTGTCTTTCTCTGTATAGTAATTAATGAAAGCTAGAATGATGGAAGGTCGTTCACCAACGGTAAACGTTTTAAGTGTAGTACACTCAATTACCTTCATCGTTTAAACTCGGAGAACTTCGTTAACCTTAATGAAAATTCTTAGTTTCCTTCATCTACGGGGATAACATATTCATACAGCTTTGGATTCGTAATAGGTATCGTAGAAATTTACTATTTACGTGGAAATCCTTCATTACGAGGGGTCCTTGGTCAACTTCATAAGTAATATCGTAGATTCAACACGCAAGTATTTGTATCATACATGAAATTCATTTATTTTGCTTTAATAGCGGTCAAATCTTTACATTGAATTTGTGGAGAGATTACGAATACAATGTGTAAAGGTTAAAACATCAACTTCGATCTATTTATACATGCAGCAACAAAAGTAAATTCGGTCACTCGAAAACCTCCGGTTATTTCTAGGAAATTCTGCACAAGAGAATACACTCAAATCAATTACCCATTAACCCACTTCTAAAAGTATCCGAGAAACAAATATACGGTAACCGCTTCGTTGAAAAACTACGGGAAAATATTTCCTTCCACGATATTGGCAAATGCAGCTATTTTGGTGCTTTTAAGTAATCTGCCTAAAGCGTTAATCCCCTGAATATGGCTGCTGACTGGATGCACTCAGAAAAATGTGCTTGTATTTTCGTTTGGGTGCTTATACACGCTCAGAAAAAGAAGATATTTTCATACTGACTTACACGACGCAAATATGCTGTCGGAAAAATAACTTCATGTTGGCCTAAGAGCGCATACATGCATTTAGAATTTGACATTCGTTAACATTCTAATTACTCGACGTACAGTGAAAGATCGGCAGCACAATGTAAGGATAAAAATATAATGCATATTTTTGTATCGATAAACGTTCTGAATTCTTACACATGAAGAAAGAATTCCAATTTAACATTGTGTACGTATTTCATTGAATTAATTGACTATATTTATATATTATTGTACAAAAATTTTCTAATTTTTCTTATCTTTCTTTTCTACTCCTTTCAACTTACTTGTAAATTAATTATTTATACTTATAAATAGATGAAAATTATACTTAGAAGAAAATGCATTTTTCATCGACCAGTCTACATCGCTACGTTACAATTACTTTTGACTTCGATCATACAGAGAATGTTTGCATTGAGCAGCACAATACTGCAACAGATTAATTACTAAATTCATAAGTCACTGACATTAAAATATTATAGAAAATTTTACATATGCAGAAAAAGGAACACCACCTTCTCCGAATTTTTTTAAAAGACTAAAGTTCAAAATTTCTAGACTATTATTTTAAAGTCCGTGGTGGGCCGGATCTGGCTTACGGATCGTATTTTGCCGATCACTGGTCTAAATCAAGAAATAAATACGCACACGGAATAATTACATTCAATCCACCCAAGTTCAAAGCGCTCTCGTGAAAGCATCAAAACAACATTCCAAAATGCATTCCGATAAGCCTTCGATACCGCTTCGGTTTGAGTGACAAACGTCGGGAAACACGGAAAACACGACTAAACACTTTGAAACCTTTCGATATCGAGAAATTAAGTGAAAGCCGTTCAATCGGCAGACGGAAAAAAACGTCGGAGGCGTTCACGTTCCAATGGTAATTTGAATTTCGAGGAAACGATCCGACGAGGAAATTTTTCGATCGGTCTACCTGCACGAATGACGAGAGATTCTCAGTGAGTATATCTCGATGATGTCGACGGAGTAGAAAGCGAGGAAACGTTCGAGTCTGGTACATAGAAATATATAGGTATAGGTGTATATACACACGTATAGTTTCTCGTTTTCTCGCTGAACGGGGACGGGTTTCCCTCAGGGAAGAGACAACTCGGGCGATGACGTGTTTGCCTTCGTTCGAAGTTTAGGGCTTTCCGTTCGCGTCGCTGGAAAACTGGGGCAATAACCAGTGATTGGTAACTTTTAAAATAAAAATCCGCAGGGGCGACGTTGACAGGAGGTAAGGTAGACAAATGTCGAAGAACGGATGGAAAGTCAACTTAGCGCGACGAATCGCAAATCATTCGAGCGAGAATAGATTCTCGCGAGTGTTCCAACTTCCGAAGATTGTCCCTGGAAATAACTCACGGAAGAGATGCATTCGAGAGGATGCTACTTCCCTCGATATAGGTAATATGGGGCAATTGAAATTCCTACTTCCGTGGATTACCGGAGTTTACGATTTTCGACTTTCTTATCGATCCTTGGCAGATGCGGGAGTTTCGACGTTAGCTGAAAAACTTCCGAGTTATTTTATGACAACGATAAGTCTCGTGTCGAGTGAATTTCGCCGTGTTTTTGGCGATTTCTTGTAAATATCGTGACATGAGAAACGGTGGATTGAGGCGATGTTTTTAAGTCTATTTGGATGGAAGTAATCTGCAAGAATTTAACGTCTTATGCACAACTGTATGTCGTTTTAACACTAAACCTACCGGCTTATATCTGTTATATTGAAATACGCGAAATAAGTACTTTGGAAAAAGAGATTTGAAGAGGTGAAAAAGATGATCAGTTAAGTAATTTTTGTTTTATACGATAGACCTAACATATCTACTGAATGGCTGCCCAATCAATTTGGGGAATTTTTAGAACAATCAGAAAGCGGCCATTTGACCGCCATGATAGGTTTAGTGTTAAAGCGTTAATTAATTGCAATTTTAGAGCCTCAAAGTTGCAAGTTTTTTCGTTTCTGCACCTAATGTGGAAAGTGCACGGATTATCACAAGTTTTACGCCGGTGAAATTTGCTCTCTCGATTTAATATGAGCAAATATTTTACTTTGCCCGAGCATCAAAGATTTCAATGCTCTTTGCTGCATAATAAAGTAGTTTCATTCTTGATTTCTCACCGCCCAGAATTACGAAGAGAATCTTAAAGCCACTAACGTCAAAGAAACTGATTCCGTTGCAAATCCGAGATAAGATGGATCATCCAGAAATTACCTCGTATGTGTTACACGAGTTTTTTCCTTCCTTCAGCATTTCTCGACGAATAACATTTAGATTCAAAATTTCATTCTTTGAATAATCGCACTGTGCAATAAACCATAATAATCATCGTGACATCACAATAAGATACAATAATTCATTATTAGACTGTTGATTTTATATATTCTTGTAAAATTTCAAATTGCAAAAATGTCCAAAAATATGCATAAAACAACAAAATATCGAAAGTGCAACACTAGTTATAATATTCAAAATACGAATCAGCTCTCAGCCCAAACACCATTTCTTTGATCACTTGAATAAAGAGTAAAATTTATACAAACTATTGTACTTGCATCGTCAGCTTATTCATTACAATTCCAATAATTAATTCACAAATCAGTAGCGAACAATAGGAAAACAAAAGGCGCGATCTAATAAAGAATGAAACAAGCAAATTTTGATTTACAACCCCCGAGGGTAATTCCTTCCACCGAGTAACGGAGAAGGAGAGGCCTTGGCGCCTCGGTGTACACCGAAATATCGAAATTCACTTGGAGGGCATAATACCGGGAATTTCGGAATTAGCACTGCCGCCGCTGCTACCACACAATGGAATACATTAAACGGTACGCGCGTTCCGAAAGCTAATAAAGTCTGTTACCGCTTATTACACCTCTGGATACGCATCTGGATCGATACACGCACTCCCTGCTACTTGCAATTTCGAAGCTCTCGGATAATCACTGGGCGGATTTCGTTGGCGTGTTTCGCGAGGTGCGTTTTAATTGTCTCGTGTAATTTTCATCGGCGTCTCTAGCTTGCTTCAACTGTAAGAGCACGGAGTACAAACGATATTTAACCCCTTGCCGTACGATTTTTTTTGTGAATGAATGCGCAATAACTCAGAATTAATTGCAGAAATAACGATCTATCCCTGATTTCTGCTGTAGCATATAACCTAAGGCATTATTAACACTTTACCGACCGGTTGCCTATTAACACTGGAACTACCGGCGTTAAATCTATGATATTTCGAAATATTAAATAAGAACTTTGGAAAAAGAGGAATCCCAGAGGCGGAAAAGATCGATTCGGTGACTTATGTTTTTTGAGATGGAGGTGAAATATTTATTCTATGACTTTCATAGGAACTTGGAGAATTTTTGGAAAAAATTGTGTACCAGTCGTTTTGACTGGTTTGGTAGTTCTAGTGTTAATAGGCTTTTTGTCACCAACGCTTAGACTTTTAGTTTATTAATCGGTTCCCACGGCAATCCCTAATTTGTTACTTATTATTGTATTGGAACTGTGTTAAGGAGTCGATGAGAAGCATTTGTAATTTTCAAAGAGATTGTAATTTTTTTAGGCAATCTAAGCCGAAACAAATCCTTTAAAGAGGGTAGAATGCTCAAACAATAGCGGTCGGTGAAGTGTTAATAGCATAGAAATAATTTTATCGTATCGTGATCCATTGCTATTTTTAATTCCACACTTTTTGGAAAGCTTCAAATGTATTTATTCCATTTATCCCATCACGGGTGTCACTCGTTATTGCACTGGAAGGGGTTAATACTATTGAATTTGAAGCGAAAATTCATCGATCATTAATATCCGGCCGCGAAAAATGAGAAACTGTTGGCGACCGGTACCTGAGTCTTTTCGACGATTATCGAATTAAGGGGAATGCGAATGAGATATATTTTTAGCGACATTAAACTGGAAAAGGCAATGCGCATCTTTGGGTTATATGAATACGCATTTTGTGAATCTGAGAGCATTTTGTGTAGGTAACAGCAATTCTTCGTGGAGGTTCGTACTATTGGGGTTAAAAGATTGCATTTGCACTTTAAAAGATTGCTCTAACAGATGCATCCGGCGTGACTTTCGATGAATTTGACTCGTGCTCTTGAGAACGTTTTAGATGTTCGGAATTTTACTGCTCTGATGGGTATGACTGTTATGGACTTTTTGTTTCCTTGAAGCGAATAGCGAGGAAAAATTACTAACAAAAGAATTATGTAAATATCTCGACATTTTCCGCACGTTGATTTTCGTTGGAAATAATTTTTCGTAAAATACTGTTTACAATTTTATACAACGTTTAACCTGAGTATGTCTGGCACTAGTGTACAGCGCTTGAGAATACTTTGTCGTACAATTTTTTTTTAATCTACCACAATTATGTTTGGAATCGTGGAAACAAACATTTTCCATTGTTTATCTGCTATTATCACTCCTATCTACTATACTTCAAACTAAAACTGACGACACGAAAGCAACTGAATATTATGGTATATCATGGAATCTTTGAATCCCTTTTTTTAGGAAATTTAAGTTCATTCCCTTTCTTCCCTAACCCACAAGTGTGACACTATTATGAAATTCTATATAATGCTATATTAAACTTGCATTTCATAACGAAATTACTTTTAACACATTAACCCTTTGCAGTCCTCTGTCGAGTTGCACTCGACATAGCTTTTTTCACTTCATTTTATTTTCTCACTAATTAATACCGACTTTTCAAATTCACGATAATTTTGTAATATCACACAAATATCCGTCAGTACCTACAGTTACTGCTATCATTATGAAAAAAAATGAATAGCCAAAGACAGAAAATGTGCAATTAATTTCATTTAGCTCGCTAGAAGCTTGACAAAATAATTCAGATCACAAAGGGTTAATGTAGGAACGGAATTTTTATACTAGTAAATAGTTTCAATTTTTAGAATTAGTGAGCGTGAATGGATTGTATATAAGCGAGAGTGGATGCTTAGAGTGCGTGATTTGGCAGACGACGAATAATTAACGATTAATGAGTTTTGTTATTTTATTGTTATATATCTTTAATAAATTTAGTCACTTTGTTTTATTTCCACGCGTTCAGATAGTTTTTTAGGCTACGATATCTTTATTTAATTTAAGGGAACCTATTCGGTTTTTCCAAGGCGAGTATCCTTATTCTTTGGGGGATCGTCCGGGGTTTAATTAGAATAGGACCCTATATTAAGTTATGCTACGTCAGAAGCATTGATCCAAGTAATCCAATCTAATTAGCCACCTGTTCCAGCAATGTCGAGCATAATTGCGAAAAAAATCATTTTCCGGGATTATAACACACAAGGAGGTAAATTCTCTGATTTGTAATCAATCGTTCCGAGTTCAAATCCTTCTCTGTCGCCTTTGGAAAGTTTTATAAGGTCCTATTCTAATTTAATCCCAGGCGAGCCTTGAATTTAATTAACAATATCGCAGCCTAGAAACTTAACTGAACGCGTGTAATTCAAAAATAAGTGATTAACTTTATTAAATATATATAGCTATAAAAATACAAAACTCTTAATAACACTGAAATTACTCTGAATCTCTGAATCTCTCACTAAAGCTCTCTCCACTTACGCTATGTTTCTCGCTCTCTGAACTCTCAACTCAACCTCATATTCTCAACTGCGACTTTTCCCAAATTCACGCACGCATCCACCCTCGATACTCTTTCTCACAGCATGCGTTCTCTGTTGCACTCACTCATTTTCTCTTTATCCATAGACTAAACATTCATGCTAGTTCTGGTATCCGTCGCCTTCCAAATCATGCACTCTACATCCACTCTCGCTTGTATACAAACCATCCACACTCACTAATTCTAAAAATTAATACTATTTATGAGTGTGAGAAATTCCGTTCCTACAATTCTATGCTGTTTAGTGAGATATAAATAATAAAACAATTTCATTGTCAAATTTTAAGTTTTCGTTTGTGAACTAGAAGGTTATCATAATTATTTGCACACACCTTTATAGTTTAACTATTTGGATGCCTTTTAAAGAGACAGCAGTAACATCTGCGTTAAGATAGCGAGATGCATTTTCACACTAACTAATTCGAAAAATTAATGCTATTTACGGGTGCAAGAAATTCCGTTCCTACAGTTTTTCTATCTGATATAACCTCGACAGTTCGGAACCCAGGTAAATCAGTGGGTCCTAGGCAGAAGACCGTAACAGTTAGCCTAAAAAAGTACCAAAATAAAAATCATTCTTTCAGTATACTTATCAAGCCCCGCAAGCTTTCACCGCGTTGCTCCTCGTAGGGAGGAATGCCGATAAAGTTTTCCTTTCCTGCTCCATTTCTCGGTCTTCCTCGACGTTAGCCGGTTGCGCCCACGTAACACGTGTCTCGAGTGCAAACGGAAGGACACGTATAGGGAAAGGGAGGAGGAAAAGGATCGTCGGCAGCGGAAAAGTACAGGATGGAGGAAGAAAGAACGGGGCGGGAGATGGAGGGCAGATTCTTGTGAGAGCAAATCTTTGTCGTAGGAAATCGAGCGTCATGCTCTACCGAAGGCTTTCGAGGCCGGAGCACGTCGGTGCAGCGATTCTGGTCGATCGTGTCAAACACTAAGTGCGGTTTCAGTTGAAACGATTCAAGGTTATCGTCCTCTCGTCGAGTAGTTACTTTGAAAAGGTTTCGTGATTTCACTCGCGCTTCTGGCTTCTTCCGATAGTGCGCGCCGATTCGGCGGATAGGGAAATGCCCTTAGAATTAAATGTGATTGTATGCTGTTTGTTTCCAGATCGATTGAATATTAATTAGGACATGGAAATTAGTCTAAATGTATAGTAACGCTTCGATAAACGGAATTTTATTTACGGGCTTGTGATTATTGACTGTGTTAAAGATTATTGAATCTGTTAAAGTAGATTAATCTTATCCGTGCAGACAGGTAGCGATAGCAGACTGGTTCCGTTTGATCGACGTTGCGACGAATATTAACCGTCTTTCCTGAACGAAGAATAAAATTCGACCACCATTCGTCGTTTCATTGCAAAAAAGTGTCTTCGATCGACCCTGCGATCTATATTTTTCCAAGGACAATTTTAAACTCCTGATAAATACCCAAAGCACATGTATCAGCAAGTCATAGAAAATACAAACACACAAGAAGAAGTTGTCAAAGCAAAATATAAAAACCCACCAACTCCATCTGGAAGGCCTTCAGTTGCATCCGGTCTCTTCAAAATCCACTCGTCCCTCCCAAAGGGCTAAAGTATACCGGCACGATCATTCGTCCAGTCGACTCTCTTTCCACGGAACTGGTTTACATATCAAGCATTCACACCTGCAGCCCTACTTTTTTACACTCTTCAACCAAAGACGGTTCCTGGGGCAAAGGAAAAAAGTTTAACAGACCTGACCGGGAGGCATGGGAGCGAACAAGTCGTACGTGTGTCAGGATGTCGGTGCGGTGGCCGATGTGTCGGATCCGGCACCCAGGAATTAACGCACCGAGTGCTTTTACAAATCCCGACAAAGAGGGCTGCGGTAACAATAAGCCGCGGGGTAAGTGCTTACAAACACCGAAGGGAGTCGACGGGGGAGAGCAGTTTCCCACCTCGGTTTCTCTTTTCCTCTCGTCGATTCAACTGGCACGGTATACGCTCTTTATTTCTCTCTCTAGCTCGGCCTCGTTTTTCCCTTGTATACAAATTTTCTTGCGTGTCTCTCCACTCACCTGACCTGTAACAGCCACTTTGCCAAGTTTCTCTTGGTCTTTCATTTTTTTTAACGCGTTAACTGACTGCTCAGCCTGTTTTCAGTTAGTGTTTCAATAGAGACGTTAAGGATTGTCATTTTTTTCGAATAATTGTGCAATATTAGGGGAGAACATAAAATGTACTGTAAGCAAAATGATAAAGTGAGGGACCAGAAAAAAGGCACTTGGGACGGAAAGGGAGATTGCTCTCGCACCGCCTACCCCCGCCATGTCGGTCCTGGAAACCTGAGATTGGCGAATGACAACCGAAAATAAAGCACTCCTTTCGTCGTTCACATGACGACGCAACGAATGTGCGGGTCTCTCTTGCCAATAGCGCGTCCAAATCGAAAATGCGTGAGGGAGAGTGATATCCCTATCCGTCGGACAAATCAGAGCAAATTATCCCTCAAGTGCCTTGTTTCTGGTCCCTCACTATATACGGGGTAGAGGACTGCGATGGCAGCTTAATGTAGACGAAGCAGGTTTAAGATTCGAACGGAGAGGGCAAATTCTTTAGGATGACCAGGATGGATATTTGGATGTCGAAATAAGCTGCGAAAGGTGGCTGAATGAAGGTATGACTGAAACTTGTTCCCATCAAGTAGAGTTGGGGTGACATTTCCAGGGATGAATTAAAAATTGCTGCAACAACGTAAAGGCAACGTAAGGAATTTCGACTTGCCTTTATCTTTTATGCAGATTTTAGTCCTGGTGTTTCAAAATACCGAGATAAATTAGCTATTAAGACATGAATTGATTAGTGGATACTAATCAAGTTTTCACGTATGTTTGTAAACGAACTACTTTGGCAAAATCCCTGTTAAATGAATAAAACGGTATAATCGGAAAAATGACAACTCAAAACAACTGTTTCATTAGTACCAATTACCATTTTCTCCCTGAAGTAAATTTTGAAAAATTCTTTCGTCAGAGAGCACAGGTGCACATTAGTATTGAATTCTTCGCTTAAGTCAATACAACAACTAAAATACTGATATTTAAAGACAATTCAATGCCGAAAAGTCCTACCAGCCAGCGACGATTGGTGTTAACGTGTTAATGTAATATCGTACATTCGAGAATTTCCGCTATCGGTTCGTCCGGTATTTCATCCAGATTTTCCGTCTCCCAAGTTTATTAGCGAGAAATGCGCGCACACGTTTCGTAAGTTCGTAAAGCACGTGATTGAGATTTTTTTCGCGCGATAGGCTCATAAAATGTTTTATTAATCCTCCGGCTTTCCCGTTCATTACGTTCTCGTGCCATGTGAAATTCGCATACCTTTCGGAAATGTTATACATCTCGAAATCCGCTATTTATATCGGTATGAAACTTTGATAGGTTGCGCTTTAGAGCATTCGTGGTGCAGCAATATAAATAGGGAGGCATTCTAGAGTGCTGCGTTCGATATAAACTTCGGATTCCTGTTTTACAGGCAGTTTAGGCCGAACTATTTCCCTGTAAATAGAAAAAACCTGTTCGTAGAATAAATATCTTGTATTATATGCCTACCATAAATGCAAAGTAATTATTCCTTCAAAAGATTAAAGCATTTATGTATTTGTAAGGAACATGTGAGCCGTTTCTTTCGAAAGTTTTGAAAAAACTGATTTGAATTTAATTTCAAGTAAACATAGATGCCTTCTTTTCATATTTAAAGGTAGAAAGTAAATAAACCAGAATATCCTCATGAATATCGGAAGACTTTGAATTGTTAAATATTATTGAATGAATGACTTTTTACAAACTTTACAATATTTCAAAATAAAAGTAAACGAATGTATTCCGTCTGAAAATAAGACACCTCGTATATTAAATAGTTTCGGAACAGTAGTTATAAGGTGACTGATTCTTTGACCGAAGATTCCCTGTTTAAATAAATAGCATTGAATTTATATTACGTCGCGAAACTTTCAAAGAAACGTGAAATAAGAAATTTGTTTTACAATTTTCTAGATCCCATCTTTTAAGCTAGGCTTCCTTTGCATGTAGGATGAAGCACCTGAAGCACGGAAGGAGACTTTCTTTGAAGTTGGTAAAGTCACTAGACGGGTCCTTAAATGTAGACAGACCTACTCTCGATTTGCTTGGGTAATATCAAACATAGTTTTAGATTCTTCAATGCTAATATCCCTAGTGAGACTGCGATGGCAATCAAATCCCGAATTTCCAAACAGCGAGCATTGATTTGAACCTTTTACCGCTTTGTGAAAATTTTTAGACCTGTGATTTATATTACAATTTCGACAGTTAAAAATATGCTTAAACTGTTGGTTTTTGCGAACTAATATAAAATATTGGCTTGTAACATAATTTCGTACGGTTGCCGCATGCGTCATGTTGCTCTTCTAAGAATCAACTGTTGCACTACGACCTTTTGAAATGTAACGAAACAGTTAATGCAAAACGGTATTGTGAACAGCTTGAAAGATTGCAGTCGAAACTAGAAGAGTGTCAAAAATCACGCAGGAAAAAATTTTACAGATCGAATGGTCAATTCTGCTGCATCCACCATATTTCTCGGATTTAGCACCGTCGGATTATTATTTATTTCGTTCACTGCAAAATACATTACAAGGAAGAAAAGTTAGTAATGACGAAGAAGTCAAAACTTTTTTGAATCAAAGGATAAGAACTTCTATTGAAATGGTATTAACCAATTGCCTTTGAAATGGCAAACTATCGTTAACAATGACGGTGACTATGTAACTAACTGAATGTAATTCGAACCAAAGAAATAAAAAGAAAAATATATTAAGTTTAACCGAACGAATTTATGTTACAACCCAATAGTAAATGATAAAAGAAAGTGAAAGACAACAGCGTTATATGTATTATTTTGATACATACCAATATATAATACCAATATCAGAGCGTTGGTAGACAGTTTCAACCCTTTCGAAAATGCCATACCACTCAAAGCCAAGATACAGAGCAAAAACAACAACAAATACCTTTCCAAGCTTCTTAATTCCCTACTCAATAATCCAAACCGTACAAAATCCACTTCTTCAACTCCCCTTTAATACTGCACTCCGCTCTTTCATAGAATAATTCAGTTCCTCATGTCGGTTCATTTACTAATGTAATACAATCGCCAGAGATTGAGTGTTTCACCCTGTCGGCCCATACATTACCTTAAACAAACTCTCGAACGTTTAACCGACACGATCGCTACACGTTAACAGCACATGTCGCAAAACAATATGCATCCCGAGCGACGTGACGTTCTCGTATTATCGCTGAAGGGTAGCAAAGGGTACACTCGAGACGGCACCAAACACCAATATCGGGTAAGAACGTAACGCACTCGCGTCGAGGGAGTAGCGCCGCTTTCGAAACAATACGTCGGTAGAAAACAAAAGGAACGACACGTTAGCCCGCGAAACACGGTACCGGCAGATAAGTAGTATCCACCGTCGGAGCATTTAAGAGAAGGGAGAGCCGTGAACCGAGGTCGACCGAAAGGAAATTTATGCTTCGCCAAGCGTGGTTGCGAGAGAAATTTACAGGATTCGTCCCTTCCTCCTCCTTGGGTAGCCTGTCTTCCCTTTACATAATACAACGTTCTCCTGTCCCCTTTCCCTTTCGCCTTTTATCGTCCCTTCGCCGTGTACCGCGGCCGCGATTTGTGCCACTGATTACGTAACTTCGAAGGATCCCGTACAATGCTTCCGTCGAGTCGACGGAAGGAGAATGAGAAGGGACTCCGACAGACTTCGTATATTTCATCGTATTACGGAAATGAGACGAGCTCTTTATCGCGTTTTCGAAAGCGTCACATGTTAATAGATCGGATTTTTCAAATTCTCGTTAGTTATTATGGTGAAGTACGTGTTAAAAGTAGGGTTGTTTAAAAGTGTATCCCTTATAGGTGTATGTTTCTTGCAAGCTTGCAATTGGGTGGAAAAATATGTTTGGTGTTATTAATTTAGCACTTTTGTAGGCAGATGTTTCCACAATTTTCACTTATTTTAAAGCTCTCAAAAAAACATTGGCTGCAAATATGGTCCGCAATGGACATTCTTAACGTTTAGTGAATACAATTCTTTTAAAAACCGCTGAGTTCTTTTTTCGTAATAGGGTGGTGGAAAATATGTATCTTACATGATGAAACTTCTTAAACACACCTAATTAGTAAATTAGTCTTAAATGATAATTTTTAAGGCGGAGTAGCGGTATCATTTTTTAAAATTAAAAAAAAAATGAAGCAAAGAACAATTTACTCATGAACGGGCTAATGTATAATTTTAATTTATTTTTTTGAGAAAAATTTAAGTGCTTCGATAGTTGATTCTTGTTTGAGTAGTTCACTCGTGGACAATTAAACTGAAGCAACATCCGCAATTTCGCCTCTCAGAAACACTGTATTATCAACATTGAATTAGCATAAATCACGACGTGCAACGTTTCCCAAAGAGAGAGCAATTGCTTAAAACTATTACCTTCAACGCCTTCGAAGATTTGCATACTTCCAAATCCCTTTATACACATAAACGCGCATCGACGGAAAATCACGGTGTGGAAAATTTACAAACGTCTACCAGCAGAAAATGCAATTTTCGGAAATTTACGAATATCAATCGTCAGCAAGTTTTGATTTTGAAAATCAACAAAGTTCCAACCGCCATCAAATGTTGTCTGTATAATACATTAAGGCTACAAACCGGCTTTAAATCTGTTATACTAAAATATATTAAATAAGTATATTTGAGAAAGAGGTATCAAGAGGTGATAAAAATTATCAATACATTATTTCATATTTTATAAGACAGGCATGGAATATCGATTGTATGATTTCCCTATTTTAAAAGATTTTTATAAAAATGTCCAGTCATTTTGACTGCCTTGGTAATTTCAGCGTTAATATGTCAAAGATCTTTTTAACAATACGAGACAACGAATTATTAAAATGCTGAAGAATTAAGAATCTTTACAGTAAAAGTGAATAATCTTCTGGTGTTCCAGTGTTAAGCAAATAATATCAGACTTTTTATACCGAATTGCAACGTGTTTCTATTTTGTCTGGCAAAAGACGATCGTCCAGCTCAATTACGTGGCTTTCCTTTCTCACTTCATCTTCCATCGAATTTTCGCCCCTGAAGAAGGACTCCGCGAAGAATTAATTTAGTGCACATTAGCGAGGGGAAAAAGGTGAAGCATGCAAAAGCGGAGGGAGTCGCCGCCGAGCGACGGTGGGCGGGTAATGCCAGCAAACCGGAGAAGATGAGACAGGAATATGCACTCCGAACTGACGTTATGCAGCCACCGCTCGACTCGCGAGTGGCTGTCGGCCGCATTATGAATCCTCGTATGCATTAAAGGGTAACCTAATTTCGCGGAATTATTGCGATGCACCGTTTCTACACCCGCCGCGAACGATGGTCGGGATCGCTACGAGCTCTGCGAAGAAAACATTCGGGAGAGATCTAATTCGGCGATTCGCGTTTCCGAAAGGTCGTGGGATAAGAGTATTCGTACTACTTGCCTTCAATAGAACGATCTCTGACATTGTGATCGATTTTTGTTGTCTTTACTTTGAAAGTAAAGTGGCGTTTAACCCTTTTAGTGATGGATGCCGATATATCGCCGTTAGCAATATTCCTAACGCCGATCATCATGGGATTATTATTCAGTTTGCTCACATGATATTAGTTCTTTTATTGCAAGTAATTGAGAATGCACATTTTATGCTCCATATTACGTTATTCTGAATTAAACTATGACCAAATGATGATTCCTTTTATGTCTAATTACTGTCTGCAATCAGTAATCGACTTGTTCATTTTTCTTAACAATTTTAGATAACTATTAGTCCTAGGACTTTCAACGAATATTGAAGGAGATTTGTAATTGATTTAATAAATTTTTCCGGTTGGCACTAAAAGGGTTAATATGCGATCTGAATATAAGCTGGGTGACTGAAAAGAAGGTAGCTTTTTTCGGTTGAATTGCGAGAAACCATGATTATTTCAATGATTATGAAGTTATATGCAGGAGATGTTTTCATCGATAATAAAAGTAAATGCGGCTTGGGTGATTAAAATTGCATTGTCGAGAAATTTTCGCTAGTTTTTCTTACGTATCTGGTTATGTGGTTTAACCCTTTGCGGACGGAGAATTTTTTGAGTGTTGAGAGATAATCGTTTATTTGGCGATTAAAAACTATTTTTTTATCAGAAAATTCGAGTGTTACTTTATCCCAATTATAAATTAGTATTTGCAGAATCATATTTCAACGGTTATCTTTCAATTTTTCAATTCTAATCCTGTATACATCAGATATTTTCTCAGACCGCATATATGCGTCAGTAGTCCTCAAAGGGTTAAGATGTTTCGTACAGTTTTGGTGCAACTAGCGTGCAATGTGTTAAAAATAAGAAACTCGGGCATATCAAAGCAGAAAAATCTTTCAGGTATGATTATACGGAAACTTAAAATCGAAACCTAAAGTTGCAAATCACCTGCAACGTGACCACTACAATCTAGTTAATAAGCACAACTTATTAAAAAAAAATACAACTTCCTTTTTTCCACTATGGAAACATTGTATGCAAAAGGAACACGCGTTATCGCATCAGCCGAGGAAATAACCTCGATTAATCAAAGAAACCATGATCCGCAAAAATCAGTTATCGTTACGTTAAACTCTTACGTGACACGCTCTTTAATACCAAACTCCGACCTTTATCTCCACCGTCGTCATACTCGCTAATAATGATTTAAACGGCGAGCCAATTATAAAACCAAGAAACAAGTCTTAACCTCTCACAAAATAACTTCCCGTCTCGCTGTCTCTAATAAAATCTCTCATATGACTTATCCTGCGAGTGCATCAGTAACGATGAAAATAGTCTTCCACGATTGGTAATTAGGAGGAGTATTTCGATGCTTTCGACCGGAACGCCGTAACGATACTTGGAGGTAGACTCGACGGGTGTCATTAATCCCCACGGTGGCTCGTCTGTCTTAATTAGTAGAGCGCGAGCTACGAAGAGCACCGGCGGGGGCCACACGAAAGCTCGAGTAACACGCGAACGTGATTTTATCAGACGCGCCGTACTGTTGCGTGTACGCATCTACCTTGATGTTTGTACTTGCCGTACAACTGACAAATTCACGTATAGTCGTAGCCACGATATAGCTAGATGGTGAACTGAACTCTTCAGAGCCGGCACCGATTGATGAATCGACCTACAGAACTGCATCGAAAGTATGAAATACATCTTCCGCATTGTAGCTCTAGGAATCACACATTGAGCACTGTATAACACCCACTGAACATTTTTTGGGGTGATTCTAGGCTCTGATTCTAGATCTAATTGTAAGTTCTTATCAAGCAAGCTATGGTGGGCAATGGTGGGTAATTTATGTAAAACCCGGAATTACTATGATAGATATGCAATTGCTCATTTCAAACGCAGTGAATGTAAAATGCTCTCAATAAAGTTATCAGAAAAAAAGGAAAGAAAGTGTTGTTTTTTAATAGAAAAATAGACTAGGGGTTAAGAAAGACTTTTTTAAGGGACAGATGAACATTAAAGCTTTGCGCTACGAAATAATAAGACCAAATTTAAATTCCCGTCACCTCTAGGAGATTTTTTCCAAATTATCTAATATATTCCTTATTACTTAACACTAGAACTACAGACGGTAAATTATATTTCAATATATTAAATAAGTACATTGAAAAAAGAGGAACCTGGCGGCGGGAAAGATGATTGATTCGGTGATTTATATTTCTTGAGGTGGACATAGAATATTTATTCTATAACTCTGCTATAAACTTGGAGAATTTTTGGAAAACGTTGTGTATCAGTTATTTTGAATAGTTTGGTAGATCTAGTTAGTAGACCATGCCGATTAAAGTCAAAGAAAGAAAAAGTAGAAGAAGAAGTCCTGAAAGGGTCACATTTTTCTCAATTCCTTTGTTACGGCAACTAAAGCACGTGTATTTTAACGCATAAACGTTTTTACGACCCTGCTATATCCTGGCTTTGACAATATGCGTAAGCCAGCCGTTATCGTCGTGCTCTCACTTTTGGCTAATGAGTGTCCCTCGGAGTAGTTAAATTTTTAGCGAGCTACGGCTCAACTCTCTAAATATAAAAATCCCTGACGGCTTTGTACGTAGGGTTAGCCCTTTTAGAACGTTCGTTTGAGCGTACAACAACGGCGATTTACTTACGACTGGTTTGTTATGCCAACCGGAAACCAGTAGAGGCCTCCAAATTGCTCGGACGAACGTTCGATCCTTCCGTGAGTGGCGAAGGGATGTCGTGTGAAATGGAACGAAGGAATTAGCATGTCTGATTGACGGGCATCGTCGGTGTGGAAAACATTGCTAAAATTGAAAACACTGCAATGGGAATGAATATGTAGAGGGTATTGGAGAAATGTATGGTAAAACTGATGGTGGAGTTGATATCGCAGAAGAGTGAAGGGTAGGTGATTTGGGGCGATCAGTTATATTCTTGTAAGGGTGTGTTAAAGAATTTTTCAGCTCCTTTATGTTTGGAATTTTTATGAAATTACAGGCGTTACGAACTATTTTCCGTGCACCTGAATTTGATTAATGAATTTAAAACTGCTAGCACGTTGAGGCTGTTTTTGCGATAAGTCTAAAAGTTAGATGATATTAACCCCTTGCCCTACGATTTATTTTGTAACTACCTCTGCAATAATTCAGAATTAAATTACTAAAATAAAAATTGCTCGATGAATCTTGATATATCGGAATTTAATGTAATAATAATATTATAGAAATAATTTTCTTGTGTCGCGTCTTGGTGATATTTTAAATTTCATAGCTTTTACCAAACTTGAAAATTTCCTATCCAATTTACCGGATCACGAGTGTAACTCATTATGGTAGGGCAAGGGGTTAAAAGCGTCTACCTGTTCGATGTAAGATTCGACTCTGCAATAATCTGTTTCATTTTACATCTACGTTGCCGTTTTAAATGTTATCCTATGTTATTTCTTTTTCACGAAATATCACGTACTACTCGTTACAACATTTTGGAAAACATTCTAATTTCGGGGACATAAAACCGAGGCAAGTTTTGTCATAAGATGTGTACGTTGTTCGAAAATTCTGAAGTTGTAGAAAAGAATGGCACCAAAAGCACCGATTAAAAATGTGTCAGAAATATAGAAAAATCTGCCACATTGCAAACAATGTTGAAAGAAATGAATGAATACAAACTCATTCTATGTTACATAATCTAAAATGCCGAAAGAGAACAACAAATAATATGATTTGCTGTATAAAAAAATGATTTACTTAAACCTCTGAGATATTCCATTTTGAAAAGTTAAGTTTCGAATCTTCAGAGTCCTAACATTTCATTCTCAACCAAACAAAACAGCCATCTCTCTTCAGTAGAAAACAATATAATACAGCAATCATGACAGCAAAACATATGAACCAGGTGTTCAATCAAAAAATATTCACCCATAAAACATCAAACCATTATTCGACGTTGAAACAACACGAAGTCGACATATCACGTAGTTCGGGACAATTCGACGAATACAAATCCCAACAATAGAGACCTGGTTGTCGATTCGAGATCATTTTTATCTGTCACTCGTTTAATTAGACGGCAATGGCGACGCTCCTGCAGCTAATTCCGGACGATGGATCGATTTCCAAGAAGCGTTGCATTTGCACGCGAAACATCGTAGGGGTAGCGTGACAATTGCAGTCCCACTGGCGGGAGATGGTGCCCCGTACGGCGCTGCCGGCAATCAGTCGGGTTTCAAGTCACGCGGACAGAAAACTACGACTTTTCCCCATCATTTGCCGGAGGACTTCGATCAAAAATTCCAGACTCTCAACAGCTTTTATGGATGATAAAAACGAAACGGCCGGCAAATAAAGTCACGCGATTGTTTGATTGTACGCCGCCGCGCGATCCTGTTTCTACTGTCGCGACAGAGAGATAGAGGATATTGAGAAACACGGGGAGGAAACGTTTTCCGAGCTTGCGCTGGATGTTTTTGAGAATCTTGGATGTCGATAGGAAATAGAAAAAATTAGAATATTGAGAAAATAATGTGGAAATATTCAGAAATTAGATGCTTACGATACCGATGATTTAGTTGACATGAAACTGGCACTGGACGAACACTGTTCGTGACTGTTCTTATAATAATGGGGCTCACAATCAGCAAAGCGATTGGAAATAGTTTCCTGATGTTATTTTTCTGGTGTTATATAGAATTTTTTGTTCAATATTCTAGAAACTTTGTTTACCAAATCAGTCGATGGAATAACAGTTTTAAATGAAGGGTATATTTGATGTTCACCTTACGTTTATTTAGTTTATAGGACAGTGAGTTGGACAGAGAGATTGTAACTGAATATGATTGTTTTCAGACAGATTGCAGTGCATTATGTGGTAAGGCAGTACGTTTATTTAACCATTTATTCGAAGACGATGCGTACGTATATCTTGAAATACCACGCCGAAGTGTATTCTCAATTCTACAAGAGAACGTAAATTATTTACACCATTATATTAACCCTTAACGAACGAATGCCGCCATATCCGCGACATTACAAATATTCCAAGAAAATCGAATGCCGCCGTACAGGCGCCATGCCGTGATATTTGTACTAAAAAAATCTGGTATTCACATAGGAAACTATTGCGAGAAGTACCACGCTCAAAAAATATATAAGTAATTGTTTACTTTTTTTATTGCGTCGATCTACTGGTCATTGTTCTAGAAAAATGCGCTCGTTCGTTAAAGGTTAATCAAATGAAACAAATGTAACAACAAATTACAAGCACATTCATTGCAATCCAGCTGCCACCACCCTCCTAATAGACGTAACAATTTTAATCAATCCAACATAATTAACACTAAATTTACGGAAGCCGTCAAATTGACGGGTCTCTACTTGTTTTATAAACATTTCTCAAATTTACAAAGAAACTATAAAGTAGATATTTCACGTGTATTTTATAATGCAATAATGACTTAACGAATTACCATCTTTGCCACTTGATCCCTCTTTTTCTAAAGTCCTTATTTCACATATTGCAATGTAACAGATTTCACGCCCGTAAATCTAGTGTTAATAAATCGCCATTGTCATATAATGATCTTCCCCGTAAATTATTCCATTTAATTTAATAAATCCTACAAAATCCCATTCATTGTTAATAAAACAATCATCCAATCAATAACCCAACGCATCTTACAAAAACGGTTTCAGTCGACAGAATTCAACGATAAGCCCCTCGACTTGCAAAAACCCAGGACAATACCTCTGTCTTCCCCCGTCTGACGTGTCCAAAGACGCGGAATAAAATATTACGAATGACGTTCTCCGCTCTGTCAGAATCACGTCGATGGCAAACTAATAACAACGGCTTCCAAGACACGTCTCAATTATCGCGGGGGGCAGATAAGGGTCGGTTATCCCGGATCGATGACAATCGAAGGCACGCGCGACGTAAGGACGGCGTTTAATTTCCGAGGGTGCGGCTGCACCGTCGAGAATTAATATAGACGGATATGAGTTATCTGCGAAACGGACCGAACCGGGTATGCCGCTGACGTGTATGACTCTCGTGATGGGGATCACAGAGTCCTGACAGGACATTCGGCTGTACAGGACGATAGATATCAACCCGTTTTAACGTAACTGTCGAGTGGACGTTTTCGGATCTCTGAAACTGACACTGATGGTTTATCTCGTCGTCGTCGTAGTCGTCGGAGTCGCGCTGATACGCGATCGGTCGCGGGGAAATCGCCGATCCGATCGGCCAAGTGAAGAAGCAAGCCATCGGGATAAATGTCTAATTTACTTTCAATTATCGAACCCTTGTTATCGATGGAGAATACGACGGGTTATCGAACGATCTACCATGGTGTGCAATTCAATTTTACGTTACGGTGCGCTTCAAAAAGACTCGCGGCTTTTTGTAGGGTCTTCAAACGAATTTCGAGCGGGAGAATAATTGCCTTGGTAGTTGCTGTTTTATTGGCGATGGTATTATTGACGGATTGTTAATAGGATTGTAGCAAAGTGATCGAGTATTTATCGGAAATTAAGGTGTTGAATTGTTGATTGTTTTTGAAGTAATTCATATTGTAGGAACGGAATTTCTTACACTCGTAAATAGTATTAATTTTTCGAATTAGTTAGTGTGGAAATGCATCTCGCTATCTTGACTCAGATGTTACTACTGTCTCTTTAAAAGGCATCCAAATAGTTAAACTATAAAGGTGTATGCGAATAATTATGATAACCTTCTAGTTCACAAACGAAAACTCAAAATTTGCCAATGAAATTGTTTTATTATTTATATCTCACTAAATAGCATAGAATTGTAGGAACGGAATTTCTTACACTTATAAATAGTATTAATTTTTAGAATTAGTGAGTGTGGATGGTTTGTGTACAAGCGAGAGTGGATGTAGAGTGCATGATTTGGAAGGTGACGGATGTCAGGGTTAGCATGAATGTTTAGTCTATGGATAAACAGAAAATGAGTGGGTGCAACAGAGAACGCATGCTGTGAGAAAGAGTATCGAGGGTGGATGCGTGTCTGAATTAGGGAAAAGTCGCAGTTGAGAATATGCAGTTGAGTTGAGAGTTCAAAGAGTGAGAAACATAGCGTGAGTGGACAGAGCTTTAGTGAGAGATTGAGAGTTAGAGTAATTTCAGTTTTATTAAATGTTTTGTGTTTTTGTAGCTATATATATTTAATAATGTTAATCACTTATTTTTAAATTACACGCATTCAGTTAAGTTTCTAGGCTGTGTTATTATTAGTTACATTTTAAGGGAATCTATTCCGTTTCTTCCAGGACGAGTACCGATATTCTTTGGGGGCTCGTCCGGGATTAAATTAGAGTAGGACCCTATAATATTCTGCGACTGAAGCTGATAGCGGCAAAGAAAAGAAAATAAAGGATTATGCGCAGTGTAATGAATCGGAAGTCAGAAGAAAATGTGTCGATCGTTAGAGATTTCAATGATACTCGTTCAAATGCAATTTCATCCGATTTCTGAAATTTCCTATGGTGCTCCGACTTCCGGTTGATCTTCGAGCGGAATACGCGAAATACGAGGCTCTCATGGAAACTTGTTAGACGCATGAAACACGATGCATTAGACACGTCATATGTATTAGAAGTTCTATCTTGTATATTCGCTAATTGTTTACGAGTATAAGATACGCCGAGTTTGTCGAAGTTCGAAACTGATATCTCGCAAAGAAACTTGAGATACTCAAATGACTATATAGAACAAACTCGTAATTAGTAACGTTAATACGCAAACTTTACCGATGGAACGGCAGCCTCTCTGTGTTTTTGTCGTTGTAATAAGTTCAACGCGATAAATCGTGAAATGCATAATCAACTCGAAATTTAACGATATTAGTTTTTCCTTTGTTCGAAAATGTATGTCAGTGCAAACCGATCAATCTACGTGGCACGTATTTTCTGACATTCATTATTCGATTATCATGGGAAAAAGATGCGTTATTCAGAGCATCTGTTGTTTTACGATTAACTTTAATGCTTGTTTCCCGTCAATAAAACCGAACAAATTTAAATATCCAACTTCAAACTGCGTGCGGATTATTATTTCACGTAGCTCGAATTTGCGTCTAACAAATATGCTCGTATTGAGACTCTCGGATTTTCCTCATGATTCATAATTTTGGAGAATTCAAATTAACTGTGTGGGATATCTGACTTATCGGGCTTTTTATTATAATCTTTCAATTTTCGTCCATACTGACTATAAAAGATTATCGTCATTTGATAAAACCTAGGTTTTTTAAACATTAGAAATTTTAAGACACAACTTCATCTCATTTTAAAGCTACGTCTATTCCAGCCTGGGTGGTTAGGAACTTAATACGAAGAACCTCTATCGAGATAATTAGAGCGAACAAAAATGCAAAATCTCATCATGGTGTTAAATCATAAACAACAAATAAAATAATAAATGGCACATTCGGCGTCAACTGTATAATGGATGATTTAAATATTAGAAGTTTATTCTTACATTCGGGAAAAGATGCTGCAAGAATTTTGTAATGAAGTGAACCTACTGTATTAAAAATTCTTATTAATCATAATTATCATCGATGCGAATCCAATAATCTATAAAACACCTAAGCAAACAAAAAACCCACAAGTATTTATTCCACCCTACAGTATCCGGACAGCGAATTCCGAATTCTTAGGATTCCAATTCGCATTCAGGTCTCCGAATACGGAATCATTCGAATTATCCGAACATTTTAATAATCAGATTTCGAGATGTTTGATGTAAACGGCCGAACGAAATTACGCTCGTATCATATCACCTAGGTAGAATTTCTCAGGTGCAATAAGCAAATATGCGTACTTCGGAATACCTGGCTGGTTCTCTGTTTGTCGTCAATAATTTTCGAAAGCTAAGATTAACCACGAGGGAAACTCAACTTGGGGTAATCGGTTCTCCAACTTCCAATAAACTTCCTCACTGTTGGTATTCATATATGCACTCTGACTCGAGTGCACAGACCTCCGATTGCCTGGTATCTTCTCAGACCCGATACGAGTACACGGATCGCAATATCGCCAGGGTCAATCTGCGAACCTCCGTCAAACGGAAAGCAAATCAAATTCCTCGGTACACCGTGTACGCGTCAATTAGAGTATCCGGATGGAAATCCTACTTTGACCGTTCCATCATTTCTCGGCCGACTAATCTTCTCAGAGATCTTGTATAGCCGTGTAATTATTATTATTAATGAGAAGTTGCAATCGGTGGACGTGGAATGACGGAAACGGTGGATAGTAACATTCTTGCGTGTAGAATGCCTTCAACAATTACTGTAAATTTAATTATCCTTTTCTTGTGATTGGCTTCAGCTCAGGCTTCGCCTCGAATATGGAGAATAACGTACAATTTTTGTAGTGAATTGGAAATAACTTTTACATTTCGAGAGTTGAACGTCGTGTAATCCAGAACTCTTTAAAGGTTTTTTATTTGTAAGTTGAAAGCTGCCTCCTCTAATTTTATTTACTTTGCGCTCTATTTTAAATTTTGAGTATTATAAATTTATTGATTTTATAAATTTCAAACTTTTTTACTTTTGACGCAGTTAAACATTTCTTCCCAACTTAGCAAACTTCGTGTCTCATTTCAAATTTCGAGGATTACAGATTTATCAATCCTATAAACCTCGTATTTTTAGTTATCACATTTAAATCTTCTTCATCGAATTTGGTCTACTTTGCCCTCTATCTTGAAATTTCGTGAACTAAAAATTTGTCAATCCAATAAATTTCAAATCATCCGGTTTAACGGACTGAAATAATTAAAGGGTAAGAATATGTCAAACATTTGTCGAATTTAAATTAGAGTGCGTATTTTTACATCATGCAAATTGTGCATTCGATTGGAAACTTTCAATGAATTTCTTCCAATTATTCATCGCCAACGGGCAACCATGCGTATGAATAAAGTTTCGCCGTTGTGATCTACGTTTTGCAATTATCGAAGGTTGTGACCACCGCAGACGTGCGCATTATTCTAGTTAGTATATCGTGTTACGGTGGCTGCCAGCCGAATTGAATTATGTTGATCGGATAACAGAGGGGAACACAATACCGTTTGTTAAGGGTTGAGTGAATTTCTCTTAAAATATCGTTTGAATATTTCAATGCATTATTTTTAATTAGCTCGTATATGTGTGTACATGTGTGACCTGCCTTCTGCGCTCCAAGCAACAATCGAATTCACATTAAAATGACGATGATGAAATTAAATTTCAATTTCGACGTTTAATAATGAAAATCGTTCTGTGTGCTTTAATTTCGTGCACTCAATTGAGCTTAATTAATTTTTCAATTCGTTTCCCTGAACGTAGCACATTCGCCTGTGAAATTGTATCTGGTGCAATGGGGAGAAATGAGTTTCGGTATTTATGGGATTAGAAAATATAGATACTGCACCATAATAACATTGTAATAACATTAAACATGAAATAGCACGAATCTGATAATTGAACGTTTAGGGTATTAAAAGACTGCACTTCAATTGTATTGAATTAAAAGTGCACTTCTTGAATTATTAAAAGGACAAAAATTTACATTCTCCACTTTTTGGTAATTTTAGTAGTTTTTTTCCGAAATGCTGCAAACATATGTCACTTCGAGATTTTTTCAATCCCAAGTTCAAGTTCAAAGTGATTCTACTTTTTTAGCGAGAAGATCTAAAAAAGTTCTGTAAAAGAGACTTCGAGTTACTTTTAACAGATCTAACCTTTTCGTTACCATCAAAAAATACAATCGTTCGACATATCACTTACATAACTTCGGCTCCCTCATTTCCACGTCGAAAATGCGATGTTCAGCATTGCTTTCGGTAAATTTCAGCCGAATTTACAATGTGCCGCTACAACTTTACGGATACTCACCATCTGCAACATAAAAAAAGACAAGCCATTAATTTTCTATATAAAACAGTGTCGGGATACACACAGAATAACAATGATTTAAAAGATGAGATAGAATTGCGAATCAAATTTATTTTTAATGAACCATAAATGAGTATAAAGGGGATTATAATTCAGGGTACAATGTCTATAAATAAACTGCAAGTTTGTCATTGAAGAAAATCCTAGAGCACGCACTTAAGATAAAGGAATGCAAATGATACAACGAAGAACGATTTTCCCGCAGGCTTTTTATTACGACGAATGACGTTAGAGCTTCAAATGTATCTTGGCAACTAAATAACGATATCAGAATTTGAAAGTTGACTGCGCCATGCGAAACTCCAGAATGGTGCCAAAATGAGATAGATGCTTTAACAACGAGAAAACTTCCATTTTATCTTTCGCTAGAAAGTTTTCGAGGAGTATGGTAAAAGTCCGCTTATCTCCGTGTATCATCTTTGAAAACACTGAAATTTAATCATACCCGGCAGTTTTACCTTAATTCATTGCACTTTTAGGAATCATGTTACAAATATGCTACAGCTTCGTGGTTATAAAGACTGCGAATTGTAGAGTCATGGTGATAAATCGGTATACCATTCAGATTTCAATTTTTCCTGCATCACTACCGTCTTTCACCCCTTGAATATTTCTAACACATTGGTACTTTGACTATTTTTTTCCATTTTATTCGAAGAATATGATTTCAAAGAGCATATAATTCATTCGACGTTTATGCACAACACGTCAATGAAAATATAAAAAGTTGACATAAAATTAACACGTTGACTACCAACTACGAGATAACTCGTAGGTTGTTTACCTTCCCAGGACACCAACTACGAGATATCTTGCAGCTCCTTTACAGATCAATTTTGTACAGCTACGACAAAGGTCGTAGAATAACAGTGTAAATATGAATAGTTGGCCTCTGGGAAGAGAAGAAAAAATCAGGGTTGGCCAAAATGAACAGAAAATTTATTAAGACATAAACGAAACATATAATTGTACAAAGTGCATTAAATGAAATTGGCTTCTGGGACCGGAATCCTTGTAAGTGCCGTGGCAGTCAACGTGTTAAAGATAATCGTGGCTATATAAGTAAATATCCCCTCCCCCCTCCTCTATATAAGAAATTCATAAGTACATTTTTTTCTTGCATTGTGCATATGCCACAGCCTCAAAGATTCCGTTTCTCCAAAACCATGCACCTTCGACGACACCTCTAAATCCACACTGTACTAGAAATTTCTACACTGGACATCTACAGTGAAAATTACAGAAGCAAACGATAATACAAGCAACACAAAATGACATCAGAGTGTTAAATTTCAAGGTAAACTTATTCTTAGAATCAGTGTCGATCCAACGCCAATAGGAAAGGGTAAAGAGGTAGTCATCCGAAGTCCGAAGGATCCCGCAGGAAAATCGCGGGACACAGGATAAAAGGAACCGAGAGGTACGCTCTAATAAAGACAGAAAGCCAATTTACCCTTCGCAGAGCCGAAATACATGTACCGGGGGTCTCTCTAATCTACAGGAGAACCCTTTCAGATTTTTGGGGTAGAAGAGCGCAAACATCGCCCCTCGACGTAACCGTTAACCCCTCGCCTGCCCTCTCGCGATGCCTTCGTCGTCGACGAAGCGACGGTGAATGCTTTCCGCTCGATCTCGCGCGACCGCAAAGTTCTGCCTTGTTTTCGAAATTAAACCGCGACCATGAAGGCTCGCCGAGACTTTAACGACGAGTGAAAGCGGTGTAACCATGCGAAGGGAATTTTCACGCCGAAAGTAAACTCATGCAAGACCGCGCTCTATGCCGCCGTGACCCGGGGCTTTCATGGTGCTGTTTTAGAACCTTCGTGAGGTCCTATTTTCAGAGAGTTCGAGGAGCTCTTCGTTGGCCGAACCTTCACCAATATAATGTTTTTCTTTTCTTTTTTTACTATAACTGCTATGGACTTTTTTTTGTGTACGATGGTACTGTGGAACAATGAATTTCTAATTTTCTATCTGTTCGGTGCAGGTACATCTTGTTGTCTTTGATTCTTCGCGGGGAGAGAATTGATGCAGGAAAAGATATCTTTGTGAAAATCAGATTTGTAAAATATATTTTTTTGAAAAAAATGGGTATTTGTAGAGGTCTGAAAGCAATTTCACTAAGTTCTAGTCCGTTGTGGATAAAAAGTTACATTTTAGGTTTCAGTGAATCCTTAAGCGGATAAGGATTAACTTATGGGTGATATACAAAGAAATTTTACATCGTGTAACATTTACTGTTAGTTGACTTACTTATTTTCCTTGTCATATTTCCGGTGTCTTTAAATCATCACAGAATCACCTGTACCCAAGATAACACACTCTTAGAAAAAACACCACATATTCCCTCTCACGCCGATATTTCGAGCCAATTTTATTTCCTAACCCCAACCGCCACACTCCGCGTTATATCGCTCATCATCACCATTATTGTTATTGTTAGTATCACCATCGTTATCATTATCATCGTCAACATTGCTATTATATTATTAATATTATTATTATTTTTGCTGTTGCTGTTATTGTCGTTATTATTACTATTAATTTTTATACCTCATGTAAAATATACATACGCACATACACATAAACAGATACACATACACGCAGCTTACCCAACGACCACTCTAAGGGCCCATCCCTCTCCTCACAGGCCTCATCTCATTTACCAAGGTCCCTGTCCACCACTCTTAACTTCTCCTAATTTTCCGCACCCACGACTTTTTCTAAGGACCAATACACGACACACTTTTCAACTGACCTTTCACCGAGTATTATAAGACAAATAAAAGAGACAAATATCAGTATATATATATATATATACACATCTACAGTCCCTGGTCATCGAATTAGGACCACTCCAAACTTTCAGCATTTTCCATGTTATCCGTAAAATTAAAAGGCCTGCTCAAATTGTAATGTTATAGTTTATTAACCAATAACACAATACACTACTACTGTACATAATACTATGAACGCATGTTAATATCTCGTATTTCCACCTTTGCTTTGATGACAGCTTGTATCCTTTCCAGCATGCTTTGTATACATTGCTTTATCATATGCTTTATATCTTCGTTATTTTCCCAAATATCTGTAATTTTTGTTTTCAACTCAGATAATGTGGTGCTTGGAGGGTTCTAAACAAGTCTTTTGAGTAGGCTCCAAACATTTTCTATGGCATTCAAGTCGGGAGAATTGTCAACAAAATTCTATTATTATCACAACAGTAACAAATCTATAGCTTTGTATACTTTGTTATCAACGTATTTAGTAATAATTTGAATTACCAAAGACAATTTTCCATATATGACATAACATTATAACCATAGAAGTCCAATTTTTGTACGTGGTCCTAATTCGATGACCAGGGACTGTAGTATTCGCAAGTTAATACCTTCCCTCGCGAAGACGTAGTGGTGCTCGTTTCGTAACACCAACGACAAGAGAAATCGAAGAATCCCAGAAAAATCGCGATAGTCAGAATTTGTTCTCAACGCTTTTACAGCTATTGCAACGTTTGACGATCACAGTGCCGCGAGAACATCGTAGAACACTGGAGGGAAAAAAGAGCGACTCCGGAACTCCTGAACAGTAGGTAGGGGTAGAAAAAAAAAGGAGTAACGAACGTATTCGGCACGAATGCGGAATATAACGGGTCCTTTTCGCAGTTTATTCTTGCCGAAGCCGAGGAGAGCGAGGAGTCAGAGAGGGGTTAGAGAGGGCTAAAAGAAGGGCCCGCGCCGAGTACCGTCGTCAATGGGGGCTCGTCGTCGTTGTTCCTCGACCGACACACCCAGAGGAAGGGTGAGAGGCGGCGTTGAAAGCCAACGATGAATAATTATCGCGAGTGCTCAAAAGTAAAACAAACAACTAACCGCGCTCGACTTGACGGCTAAGTGGCGTATTTAACAAACAAACGGTGGAATAGGCGCAGTCACTTGTACTACTTACAGAGTCGGCCCGAAACGCGAGGGTTTCCCCTCGCGTGTGCCAACCTGATTAACGGCATTCCCGGAGGACCGGGTGGAAAAGAATACTTTGATTCGGTGAACCGTGCACTGACGTTGATCGGGGAATAAAAGAACGTCGTAGCGTGTGCTCGAGGTCGGTCGAGTGACCGGAAATACAGTTTCGAATGCACTCGACAGGTGGATGAAGCGACAGGAGGGAAAAGCGTTGATCGTCAAAGTGAAAAGTGGAAGTCGCCTCGCGGCGTTATTCCGGAGGGACATTACGTATCGGTAAGCATACTTAGCGTTGTAGGTGGTACGTGAAACAATGGATGATTCTTTGAGTTGCCTCGTAATTTCTTCAATGTTAATCTGTTTTGATCGATTGGAATTTGAAGAAATCTCTATGTACGTACTGCTGCACTATTCAATGAATGCCAGTGTACGAAACCAAGACTTTACTTTGCTTTCGTTTATTGGAATTATCGAAGGGTGTTGTGGAATAAAGGGATAGGTGATTTATTATTAGTTTTGTAGACGAACATGAATTAAATAGTGCAGTGGTAACTAGAAGAGAATAAAATCGATCGGCGTTTAAAGGATAAGCCCTGTAGATATTGCCTATGCAAATGACAAATGATAAAACAAATGATCCTCCCTGCTCGCTCCGTCGCCTGCTACAAATTTGCAGGTAGAAGTTACATAAAACATTATGGCCTCATAGAACTCCGGCGATTTTCTTTTACTGGCGAAATTTCGAGGAACCGACCCCGGCTGAATATAGATCATACGTTGCCTCTCAATATTCCTATTCTGCTCGCAAACGTGAGGGTATCTCCTCCAAGTTCTTGCATCTAGTTAGGCCACTTCCACGTACCACTTACATTTTGCGATACTCGCAGTATTTCAACCATAGCCGAGTAGTATATTTTGCAAGCAAACGGGTGAATAGTGGTAACCAGAAAAAAAAACAACACAGAAACGGAATAGCGGAGGAGGAAGTCGGAAAGAAGGCGGGGGAGTTACATACGCGTCGGGGTTATGGCTATAAAATTTTACGAGCCACCTACATAGCATCTCCATTAGCGATGCCTTCTCGGCTCACACCTTCCACTCGTAACGTATCCGAGTCTTTTCCGCGACAAGCTTTCACCTGCCCTTCTGTGCGTTTTGCAGACCGAATCGCGAATAAAGAGGAGAGGGAGAGAGGGAGGTTGTGAGAGGAAAAGTAGGGAGCAAGAGAGAGAATGTGAAAGTGAGGAAGAGTGAGAGAGAGAAAGAGAGAAGAAAAAGAAAAAAAGGGAGACAGAGAGTGAGAATAAAAGAGAAAGGAATAAAGAGAAGAGTGAGTAGGGGGGAAAGAAAAAGGGAGAAAGAGAGAGAGAGAGAGTGGAGAGGCGGCCTGACAAGGGCGTTTTTACCCTTAACTGTAAGGGTATACCATGGTTCCGCATTACGCGACGCAGAACTGGCGGGAGGAGCGGAATAATACCTGGAAAGGGAATTTTCCCCGGATCCACGGGTTTTAAAATACTTTCTGCTTTTCCAGCGGCATTGGAATGGAAAAGAAAGAAGGGAGGTTCCAGAGAGGAAGCGCGTCGAGCGGACAGGGAGAAGAAGGTGGAAACGAAGGAAAGGGTGAGGGAGATGTTAAGGGCGCGACCCGAGCCGACTCGAAACGGTAGCTCTCCTTTGACGTCATTTGGATAAAATACGAAGGCTCTTCTCAGCCTCCGATTACTCCCACCGCCTTCTGTCTTCCGTTTTCCCCTCGCGCGACGATTCTTCGCCATCGCTTCGTTTTTACTGTGCAAAGTATCGAGAAAAGTTTCAACGACGAGACGCCGTTCGTTTGGTCTTTCGCGCGAAAACGCCCGGAAGAACGGAACGGAGCTTCTTTCCGCGGAGATAAGCCGAAAGATGCCCGTTCTTTGATTCGTAACCGACCGGTGCTCAATACAAAGTCGCGCATTAATTAAAGTATTCGGAGAAAGAAGAATTAGCGATAGATTTCACCTGCCTTTTTGGCCGAATCTTTCGCATCTTCTTTTGCTCGTGGAATTTGAGTAACATGGTAAATTGATGATAAAGATGCTAGTGGATGATGTTTTGGAAATAAAATAATGATGGTGCGTTATACCTACGTAGAATTATTAGGTTGGTGCATATGAAATGTCGGATTGTATACGGCGAAATTAAAATGCCACAGTTTTTGCAAAATGAATATCTATAAATGAAAATAATTGCAGCTGCAGCATTATTACCGACTTTAAAGTCATATCGGTTTACTACTCGCATTTCACTACTAATCGTGTTGCACAAAAAAGTTAATTTTTTTAAAGAAATTAGGAGTCTTCCAAAAAAAATACATCTCAATATGGAGCATATAGACCAAACAACCTGTTTCAACTGTAAAATTATTAATTTTACGGCTACCTATTTATAAAATATGGCCAAAATGTAGTGTATAGACCTAATCCGACATTTCATATGCACCAACCTAATATAATCGAGGAGTTAGCATCGAGAAAGATAGTATAACGGATATTTTTAATTTTCTTTAGGAAGGAATCAAAAACAAGTATTCCTGCATGCTTCTTTGACTCAACTTCAACAAATTCAAAATTCCAAGTCTGGATATATAAAGTATCAACTTTAGCTCCTTTTTCGCAACAATTCCCAAAAGTGCATAATTTTCAAGTTCATGCTGCTGCACACTATTAAATGTCCGTCATCGAAAACCATGTTCCAAATTCTCCAAAAAATGATCCTCCTCCGCGTACATCTTTCCGTCGCAAGAACCTTTTCGCAATTCGCCCGCTCAGAACAATCCGCTTTACCACTATCCAAGCGTTTGCCAAAAGTTTGCCAGCATATCGTAAAATCGTCAGGAGACATTTCGGGAGAAGGCATTGACCAATCCGTATTTCCAGGCAGGCCGGAAAGTAGCAAAAGTCGAGATTACCGGTAGTAAGAAGGAGCAGCTTGCAGGAGGGATGAGGGTGGGTTCGAGAGGAGCAAAGTTAGCGACACGTCCAAACTTATCTCCCCTCTGTTTAATTTAACGTAGCTTCGAGTTAGCCGTTAACGCGCCGGCAACGAAACTCGGCCGACAAGCGTTCGCAGTTTCTGCGATCCTGAATCTCCGCCCCTTTCTTCCTACTTCTTCCTGTTCTTCGTCGTCGTTTTCCTCCTCCTTCACCTCCCCATCCTTTACCACCTACTACTCCTGCTTATCCTCTACTTTCTCCTCTTTCTCCTCCACCACCTTCTGTCCTTCCTCTTCGTCCACAACGGCATCGTCGTGGCCGATGGCAACGACACGACCAACCTCTCGGGTTGGTCCGCATCCCGGTAATGCGATACATCGCTACAATATCTTCTTGAATAGTGCGACGAGCCGTTTCGCGCCATTTACCGTCTAATTTGTAGCTCGAAAAGTTCACGCGGCCCCACTTGAAACTTGGATAATGGCGGATCGTGTTCCGAGAGCGAAAATACCGATAGGACTGCCCGAGCAACGGTGGAGTATTGTTTTTGAAGGATTATATCTTAATGAGTTATTATGCAGAGGTACTGAGGCTCATTAGCGAAGATTTTGCGAGATCGAGGCACGAATTTGTTGCACGAGTGAACGGGGAGGTTGATTCATTGAGAGATCAAATTGTGGATGATTTATCAAAGGGAATTTAGTGTAGTTTATTTGGGGTGCTATTGGCGCATCACTTGTGTGCGGTTAACACTTTTAATGTTATTAGTGGGTTTATCATCGAAATTGAATTGTAACGAAAGTAATGTATTTTGTTTAAAGGAGATTGATAAATTAATTGTAGAAATCTGTATCTTGGACCTAGTGGGATAATGATTACTTTAACACTTTACCGACCGCTATTGTTTGAGCATCCTACCCACTTTAATACTAGAATTACCAAACCAGTCAAAATGACTGGTACATAATTTTTTCCAAAAATTCTCCAAGTTTGTAGGAGAATCATAGAATGGATATTTTACGTCCATCTCATAAAGCATAAATTACCGAATCGACCATATTTTCCACGCCTGAATTCCCCTTTTTTGAAGTACTTATTTAATATATTTAAATATAACAGGTTTAACGTCGGTAGTTCTAATGTTAAAGGATTTATATTGGCTTAGATTGCCTAAAGAAAATTACAATCTTTTTGAAAGTAACAAATGCTTCTCATCGACTCCTTAACACAGTTCCACTGCAATAATAAATAACAAATTAGTGATTGCCGTGGCAACCGATTAATAAACTAAAAGTCTAAAAGCGTTGGTGACAAAAAGCCTATTCATAGGCTATCGGTCGGTAAAGTGTTAATTTAATTAAGTTCGAGAGCTAGTGGATCAATTCTTGCGCGAAGGGTAGCCTTTTTCTTTGAGGAATAGGCTCAAGCATACGATGACAAGATGAGGGAATAGACGTGGCATTTTATTTAATCTCTTTTCTCGTCTGGTGATATCAGACCCTATTAAGTTCATAATACTCACTGTTAAGAAAAATGTTGGGATGAGTCATGTAAGCGTAAGTGACAATTTTTCTGATATTTAAATGAGTAGATCTTTAAAAATGAAGTTATTCTATATACTCTTTATTGCTCGATTCGTGCTTTATTTTTTAAATAAAAATGTACAGTAGGTATGGCTGAGATTTAAATTTCGAACTTTATAAACAGAAGCATTTGTAATCGAACGGTCCTCAAGTTACGCAATATCAGAATTTTAAATGACAAGAACAACTTTTATGGAAGAAAATTATTCTAATAAGATCTTTTCTAAATTTTCTCTTCGTTCTTTCATTACTTTTTAATGATCTCAGCCATATTGGAGCGGAAATTGGTACCAATTGAAATAGAAACGATAATCAAAGTTTTACCGTAAACGATGCGCCGTAATTAAATCCAAGACTGCTGGAAATACAATTCCTCAAATATGCCTTCGCAAATTCACAATGAATGTAACTATTGTGCAACACTGCGAAAGCGCAAGCAACTAGAAACCGGACGACCGTTGAATTTCGTCGAAGTTCGAAAGCTACCCTCGAACGAATTTCAGAAACTTGTTCGTCGTTGAATTCACTGAAACGGAAACTGTTATGCGTCGGATATTGGCATCTACGAAACGCGCTTCTTTCGATTTTAGTAAATTCCATTCCTCTCTCCGAGACATATTCATCCACGAAAACCCTTTCAATCATCCGCATTCTTCCTCCAAAAGTACACCATCGACGAGGACGTAAAAACCACATTATCACAGAAAGGTTATCAAATAACATAAAAAAAAATTTTTTTTCTACCAAAAATAAAATCTCTGAATTTTTCATCATAACACGTTCGCATTTTCAAAACACGATCTACGCACGAATATTCTTCTGTTAAAATATATCACTGTGAATGTGAGATAATGCTCTGCAAAAAAATATATAGTTTGAAAAATGTAAAACTGAAAAAGCGGATCTGCGAGATCCGAATGTTGTTCATCGGATCGGTGCACCACGGTGGTCTCGATGCACGCCGTACGAAAACCTGCCTCCTCGACGTGCAACACCGATTCCACTTGAACAACTGCGGGATATCGTGTCTGTACATCGTTTCGTCCGTGATTTTACAAACCTGTAAGCCGGAATGGTAGCTCCGATGAGGAGGAAAAAAAGAGTACATCGATACCAACCCGTTTTGCATCGCTTACATTCTCTGCTATCGTTCTTCGACGATCGACAAGTTCGCGTGCACCTCCCTCCTTCTCCCGTTCGTCTCACTTCTCCTCTCACATTTTTTCTCCTCTATCCAACCTTCTATCATTTTCTCCTCTTTTTTTGACCTATCTCTTCTCTCCGTTCTATCATTTTCGTTATTCTCTTTTTTATGTCTTTATTACTCCTTTTTTATACTCTATCCCTTATTGTTTCTTTTTTTTCAACTCATCTCTCTCGTTCTCTCTTTCCCTCGATTTCCATCCCGATGTTATTTATTTCTTCCTATCTTTCCGCTAATCCTTTACTCTCTCTTCATTTTCATCCCCCTACTGCTTCGCCCTCTTTCCCTCAATCTTCATCCCTCTGCTATAGTTCCTCTTTCATCCTTCCTCTTTCTATTATTCTGCCCTTCGTCCACTCTCTGTTATCGTTTTTCCTCTTTTAGCGTGCTCTCTCCATTCTCATCCTCCCTCTTCTCTCTCGATTCCTCTCTTCTTTTCGCTGTCTCTCTCTCCCTTATCTCCGCTCGCAGCCGCTCTTTGTCTCTCTTTTTGCTCGACGATTTTGCATGCGGATTAATGCGCGCGAAGAGGGATTAGGCTTCTCAACGTCAAGGACCTCGTAGTGAGTATATACGTACCTACACTCGAAACGGTGGATACCGTTGGTCAATTAAATTAGTCGTTACATCGTTGAAAATCAAACGGTCTACAGCATGCAGATCGGTTTAGTAGAATTTAATCGCGTCTGGATATTGTATGGCATGACTCGTTCGAGTGGTCGTTCTAATTCATTATTCTCAAATTTACTTCCCCGAGAATGTATCCTCCAATCTGTTACTCAGTTACAAACTGTGCAAATTCCTATGAACGTCCTTAATTTCATCAAACGTGATAAGCTTTTCTTTCCTTTTTTTACAATAAAGAATGCAGGAAATTTCATTTCACCGTATACTTTTATCACCCTGGACTCATTTGCTTTACAACCTCGTATACTTCCAAAACGTTTTAAGTAAGCTTTGTTATTTCCTGCGATTCTAAGGACACAAGCCGTATTTTTAAGTTTTTATACTTTGACATAAGCCTTTTACCTTTGAACTGTTACCATGAATTATCGTACCCTAATTCTCGAGTCATGTAAACTTTTACTGTAGAAAACCCTTCTAAATAAATTTTGGCTCTTTTTGCTTCGTATTTGTGCTTTAATTGTTCTGGTTATAACACATTGAACCCACGGTTTTAGGTGAGTACCGAATTTAGGAAAAATCTCGCAGTAATGACGAGAATTTGAACTCCGTCTCCCAAGTGGGAGTGCGACCCTTTAACTCCATACCCACAATAGCCCTTAAATAAATTAATTCTACCTATCAAATAAAATCCTAATACAACCATTTATTAATTCTAACTTTACAAACTATTGGATTTTAAAGCTAAGTTTGCTAATGTGGTACTACCAACAATTCCAACAATATTCTATTTTTCAAACGCAATGCATAATCTACACTCTGAAAAGATAACTTCAATAATTAAACAACAACTAAAAATTATTTTAAAAAATCCCACAAAAGGAGATAAAGTTCTTTACGACTCCACCGAGAAATTTCATAAAAGAGAACAACGATTTACGAGCATCTCCGAAGCATCGTCTTGAAAATATGTATTTCGATTCGGAGAGCAAGATAGAAGGGATGAAAACACGAAGCGAGATTATCCGAAAGTACATCTACGACACAAGTATTTCAAACTGTATCCTGAGGAGGAAAATTATTGTCAAATAACCCGAGGACAAAATAAAGGATCTCCATGAAAAACATTTTAAACGCTCGCGTATAAAGTTTCGCCAAGCCCAAAGATTTCTATCTACCGACGAATCCACAAAGTCGTTGGTTGGTAAAGGGCGAAAAGTCAGCACAGAAGCCGAACGATTCGCGAGGACAGTAGGGTGGGGTGGCACAAGTACGGTCTTAAGAAAACTCGCTATATTTACCCAACGGAAATCAGGCACGACGTAAAAATACAAATCGCCCTAATCATTATTTACTTTACTTTACCGGGTGCGCTGGCACCCTTCCTTCTCGCAGAGATTCCCCTAACGCGGGTCAACAGAAATTCTCAGATCCTGGTGCACTGTAAATGTCAATTCGCAGTCTGAAATCCGAGGGCACAGGTGAAACACACGAGGCGTTGATTAAAGGTTAAATCTTTATCGATTCTAATGGAGAAGTGTACGTAAAAGAGAGACTTTGGTAAGTATACTATAAGAGTTGGAGTTGGAGTTGGAAACAAAGTATTGTGGTCTCCAAGTTCTCTAATCATGTAACTAACAAGGGAACATCCCGAGGTGCCACACGCCGATTTTGATGAAATTTTAGTATGATGTAGTACTTGTTAGAATATTCGACACGTATTTTTTTATATCGGCAATCGTCCACGTTAAAGGGGTGAAAACCGCCCCCAAAGTTGGGGGCCGAAAGTGTATTTCGTTGAATATCTCGTAAACTATGAGAGATAGAGCATTTGCGTAAATTGACGAAATTAGCGCCTTTGCATTACGAATTTAACGGCATAATTTCTTTTGCAAAATCTCCATTTGTTTAAACAATATGTTGAAAAATAACATATTTTCGGCAGTTTTACCACTTTAATGTTATTCAATTTTCTTGAATATTTTTTTGTAAAAACTACATTTCCTATACAAAATTACGGATAAATAGGAATTTCGATTTTTTCATCAACAAAAAAGTTATTACATATGAGATTTTATCGTTCGACGCGCGAAATAGAGTCCCTACACGAGTCGTTCCTTGTTCATAACTCCCCGGTAATTTGTAAATAAATTGATTTTACCGATAACCATTCGTTGCTAACAAAAAGAAAAGAATTTTCCGTTACTTTAATGCGATATAATTTTCGGCTACAGCACTGCGCGCGGTTTATGGAGGGACATTCCCAGGTCGGCACGGTGTGAACAAATAAATGAAACAACAAGAATGGAGTGTAAAATGCTTATAGAAAAAGTAGTGACCGCTCACCAACAATGAGAAGTAGCCGAGGTGTAGGACTTATCCCACTTCACGAATCTACAGCTTCCGCCTGCTTATTGTTAGAAATGCCAAAGATTATAACTCTTTGTCTATGCGTTACGAAAATCACAGGCTTTCGCCTGATGACAAATTTCAGGGATCTTTCCCATTTTTACAACATACTTCGGAAATTTCCTCTTCGCGAGGAAAAAGAGGGTGGGGTTTAACTATTATACTAATAACCAATTACAGACATGGTAAAGTCGATACGTCATCGTCTTTAAGGTATATATAATAGTGAGTGTTTAATATTTGTCGAATTCTATTCGCATCAACATTCGTATGCTGACGAAAGAGTTTTTGCTATTGCGAAGATTTTGGAAAGCGCTAATAGCTTCTTGCGGTAATAATTTACAGTAAGTATTTTTGTTAAAAACCAAAATTGCAATTTTTCTGCTATTCTTTATTATTTTACATTGTTCATTGCAAAATTAAAGCAGTTTAGATTTGCAGTCATGGCAGTAAATCCTATGAATATTATCAATATTTTAATTGGACGTGGGAATGTCCCTCCATAAACCGCGCGCAGTGCTGTAGCCGAAAATTATATCGCATTAAAGTAACGGAAAATTCTTTTCTTTTTGTTAGCAACGAATGGTTATCGGTAAAATCAATTTATTTACAAATTACCGGGGAGTTATGAACAAGGAACGACTCGTGTAGGGACTCTATTTCGCGCGTTGAACGATAAAATCTCATATGTAATAACTTTTTTGTTGATGAAAAAATCGAAATTCCTATTTATCCGTAATTTTGTATAGGAAATGTAGTTTTTACAAAAAAATATTCAAGAAAATTGAATAACATTAAAGTGGTAAAACTGCCGAAAATATGTTATTTTTCAACATATTGTTTAAACAAATGGAGATTTTGCAAAAGAAATTATGCCGTTAAATTCGTAATGCAAAGGCGCTAATTTCGTCAATTTACGCAAATGCTCTATCTCTCATAGTTTCCGAGATATTCAACGAAATACCGTTTTGGCCCCCAACTTTGGGGGCGGTTTTCACCCCTTTAACGTGGACGATTGCCGATATAAAAAAATACGTGTCGAATATTTTAACGAGTACTACATCATACTAAAATTACATCAAAATCGGCGTGTGGCACCTCGGGATGTTCCCTTGTAAATATAAAAAAGGGGGTGGAACTTGTTGATGGAAATCAAATTTTAATGCGTAATGTACTGTCAATGTCAATTCGCAGTCTGAAATCCGAGGGCACAGGTGAAAGACACGAGGCGTTGATTAAAGGTTAAATCTTTATCGATTCTAATGGAGAAGTGTACGTAAAATAGAGACTTTGGTGAGTATACTGTAAGAGTTGGAGTTGGAGTTGGAAACAAAGTATTGTTGTCTCCAAGTTCTCTAATCATGTAACTAAAAATAAAAAAGGGGATGGAACATGTTGATGGAAATCAAATTTTAATGCGTAATGTACTGTAAATGTCAATTTTCAGCTGGAAACCGAGGGCACAGGTGAAAGACACGAGGCGTTGATTCAAGGTTTTTATCGATTTTATCGATTAAGGCTTTATCGATTGTAATGGAGAAGAGTACGTAAAATAGGGACTTTGGTGAGTATACTATAAGAGTTGGAGTTGGAGTTGAAAACAAAGTGTTATTGTCTCCAAGTTCTCTAATCATGTAATTGAAAATAAAAAAGGGGGTGGGACATTTTGATGGAAATCAAATTTTAATGCGTTATGTAAATGCGCGATCTCAAATTTTTAAAAAATATGACCGAAAAATATATTCCACGACCACAGTTATGCCTAGTATTAATTTCGATATTACTGAGCTACGCTCAAAGACACGCAATTTAATTGCATGTAACTTTTAATCCAGAGTACCTAATTATTCAATTGCCATTACTTATTGGCTATTAAGAACGTAGAAACTCCCCGGCCGTAGGATCGGCTAATAAATTAAAGTTTCATAGAAAATACTTATCTCCGCCGAGGGAAATATCTTGCGATAAGGGCGGCCATGCGGCAAAAGAAATTCAATTAGCCTCTTGGCGGACATATCTCGATGGCTGGTTTTTCCTTGCTCTTGGAATCTCGAGCGCCGGCTCGTGCCTCCGCTTAATCTAAGATAATCGGAAGGAGGAAAATCTTACCGGTAATCGGCCTCTAGAGCGGAACGCCGATGAAGTTTCGAGAGCCACGAGAACCCAAGTAAAACGAAAGATAGACAAAGAGAGGGAGGGATAGAGAGGGATAGAGAGAGAAGGAGGGAAAGCGAAGGGGAGAAAGAATCGAAAGTGAGTCGAATAAAGGGTACGAAAGGAGAAACGGAGAGACGATGGTAGCCGGTGTTCCGAGGAAAGAATGAAAAATAAGCCCCGAGGGGTCGAGGACAAAATGGCTCATTGGCCACGCGTTCGCCTAACCGTGTTACTCGTGGCAAGAGAGCACATTTCTCCTCGGGTTCGAGTCGACCCGCCACCGTCGCCCTCGAATTGCGAGCGGCAATCACGCCCTCGCTGCCGAGAGAATGGAGAGGAAAAAGAATTTGGAAAAAAAAAGGAACCGAAGGAGAGAAAGGAAGAAGAAATATCCAGGCGCCCCTTCGCCGCGGGCCCGGGAAATTGAATAGTGCCCGCGAAATTGGAAGAGGAAATTCGACGCGTTTCTTCTCGCTTTGTTGCCGCGTGGGTCCGAATTCTCCTCTGCACCCCGCGACACCATTTGTTTGACGCGATACCGAAAATCGTTAGGGAAACAATGCGCAAAATGAATCGTGCCGATCGGCCAGGATGCTGGTGAAAGATGGTGCTGTTACGATTAAAGTATCGCGTTCCCCCTTTTTTTTCTCTTCCTCGCGCGACATTTAAATCTGATCGGCTTCCACGCTCGGTGTAGGACGAATCGTCCGGAAATCGCTACGATATTTCTTGATATGACGAATAGATAGAGGTTGAATCGTATACGTGAAACATAGATGAAATCAATTGCGTGACTTTTAATCAGATACATGACTTTTTTCTATAAACTCACTTTTTTCTTTGAACCTTGACTTTTAGGTTTGGTATCGAACGAAATAAAGTCGCGCGTTTTTGTTTAGGATTCTGCTCCATTTTCTTCGCTTTTTAACCATATCGCATTAGTTGCAAAAATGTGCTACATTATATTTTCTTAGTACAATGAGGCAACGACAATGTTGACTTTCCTTTTCTGAGCAAAATATATTTTTAATCTGGTAGGATCAAATTTAATACAGAAAATTCGCGTCCCTGGAAAATGGAACCGCGTCGATGATTTGCGTCACCGCTGCAGCCATTAGATTAGCAACTTTCTTTAGAAACTCCATTTAGCAATTTCATAATAAAACACTATTATGCATTTATCCGCACGCAAGCAGCTACAAGTACAATTAAACCTACAAAAGAGAGATTACGATATTTTTAAAACACTAATCGATACACTTTTAGTTCTGCACTCACGAATTTATTTTTATCACGGCAACAACCTCTTCCAACAAGTACTTCCATCGCTTCATTACATTACGCAGGGAATGTCCCGAAATACCATAACAATTACTCTCTGCTTCACCAAATGCGGAGATTCGTCTCACTAATCGAATACCCTTTAATCTCCACTTACATAACTGAGATTCTTTGCACCATCGAATGCCCTGAATTCCCAACTCACAATCAGCTATATCCAATCTCCATGTATCCTCGAACAATATCGAAATAGTAGAAATAAGCTACTTAATCGCGTATCGGCGTCGTATCATTGCGGATACTACTCAGCGATGTAGCAATTGGTAAGGTATGCGCAATTAACCGCAGGAAATTGGTATCGCTCGGTTCTACGTAGCCTCCAGGTTTATCGCTGCACGAATCGTTGACGATAGCTCGAAATATAATCCAATGAAGAGCGATTCTGCCACCGATCTTACTTTGTCGGACATTTAACACTAAACGTACCAAGCGGGGTCAAATGACCCCTTTCAAAATTTATTTAAAATCGTACTTTCATTGTTACTTCTTCCGCTTATCTGACCTTCCGTAAATTCTTATATAATCTGATTATTTAATTCCTAGCTTTCCATTTTTCTCTTAGCTTATTTTTTACCGACAAAAATTCTTTGCATACCTTACGGACCAAGAGGGGTCATTTGACCCCTTATGAAATTTACTTTACAATCGTACTTTCATTGTTACTTCTTCCGCTTATCTGACCTTCCGTAAATTCTTATATAATCTGATTATTTAATTTTTAGCTTTCCATTTTTCTCTTAGCTTATCTGTTACCGAGAAAAATTGTTTGCATACCTTACGTACCACGAGGGGTCATTTGACCTCTTATGAAATTTACGTATTTTTCTGCAGTTCTTCAAATGAAACCTTAGTTCTGGACGCAGATACACTTCTCAAGTTATAGTTTCATTCATTTGAATGTGATATGTGTGTTTGGTTTCGGCGTGAGCATTTCAACGACACGATCGCGTCCGGTGGACGTAACGCATAACTGGAACGGATTCTTTTTGGAGATTCACAGGCTACACTCCCGCCAATGAGTTCTCTATAGCTAAACGAAATAGAAATGCAGTCCTATATTAGGAGTCAGAGAGCAAAGGTCAAAGTTTACAAAACATCAAGTACATTGGCCCTGTGTTTTGCTGCAGCCCTGAATATGTCCGCACGGCCAATGAGACATTTATTGGAAAGAATTCGAAACATAGCGAAGCGAGTTCAGGCGCGACATATTCTATTGGGTTGGCAACTAAGTGATTGCGGATTTTGACGATAGATGGTTTTAACACTTTTTTCTGTTTCGTCAACATGTTCAAAGCACCTAATCTTTTAGTTTTCTTGTTGTTTGAACTTCCACCTTTCATTAGTAAGAAAATCGTGTCGATGCGTTATTTAGTTTCGTTTTTATCCCAATTTGAAAGTGGAAGAACAAAACGCGCATTTCAGACATATTTTATTGTATTTCCGAAAAGGCAGGAACGCATTCCAAGCATACAAGAAGTTATGCGGCGTATGTGGGAATGAAGCCTTGAAAGATAGGCAGTGTCAAAATTGGTTTGCCAAATTTCTTTCGGGTGATTTTTCACTCCAAAATGCGCAACGATCTGACCGTCCAGTTACAGTTGACGGGAGTCATATCAAGACTATTATCGATTCCGATCGTCATAGCACAACACATGAGATTGCAGAGAAGCTCCATGTATCGCATACATGCATTAAAAAAAAATTAAAACAGCTTCACTATGTTGAAAAACTCGATTTATGGGTTCCTCATCAGCTGAAGGAAATTCCTTCTTATATAAAATCCCAGTCACTTAGTTGCCAACCCAATATATCTAAAGATGAGAAAAACACAAAAAAACTTGCATAATTTGAAAAAAATTTGTCTGCGGAAAATGTGTGAAGGAGTAGCCAGTCATGTGTAAAAAGTGCAATTAATTTATTATTTTACTCACAAAAATAAAAATATATGTTTGATTACTTTATTAGAAGTCAGAAGTTAGGTTGCGAATTATTTCCTGCAATAAATTAAGAATTTCTTTCTAAATAACAACGTTTATTTCATAAGGGGTCAAATGACCCCGTACGGTAAGAATAGGTATATGTAAAATGCCGGTACGTTTAGTGTCAAGCAGGAATTTAGCCAGCGGTGGTTCACGGACCAGTCGAAGTCGGTTTCTCAAGGATACACGTGGAAGGAAAACGTTCTCGTTGGAAACGAACAGCCGATTAGATCGCACGGTCACGGTCGTAACGGTAAAAAGGACGTATCGAACGATCCTAATGAACGACGGCAATTAACGGCGCGGATTCGCTGAGACAGCGAATAAATCGAAACGGTGGAAGCGGTCGACCGCCGAAGGAAACTGCAGCAGCTATCGAGAATAGGATTATTCGGGAGTTCTGATTACGTAGTCTCCAAGTCCACGTCCGCTAGCTCGTGGCCTAAATGTAATTAGCTGCCGACCGCCAAAATTATCTCTCCCGTAGTAGACTGCGCGATGTGTAACTTTCCCTCGGCTCGAATCAACCTGGCTCTGCCTGTAATATTCGCTACACGTAGCGCTGCCACGAGGGAAAATTGGACTTTAAATTGGACAATATTTGTGGACCGAAACAATTGGCTATTCGCACTTCGAGATCATTCGGAGGGAAGAAATCGCGGAACGGTTTGGGGTTGTAGTTGGGAAGTTTTGTTCCAATTTCAATGGAGGGCGGACTGTTTAATGATTTATTTAAAGCTGTGGAGACCATGTTCGCGATGTTAAAATACCTTAGATTGCTGATTGGGACGAGTAGAAAATAAAGTTTATTTATTTCCAATTAATATTTCCACGGAGGACATTACCTTCTGTGTAATGATTTATTTAAAGCTATGGAGGTCATGTACGCGATGTTAAAATACCTTAGATTTGTAATTGAGACGAGTAGAAAATAATACTACAGATTGACACCTGTCGTTGGAAATATTATATTCTGAGTTCTGACGCTGTATTGACGGTACACTGTTTCGTTTAAGATCGTTAAACATTCTACATTCTTGTTGGACGAATTTATCTTGGCAATATATCGCAAAAATGCTTGGGACTCTGTCTAAATTTTGTTAAAATCACACGGGAGAATTATGAAAAATAAAATTCATCGCTCGTATAACGCCATATTCATTTACAATCATTCAAGTTGCATCTGACGAATTTCTGATTAAAAATCCCACACCGTCGACCTACGAAGAAAAATGTTGCATAATTTCCACTATCATCGACAAATACAAGAGAATTCCCGTTCCTACGAGGAAATTTATTAACGATGAATATCTTTATAATTAAACATTAGCTTAATCTCGTTCGCGACCAAACATCTTCAACGATTTCAATGTTACGACTATTGAGCATTTCACTTGGAAATACGATAAAACAAAAAGACAACAAACGATCCTCGGGCCTTGCGATGACCCACGGTGGAACCGAACAAATGCCCGGTGTACGTAGCTCATATATTATCGGAATGGGAGTATAATTAGTTGGAATAAGCGAAGATATAGCGACACCATTACGCAAGCGGCGCAATAAATGTAAATCAGGCAGCCGCGGAACCGGCAATAATTCCAGCTCCAAAAACAGTGGCGCGTCAACCGGCTCTCTATTATCGTTCTCCATGCTTAGAGAAAGCGCTGCATATATAAAGCACCAACAGACAGGAAATAATTGTTCCAAGTATCGTTAATCACCCAGATACGTCCGGATTTATCTGTGCGTTTGAATTATTACCGGAAACATCGAGGAAACGTTTCTTACGACTTTTGTCCTCGAGCCGTGTAATTTATACACGGCTCATACTCTCAGAAAAATATATTCCATATACTACAACTTCCCTTTCCGAATCTACTTAATTCTCGGCTAATCTTGGCCTTGTCGATGGATCGCGTGACATTTCTTAGAGGGATGAGATTCTTGGAAATGCTTGTGACAAGGTTATTATCTTTCCAAAGTGTCCTTAATATCGATTGGATGAAATTCAAACCTGTAGAGCAGGGGTAGTCAACCTGGCCTCTACCGCCCAGTGATGGGCGATTTAAGCTTTCATGGTGGGTCGTCGAGGTTTTGCTCGATGCTGGAGCTGTTTTCTTTTTTTTTATCAGCGGCCATCACTCGAGTTGAATTTGCTTCTCGTTTAACACTAGAACTACCAACCGGTCAAAATGACCGGTACACAATTTTTTCCAAAAATTTTCCAAGTTTATAGAAAACTCACAGAATAAACATTGTACGTCCATGTCAAAGAACATAAATCACCGAATCGATCATCTTTTCCGCCTCTCGATTCCCCTTTTCTCAAAGTACTTATTTAATATGTTAGACTATAATAGATTTAACGTTGGTAGTTCTAGTGTTAAATGAAAAGATAAATTGATTTACACCTTTCAACACGTTGGCTGTCATGGCGGCCACCGGTGACCGGCGCTATTGCATTCAATGAAAATGACGTTCAAATTGTAATAATTACGAATTTCCTAACACATTATATTTAAATACATACATATTTAAATATTGACTTTAAAAAAAAAGATAAAGTCCTTTGAATATATATCTATTTGTAGCGTTAAAGTTTCTGCTTTATAACGATATGATTTTAACAGAAAAAGTTTCACTTCGGTAGAAACGGTGAAACTAGCGAAATATCGGTGGCGTTCAACGTGTTGACTATTCCTCTGCTCAAAAATGACTAAGAAGTTTAGTAGGTTGCAATTGCGCTAAGTTAAGTTACGGCAGAATCGGTGGGCGGTGGAAAATTTTACTGCCAACAAAGAAACAACATTGGGCAATAGGTATAAAAGAGTTACCCCTGCTGTAAGGGAAAATTTGGTAATATATTGGATAGCTTAAAAAATCAGATATATTTACAGCGAAGATTCAAATGAATATTTGTTAGTTTGTGATAAACTGGAAGAGTCGATTTCTCAAAGTACTTAAGCAAATGTGTGTTTGAATGGGACTTTTTACAACGTTATTGTAAAGAAAATTTGAAGTGCTACGACTTTTAAATATCGACTGGCTTATCATAGGGTGCGAATATTTTTTCGTTTGTGTAATAGATATACAAGTTAATCTTTGTAAGCAAAGTATTAAAAGTATCATGATAGTTTTGCCCTATCTTACAAAATTCTTCCACTGTCAATGTGTCAAAACCGATGCCTTCATCGAAATACCCCTGCAATCTTCTGTCTCCAGCGTGGAAGAAATAGCCTTCAGAAATAATTAAAGTGACTCAAGGAAATAATTCCCCGCCTGTTGTACCTTCTCGTTCTCGCGTCAGCGATTTCAAGCGAAAGTTCAAATGCGGCCCGGAACGATCGCGATTTCCTCGCCAGACGCGGCCCGGATTTCCTTCATCTCCGGTTCGCGAAGAAGGATCGTTTAGGCGCGTCGAGAAGCTTAACCGCCGACAGAGTTCGCCTCCGAGTTGACATTCGTTTCTTTTATCGTCCCGCGCATTATGACGGCACAGTTCGCGAAGAAGATGCCGAGGATGAGGGAGGGAAAGAAGCTGCACTGAGTTTCTGGCCCTGAGTTCGTGCCAGGTCCGAGGTCTATTCGGATGCTTTACATGGAGTACAATGCAATGGGCGTCGTTATGGCCGAGCAGAGCCATAAAGACTGCCGTCTCACTCGGCGAGCACAAAGCGCGCTATTTTGCCACCCTCGTTTTCAGTTCGCGGTACTTATTTTTTTCCATCGCTGTACACCCCCTTGCGCGCTCTTCGTTCGGTGATGATCTCTGTCGTGCGGTTGGACTCTCTCTCTTTCTCTTTCCTTTGTCACATTTCAATTTCTCTTTTTCGTCCTCCGTTTCTTTTTATTCGTTGATACTTTCGCTCTCTTCTGCAATTTCTCTTTTTCCCCTATTCTTGTGGCTCTTTGCATCTGCCTTGCTCTCTTTCAAAATTCCAGCATTTCCGTATATCTTTCTCTCCCTCTCTTTTTCTTTCTCGACCCCTTTTCCTCTTCTTCGTCGAAGGCAGAGGACGTCTCACTACGAACTCTACTCGTCTGCAGCCTGAATTATCGTTTCGTCTTTCTTACTCTTACAGCATCCCACTTTTTCCCGTTTCCCTTTTTCTCTCTAACGTCCTTTCTCCGTTCACTTTCGAGAGGACAAAAGCACTCAGTTTGTTTAAACCCTCCCCCTTATCCTCGTCCGCTCCTCGATTTCAAATTCTCCGCCGCCGTCGGTCTCGTGGGCACTTTGTTCCCTCGCAGTCCGAAGAAACGTCAACCGTACTCTCCTACCAGGTACGTCTCAATCGTGGTTGCAAGAAAAGAACAGATGCCTTGCCTGAACATTGAAAATTCCTCTCCCGTCTTTCTATCATTGATTTAGTGACATGATTACTGGTAAATATAATTTGCAAGATGAAGTATATACTATTTTGGAAGTTACTTACAATTAGAATTGGTTGATACTCCGTGAATATGGCTCTATAATTTTTCACTGAGCGAATATAAAATTGAAATTCATGATATTTTAATAAAATAGGAGATAATTATATAACAAATAATCTGTTTGTAAATACCAACCAGGTACGTCTCAATCGTGGTTGCAAGAAAAGAACAGATGCCGTACCTGAACATTGAGAATTTCTATTCCGTTTTTCTATCATTGATTTAGTGACCGGTAAATATAATTTGCAAGATAAAGTATATACTATTTTGGAAGTTACTTACAATTAGAATTGGTTGACACTCCGTGAATATGGCTCTATAATTTTTCACTGAGCGAATATAAAATTGTAACTCATGATATTTTAATAAAATAGGAGATAATTATATAACAAATAATCTGTTTGTAAACACCAACTAGGTACGTCTCAATCGTGGTTGCAAGAAAAGAACAAATGCCGTGCCTGAACATTGAAAATTTCTCTCCCGTTTTTCTATCATTGATTTAGTGACATGATTACTGGTAAATAGAATTTGCAAGATAAAGTATATACTACATATTTTGGAAGTTAGTTACAATTAGAATCGGTTGACACTCCGTGAATATGATTCTCTAATTTTTCAGTGAGCGAAGATAAAATTATAACTCGCAATATTTTAATAAAATAAGACATAGTTGTATAACAAATATTCGTTTTCGTGTAAACCATAAGAATCCATTCTTACAGTAATTTTTCTGTTTACTTCAATTTTGAAGGTAAACTTCGTCAATTATTTATTTCCAATGTTCAAATATGATATGAGTCGCTCAGAAGCGGTTAAGTAAATTTCTTTTATATTTTCTGATTTTTGTAGATTCTAACAGAACGAAGTTTATTCCATTAAAATTTACAAAAATCAGAAAATATAAAAAAAAAGTGACAACCGCATTGGCTTCTGAGCGACTCATATTACAGATGAAGTCGCAAGCTAAAGGTGAATTTCCAGGCGTTAAGTCATTTCTCTTGGAAAATAAACAGTATGTCAAAGAAATTTGGTGATATTAGTCGAAGAGGAATAAAAATTCACACACTGTCGTTTTATAAAATACCGTATGAAAATATCAAACAAAACTGATTCCCACTGAGCCACATCGAAAGACAAACGACGTGCTGTTACGATACGTCATCGCCCGTTTCGAAAGGGGCTAGAGAGCGTAGTTTCGCAACTGTCGGAAAGACTTCGGCAAACGACGGATCGGTCCGTTAGCAAACGTAGATCCATTAATCGCACTCTCATTTTGGCTAGCGTCGGTAATAGGTTGGCCATGCCGAGCATAGGGCAGGGAGTAAGCAAAGAGGGTGGCCGATGTGGCAATCGCCGACGTATAAACTTTCTGCCTCGCCGCTTTTACGAGCCTAATATAAAGAAACGACCTCGGTCAACTATCTGCCAACAGCTAGACAACGTTTTATGAACTTCTGCTACGATAACATAATATAATCTTTCCTTTTCGCGCTTCCTCCGTTTCACGGTTGCCGACGATTCCTTCTCTCTCCACTTTTTCACCACATTTCTCCGCCTTTCATCATCCTTCGCTGCTCGAATTTTCTTCTTGCCTTGGGATTGCTTCCAATGCACGTCGTTACTTTTACTGTTGCATTTTCGTTGAACGAGATTTAGCCGATGAGTGATGTCAACTTACTTTGACTTTGTGAGACACAACCGCGAGGAGTTTACTGAATTCGTGCTTCTATCAAATGATCTTCTGTGGTGATCTCTCCTCCTCCTCTCTCTCTTCTGTGGTTCCTCAAGCAGAAGATTAAATGATACAATAGTAATTAACTAAAAATATTTCGATCTTTTGATAAATTAATATTATATGCTCTAGGATTGCATCTATTAAGCTAACAATCACTTTAAAAGAAGACGAAAGAATACAAATAATATACTTGTTACAGTAATTAATTTGAGATCTTTAGATTTTTCTATCAAATAATTTTTTATCCCCAACGTGAAAATAGGATAAACCGCGAGGTTCACCTTGCATTTACAATAGGTACAACGATACCCATTAATCTATTGATCGCACTAAAAGAGCATTAAACTACATAAAGTAGATAATGCCCTTAATACAGCAATCAATTAAAAATCTATTATGTATGTAAGCTTGTTTCATACGGTAAAGTTTATTGACGTTTCTGCACCTTTAATAGAACGAGAACGTTCGTGATGTGAATCAAATAAGCTAACGTCTCGTTAAAAAGAACCCGCAAAAGTAAATTATCATCGTTCGTGAACTTTTTCCCTCCGAACACAATGACCTGACCAAATTATTAGTACATGTACTAATTCCATTCTGTGCTCGCTGCTTTAATGCAGCCGCATACAGTTTGGTAAGCCCGTAATATCCGCAGTATCTGTTTAAAAGTCGTGGGTACATGCGGCGTAAGATAAACTTGCTTTTATGCATTCTCCCGCCGCGTAACTTCGTTCAATATATTTTAGCTTGAAATATGGATAGGTGTTACATTGCAAATATTACCGCGTCACTGGCGATGACGGTGTTATATTTCCACACCGTTACGCGAAATCTCACCGCGACACGCGGCTTACGTGAGATACTCCCAAGTCGAAAGGGTTTATATGGAAACTACCTGAATATCGTATTTCACATACCCGTGTAAGTCTCTGTATTTCTTTTTGGCCGGCTATGCTTTTCTCGCGGCCTTTTTACGTTTCTGCCTTGCTGGGTCTCTCTCATGTCGTCTTCTTCCTTCTTCTGCTTCCATCCTTCCGTGTCTCTGTTCCTATCTGTTTTTGTGTCTTTGTTTCTCTTTATTCTTCGCTCTGTGTCTCATGTTCTGCCTTTCTTCTTCTATCTCTATTTACGATACTACTGTTGTATCACTCTTCCTCTGTGTCTCCCTCCAACTTCACCACTATATCTGTTACTCTATCTCTGTCGGTCCTGTTTTGTCTCTCTCTGTCTCTCTGTGCAAATTTCTCCCTCTTGCTACGTCCACCTATCTACCCGTCTCCCTACGCGCCTATCTCTTTCTCTCCTACGTGCATGCATACGCGCATATATTACGCAGAGAACTTCCTGTTTCATTCGTGCAAGGACACTGATTGGAATGCAACACACCTGGGATACTATTCTCAGCTCGTTTGCGAGAAATTCTATTTCAAACTCCATTTGCAAAGAGCTATCGAAGAAGACGAACTGAAGGGAGGCCCAATCGTCATAGATTTCCTTGATCTTATGCGAAGCATTCAATTATCAATGGAATTATAGAAAAAATAACTCCTTACACATATCCTCAAAAATTCACATACAAATGTTGAAAGAAGCACGCAATCCCATTTCAAGAACCCAAGGAAAAAACATCAATCGGCGCCGAATAGATTTCCAAGAAAGCTCGACGTAACGGGCATAGCATGGGAGCAATTAAAGTTGAAAATAAATTTAGCCACGAAAGAAGAACCGTCCATCCACGGGAAGATCCGTCGTCCGAAGCTCGGTGTGTTCGCCTCGCGCTTAATTACGTGCAAGAGCAAAACCGCGGCTCGGTCGTAACTTAAATCGTCCGTCGAAAGAACAAAGCAGCGCCGGGTAGTAACAGAGGCGGAGGCAAAGGTGTCTGAGGCGTCGTCTGGCGCCGCGACGGTACAACGTATCCCGGATACAGAGAGGCCGTAGAGCCGCATCGTCCGTTCGCGTGTGCATGCATCGTTGCAGCCAGACCAGCCGGAGGTTTTGAACGTTGCGGATGCAGCCGAGACCAGCCCGGCACAGCCCACTAGAGAGAAGAGCGTCTAGTGTCAAGTGGCAGAGCGAAGAACGAAGGGTGCCGATGCCGCGGAAGGAACGGGGAGACGCGATGATTGTCGTTGAAAGGGATGAGCAAGCTCCCGCGGCTGGGGTAGGGCCTAGGTGAGAGGGCATAAAGAAGAGAAGAAAGAGCCAAGGGAACGAGTAACGACGCCTTGTCGCATGCAGAATCGTGGCTCGATAATCGTGATAAAACGGCGCCATTATCACGCCGCGTGAAATGTCGTCGCCGTCGTCGACGGTATTCAAATATTTTCTATGGTCTCCATTTCCTACCCGATGGCGAAATTACGGCGAAACGACGATCGACTTTGCATTCCGCGTGGATGGACTATGGATTCACGAAGGTGCCGATATGTTGGAGGAACGATCGGCGATGCGTCTTTGTTGGGACATTTTTAACGAGGACCTTCGAGGATGACGTTTCTGAGGCGTTCGCGGTAAGAGAGTAGAAAGTTGCTCGCTTTTTTACGGAATGGGAAGGGAAGATGTTGCTGGTTTTAGAGATGTTTATGGAAGTGTAGGGTGGAATTGAACTCTATGTATATGCGAATGAAGGAAATTTGTCGTCCGATAGTTAAATTGCTGACAGTCAATAATAATGTTGAAGTCCAACGATGTAACGTTCGACGGATGTATGAGGAAGCGATAGCGGCGGCTTTAAAACTTTAATGGCCGTACGTCTGCGCAATTAAACTTCGCCAGGGGCCGGCACTATTTTTAAAGAATTAAATTAAGAACATCTTTATATAAATGTACAAAGTAATTGAACATGTGCGAACACACACATTTTTAACCCTCTGAGCTCTAAATACTCCCGGCCGAAACGGTCCGTAGGTACGGAGCGCGGCTAGCGCTGACCATCGCTGGGGCCGGAATACTTTTTCGCCACACTGAAGTGACTATTCAAGGCGCAAACAGTAATAAATTATAGTAATTCTTTTGCAGAAGGTTAAATAATTAAAGACTATTATTTTTGAGTATTAAAATTAATTATTATAAACATTAAAATTTTAAAACATTAAATTTTACAATCAACTAAAAAACTTAATTTGATGTTTGCAACAGAAATTAATAATTTAATTGTGTGTGAAAAATTTCAAAACAATTATCTATAAATAATTAATTATATATTATAATTCCCGGAGATTTTTATGACCCTAATACTGCCTAACCGCTACCTAAGGAAGGCAAATTACTAACGAGTGGCCCTGGATTAATTTTACACGAAAATGACTGCATATTGATTGAAAAAATCGACAAACGCATATATGCGCCCTTAGTCCAGGCCGATGACTTAGAGAAAACACATATATGCGGCCTTAGGCCACACGGATGACTTTCGTCAAACCCATATATGCGTCCATAGAGCCCTAAGGGTTAATTAAAAAAACAATAAAAATGAACACAATATCCGTTCCTACAATATCTACACTTGTTCACGTACAACACAGGAATGGAAATATTAACTTATGCTGCCAATAATATAAAAACATTTGCAAGAGAGGAAGAAGAGGGAGAAGAAATTTATGGCTTAATAATTATACTATATGTATTATGTTATCCGTCAATAACGTTTAGAGAAATCATCACACAGAGAGTGTGTTACCGGCCAATAACCGTCGGCGATAGCATCACACACATGTGTGATCGGCCACCAACAGTTGTCCCGGCTATCACACACATGTTGTATGAGCGGCCATTAAAGTGTTAAGATTTGTTTATAAGAAAGCAGAGATTTTATATTCTTATTTTTTCACTTATATTTAAACCTGCTTAAAATTATTATATCTTTAAATAAATAAAACCATTTTATAGAAAAATTCCATGAAATAACATTTTAAGGAGTATATAAATATAAATTGCTGAAGTACTTCACTGTAAGGAACTTTGTGAAGCAATGAAGAAAAAACTGCTAATGAAACAGGCCAGAAACGATTAACACGTTGAGTGCCACCGATATTTCGCTAGATTCATCATTTCCACCGAACGAAAACTGTTTCTATTAAAATCACATCTTTATAGAATAGAAATGTGAAAAGTAAGAATAGTTATGTACTCAGTATTACTCCACTTTCCAAACTACAATATTTTATTATTGAATATATTAGCGTATCCATAAATATCGCAAATTAAAAATCATAAGAAATTTCATCGAATTCAACTGTTTCGGTCACTGGTGACCCCCATGGCATTCAACGTGTTAATATTTCATAGAAGAATTTCAATGTTCCCTAAGGATTCACAGTATCGACACGTATCGTCTTCAAAAATCCATTTCTAAACGCGAAAAAAGTTTCTGGATTATCCGAAAAATGACTCTCACCCCGATTAGCGAAGAGACGACTACGGAAAATATTCTTAAAAATTCCACAAACTCCAACGTCGCTCGTAATCTCGTTCCCCGAGTAATCGGTTCTCCGTCGACGAAACCCTCGAGGACAACCGGTTTCATCATTTTTCAAACGTTTCCTCGTATACTATAAAAACACCGTAAAACTCGCCGAAAGAGAGATCTCGATTTCACGCGATAAGATTTAACGTCAGTCTATCCGGAAAGTTTTCGTAGAAATTCCGGGAGCGTGAAATCGTCGAATATCGTTGCACGCATGCCTCGCGGAAAAGTTGGAGCTTTTATCCCCCATTTTTCCTCGACATTGTGGACGAACGGCGCCCGTGAATATCGAGATCGCGTCGAGAAATTCTCCATTCTCAACGCATTCGGTTTAAGGTGAGAGGTGGATATACGATTTGGAGACGTAAAAGCGTCCCTCGGCAGCCGCCGATTAATAGTATGCATTTATTCGGAGACGCGGAATTAGACCAGGGATTGCGGCCGCAAGTAGAAGTGGGTACTCGCCATTTGAAAATCGCTGGGCAAGACGCTTTTGAATTATTCAATCCTCTATCGATGGAAAAGCATCGCCTTCTACTTTGCTCTCTTTCACCCTCCTCTTGTCCCTCGGTGGTTCCTCTATTCGTATTATAGGTACATCCTCTGGTTGAGACTCCTCGGCGTTCTCTCGCTCGCGCTTCAATGCCCGCTTCGTGGAGCCGATCAACCTAATATTCGCCAACGAACGAACGTCGAATGCTTCACTTTATGTATGGGCTTCTTCCATGCTCTCAGCGCGGAATCGTGAGATTATTCGATAGTATTTCTGCACTCGTGAATTCACCGACCCGTGAGGAATCTTGGGGAGAATTGTTTTTTACGATTCGATGTGTCGGGGAGGGAATACTCATCGCTCGAATCGTTGTTGCGAGTCGATTGCTGTTTTTAGAATCTGTGTTCGGTCTTTGTAGCGAATACTACTATCTTGAGCAATCGTATATTGGTTGACTGAATTTTGTCAGATTTCTTTCAACACGGCAATTTCTTTTTCGTTTTCTTAAGTGTTGAGAACTTGGGAATTTGACTGGAGAAAATGGTATCAAGAAAATTGTTAAAGTACTGGAGACTCTGACAGAGATAATTGCAGGTCCGATGAGACCTCGGTACGTTTGTTTTTTTAACAGTTATTTGTTTCTAGCGTCAGATGAGACGAGAGGGATGTATAGTAGCAATTTTGAATATTTAACACTAGAACTACCGGCATTAAGTCTGTTATATATAAATATATTAAATATGTACTTTGGAAAAAGAGGTATCAAACGGTGGAGAAGATGATTGATTCAGTAATTTATGTTTTATAAGATGAGCGTAGAATATCTACTCTATCGTTCCCCGGTAAATTTAGAGAATTTTTGTAAAAAATGAGAAGCCAGTCATTTTGACTGGCTTGGTAGTTCTAGTGTTAAAGCACATAAAGCACCACTTATTGAATGATATACGCAAATTACAGAAGATTTTGCCAATCTTTTATCAACGCTCTGTAAAATATAGTTTGTTAAAAATTCTCCAAACAACACATTTATTTCAAACCTAACAGGCTTTTTATCACGTAGCAGCGCAAGAGCTATCTTTTCCTTGAATCCAGCGATTCTTTCAGTGTCTCCCGTAATTCGTAAAATACTCATATTTCCAAACGTAAAGGACGTTATCAGTATGAAAAGGCGGTTATGATTTCGACGTTAATGCGTGTACGTGAGCGCACGACATACACTCCCGTCCATAAGTGTCCGGACACTTACGTATTTGCGGAATTCGCATAAATATTTCTTAAATTTAGTTGTTTCTATGGATTTATTACGTTGTACTTTAATCTTGATACTGCTCTTGAGCAAAACAAGCAATATTTATTACCAAATAGTGTTGATATAGTTATTATATTGATAAGTAAGCGAAAACGTACATAGAGAAGCGTTATGAGGGTATCAAGTTTTAGGCGACTTTGTCTCTCATCCGTTCGTTTCTCACAGTGCGATCTATTTAGTATGTGTACCTTTATACATTCGTATGCATTCTAATACCATACATTGCATATCGGCCACTTAAGATTTATAAACACGAGAGCAGCGGAATGCAGGCGTTCGGAACACTTTAGTTTAAGTTTGAGACTGCTAGTGATCGCAACGATGAGTCCTAGAAAAGAATTATCCAAAGAAAAACGTGCTGCTATTATAGTTCTAGCTAATGAAGGCTATTCTATTAGACAGATAGCTGCGAAAACGAAGATTTCAAAGTCCACGGTCCACGATACTGTAGTGAAATATCGTGATCCGGAGGATTTATCTTCGAAAAAACGATCAGGAAGGCCTCGAAAGACCACTGATGCAGAAGACCGATACATCGAAGTCCTCAGCAAACGAAATAGGCAAATGTCTGCACAAGAAATTGCAGCGAAAGTTAATGAAAATAGAGTAGACCCTATTGGCAGTACGACGGTGAAGAGGCGATTGCTGAAAGCGGGCTTGCGAGGATGTGTGGCAGTAAAAAAACCACTTCTAAGGCCACAAAATAAGAAGAAGAGGCTGGAATGGGCTAAGAATCATTCGAATTGGACCATTTCCCAATGGGAAAAAGTTCTTTGGACAGATGAATCCAAATTTGAAGTATTTGGTGACAATCGGCGCACTTTCATTCGTCGAAGAGTCAATGAAAAATATCTTCCAGAATGTGTTGTGCCTAAAATCAAGCATGGTGGTGGTGCAGTTATGATTTGGGGGTGTTTTGGGGGTAATGATGTGGGCGATATAGTGAAAGTGGAAGGCATAATGCGAAAAGAACAATATTTGAACATTTTAAAAGAAAACGCGATACCTTCAGGGAAAAGAATTATTGGAAATAATTTTGTATTTATGCAGGACAATGATCCAAAGCACAGTGCAAAAATATGTAAAAACTATTTAAAGGAACTGGAAGAGAATAATGAAGTAAAAATTATGCAGTGGCCCCCACAGTCGCCGGACCTTAATCCAATTGAGAAGTTGTGGGACGAATTGGATAGACAAGTGAGAACCAAGTGCCCAAAAAGTGAAAAACAGTTATGGACAATGTTGAAAACAATTTGGGGAGAAATTAAAAAAGAAACTTTACAAAAACTTGTCGCAAGACTACCACGACTGGTGCAAGCGGTTATTTCGAAACGGGGAGGACATATCGACGAAAAGAAGATTTAAACCTTTTTATGTCATTTGGTGGTAAGAATTGTATATACTATGCTCTCTATACCCTCTACTATAAGTAAATATTCAATAAAGATTGTTTTTATTGAGAAATATGTAAGTTATTGTAGCATAAATACAGCATTTACATGTATTTTATAGGTGTCCGGACACTTATGGACGGGAGTGTACGTGCACTCTTGGCATAGGAAGAGCAGGGAACGGTGCACGAGTGACTGCAGCCCGGAATATGCATCTACGTGGTCAAAAGCCGGTCAGATTCAATTACGAGGCAGTTTAATAATTCCTCGCCAGCCAAGTCACGTACCGTGCCGAGACAAGAGTTGTCTCCCATTCTACCTAAGTTAGAAACTTGTTTTTGAGCTCGCTGCTGCCGTCCTAGCCAACCTCGATGCACCGAAAGTACCACCAAGGATTCGCCTGACAACGATGATTATTCGAACGGGAATTCCGAAGTCTCGGTGCATTAACCGACACTCCCGTGAGAAAGTACCTCACTTTCCTAATTCCAGCCTCGAACAAAGTCCAAGTTAAACCGAAAATTAACCGCCGACCGTCTTCTCGTCTCCGTCGGTGTTTAATAATTAACGATCCGGCGGACTTTTTCTCGGCTTGTCCTCTCAGGTGATGGATTCGTAGCGCGACGGGAACACGGTGTGATTTACGGAGGTCTTGAATTTACGGGAAGAATTTTCAAGTTAATTGAACGGTTCAGGGAACTTTGAAAGTCAAGGTTCTGAACTTCCTGGGAGTTTTGGAAGTTTAAAGACAATATCTAACCAACTATTTCACACAGCGCCAGTGACAAATGCTGGTTTCCGAGAGCTCGCACTTTCGCGAAAGCGCGACGATTTTATCGCGAGCCGTTCTGCCCGGACGCATCGAAATGATATACGTATGATGTAAATTACAGAATAGCGTTGTACACGCGGTGTTACATCCTCGGCCGAAAAAGCATTCCAATGACATTTTTCATGGTAACTATCCTGATAAGTGCCGGTCCCATTGGCGTTACACCGATCCCGATATTTACTTATTCCTGGCTGCGTGTAAATCATGACCGTCACGTAAAGCCGGATGAAAAGTTGCGAGCTGTACTGATAATATTGATACGCCAGGGAGTGTACGTTCGGATTTTTGTCCAATAAAACACGTATCTGGACGCATGCTGTTTCTCATTTGTCCTTCTGCTTCCACTTGTCACGTTTTTCTTTCTGATTTTCCTCCCTTATCACTCTCATCCATTCACGTAAGCAACTCTCCCCTCCGTCCTATATTCTTTACTTGGATTCTTCCTCTCTTACCATTCTATCATCCCTCTTCTCCTGTTCAATCATTTTGCTATCTCTCTTAACGTATTTTGGTACAGTAAATCCTCGATAAAGCCATTATGAGTTTCCCTCGATAAATGCATCATGACTATCCCCTCCACATAAGGGAATCCGCCTTGGCGAACCTCGACGCTCTACGGGGTGCAGTGTAACATGATACCACCCGAATATATCGATGAGGAAATATTAATTGGAGAGTCAGCCGTTTTCATTTTCGATTTTTTTTAAACCTTTTCTAACGTATTTGTGAGATTTTCCTGATTATAATGATACCAAACACAACATAGTTTGAATTATATTTACTTAGTATTTAATAACTTTACTTACTATTTACATAATTCAAACTATATCGTGTTAGGTATCATTTTAATCAGAAGAATCTCAAAAATACATTGGGAAAAGTTACATTTAGAAAAATTAATAAATAAACAAGTTTATTGTTGCATTAGCAATGTCTGGCCGATACTTTCGAGGAACTCACTTTGTTTGCTTGCCCTCTCTGTTCCTTCGACTGTCCGTCTTTTTTTAAGCTCGCGCTCGACTCGAGCCCTAACGTAAACACATATTCGACACCGGTACACGATAAGAGCACTGCTATGCCCCCGGAGTCTGTGCATTTATCGAGGTTTTACTGTACTCCCGATACAATTTCCTTATACCACACATTTCTTTATTCATTTACCAACTACTTTTAATCCTTTGCTCCCTTTTCTTCTTGTCTCGCCATATTTTCCTGTTAATTGCAATTTTACAATCATTTCTCACTGTTCATCCATTTTCGTTCCTCATATCCCCTATTCTATCTCTTCATGTACTCCTTCTCTTAACACTAGAACTACCAAACCAGTGAAAATGACTGGTACACAATTTTTTCCTAAAATTCTCCAAGTTTGTAGAGGAGTCATCGAATAAATATTCTACGTCCACCTGAAAAAACCTAAATCACCGAATCGATCAGCATTTCTATCTCTTAATTAACGTGGTTTCAAAGTACTTATTTAACATATTTAAATATACTAGATTTAACGCTGGTAGTTCTAGTGTTAAACAACCCTTCTCTCGCCTCCTCTCTTTTTTGCTTTACCTTTCCCACCTCCCCGTCTCTTCTCATTCTGACATTTATCGTCTCCCTCTCCTTTACGTTGCCTCATTGTCCTCCGCTCCTCTCAATACACTCCACTCTGTTCGCCATTTTGGCCCCTATCTTCGTACATTTCACTCGGCTTCGTATAATAATGAAGTTGTCAGTTTTTGCGGTACGTCCTCCCGGTAAACGCGCATCGCACGAGCGTGTAACTGCAACACCGTTAGCGTTTGCACGAACCAAAGGGAATATCAACGGCTCCCATCTATGCGTGAAAAATGATGGCGATATATCAAGGCACAATCATTAATCACCGGCAGTGGCCGTGAGCAGTGTCGTCGCGGCGCAACGAAATCCTTCGAGCGGAACCGCCGACGTTCGCCTGGGAAAAATCATCTCCGGCGTGCAGTTAACGAAAAACTACCCGCTTCGTAATGCCCCAACGTCGAGACGAGTCGTCTACGACTCTCTGCGGAGTTATTGACGAATTATCGAAATTCTCCGCCACACGACGGTGACTCGTCCATGAGCCTTGTAGCAATTTTCGCTGACGGGAAAACCGATCGTGTTGTATATAAAATACCACCAGGCCTTTCTAACTTGTTGGGACAAATGGGCTTGGTTTGTTTTCTCTTACCGTTATGCGTTAATTAAATTTCTCTGCGACGAAGTATTATTTCAGGGTGATATTTTCCTGGTGATCTTTGTTTACAACGTTCTGCGTGAATTCTTGAGTGGATGTGACTTGCATGGACCGCATTGGGTATCTGTGCCAAATTCAAATTTGGCGGAATACGAGCTGTTTTCATTGATTATGTTTAACACGTTCACGGACGTGAATGCTATAACATCCATTTTCATCGCAATGTAGAATGCTGTAGCATTCATGTCGTGCCAAATGAAAAAGCCAATTATAATTCATTTAATTTTATATAACCTTAATTTTTTGTAATTATTATGCAGTTTAAAGTGACGGCCAAGTGATCCATTGAGTATTTTCATACTATTTTATTTTTTCTCTGTGTAGTTACAAGTGTAATACTTAACTGTCTATTTTTGCAGCTCACTGAAATGTTTACTGCCCTCGAACGTGTTAAGATTAAAATATGCCATAGGAAATGAAATATTTTATATCGATATACTAATTCTGATATAACTGGGGCAGAGTGGATTAATCTTTGACACCACAGCGGACGCAGTTCAATCTCCTATTTATTTATTCTATTTTTTTATTACATTGAACATTATTCACTTTTCATGTCAACATTTAACTACGCTTGTACATTTCTAAATATATAAAAATAAGACAAATTCTACTAATATGTTTAACACTAGATTTACAAGGCAGTGAAAATTACTAGCTCTCTATTACTTTGAAAATTTCCTAACGTTCCTAACGCTCCAGCTTCTTCATTTTTCTATGCCTATTTTGTTAAATATAAGTAATTTCATCGTTCAATTCTTTTTCCCCCGTTATTCATTTCCTTTTGAATTTTTTATTAATTATCTCCAAATATACTGTATTCAATCGTCAGCAGTTCCAGTGTTAATAATCTAATATATTTAGATATGATTATCCGATTAATCGTCGATAGCGCGAACGTACAACATTCAGAGACGCAACCTGCAAACTGAAAACGGTAAACATTTGAACAGTAACGGCATATGTTACTCGACACATTCGCTTACAATTAGTATTACTATATGCAGCAAAACTAGCGTAATCGATACGCAACTTTTGAACGTTAACGGAATACACCGAGATATTAAAGCGAATTACGTAAAATAATTTTCTCGTTAATAGTTTATCGACACGTCTCATCCGCGCAATCCCGCTGGACGTTTAACTCGATACAATTAACCCATTTGCATACACCGTAAGTGATGCACGTCGAGGAACGCAAAACCTCGCGGTCCCCCGTCGAATAATGCGCAACAAACGTACAGAAACGATCATCTCCGTGTCGAAATAACATTTTAGGATACTCGAAAGAACGGACGGGAAAAATGCACAAAGAAAGGGGAGAAGAGAAAACAGAGAATATGCGAAACGCTCGATGATCGGAAAAAAACGAAGAGAACAGACAGAGAAACGCCGAAAGTTTTGTTCCATACAAGTGGGATGCCGGTAATGGAATCGGTTTTGCACGTTGCGTCAATATTCGCGTTTACACGCGAGCACGCGTCAAAATGCGCGTAAAGTACGTGCTCGTGCATTGTTGACTGTTTACATGAAGGAAGAGGGGGTTGGAAAGGGCGAACAAGAGGTGGAAGAGGGCGAACGGTGAAAGGGATACGAAACGAAGGGAGAATGAGAAAAAGAGAGGACAGACAAAGGTCGAAAGCGAAAGAGAAACGGTGAGATGGATAGAGGGAAAGAGTTGCAGAGAGGAACAGAGAAAGACGGAGAACAATAGAGAAAGGGTAGAGGACAGAAAGAAAGGTAGTAAGCGAGAGAAAAAGGGAGAAAGAGAGAGAAACAGTGTGAAAGAGAGAAAGGTAGAGAGCAAAAGAGTAGACAGACGCGTTGATATCATTATAAACGAGCGGACGAGCGGATCTTCGCTCAATTTGTTTGATATCCCTACCACGTAACATGGACGAACCCCCGAAAAGCAACTCCCTCCTGCCTCATCTTCCACGAAGCGCCACTTTGTCATCGTAATACGTCCTCCGGAATCCTCCCGATTACTGAAGGAGACCCAATAAAAAAACGGTGCGTCTACTCGACAGGAGATCCCCAGGAACGATCTCTTCTCGCCCTCGTGGTAGGTTGGATGTTTTGGACTCGAACGAGGCTTAAGTGCCATCGAGAGTAACGATCGCCACTTAAAAATCGTGATTTGCACGTTTCACCCTCGGCAGGCCGCTGCTGGTAGCCGTATGATCTTTTCCTTCCTACTGTCACCGATCTACCATCCTCGCTGTTGAACGTAACACGTGCGATCACATTGTTAGAGCAACCGGATTCGATTCGGTACCGGCTGGGAATTTCGAACGATTAGGGAATATTATCTTACTGGTGTTCCACTTCCGGCGATTATCGCGCAAGTGAAACCTTTTGTTTTTTATGCTTTCGTATTTTAGTGTTGAGTTTCTGTCGACGTGATGATATAGTCATTTTTATGGATTTCGAGTTATCGATATTATGATCATGTACACTTCATTCTGTTTTTACACGATAGATACGTTCCCGAAGAATACGTGTAAAAAAATTCGTGTAAAAAAATATACTGCATCTATGGAAAAATAAAAGATTGGTTCCAGTCATAAGAAATCAGGAAAAATAATACAATAAACCATGAGTTTCCATGTGAGGATGTTAAAAAGATTGTTTCATAAAGATTGCACATGTATCATACAAAGTAAATCATCATTTGAAAAGGAAAAAAACATGTCACTAATTCATGAACACAAAAATTAGGCAAAATAATATGGGTTACACATAAAAAGATTTTATTCGTTATCACTTTCTGACAATAAACGCATACGTTTCGTAAGACTGCAATATTACTACTATCATTAGAAATATCTTGGTTATCGTCTTCGTACTCCATTGGTGAAATTCTTTCTGCAATCTTTTCAACAAAATTAAGACTAGCCTCATATGGTCCCGATGTTTCAGTGGATTTAAGAACGAATTCAGTAATTAATCGTTGTGTTTGTGTTTTGGCTAGGCCACAGTAAAGTAAAATTTTCTTTTTAGAATTTGGATCGATCGTGTTAAATCAAAATAAGCCGGGTAAAAAGAGAATTAATTTTTTTCTCTAATTCGTGTTAGATTAAAATCGTGTAAAAACAGAATTGAGTGTATAGTGTGGATCAGTTTTCGGAGGTAACGATGAAAGGTCTTATATGTGAGTCTACTTAAAACTTTGAAAGTCTCTTGCGCTTGCGCAGTACTATATTAACCCCTTGCCCTATAATAACGAGTGATACTCGTGATGAGGTAAATAGGATAGGAAGTTTTCAAGTTTTGCAAAACTGACCAAACTGAAAATATTACTGGGACGCGACGCGATAACAATATTTCTATAATATTAATATTACGCTAAATTATGCGATATATCAAGAAGCACCGATCAATTTTTATTTTAGCAATTAAATTCTGAATTATAGCGGAGGCAGTGACTAAACAAATCGTAGGGCAAGGGGTTAAATACTTTCGCCGCTATTTCTATATTTTTTATTAAAACCAATCGCGAATCAGGGAGACTGTGATGTAAATACCGTACAAAGAGATTTTGCAAAATGCGATGAAGATAAAATTCGAACACAGGCTCAACATTCTGATGCGAAATATTCTACCCCCATGACTACAGCCCTCATTAGCGTTTCTTTGAAAATTATGACCCATCGACAGATAATCATCCACAGAGCTAACTCTAGCGTTTACAAACTCGAATCATATAATATCACAAAACCGCCGTGATAAACATCGCTCGTTATCGCAACATCAACCGCTTACCATTCATCATACACGTTTCATTATAATTATATAAAATTCACTTCCAGATAACAGCGAGAACGTTTCTCCGAATTTCACCCAGAAACAACACGAACCCGACTGTTTCAAAGACAACGCTCAACGATAACGATCTCCATACAATTCCCCGTACATAGTTATACTTCGACGCACCCTTGACGAACGCGAGCAAACCACGGGGTGAGAAAGCACGAAAAATAATTCCGACTTAGAAACGGCAGAAAGACCTGCAAAAGAAAAAGACGGAGAGATGCCACGACGTTAAAAAGAAAACGAAAGAAGGGGGTTGAAGGTAGGGGAGGGGGAGTAAATAAAGGGTATCCCACTGTTCGGTTTGAGCTTATCAGATGCCAGTCATGTAAACCGATTCTGGAGATAAAAGTCCGGCGTCCACCAGGCCGGCGTCGTTGAGCACGAGGCGCAGGGTTGCTACCCTTACCCTCGCAGGAACCTGCAGGTGCAGAACACCGACACGTACGTCAGGCTCGCGTAACACGAAATGAATGATGATTCATGCGGCACGCGAGCGATTTCACGTCGTGTTCCCGTATTCTTTAGCGACGTTACACGGGGGGTAAGTGGGGAATAATATGCCGTCATTTGGCGTACGTGCAACAGGGATCTAAGTTCGTCGTTGAATCGATACGTTACAGAGTGTGTCGCGTGTTTCGTTGCTTTCGCCCCTCTTCGGTTGTTGCCGGTACCCGTTGTTGTTTTCCTTTCTTATTTCGAAATCGTTCCTTCATCCCCCACCCTCGTTCGATGCTTCTCCTTTCGTTGCTTCGTGCGCCGCTTTCGATTTGACCTCCCGAAACGGTATCTTTTCCCCGTGGTCCCGTGCGATTGCTATTATTAGTTCGCTTGTACACACTTATATCGGCCCGTCACGTCAACCGGGCCGAGAAAGTACGCGGCAACACGGATCGTAATTGTTACGTTTAATTCGTGACTCCTGACTCGGCACGGAACCGATAGCCTGCTGCGTTCATCACGAAGAGGAACGGATGACTGACGTTACCGACAATCCTTCTAGGTTGCGTTACACGTACGCGCTCGGAAGTAAAGGGTTCATTGCGTCTTCCGGCAATTTGCGGTTCACCGCCGTGTAGACGTTACAATGTTTCGCGAAAACACACTTTTCTTTCTGTCGTTAATGCCGAGGGGTTGTAATCGTTGGATGGGTGGAGAATTGAGTCGCGAGTGTACGAGGAATGAAAGGTTTCGAGATGGAACGAACATCGGGATAATATTTCTGTTAGGAACGGTGAAGATGGTTGAACAGGGGGGAAATTTTTGCTACTGTTGGACAGGTGAAGAAATTGGTGACTAACACTTCATCTTGGAAGGTCGAGTTGCACTCGTCTCATAGGAAACGATGGAGCTTGCATTCCAACAACTAGCGCGTTGAAAAATTCAATGGCACAGAATACCATTAACACTTTATCTACCGCTCATTCTTCTGAACATTATTCACGAGTGTATGTACCTACTTGCAAAGCTCTATAACATTAAAATTCAAATGTGAAGAAATACTCATTATGTCGTTTTAATTTCAGGTGTTCCGAGGCAGCGTAACTTTATTTTATTATCATCTGTAATAACAGATTAATAGACTGTCGACCAATGAGTATTGATAAACAGAAAGCCTATTAATAGGCTTCCGGTAGATGAAGTGTTAAGTCATTTACGTCTCATCGGTTGTATGTTAACAGTTGCAATGCAGCTGAAACTGATTAGTTTATTATTATTTCACTGATTTACTATTTAATTATAGTACATGGAAACTTAAAAGGAATTGTAAGGGAGAGTTTTAAGAATCGAGGAAATTGTAACGGTGCGAAATAACGTGATGTGCGAAATACTTGAAAGGAGGGCCCACCAATCATCAGTTACATCAGCGTCTCCGACTGTATTAACTCTCATAAGTTGGATTCTTTGTATTCGAACCACCATGAATTAATTAAAATAATTTAAAGGTCATTCCTGTCACATCTTTCACCCCTCCTTACAGGTTTTGTCTTATACTTTAATATAATTCTGCTACAAAGTGTTCTCGACCTCAAAACCCGCACCATTTTGCATCCGCGCTACCGATCGTCAATCGACAACATTTCGACATAAATGTTTCATATTGGCATACATATAAGTATAAAAATCAGCCCTCTCAGCGATCGACTCGACTGGTGACAGTTATTAACAATGTTATCAGCGAAAGTCATTAATCGTACGTTTCACTGAACGACATCAATCAAGGCTAGCGCACATAGAACTTGAAATTCCCAACGCTGGCTGCTTCGCTGACCCATTTCGAAATCACACGAGGAAAGCGTTGCTAAAAGCGACACAGTGAAAAATGTACGTCCTTCTATTGGACCATAATTTCGCGAGGACGAAGATCGTGCAGGGGCCGAGAAGAGAACGGACGGAATCCCCGCTGGGTCCTGGCGGTGGAAAAGAGCAGGCGTTGTGAGCTCGGATAAGGCAAATCTTAAATAATAAATCCAACTCGGAAACGGCGCTTATACTTCACCGACGAATTTTAATTCTCGGAGTAACTTCGCGTCGGCGAACGTGACAAACGAGGAATTAAATGCGAGAGGAAGCGAGAACCTGTTCAGTTATTAGGTCGTCGAGGAACTGCGCGATATTAGCGAAAATATCGAATTGATTTCCGGAGTCATATTTTGTTTACTGCATTTGCTACATTGTATGTACCATTGTTCTATAGTATAAAATAAAAATTTTGATGCTTATGTAATGATTATCTTCATGTACAATAACGATAGATGAAAAGAAGTAGAAGACTGTTGTTATTGAGAATATATCGTATTAACACTAGATGTACGGGAGTGAAATCTGTTACACTGCAATATATTAAATAAAAACTATGAAAAAAGAGGGATCAAGCGGCAAAGCTGATAATTCGTTAAGTAATTTTTGTATTATAAAATACACGTGAAATATCGACTGTACTGCTTCTCTGTATAATTGAGAAATGCTTATAAAAAAAGTATGAACCCGTCAATTTGACGGCTTTCGTACACCTAGTGTTAACAAATTTTCTGCAAATGTGCGCTAAAAATCGTGTGCGCCAAAATTTTAATAATATTGTTACGACGATGCGAAGCTGACGTCGAGTTGAATTGGTTAACAAGTGTATTCTTCGAGATTTTCGAACATCAAGAGTCGAAGATTGTACCATTCTTATTGTAAATAAAGTGTCTTGTCTTTGTAAAAATGTCGTGCGGTGATTCTTCGCCGTACAAGATACAATTTTGTTTGATAAAAAATTATTCTCCCACATATTGTACACTTTTGGGCGAGTAATCAGGATGCCTTGCGAAAATACGAAATAATGAAACAACGGTCCATTTGTGTTTTACTCCGAATCGTTACGTCGGCACGTAAGCGTTCGTTTTACTAGTACAATACGATGGATCGTTCTTCATGCAGGATGTTTAATGCCAACGGCTTAACCCTAATAAAGGTAGCCCAATTTCGATCATGAGGGGTACCTACGAATTAACACGTTGCGTTGTTAATCCGTTGGTCGAAACTGGAGAGGATAATCGCATTTCAGTCGGTAACTTGACGCGTGTGTTTCTGGGAGCTTCGTTATGAATACCTGCTATGCTTGCACCTGAGCTGCAGATTATTGCAGTTGCTTACGGAGGAAATATTCGGATGCTAGGAATCAGTTGCGGATTGCATCTCGAATTCTTTAAGCAACCAATCCTCAGGGTACTTCCCATATTAAATCGCCGTCTTTATCTTTTAACAATAAAACTATCGGCGTTATATATATCATATTTAAATATAATAAATAGTTAGTTTAGAAAAAGAGAAATCAAGAGGCGAGAAAGATGATCACTTAACACTAGAACTACCGGCGTTAAATCTGTTATATTTCAATACATTAAATAAGTACATTGAGAAAAGAGAAATCGAGCGGCAGAAATATGATCAATTCAGTCATTTATGTTTTTTGAATTGGACGTAGAACATTTCTCGTAGGACTCTCCTATAAATTTTGAGAATTTTTGGAAAAAATTGTGTACCAGTCATTTTGACTGGTTTGGTAGTTCTAGTGTTAAGTAATTCTTGCTTTATTAGATAGAAGCGGTATATTTACTGCATGGCTCCTCTATCAATTTCGGGAATTATTAGAAAAAATTGTACACCGGTCATTTTGGCCGCCTTGGTAGATTTAGCGTTAGATCGTCTTAAATCATGCTTTTCTTAAATAAACGCTGCAACGAAGGAGAAAATAAATATTCAGATACGTAAAAACATCCGAAAATATTCATATACTACGAAAAACTTCATGAAAATTAAAACAACAAACCAATTTCATTCCACGCCCCAACGCGTAATTCAACGCAAAATGTAATCTAGGAAGCGACGAAATTTCGTTACGACGTGAAAAAAGGTAGTGAACAAATTGAGCCCGGAAAAAAAACGGGTCAAAGAAACAATGACGTGAAAACGGGGACAATTATGCGAAAAAAAAAAACGCGGGATACGTTCTCGTTCGTTAAGCAGGAACAACATCGGTCTGATCGAATGCTACCATTAATACTCGCGTAGCTGAATGAGAATTCTTCTCGACAATGAAAGGGTCGGTAAAAACCCCTCGTTGTACGAGGTGACGAGGACCATGGCGGGGGAAAAAAGATCAAGAGGGAAAGAGAAGCAGTCGAAGGGGAGTATTTACTCTAGTTACACGAATCTCGTTTCACCGATCTCGTTACCAGACATTAGATAGACTGGCAATTCTACGAGCGTGTAATCCGGCAACACTGACAACCTGGTTTTATTGATAATCTTTTCCATCTTCGTGTACACGTCGTCGCATAATGTCATCATGGCGTACAGCCGACACCGGTCGTAATTAATTACATGAGCGTCGCCTGACACCGCAAGCCAATTAACGTCGTTGCAGCCGGTACGGTTTTCCTCGACAGCACAGTGTCTGTCGATGCTCGGAAAAACGTCTGTAGGATTGGAAATACGTAATGAGAAGAACACGATGGGAAATGTGAGAGAGATGGACAAATGGACGATGTTCAAATTCAATGAAAATTTCGGAAGGATTTTATCGATTGCACGTATACACCGTGTATTCACTAACTTCGTGGCCTTCAAAATGTCCGTAGTATCTAAAAATTCGGAAATTTGTTGTTAAAGAAATTGCATAGTTATGTGGGGGTCAGAATATAATGATAATATATTTCTTTTGTTGTAAGTTTTATAAAAAACATTTTTTAGGAGCTGTGGTGGATAAAAATGTAAAGACTAAGGCTAATCTTAATTTAGCTTACAATCAGTAGGTCCAAGTTTAACCCTTATCACTCCAAGAATTTTCCACAGTGATTTGTAGCCAACTCCAGACAATTTTTGTTCATTTCGAAGTGATTAAAAAAGACGTTCCATACGTTTTATGAGGTAGTTTGTTATTTATAATAATATTTATAATTGCAACGCTGGCTAAAGCTTCACAGTATTACTGCTGTTTGGAGTGATAAGGGTTGACCCTATCATAGTGAAAAATCACCCCATGTAAATTGTTTGTCTAATATTATTAATAAACTGAATTACTGGTAACTCTGATTTTTCCAGTAATAATTTATGGCGTCAGTAGGGATACCATTATTATAAAAAAGTTCACTTTTGTTATGTACTTCGTTAGCTGCACAACAAAAAAACTGATCTGGAATGATTTCCTGTTAGAATTAGGATTTTCTCTCATTGAACCGTTTCTTAAAGAACGATTAAAAATTGCCACATAACTTGAGGAAAATAATATTAGAAATATTTGGCGAAAATTGAAGAAACAACGCCAGTACCAACATCCAGATCTAAATAAGGAAGATGTTGTATATGTGTAAGGAAAGAAAATAGAAAATATACTGTGAGATCTACGATATGTACCAACTTTATTTGTAAAAGTCACGGCAATATTACTTGCAATAACTGTAAAAAATAAATGTTATAATTTTCATGAAATATGCAATTTTTATAGTAAATCTAATTTTCTTTACATGTCTTTATTAAGTTTGTAAAATAAAATTCATTTACTGGAGTGAAATTACCCCCATGATACCGTTAACGCGATTTTTTTAGCTGATACTTTTTAAGGGTTAAAACCTCCTGTGTTAACTTGAGGAAATTTTATTGTTGTGTGATACAGAACTCGTCTAAAACAAGAAGTTCCATTCTAAGTGATCCTAGCATTTAAAGCTGAAAAAAATACAAATGAAAAAACATTTTTTCGATTTTTGTGTTCAAATGGAAATTTTGAAGCCGATAAAGTTAGACGGTACGCTCTGTATATCGATGAATGGGAGTATCGCGTTGTAGCATGGAATGGAGAACGAATGATTTCCGTTTTTCGAGCGAACGGCTCTTTTCTCTCCTCGGTAAAGTGCCTCTCGATCTGACGGTCTCTTTAACTCCAAACGCCACGAACCGTGACGAGGCGAGTTAATTACAATAGTATAATTGGATATTGCCAGCAATGAGAGAATTGAGACTCCCGATAGAAACCACGATCGTGATATCGACGTTTCGAGCTTTTAGGTGGAAAAATGGTTCGGATTTGAGTCCTATATAGTTTCAGGGTGAAAAATGTAGGTGAGCCTGTGAATTCAGGTAACGTAGATCTTTGTGTTTCTCAATCCAAAGAGCAGAGATTGTTGCAATAAAGGCAACTGTCTTTGATTAAACAGAAAGTAATTACGGGGGAGTAATATAAAAAGGAACGATGAAATACGGGAATTCTTGCTGCCATTAAGTAAGAGGGCGATCAAAAGAGATACCGAGCGTTTGATATTACTACGGGAAGAGAGATCAAAAAGGCATTCTTCCTACTTACGAATGACGCTTAATTAATGGTACAAACAATAACTCGAATAATTAATTGCCAAAGAAAAGTATACTCGTTTTCCCCAGGAACATTACAGAAGAATTCCCTTCTGCGATACCTGACATGAAATTAAATTACGTTTTAATTGTACCGAGCCACCGGTATAGAAGCCACGCGAGCCTAGAAAAAAGAATTCTATCCGTGGAACGACCAACGTAAATCTAGAGACCGTTGAGTACTTCCTTTCGCGGCACGTCCCAGAAGATTTTCACCGAACAGCCGAAGTGTGTCCTCTTCAATCCTTCCAAGTTGAGGCGCAAGGGTGGAGCCATGGTGCGCCAGTTAAATAATAATTGGCCCGCTGTCAGTCGGCTCACGTGCTAAACTTTATTGGAATTGGATCCGTAATCTCGGCACATTTTCCCAGATGCAGAGAACCGGTCCGTCCATCTCCACTTCCCGCATCCGCCATTCTCTCTCTCCCTCTCTCTCTCTCTCTCTCTCTCTCTCTCTCTTATCCTTCTGCTCCTTCTTCGCGCAGAAGCACCGCTATTCGAAGGATACAGGGGATGAGGAGTAGATCCTAATCTGACGGCCTACCTAACTGTGATACCTTCGCGTTTCCTAAGAGCAGTTACTATTGTACAAGCATGGGAGACGTCGCTCGCTCGATTTCGGCTTAACGTCACGTTACTTGTCGCATTACCTCTGCTATGGGAATTACGTGGGAACCGATTGTTTGGAATCGCTTTCTACCTAATGTAAGGGTTGCTTCGACTCGATAGACTCGAAGTTTGATAGAACGGAGGAAGAATTCGACGTTCTTTTTCTCTAATAATGTACAAATGAATGTTTTTCAAGTTGAAAGTTTGCAGCAACATTTTTTTTACGATTTCTTCCATGATGTGCCATTCCTTCTTCCTTCACAATTAGACTCTTCAGCACTTAACACATCTTAAGCGGGAAACGTCTTAACTCGTTTCGTGCATATTATTATTAAAGTGTGGGAACCGACAAAATAAAGTGAATAAAGAAATTATTTTTTAAAAAGAAACTGAAAGTTTTGTTAAAAAGAACCCATAGTTCAAAAGTTATAGCTATTTCATGCAGAAGCAATTTTGCTTGCAATTTGCAAAAAATTGCCCGCTGTATGGTGAGAATTTGGCTAGAAAACACCCGCTTAACCAGTTAACTGTGATTGACGAGTATACTCGTCATGCGTATAAAGTAGTGACCATTGGCTATTTAAATTGTAATTTTTGAGAAAAACAAAACATATTCTCAAATTTCAAGATATTTAGAATATTTTGAGGCCGTGTCGGAATAAAACAAACAAATAAAAAATATAAATAATTTGAGATGAACTCATACGTCCCCGTATGCACCGGTTGAAACAGTTTACCAGTTCGCATAACGAATTTATTTATGTGCGACGATAACGTTTTTTAGATGTTAGCGTAAAAGGGGCATGGCAAAAGTCAGAAAGTTGATTTATAATAGGGTTCCTTTTTAAATAATCCTGTTTAAATTCTTACTTTTATATGTATAATATTTCATTTTTATTGCGTTTTTAGTTTAATATGTATGTAATATATGTTTATGTTAACCAAATAAGTAAATATTAGTAATAAAATTTTCAATTTTATAAAATAAACTCATCTGTCTGATCCAATATCTTACCAGCGTAACTTACTCTGTGATTGACGAGTATACTCGTCATGGCTCGATTTTGGTGACACAGAACGGTGTGCGCTCTCAAACGAGGGCTCCACAGTTAACTGGTTAAGGTGTGTTAAATTTATGGCGTGATAGAAATCGCAAAAGCTCATTCCCACAAAATTTCCCAATAATCGTCGTACTCATCCCCGCGATGTCCACCGTCCCACATCCGAGTACTCTTCCCCTTTCGTGAATGAGAATCAAAGGAACGCGAGAGGTTCCTTCGCTTTGAACGCGCATCATCCGGCCTGTCGCGCTCAGATTTCATCCGAGAGTAGATTCATCATTCACCCATCGAAAGTACCCAGGTTTCGCGCGGGCTATCGTTGCGTGAAGGAACACGGCCGACAGCAGGTTCGTCGGCTCGGTTAATGGGGATTTGCCGGAGTAAATTGCTAGCAGCAATTACTGAATACCGACTCGGATAATCCCTTCCTAGTGCGCCTTCGGCTGACCCTACGACCGATTCTCCTGGCTGCTTAGTTTACAGGGAAAACCACCCTCCACGATCCTGTCCCTCGTGTCACGTGCACGCACTGCCATGACGCACGTGTAGCACATGCGTATTCCTTTTGCTAAAAAGATGATTCGAAATAGCTCAGTATAAAAAAGGAAACGGGACAGAACGTGAAATCGTAGGAGAAAGAATTGAAAGGAAGGAAAGAAAGGAATGTCAGGGCGCAGGGGAGAGAACGTTGGTTTCTACGATTTTATTTAAGGCTTGCATGTACGTAGAATATTGGACGTGTGACCTGTACGAGTATCGGAGGGAGTACATGTATATGTAAGGAACTTTTACGACGTTTAATAAGATTTGTTTAAAAACTGTTTTTGAACCAGCTGCAGCGTAGATCTTTTTTCAATTGAGATTACTTTGCTTTATTTCGTATGTGGGACAGCAAGTGATTAACCCATTTGCATCATAAACGCATATATGCGCGCATTTTGCCTGGCCACTATGACCAGAGCGCGCATATATGCGCTCATTCCACTTGGGCATTTATTACCAGAACGTATATTATACCCATGCGTATTTGGCTCTCAATCAATGAAAAGAGGTGATCGCGAATAGTTTCAGGGTAAAATAACTTAGAAAAATAAAAAAAAATGGATGGTTATATTTCCGACAGCAGTGAAGAGGTAATTAGATTTAGAAAACGTAGACGTTCTATGGCGATTTCTTCTGATAGTAGTGATAGTAATCAGAGTGAGAGTGATTTTGAATGGGAGGAAAAAAATGATAAACTTAAATTTCATAAATTTACATCTGTTGGTGGTGTAATCACATTTTATCAATGTGATAACTGCCATGTGGCATTATGTCTTGACCATTTCAAACATTATCATGTTGTGCAAAATAATTAGATTTTATTCCTCTCATAATTATGAATCTATTATGAAATAAAAATTCTTTATTTATGTAATATTGCTTTTATTTTTAACATTTAAAAACATTTTCATTTAAATACAATCAAAAAAAATGTTGGTGATAAGAACGAATTTTTCACTTTTCTGTGTGATGCAAATGGGTTAAATGGTCTAAAAGGTATTACTCAATCTTTATACATGGCGACGTTTTAAAAGGTATCTATTGGAAAGTAATAAATTAAGATTCTTCGTTAAAAGATTTAAGAAAGTATAATTACGAATCACAAATAATGGACAAAATCGATCAGAAGAACGTACAGTTTATTCCTCTTGCACGAATAACACGAATAAGAGAAGGTTGAGAAACGAGGAAACGAAAGAAGGAACAAATTTGTCCAAGCGCAGATACTTGAGCTGAGCCAGTGGACTTTAGGAAAGAATTGTTGGGAGAAAGAGAAGGGTGCGAAGTAAATCCAGGGCTAACCAGAAGGGGTAAGGTGAACCGAAACGCAAGGGCCGTCAAGGAAAGAAGGGACACACGTCGGGGACCTTTGTTCGGCCGAGTGGCATCGACGTGGAAAGTGTGTGGAAGAAACAAAATATATTCCGTGATGCGAGCCACCCGTGAAACTTTCTTTCTCACGAAGGGTAAGGACGATTCCGTCTTCGTCAGAGGGATCACGGTAGAATCGAAAGAAAAGGGGGTGCTCAAGATGAAATTTAAACGGCTCCACCTTAAAGCGGAAACGTGAAAACGCTGACATCAACGTTATCTCGGGGAAGAGGGGTTGAAATCTATTTCGAAAATCGAGTAACACGCGCAGCCCTATATATTCTACGTCAAACGAACTGCCTCGAGTTTCGTTTGCCTAAAGTCACGAGACGGAAGAGACGGATTTCACCGTCGTGATTTCAGCCAGACGACTTTCAATTTTCGCAAAGGCGGCCGACGTTATTCCCGGCGGAAAGTTCAGCGCGGCCTTGATGTGTAATAACGGAAGGACGGGCCTATAGAGAAGGAGTTGGTACCACTGTATTTCCTGGCTGCGCAAAGCCTCCACGGAGAACCAGGTAATAAACGATGCACTGTGCACAGCTTAAACGGAGCTTTATGAAATCCCAGCCATGATTAATAATTTTCCCCGCACTTACTCCGCCGCGCCCCCTTCTCATTCTCCTCTTCCAGCCCCGTACCTCGTTAGGCACACATCTCTCATCCTTAAACCTCCCCGCTCGTTGGGTTATGCATCGAGGTCTCTTCGGTGGCTGGATATCTTCCTCCTTTCTCCATCCATCTCTGCCTTTATCTTGTTGCGCTCTCCTCGCGAGAAGTGTATCTCGGATTATTAATTCCTATCAAGTCGCACTCTCTTTGCCGTGCCACTTTCTTCGCCGTAATTCCGAAGGAGTCAAAGGCTGCTGGAATCATCATCGTCTGCAGTAATCTCAAATGCGAGTTGCGAATCATAAGCAAGCACGAGCCTCAGACTTTGGTTTGTGACTAATAGAGACTCGTTTTTATCGTGGAATATGGTGACATCCTTCAAAGAGCATGTTTTAGGTTTGAAATAGTTAATGATTATAAGTTTCATCTAATTAACTTTTCTTCATGATTGGACATGGAAATCAGTCATAAAAGGAGTATCTATGTGAAACTGCTTTCATTGGAATGTACTTATGAAACGAGCATATTCGTGCTAGCAAACCTGAGTATGCATTCTGAGACAAGTAAACTTGTGGCTGATAGAAATACAAGTTCACGCTTTTTGACATTCAGTGAACTTAATTTTCGTCTTGAAAATCGATTTAATTTCATATTTTTTAATAACTCTTAATAGTGACTCTACGCAGTAAAGCCAGGCGCTGGCAAAGTGTCCTTAACCAGTTAACTGTTTCGACCTTGTTGGAAAATGTGCTTCTACGTGCGTCGTACAAATTAAGCGATGACGAATATATTCGTCAAACCAAGATAATGTTTGATATGAAATTAGGTTACAATGAAATGGCTTTAATATTTTTATTTCGTTATTTATTTCATGTACATTTATTCATTTATTTAAATTTTTTCATTCATATATTCATGACGAATATCTTCGTCATAAACAGTTAAAGTCATGTGGTTAAAATCATTGTTCAGACTAATTCTGAGTTTCGGCAATCATTGAAAATATATAGATAATAGTATATAGGCAATAGACAGCATGCAAGGTAAGAATAAAGCATAATTTGATATTCAACCGATAGAAACAAAATCTTTGCGTAAATCTAAAGTACAGAGAAAGCTAGACGAACGTGGCGAAGAATGGGTGGCTTCATTACGACAAGCCGTCGCGCGTAAAAGGGGATTATTCTCGTTTGTGCGCCCATTAGAGTAACGCTTTGGACCGACGAGGCATTAAACAGATAATATGACCATTCGCTTACACGCGCGTATCCTGGTCTGATAAATGTAATAATAATACAGCGTCCCACTGACGTGTAACTACACCCGATTCGCTTTATTCTCCGTTCTACCTCGCGAACTTTCATTGCCGTGTGCTGCAAATAATGCGACTCCTTTTCACGCTCGTTTGTAAGCCGAATCGATAATGCTTGTCGCTCTAAAATGAGGATACACATCACTGACTTCGGGCAGTGTTTTTCGTGTCAACGTAATATTGAGTTGGGACATATGAAATGTCGGATTAGGTCTATACACTACACTTTGGCCATATTTTGTAAATAGTTAGCTGTAAAATTAATAGTTTTATAGTTGAAATAGGTTATTTGATTTATATGCTTAATATTGAGTGTAGTTTTTTTAAAGACTTCTAATTTCTTTAAAAAAATATACTTTTTTGTGCAACGTGAGTACTAGTGAAATATGAGTAGTAATCCGATATAAATTTAAACTTGAGAATAATACTGCTGCTGTAAGTCTTAACATAAACAGAGCATATAGGAGGCAATTGTTAATTAAAAAATCGTACAACGTTGCTTCCAAAAGTTTCGTTCTGGATATGAGTAGCTTTAAAATGCGCCTCGTGGTAGACCCACAACCATATGACATAATGATGTCGTAATCTATATATGCAAAGCTGTACTTCCTTTTTTCCAAGGCGATGGAACCATTAAATACTACTGACAGATACTATAAACAAAATTGAACAAATGCTTGTAGAATGAAAAATACTGCGTTCGGTATCAATTAATCGGCAGGGGCCTACTTTATTACACGACAACGCAAGACTATTCCGTCAAAAGTGCGCTCAAAAAAATTTCGCGAATTGAAATATGAATTTTTACGGTACCCACCTTATTCACCTGATCTTCCTTCAACAGATTATCACATTTTAAACGCATAGACTACTTCATTACAGAAAAAAAAATTCAATAATGGAGGTGACCTTAATTACGTCACCTTCAATTTCATTGTTTCTAAAAACTCAGATTTTATTAAACATTCTATAAAAGTCCTTGTGGATCTTTGGCAGAAGTATATTGTTGTCGATGGAAATTAGTTTGATTTATAAACATTAATTTTGCAATAACTGTGGCATTTTAATTTCGCCGTATACAATCCGACATTTCATATGCACCAAACTAATGATATCGAAGGAGGTCGTTCATATTGCAACAGGGTGCTGCGTTGATCCTAGTTATATCGTGGGATAATTCATTTTAACATTTACGTTGCGACGATCTTATCGGCGTGCACGAGTTTATCTAATTTTGAAAATTATGTAACAGACTAACGACATTGCACTGTGTACGATACTAATGACGTTTTGAAAGAAAATGTCGTTATGCAATTATCACTTGATATGAAACTACTAAAAATACAGTATAATTACTAATGGATATGGCGACCTGCAAACGGGCAAGTTGATTTAATTATCCGTCGTTGGCTGTGACGGAATGTTATTTTTCGCGGCAAAATTCTTAAAGAATTGATGTCTTATGGCAATTTCACTTGGCATTCGGAAAGTGTGAGCTAACGGAAAGAAAGCGCACTTAACTTTGCTCCGCTTCGCGTTGTTTCGGAGTTACAATATCAGACGAGCATAAAAACGATAAGCTGTTGATACAAAGTAAAAGAAAGATTTCAATTTAACTTGACAAAAAAAGTCCATATAATAATACATTGTTACGAATTACTATGAGCAACGAAACTGTCTCCCCTCTATATGTTATCTATTGCTAAATCAATAGCAACGACATGCGAATGTTTATAATATGTCAGAGAGTTGTCCGTGAGCTGTCAGATTGGCCGGACCTGTTCAAATAGAATCGATACTTTTATAAACGATCAGTTATTTTATTATGTCGCGCCGCAACACTCGCCGGAACAATATAGACCAAAAGATGCAGGAGAAACACATCGAAGAAATTTTTCGAAAATGAAAAATACCTCTGACAATAAATACGTCTGTACGTACAAATATAATTATATCAAATCACAGACAACATGATTTCATTCGTCGCAACAGCAACCTGTTTCCACCTTTACAATCGTAACACCACCATAACTACGAGCCAATTCGTCCAAACGAAAACGGATCGCTCTCAATCAAAACTACTTTTTCCCAACTCGCGTCCGGATAGCGCACGAAATCCCCGGGCAGAGTTCGCGACACCAAAAACTCGGGTGTCGCTCAACTTTCAGCGAATCCTACGTCCACCGCCTACTAATTTCCAACTCATTCGAACACGTGCCGGCCGGTCCAACTGTCGGTGCCGTGGAAAACAGTTGTCGGCAGTTCGTATTGAGAGGGGTCATCTGCATCTGCATCTGACTGGTAAAAAAAAAGAGGAGAGAACGCCACTCATCGGTTGCAGCGCGCCGAACTTTGGAGCTAGCACCGCCACCCTCGCCCCCATCGTCCCTCCCTGTCTTTCTCCCGCTGCATTCGAAGTTGGCGTTGCGCCGGAGGGTGAAAGTCTGCCAATGGCAGACGACAGTGCTCCCGGCACAGGCAACGATAGCTCCACACCACCATAACCACCATCACTACCACCACCACCATCGGCTCTTGCTGATGGATTGTCTCTCCTCCACGCCCCCTGATTATCCTACAATCCCTGCAACTCCTCTTCGCGAGCAAGGAACATCCGCGAAGTGTCGGAGCGTTAGGATCGTATTTTGCCAAAATGTTACACATTGACGGAGTAGACGACGTTAAAGGACAGGTATGCGGTGTCTTGAGCAACTAATTGATCGCGAGTGCAAGCGTAATGAACGGTGAGATTACGAGTTAGAATTCTAGGTGACTGTGAGATTTTTAGGACGTAGAAGAGAATGGGAAATAGGTTGATATAGAGAAAGCGAGGGAAACGGGTTAATTAAAATGACTTGTGAATGAGAATTAAAAGAATGGTGGCAAAGATTGAGAGAGTGATATGTCGGATTTGAGAGACGGGAATTGTACCGGAGATGTTGGGAGATTATCTGTTGGAAAGTGAGTTACTATTTTTGTATCCATAATATTCTAACGGTAAGTTTGAAAAGTAAAGCTATTAATTTGCAATTTCACCTATTCTGTTAGTACGCGAAACATTATCACAATTGTCTTCAAATACATAGCGGATATTCTTTGTCACTTGCAATAATCTATCAATCTTTGTTCTTCTCCAGATCTTGAAATCCGGGACGCATAGACATCCCACGCAAAGTGTATCGACGAGTAGAGATTCCAAGCTGCAAAATTCTCGTACGACTAGCGTAGGGATAAAATCTCGAGACAGTCGCACGATTCGCTGTTCGATTTACTTTGCCGTTTTTCGGGAGCTTCCGGCATTGCCGTGCACTCCGTAGCAGAAATGGAAATCGCAAGTGAGAGGGACCGAGAAACGGTATCCACGGCGGGAAGGTGGAAGCCGAGGTGAGCCTCGAAAATTGAAACAGAATTCGTGGCGCGACGATGAAATACGCCGAGGATTCGCGGTTCCCACTAAATGGAATCTCGTAACTTCTCCGCGAGGGAGGCTGAATTTGAGACGGGATGCGCCCTGCCAGGCAATAAGGGATCAGTCCGTGGGATCAGTACGTCATAAATGTCCTTTTTTACTTTTGTTGACAGCTGGCAGAAAATGCGGAGATAACGCGAAAATAAGTGGGGATGCTGGAAATTACGAGGGGTTGTAAAATGCATTGCGTGTAAGGAGAATTGTATTTTTGAATTATGTTCGAAATTTTGATGGCGCGAATGAAATCTTCTTTTTGTGATTTCTTTTCAGCCGTCACGCGTTATAATTAATGTTTTATTTTAGTTGACCCTTAAGAGGTTATCATCTAAAAAAATCATGTTAACGGTATCATGGGTGTAACTTCACCCAAGTAAATGAATCTTATTTTATAAATTTAATAACGACATGTAAATGGGATTAGATATATTAGAAGAATTACATATTTCATGAAAATTATAAAATTTATTTATTACAGTTGTTGCAAATAATATTACGGTGCCTTTTGTAAATGAAGTTGGTACATATTGTACATCTCACAGTATATTTTCTATTTTCTTTCCTTGTACATATAGAACAACTTCGTTGCTTAGATGTGGATGGTGGTATTAGCGTTGTGCAGCTAACGAAGTACATAACAAAAGTAAACTTTTTTATGATCATAGTATCCCTACTGGCTCCATAAATGATTACAGGAAAAGTCAATGTTACCAATATTTCGGTTTGTTAATAATATTAGAAAAACAATTTACATGCGGTGATTTTTCATCCGTGATACATTTTAAGGGTTAATGACTTATTTTTGCACGGCTTTCCAATGAGGGTATTGCATGCTTTTTGCTCTACTACTTATATTTTTCTTTAATTGTGATATATTTGAAAGTATAATAACTTATTTATTTTTGTCGTAGCTGCATTTTTTGTCTTCTTTTCGGTTACTCTATTTTTCCATTACGCGATCTACATGGAATATTTAATACCTCTCAAAAGGATGGAATATTTAATACCTCTCATTTTATATGGAATATAATACTGATCATAATTACTCAAAATTAAAATATAGACACTTAGGTTTCTATCGTAGACTTTGAAGCAAAGTTAAATACAGAAAAATAGTTCGTTGGCGCTCTGGTGCATTAACTATTTAAATTAGCAGTCTCTGAAATTCCAAGTCCTTCCGTAGCCCTTTTAATAAAAAAGAATTACTGGATTTCGTGAGGCTAGCATTTAAGATAAATTACTGTAACAAGTATCGCACGAGCTAATAATATTCTACAAGCGTAAACATTTTTTAATTAAGAAAAATATCTGACATTTGATTACTTAAAGATACAGGAATATAGGAAGACGTAGGAAGTAAAAGTAAATAGTATCTCGAGAAATTCAAAGTCATAATTTGAAATAAATAATTATCCGAAAATTGCGAAAACCTCAACCACAAACAATTGGCGACAAGCTTGAAAGATACAACAGGCTTATGTGAAATTCAAACGAAAACGTAGAAAGGGTTGCACGCCCTTGGGGTGGGCAATAAATTATCCACAGGTAAATTGGATCGCGGAGAATCTTTTCAGCAGTATCAAACGTCGGATCAACTTTTAATTAAAATCGGAATCACGACGGATTTAAGATATTTATTTTATATTCCAACATTCCTCAACTCTGAGCACAACTCCATGAAACCTTTCGACGGCCCTTCTGGTAGCCCAATTTTCATCGGCCCTCGTTGCCTTCTCTTTTTTTTCTATCCTTCCGGCACGCGTTTTTCCCTTTCCACTTACCCGTCCCTTTGTCCCACCGTTTCACCCTTTCGCGTATATTTGTCCCTTTCTCTCGCGAATCCTGTCCTTTACGACTTGATTCCTCAATCTCGCGAGACAGTAAAAGCTACAGATTTTACGAGCAGTCGGAACGCACATGCATCGTAGCGCGAAAATTTTATACATTTTGCATTCCTCGCGGTAAAGCACGATCGTGCGAGAAAACGGCGAATGTTTTTTCGTCGAACTTTCGCTTGCTATCCCAGCGATATACAACAATGGCGAAAAGTTTTCTCTCCAATCTTAGACTCGAACATGGGCTTGTACTTGTCACGACTACAAAGCGTGGCAAAAATTCGTCACTTGTCGCACTGAGATTTCCAATACCCATTTCGTACTCGCAGTCCTCTATTTTTCCCGCGGAAAATTCAATTTCGTTCTACGGAACGTTTGTTATGGTCGAGGGCTGAACCGAACAATGCGTCTCGTAAGTGCTGTTTTAAGTTCGTTAATTCTTTCGGATACGGAGTACAATATGTTTTTTAATATACTCGTACAGAGTGCTTAAAAATAATTTGTCATGAAGTACCAGGCATTCTTCTACGCATTTGGATCGGCGGACATTTGCAAAAAAAAAACGCAAAATTCGCGAAAGTGTTGCAAAGTACGGTCAAATTTGTTTTTAAATCGAGATATTTAAGGGTTTGTATTTTAACGTGTTTACAATATATTGTCGCCAATTTTCGATAAAATTTACTTGCACTTGTTATCCTGGATGGATATATTTTTTTTAGCATAAATAATTTTGTATAACCATTGTAAAATCGTTTTATATAATAACGTTTGTTATACCGTTAACTATTAAAATTTCTCTGTAACAAAGTTTACGTTATTTTCATCACTTTGATTGTAAATTTTATCAAAATAAAGAGATGCCGTGAAATTGTATTTGATGTGATTATTAACACGATTTATTTAAAAAAGTGACTTATGCCACTTTCAAAGTAAACGGCTCATATGCAGGGTGAACCTCGCTTCATCATTATAAAAATTGCCGAAGTAACAAAATTCGAAAAAATGTTCTTTACCATCGTTGCACAGTTTCATAGAAGCCTCAATAAAATCATAATATTTTTTCCCTGTTGCCAGTTCTGTAAGATACTATATATCTCATAAATCGGAAAGAAGTATCGCCACGCATTCTCAGAATCATCGATTGACCGAGCACTTTCTACTCTTCGAAGAAGTGAAAGAGAATTATGAAATATTGTATCGGTCAAGATAGCCAAGAGTCCTTTCAACAGGTATCCACATCCTCGCAGGGTTTCGAGAGGATCCGTCCGACGAGAAATAAGGGTAGGAACATCCGAAACTCCTGTCCTCTCCGTGAATTCTCGGCGGAGCGTTCTTTCCAATCTGACTTGACGCGGAAAGGAGAAAGGAAGAGTTAGATGGAAGAGGAGGCACAGAAAAAGAGTCCGTATATAACGCGACCAGATTGAAGGAATGGAACAGCCGGTACGAACGTAACGGCGGAATGGGAAATACGATTGTCGGACTGGCGTTCCGGAAGAAAAGTGCCTTAGAAAAGTAGGGAAAGGGGTGGGCCTCCAACTGGTGAGCCTCGCTAGGACGATCTCACCGAGAAGAAACGAACTGCAGCGGAAAGAGGAAGTGAGAACGAACGAAGAAAGAGAGATAGCAGGTAGTTGGTCGATGACGAAGGGCAAAGCGGTACGATGTAGCTACGAGTGGACGTATCGAGCTCTTTCTCCTTTTGCGCCCTCTTTTTTCCATTTATCCCTTCCTCGCCGCTCTTGTCCTTTCTCTCTGCGTATCGAAAGGATCGCAAACGAATGGAAAACACATGTAAATGTCTCGAGCCGATCACCCTTGTAGATTCTTCTTTCCTCGGGCAAACACGTTTCTCCGTACTTCCCTTCACGATTCCACCCGCTTGTGCTTTGCTCTCTTTCTCTCTCTCTCTCTGCTTCTCACTCTCTCTCGACCCTCGAGCCGGTGCCTCGATCCCTTTTGTATTCCTGGCACATATCACTTAAGGGTCAGGCACCCTCAAAATAGATCCGTTTCACGAAATAACACGCGTTGCCACGGACACCCTTCAACGGGTGTGCATACCAATGTGCGACGGTCTCGTTTAAACGATCAGAAACCGTTGGCCGGCACCGATACTTCGATAAGGTTTTCGAGATATCCGATCAGCAAGTCGACGAGCCGTACGAAAGCAAAGTGGCTACTCTCCGAGCGTACTCTCTTTCTCTCGCCTCTCTATTTCGCTCCATTTCAAAAAGGTTACCGTTGCGCGAGTAAACCGTCCCTTTGCCTGCTCGAGCTTTTCCATTAAAGTGGTAGAAACGTACGCTAGGCTGGAGCCTTGAGAATTCGACTTTTTTCACGGCAACTTTGAGTCTCCTTGGTCGAATTGGAAGCACAAAGGGGAGGGTTTCACGATGGGTTTTACGAATTGTTTTCTGATAGCTGTTTCCCATTACGCGTGTCGCAGGACTTTCTCGAGGGAGAAAGGTGAAAGTAATTGAAATTGCTTTTTGGCTAATTTCTGTGTTTTCAAATTTACATCAAACGGAGGCTCTTTGAGCCTTTGCTAAATAGTGTGCTGTATTAAGTACACTCAAACGAATTACCTTTTTCACTTAAAATGAATACGAATTATTATCGTTATTGATGAATTATCAAGTGGGAACTTCATGTCTTAACGGCTCGACTCGTGACGGGCATCGGTAGCAATGAAAGGGTTGAATGTGATATTTGTCCTTTCACGAAAAGCCAGAGGCATTTTCGTCACGCAATTATAAAAGAGTAATAATTTTAACGCGGCAATGGTACGAATTACTCTTTTCTCTCTGACAAATTAATACACTTAACTATCTCACTTTTTACCACAAAATTTAGCGTTACAAGCTTCCACGGCGAAGCGCCGGAAGTAGTAAAATGTGAGTCAGAATTTAAAAAAAAGGAAAAAAAAAACAGCAAATATTGACTCGTTTGGGAGGGGCTCGGTAGACCGGACGATGCGACGCGGCGCGCAGTAGATACAATCAGCCGCTAGTCAGACTGACGAACGAGCCGGAGCGCTAATCCGGTGCAAATTCTGCGGGGGATAAAAAAGGCAGACGGTCGCTCATGACAAATAAGCTCTGATTTAATTTTCACTCGACCGGGTTTCACCGGAGCACCGCTCGGCGGCTGGAACCCGTTGGCGCAGATTAGCCTTAATGTCGCTGCGGTGCTGGCAGATGAGCGGGGGTGGTGGTAGAAAAAAAAAAAGAGGCGAAGAAGAAAGGGTGGAACGAGAGTGAAAAAGAGGCTGGGTGAGAAACAGAGAGAAAGAGAAAAGAAAGGAAAGAAAGACACGCGGAACGAACCGCTAATGAAAGAGGAAAAGAGAGGAGACATCGAGGAGCGAGAGAAGTAGAGCGGAAATAAGAGGAAAGGGACAAGACGAAGGAGGTGCGGGTGGGGAATAGTTATTAATTAATCCTGCCTCTCCTCTAGATGTTCCGGCACGGCAGCCGCAAAATAAAGCTCCCAGCATAAAGAGCTTTACTTCCTGCGGGCATGAAACAATTATCGCCATCCGCCGTGAGCACAAAGAAGAAGCAAAAGAAGGGACGCGGCAGGGGGAACCACCGTGATTATACGCAGAGTCCGGCTTCGCGACGATCAAAGGGATCTCTGCCGGTGTGGTCGCCGCTAATCGCAAGCTTTTACGTAATAGCCCTCCTACCACCACCGACTCGCCGATCGGGCCTGCCCAGTTTTTACAAAGGTGACGAGTTTCAAGATAAATTTGAAACTCTTTGTGACCGCGCCCCGGGCTGCCATCGTCCAACGGCTTTAAGCGTGCGAATTACTTGCGGTCCGTGACACTTGAAAGTTTAATCGCTGCTCGAAGAGTGTTACGTCGATGATGGGCCGTTTTTAAAGTCATGTTTGTGTAACAATGTGTCCTCTCTTTGTTGATTTTTCGATAATATCGTGACACCTTTGGATTCATAAAAATACATGGAGAGAATTGAGATATTGGAAGCGATGACACGTGGTATATCAAACTGTTCCCATCGATTTTGCGATGTTTAAAGCACGTATTTTGTTAAACTTTTGAAGGATTAAAGTTTCAAGTAGAAAATCAGATTTTCGTTTGTCAATGTCCGTTGTGCAGGAGGAATTTTAAAAAGTATATGGCGATAAGCGCCAACGATATTGTCGGATATGCATTGGCGCCATCTCGACTCCCACGCGTGTATTTTTCAAAATCAACCCTTAACCGACTAATCTTCCTTGCCAACAGATGGCGCTGTTAAAAGGGGGTTGATTCGAGGGTGCCGGTACACAGGGTGAGATTGGGAAAAGTAACCGACGGACAGCGATTTTACCGACGTATTACTATCGACCTCGTCGCATATATAGATTAACTATCCCTTCTTACCCCCCATTCCTTATCCAGCAATTTTTCTTTTCACTTTTTAAAATGTATAAATTCGTCGTATTTAACAGTAGATTTACGGAAGCCGTCAAATTGACGGGTTCCTACTTGTTTAATAAACATTTTTCAAATGAACAAAGAAGTACAGTAGATGTTTCACGTGTATTTTATAATACAATAATTATTTAACGAATTATCATCATTGGCGCTTGATCCCTCTTTTTTCAAAGTACTGATTTAATGCATTGCAATGTAACAGATTTCACGCTGTAAACGTAGTGTTAAATTATCGAACGTTATTTGAACAAAAATTTGAATATCTTTCATTTAACATTTCACATATTTCTCGCTTATCTTTGAAATATGCGCAGAGTTTCTGTTATAGCTGCGCATTGATTTAAAAATGTTGTGTTATTGTTAAACAGACATCATCGCGCATGACAATCTTTAACTTCGCCGTGTACGAAGAACATTCTAGTCTTAAAAAGCAGTCTTCTAAAGTTAAATCTCCAAAACCTACTCCAGTTTATGTTACAACAAAATGACTTAAACTGTCAAATCTCTACAACTGTTTCATCTTTATGTTTGAAACTATGCTAAACTACACCCCACTTTCTGAAATAGGATACCGTCAAATTTTGTTCAGTTACATTAAACAGAAATTTCACGACCTAAGAATTGACTATATATTTAGCCACACCATCATCATGAAATTGATATAAAAAAACTATCATCATAAATACTTTGCATTCAATAACTTTAGTTCCACCTATCACTTACAATTTTATTTATTTACAGCACATACTTCAAGGCATCTAAACATCACAAAACCGCTTAGAGAACAAAAAAAGAAACATTTCACCCAACATTCGCAACGCAAAGGCCTTCCATCGCTCAACACCAAACTAACCCAGCCACAAATTCCACCTTAAAACGTAACAATGTAAATACATTCGAAGCATGAACATAATTAGATTCCACGGTACAATCGTCCATTAGGTTTCGTTCGTTAAAAAAAGTTCATAAAAATTCAGGTGGCAGGCAATCGGGTAAATCCAGGTAGGAAGCGGAGCGGAGCGTAACAGGAGATAGGTCCAATATGTCGTCAGACGCGGCTTACACCGAAGTAGTGGTAGAGGAACAACGTTAATCAGGCCGAGTAAACACCTGCCGCTGATTGTGCTACGTATATGGGGGAAATACGCGGCCGCACACAAAGCGTGAGGAATCTACGAGGGTGGGACATCGATCGTCCGAAAGCCGGCGTTATCCGGGAGGAAAGAGCCCGCACAAGACCGCAAACGTGAGTCGCTTTGTGGGCAAGTGACCACGTGCGCCGACGCTCGGCTGGAGTTACGAGTTAAATAAATTCACCTTAGACCGACGCGGTAAAATCGCTTTTGCATACTTAACGAAACCGTATTAAACGATTCGGATAATCCTAATGTTTCGCGCGGGTATTTAATAAAGATTATGACTATGGAATCGTTTGCTTGAATTTTAACGTGAAACCACGAATTTTTGCAGCAGATTTTTTGCCTCTGGTTTTGTTGGTGTATGGAGCTCAGGATTATTTAATAAATCGTTCTTTCTGGAGATCCGAATTAGCTTGGTGCATTACTTTTACTTGGTTTAAATAGGATTCGACGAAGTGAAGTCTTCAGGTTCCTTTAGAGATCTCGGAACCTTCTCCCGGCATTCGTTGCAACTATGAATTTCTTAGAAAAGAATCGGGGTTCTAAGAGTTTTTAAGAGGAAGATTTCGTCATGGAAAAAAAAATTCCTTGTCGAAAAGTAATTGGTTTTTCAAACAAGACTTTGCCGAGTTGTAAGAGTGTGGGTCGTAACTGCATATTAAGATTTATGATGCGCTAATAGTGAAATTCAATAGCCAAGTCCTCTAATAGTTTTAAGACCCTTAGTGAGGGCCCTAACAGCACTGCTTGGAAACAGGATACATTTGTGGTTAAAGAATTACCGAGAAAAAATAGTTTTATTAATTAAATGTTGCACAGATATTTCTGATAGAATTTTAAATGCAAAATCTGAGAAAGAAAGGGGGATGAAGAGTTTTCACTTAAAAAGGATTCTTTACGGTTACTTGTTACTTGAATAAATTGTGAAGATTTATTCGAGGAGTATTTTCGTTGCCCACTAATCCTTCGAGCGTTGTCACTTCTTAGGAGTCCAAGAGAAATCTCTTAAATGCTTTAAACGACGGCAAAGAGCTCCGGAATAAGGAAGTTATCGGCTTAAGGCGAATTGCGAGCGAACACCGGCATCCGTAGGAATCTTAACGAACGAGATTTACTGGATTGTTCCCCTTGGATTTCTTTGATTGCCTCTTTCACGTTGAATTTTATATCGTCAATGTTTCGCTAAAAGTTCGTTAACCTCTTAAAAATAAATAGAATGTTTCTAAGGTCCGCTTTTTATTGTTAGAAACCTCCAGCGAAATGCTCCGAGGATGTGTAGATCTCAAAGGCGCTGCCTTTAAGTTCGTAGCGCGTTGCTTCTTCAGTTTATTGCTTAGAAATTTATGGCCGAGCTACTCAGAGACTTCCAGACACGACCGGTAAAAGCATTAGGTTAGGGTTACTTTAGCTTTTTAGCAGCTAAGGGTATGCAAGAGGGTGTTTGAGGGGTCGCCAGCGAGTGCTGGCAAGTCAGAGTGATTTCGAGACCCGAGTTAGTGGAATTTTTCGGAACTTTTTTCAGAGAGAAGTACGTCAGTACGTGGTATAGGAAAACTTGCTGAAATTCGTAGTTTGAATTTTGGTAATTTCACAACTGTACTATTAACACTATTCATTTCATGAATATTGATAAAGAAATTATTTCAGAAATGTGGGATGTTGAAGGTTTAGTGTCACGCATTTCGAAACATGTTTTTAACCGAATCAATGAAATATTCTGGTGTGAGAAATTCGGGAAGTATTAAATGTAGTTGAATTTTGAACCGCAAAAAGTTACTACAAATTACAGAGATAATATTACAAGAGACTGGAAATATAGAGTTATAGTTAAAAAGCTAAGGACATTTTTAACTCTCGGTAGAATTTTAATTTATATAAATGATAAAAATCTGATAGTAGTAATATAATTAAGGCACGTGCGGATACACAAATAGGGTCAGAAACTTTGTGTAATTAACAAATAACAAAAAAAACTTATTCTCTAGACATTCTCAAATTCCACTATTAGACCACGGGGGTTTATGAATTTATGACAAATTCAAAACTGCAAAAATTTGCAGAATATACATGCTATAAAAGAATATCCAAAGCATGGCACTGTTAATGATATCGATCTACGGAACTAAATCTCTATTGTGTTCTATTTTCTTAATTATATCCACAAAAATGTATACACCTATAACATATAAATATCCACAATCTATTCGTAACGTTTACATTCTTTCTTTGTCTATTCGCCACTCATCCTCATTTACCACCTCAATTACCCCGTTCAAACTTAACCCTTGAAAGGTATCATGAGTGAAAAATCACCCCATGTAAATTGTTTTTCGTATATTATTAACAAACCGAATTACTGGTAACACTGATTCTTCCTGTAATCATTTATGGCGTCAGTAGGGACACCATTATAATAAAAAAGTTTACTTTTGTTATGCACTTCGTTAGCTGCAGAACAAAAAAACTGATCTGTGATGATTGCCTGTTAGAATTTGGATTTTCTCTCAATGAAACATTTTTTAAAGAACGATTAAAAATACTGAATTTGCCACATAACCTGAGGAAAATAATATTAGAAATGCTTGGCGAAAAGTTAAGTAAACAACGCCAATACAATCATCCACATCTAAGCAAGGAAGATGTTGTATATGCACGAGGAAAGAAGATAGAAAATATACTGTGAGATGTACTATATGTACCAACTTCATTTGCAAAAGGCACCGTAATATTATTTGCAATAACTGTAATAAATAATCGATAATGTAAGAAGTAACGAAAATTGTCCGAAATATTAAATATACACATTTATTTCTTTTAATACAACTCTGGGTGTATCAATTTATTGCCGTCCTGATTTGACCTCACATTACACCAACTTCGTTTGTAAAAGACACCGCAATATTATTTGTAATAACTGTAAAAAATATATTTTATAATTTTCATGAAATATGTAATTCTTATAATATATCTAATCTCATTTACATGTCTTTATTAAATTTATAAAATAAAATTAATTTACTTCGGTGAAATTACACCCATGATACCGTCAACGTGATTTTTTTAGATGATACTTTTTACGGATTAATAACAAGTACGACGCTTCCAGTCTTTCCGAGCCGCGCAACGTGTAAAACGGTTTTACTCTAAAACGACAGGCCGGAATAAGCAGAAAGTGGCAGGAATCGATAAAACGCGCGAGACATTATAAACGGGCTCATTGTAATGCCGAGTCTGAACAAAATTGTTCCCACCTAGGCAGCCACCAACTATTTTCCCAGTGTGAGGCGAACTCTTTCTCCAAATAATGCGGTCGTATCGGGAATCCGCGTTTGAGTTTCAAGAGAGGCACGGTCGGCAGACTGGCCGACAGAGGATTGACGAGAAACGGAGAGAGAACGAGAAAGAGAAGGAGAGAGAGAAAGAGAGAGCGGTATGTTCAGGGTTGGTTGTTTTTCAGTTTCGCATTTCCATATTGTCTGCAGGAGCCTCTATGGAAATTCGACGCGACGGGCACGCCTTCCGCGTACCAATATTGAGTTCGAACGAATACTGATGGGCGCATGCATTATCCTTCGGGAATAGATAAAGGGGATACAAGGAACAAGGAGGTCGCAGCGCGTCGTCCTACCACCTAGACGTATTGGTACGCGATCTGTTAAGTAGAAACCTTCCTGTACTTTCAAATCTCCGTATCGTTTCGAAGAGAGTTTCAAAATGATTGCATGGAATTTAACGAAATTTAGTGTTAATTTCAGAAGGACTCGGCTCTGTTGCATTCCATTTAAATATTTTTGAGGGCTAAGTGCATTTCTACTCGGTTATCAGTGTGAGAATTACTACGACGATTGTGTCGCGAGTTTGACGATCTTCGTGTATGTATGCGTACGTATCGGTTTTTCGACAAAGGATTTCTATCGTTCTGTGCTACAAAAGAATGAGAAACTTTTCTGAAAACGTAGAATCGAAAAGATCGAGAATGCAGTGGTTTGGAAAAGTTTAGTAGACTTTCTACTGCTTAGGATTCGGGAACAGTATTTTAATAATGGTTGTGGTTGTCACATACTTGAATTTTCATTTAAGTGGATACACATGTCTTATTTTTTAATAATAGTTTGGTGAATTGTAAGTATTGCATTTCCTTTATGGGTATTATTTTTATTCGAAATTTAACAAAGTAGAATGAAATATATCTTGATTAAAATAAATTTTCAAACATATCTCTTTTCGGTCTTATATCGAAATAATCTACCCAAGTAATTTCAGCTTTACGTTTTGATAATAATGTGCATTTAATTGAATTATTGCCCAGTATTTATAATCATTCTCATCATTAAAGAAATATAAACGTTGCACAGCAGAGGATGCTACCAAATTACTTTCAGCTAACTGATAACAGATTGCAGAAATTCGTATCGCAAAGGGTTAATACCAAACATTTTAGAGCCAAGTTCATGTTACGATCTTTTCTTTTATAACAATTCTTTCCTTTGAGACTGATATCTAATTCACTGAAAACGAAGTTATCGCAGCTATTAATGATCAGAAATTACACGGAGTATTGTAATGTTAGAATTTCCTTACGGATTATTATTAACGTGCAAAACCTCTGCAGCCAGCAGTATTTATGCACATTGAAATATAAAACATTACTCAGAAGTAATTAATATTACATTCACCTGTTAAATTAAGGAAACACAATAGCTTTCATGAATATTCGATAGGTAGTTGAATAAATCGCAACGTAAATTTCCACAATGCTCATTAATAAACGATATTCATCCGTAGAAAATAAAGTCCAAAGTGTTCACTCGAATCGAGCGGGTACCAAAACGACCAGCGTGCGAATATAAAATTTCCTAAATATCGCATCTTTTAAAACGTGTTATCACGTGAACGTAGCTTATATTCAACGTGCATTAATCATTTCAATAGCAGGGTCAATTTGACGCACACCTTCTTTAAATTGCTTTATAAAGAATAAAATAATTTTTTTGTTGAAGATGTTAGTATTTATTCTCTTTTAACCTATAGGATGTGGCTAAAAATTTCAGCGTAATGAAATATTAAATCGAAGCTGACGAGAGATAATCTCTGCGTAAATGTACGAAGTCAATGAATCGACCCGCGGCATTCAAAGAATCAGCCTTTGCGATCCGTAAATATTTTCAAACTATTATTCCGGAAATTCCTAATAATTTTGATAATATCTTCTAAAAACACTCAAATTGAAAAAATCCGTGAAATACGATACCACATCATTTCTTTTCTTCCTCAATTTTGAAAATTCTGAATTTCAAGATTTTTTATCTCATTTCACAGGTTACGATATAATAGAACCCATCGACAAAGTTTTATTTCAGCAAGTTAACGCTTAGCAATAGCATATACAGTCGCGAAAAAAGCATAGGGCAAAAGATTAGCCCAGAATTCACTAAAATAAAATCGTAGTCCTGACAGACTAGCGGTAGGACGTAAATCAAATCGTTACCCAGCCTCGCTCGACATAGAATTTCAAAGGCCCAAAGAATCTTGTCGATCTTATTAAATATTCCTAACACGAGCAATCTAAACTTTATCCAGTGCTCTCTCGATGCACGTCGATGTACACTCGATTCTGTTCCTGACTGCACAAATTAATGGCTTCGTTAGTCGTGCTTCCCTACAGCCACGGCCGTAGTACTACATTCAACGACAACCGTTGGTAGATTTCAATTAGTATTCCGAATGATCCTTATGTTTCATGAAAATGTAAAGCGATCGAACAGAGAAGGATGCCGAGGCAAACACGTCAACCGGCATATATATATTCGACTTATATATGTATATAAATTGCATCGGAATGAATTGATGTACAGGGCGTTGTTAATTAAAATCATAATTATCTTCAACGAAACTGAGTGCCCTCGAGAAGGTCACGTTCGCCAGCTCCCGTCAGACCATATTCTACACATTATGCGGTGCATAACATGTAAGCACAGTTTCGTAGATGTAGGTTTGCACGGGGTTCTTTAACATTCCGGACCGCAAGTGGCAGCGATTCTGTTGTGGATGTTACACCAAGTAAATATGCATGTAAAACACAATATATCGTACGTGCTGTGTGTGAAACAACGCTAATCGTGATTACGGCGTAACGTAGTGTATGTATTATACATAGGTCTGTGAAGGAAATGTATGGACATTTTGGAGACGTTAACTGCAATTTTGGGAGGAAAAATAATGAATGAGTTGTTTTTAACGGAATTGTTAGTATTTCTGGTGTATTTGGTAAATTTTAGAGATTTATATAACAGTGGTATATGCTTCGATGGTTCCCAGGCAGATGAGGTTTTGAACAACTTTTTTGGAGTTTTATTTGTTTGTAAGTTCTATGGATGAAGTAACTTGTGGCTTTTATTAGAATATAAAGAGAAACCTAACGAAATTTCAGCTAGTTGAGATTTATAGATATTAGTGATGGCGATATATACTTCCTCTCGGCAGGACACATTGAATTTCACTTTGTTGGTTTTATGGAATTTTAATGGTTTAATCAATTTGGTAAAAAAAATTATCATTTCTCATCAATTCATGCGGAACTGATCAACTGCGGAGCATTTGAATGCGGTAATATTCAATGTGACCTCATAACTCAATTTGTATTTTAGAAAGTTTATTTTGAGAATATTTTTATGTAAAGTAATATGATTCAAAATAATTGGCGTTTTAAGGACAGGCGCGAGCTGTCAACTAGGAACTACAATATCTCTTTTTTTATCTACGATTATCTAGCAAAATGCTATAATTTTCTTAAAATAGGAGAAAAAATTATTGTACAACGAAGTTTATTGCGCTCATGTCAGTGTCTGTTACTTAACAAAACAGCAAATCCTTTTTAACCTCATAAAATTAAAGCTCTCAAACAAAAATATACCTCGCCGCCGGAAAAAACAAAGTCCCTACGATGAATTAGCACACTTTTTAAAAAAGTCTCATAAATGTTCAACATTCAATGTGACTCCACTTCTCAGAAAAAAAAACATAAAATAATTTAAAACCAGCGATGATTCATTAAAAAGCGTGGAAAAGGTGAATGTTATATATGTCGTCGTTGCAACGAAATAAGCTTTATGCGACGACCGCAACAGTTTATAAAAAAGACTGGCAGATTTTATTTATCGGTCAAGCACGGTCCGATTGCAGACAAAAGATAGCCTCGAATATATTATCCAGCTTGCAACGATTCACGGGCATGCATAACAAAAGTCAAAAAGGTTAGTAGGAGATTCCCCCTCGGCACTTCGATGTCCTTTCCCTTTTTGCGTTCTTCGAGTCCTTCCGTGCCTCTCCTCGCGAGATTTCCCCCTTTCGACACAACACTACGCAAGGAATCTCACTCAACCGAACTGCAACGGAATTTACTTAAAAGCTAAAGAGAAACTGGCGAGTGGAAAGGGAAAGGGTGTATAGGTGGTACGGAGAAAAGGGAGAGAAAAAGTGGAGAGAAGGGGGTAAAGGAGATATCTCTCCTTCTCTTTCGTTCTCAAACGAGCGGGTAAACGAGAGAGAAAGAAAACACAGAGAAAAGAGTCGGAGAGAAGCCGACACACGGAACGGTTCTTGCAGGTGTATATACGAGCGCCGATGTATCCTCTTCCCCGTGGCGAGGTAAAAGCAAACGGAAGGGCGTAAATGCAAATGGGTACATTTCTACGGCGTTCTTAATTAACTTCTTTGCAATTATCATGACGATGTTCCTGTGAAAATGTCTGCAGTTTGCCCATCGTCAGCGCTCTCGCGAAGAAAAAGGTAAAAAGAGAGGAGAACAAGAAGGAAAAGGAGAAAAAAGAACCGTAGGCTCTTCCTTGTTCGTGCGAGCCTTGTTCCTGCTCGCAGAGAGAGAGAATTCCCTCAAAGGCATGCCTCTCATGGGCCGCAAGCGCCCTTTAACGGGGTGTTTAAAAACCGCGTGTGCTTTGTACGCAAGAATTGCATTCATCTGCCGTTCCTCAAACGCTACCTGCCTCCAGATACTAAGGGTAGCGGAAACAGCCTCTTAATACAATTTCGGTAAACATTTGTTAGGGTTACTTGAAACGATTAACGCGCGTGTGTGTTGCACCTGTAACTCGAGCACCTTCGTTACGGCTATTTACGTTATGGAGAATTTCATTTTTCCACCATGGACTATTTTCTGAACAAACTAACTGGAAAGAGGACACACTTTGGACTCGATTAAGTATTTAACGATTTTGAATTTTGTAATTTGGTGGTATCTTTGTTTCATAGTCAAAGTGTGTCACGAATTACGTAATATTATTGAAAATATGATAAGTATTCTATAGCAATTAAAATATGTTGTAATTTTTTAAATGAATTTGGCGACTCAATGCTCGAAACACAGTAATGATCAGAATTATGACTTGATCGTGCACTTTATCTTCCATAAAACCATTCCTACACCGGTTGTCTTCTTGAGACAAATGCCCCTTCATTTGCATGCAAGTTATACTAATGGGTGCAAAAGGTCACATCATTAACCCCTTGCCGTACGATTGCTTTTGTGACTGAATACGCAATAACTAAGAATTAATTGCTGAAATAACAATCTATACCTGATTTCTGATATAGCATATAACTTAATGCAATATTAATACCATAGAAACAATTTTATCGTATCGTGGCTCACTGATATTTGTAATTTTATAGATTTTGGAAAACTTCCAAATTTCGTATTCCATTTATCGCGTTACTACTATTGTCGCTTGTTATTGTTCGGCAACGGGTTAACATGTCAGGTGTTGAAACTATTTCGCCTCTCATACAGTTCTTCTTTTCATTGAAAAATTTATTGTTAAAAACGTGTCGTTGTAAAGAAAAAATATTGAACACGAAAGCACCAAGCTATTCTATGGTGTTTCACGTATTTTAAATTAGTGTTTTAATACTGAATGGATTTTGAAATTTGCCAATACGAATGTTAATATAAAAAATTAAACGTCATTAAATCCATGCTAACTCTGAATCATTGTACTCGATAATAATTTAGGTTGTTACAAGCTTTGTCTGCATATCGGCAAGAAATTCAGAATAATGCTCTGCTCGTTTGTACACTCCTCAATATTAACGTGCAATGTGCATTAGTACAAGTGCATTATGCTCTTGACATGTTCATTTAGGTGCTAAATATACATATGCATACAAACGTATTCACCCTTTAGCGACGGAGACTCCGAATGCATAAACAAGGGTAAATTTAGGGTATTACTTGCATTTCAAAGCGCCACATTGAACAACACGTTACATTTACGCGATAATAATGATAATCGTAACTGTTATTAATAACATAGGCAACAGTGTTCAGTAGCACCACTTGTCTCATTGCAATAATGTTCTGCTCTCCAGCACGTTTCTAATTTGATGTAAATTATACAAAAATATTCTGCAACGAGCGAATTTATTTCGTATGATAATTAATGTTTAATAAATTCTATGCACTAAAAGCGCGCTTATAGACAACTGTTTGATGGAAATGCAAAGAAATAACTTCAGATAGCTTCTCGGAGTTTCCATTAAACTATTAAGATTTTAGGACACAAAGTATATTGAAACATTTTAAATTATATATTATGCTATTCTATATTATATTAAATATAATACAAAAAATATGAGAAAAGTTTTATTAAGTAAAGTGTGCAGATTCAATTCAATAGTAAATGGAGCACGAACAGTTTATTTGTACGATTGCTGTGAATGTAAATATTTTATTGGACTTGTAAGAGAAAAGTATAAAAGCAATAAACCCCGTTATTTTAGTACGGATTAATAAGCAGATTAGCGTGCGATAAAAAATACAATGATACGTGTTATGAATCCGCCGCTATGTTTTGACGTTTGTTTACAATGTTCTTTTATTCACAAGGCAATTGCTCGTGCAAAATACAATTGAATTAACAGGTACGTTAATAATATTTTTAAATTATTTTGAATCAAAATAACTTCTAAGAATTACTCAGACTTGAAAAATCCCTTCGACATGTCTTATTCACCTTTGCTTTATCAATGTAGCTAATTTAAGTCGATTAATTTTCTTTTCGTCTTCTTATTATTTATATAAAAATATCCACATATATATTGGCATGCAATATAAATAGGTTACTGTTGATAATACAGCAGGAAATTATCAGGAGTGAAGATATTAAATCACGCTATGGGAACTGCAACGTAAAATTTATATAAACTTTGTATTATTTCCTTGCGGAAACAAATAATTTACTAAAATCGCAAGTCAGGTAAGATTAATGTACAATTCGATTTATGACAGTGTCCTCTCCATCACCGACACGAGATGCACAATTCGCAGAAAACGATATGCACAATATTGACTATTGGATCATCGATTTCTGAATGCAATCGCTGTATCATTTACGTGCAACTACCAAATTAATACTGCGAAGCTGTGTCCGGTTCAGCTCGACATTAGATTTAATCACGATGAAATTTATATCGATATTAACTTAACGCGGGAACTTCATAATATCTGGCGGCTGTGTACTTCGATATTAAAAATAAATATTCAGTACTAGACAATGCTTTTGCGTTAATTTGAATTTCGTCGTACACAACGGGGAGAATTAAAGGTACCAAGATGTTAATAATACAGGAAGATTCATTTTAAGAAAGAAATAATAGTCTGGGACGTGTAATTTAATAGACTGAAAAGTTTTTAATTACAATTTGGCAGTTTAAATGTCCGGTGAATTACAAGATAATTTCTTAGTCGGAAAATTGTGACGAAAAGTCGTTATTGTAAATCTAATAGGGCTAAAGTAAACGATACGTAAAATCCAATTCTGATTCGCTAATTTTAACATTAAGAATTACTTCAACGAGAACAATGCTGGGTTTACTTGTTCATTACAGCCCCTTTTTCTCAAAAGCTTACGAAGTGGAGATCAAAATGGAAAAACTGGTCCTGTACGACAACCCTAAACGGCAGAGCCATTACGGTGCTTCAGTATTCCGAGGATTAAAAGACATTTAGAATTATTTGTTGAAGCATACATTCGATAATTTTTGTCAAAAACACATGCCTTACGAAAAACTTCGCTGTTCTCGGTGTACGTCGCGACTGAATTCCTACCGTATGGTACGGCCGGTGTGTTTCCAAGTCTGCCATAGTCAAAGGGTTAAGTTACAGTCCGAGAATATTTTCCGACACCGTAGATGTTACGAGGCGAAGGGTTAAAAGCATAATCATTGCCGCAGATTCTAGCCAACGTATCGATCGACGTGACAAATGATTCGTTACGAGCGTAAACCCCTTTAGCATGAAGACTCGGTGGAATGAACGAGAACTATGGGCCTCGGTGTCCGTCTATGCATACTTATAGACGTATCTATTGACCGGTGTCGAAGTGCATGCGTGCACAGGTGCGTGAGGAGTCCGAGGTGGGCGAGTATCCGGCCTGCGAAATGTACGTCGATGCACACACTAGGGGACATGGCCACGTATGCAGATTAATGGATAAAGCGGCGCACCGGTGCACGATTGGTTACAATGCACGTCGGTCACCGTGTACCTGCGAGAATAACAACGCGTAACATAATATCGACGGATTGGCATTTTGCTTTTGCCTCAATTAACGTGCCACGCGACGCATGGAATTTCGAATCTTCCCGGGGTAATTATAAGCCGCCCTATGAAGTACGTATATATGCGCGCGTCTACGTGGCGGGTTTGCCTGCTTTGAAATTTATCGCGTCGCATTACAATATTATCGAATCGTAATGCATTAGGGGACGTCCCGATAGCACGGCAAACGAGTTACGATTCCGTTTTTCCGGGAAACGGCGCGCACATTGAGCTTTCGATTAGCGTGAATTAGGATACGCTTCGTTCGACGTTCAATCGCATGTTTTTACCGTGAAATTGTAAAGTATAGCGGGACTGCTTTCAACGGCGGTTTCACGATTATTCGGTAGTTAATGAATGTTTATAACGGACTGTACCGTATCGGAGAGGCAGAGTTATCCGTTTAATGGGGAATCAATTAAGTCAATGCATTCGGAATGATTTTAATTAGACGACATAATGGATCTAATAAATTCCGACGTTCCGCTATAACTCTCTAAATGGAAATAAAATTATACGAATGCCGTGCACTCGGACTAGATTCGTCGAATATGGAAGTTGAATGAAGCGTGGATTTTAGCATCGTATTGGATCACAGTATATTATGAAATTCGGGAATCGTTATTCTATACATATGACAATTATCTTAATAATATTTAAATATATTTTATGTGGGGTTTATGCGACGTTGACGTCGGGACGGGAGACGGATTCGACGTATTTCCGTGACGTCACGATGCGCAGAGTGCGGCCTCGGGCCTTGAACGAGAGCGTGATCAGCCACGATACGCTGCGGGTGTTATGTTATTTATACTTTATGTAATTTATGTTTTACGGGTGTTTTTTTATGTTAGTTAGTCATTAAAGTATATCATTAACCCTTGACGCTCCGATTTTTAATTGTGAATATCGACCGGCAACACCAACTTATTCTCATCATACTTCGACTTACAAGTTTTTAAATGTCAGATTTTAAATGCTACAATGACGTGTAAAACAGAATATTAAAGTCATTCAAAACAATCTTTATTCATCTCAGGAGTAATATAATTCTGATTACAATATTTATATTAATTATAATTGGGTAATGCGCCGCACATCGGCGGTGCTTAACCCCTTGCCCTACGATTTGTTTTGTGACTGCCTCCGCTATAATTCAATTTAATTGCAAAAATAAAAATTTATCAGTGATTCTTGATACATTGCCTAATTTAAGATAATATTAATATTATAGAAATAATATTATCGCGTCGCGTCCTATTACTATTTTCAGTTTGATCTGTTTTACAAAACTTGAAAATTTCCTATCCCATTTACCTCATCACGAGTGTCACTCGTTATTATAATGCAAGGGGTTAAAAGGCACATATGGAGCGTTAAGGGTTAATAGTTTTCTTAAATAAATAGTATCATTGTATGTTAAGTCGTTAGTGTTATATTGTTTTATTTAATAATTTATGTGTATCTATAACCCGATTATTATCACGGCCACCTACTACACCTAAAATATCTTCTTTTATGTAATTCGGTGACTAAAAATTTTGTAGATAATCGTGAAGCTATTGAGCAGGGAGTTTCTTTTCTTCGAACCCATAGTTTACTCGTGACAAGAGTGCGATGAGAAGCAAGGATAGGAGAGACGAGAAGTTTTCGAGAGACACTTGTGGACTACATGTGAGAAGAGCGAAAGAGGCTTTTTCTGAAGAGAGTAGAAGGAATGGGAGGAGAACGAAGAAGGAATGTTTAGGTTGCGATTGAGAAAATTGGCGAGTATCGAGCGGAGTCGTCAAACTCGAGCAGCGAGAGTGCCAATAAGTGAGGAACAAAGTGAAAGTGCTACAATATTAGTGTAATTAATGCAATCTTCTTTCGAAGTACTTTGATCTGCGGTTATTAACGTTGCTTTATTTATTTTATGCGCCGTTCTATATAACTTTTGCTACATTTATTAAAATAAAGGTAATTTATATTCCTTCCGTTTATATTATCCGTTTACAGCGCAAAAAGGAAGCAAACTTTGCACGTGTCTGGGGAAAATAGGAGGGTAAGGTACATAATTTGTAACTTATTGTATTTATAAAAATTACAAGATACGAGACAGTAAGAGAAAAATTGAATATTGCAAAAGATGAAGCAGAAAGAGGAAGAAGAAAAATGTAAGTGGCATTAACCAGACCAAATTAATCTGTCCCAGATTGAAAGTCTGGCTGACAAATATCTGCGAATTTTGCAAGAGAGAAATGTGAAGTGTCGATAATGGTATTCTCGTTGAGACGACACTGTTTTATGGACTAACAAATGCAGTATTTTGTATTCAATACGTTGGCTATCGCTAATAAAAGGTCAGTAGAATACTAATAGACTGTACTTAAAAGCTAAATCCTTACTCGGCATTTCAGCAGGTTAGAAAATACAGGTCCAACAGGACGTTTGCTTAACATCAAACCAAGCGAATATCGTATTACGGATTGGCAGCTTTGAATTATGTACCTTACATATGCATCTATTATCAACAGCCGTGCAAAGCACTTTATCGTCAAAACTCATCAGCGGTTTCATTGTGATTCGAGTGTAATGCAAAACTTCCAGTATTCCCGTCGTCCTTCGTGACTAGTCTGCCTGGAAAATGGTCACCGGCATCGATTGTCGTGTACTCGAATCTGATTCGGGCTCAATGCGAAATGCATGTCAAATTCAGTACTGCAGGCATGGTTGAATTAATACGACAGACCGTCGACTGGAGACAGCGTCAATGCATCAAACAGTCGAATATTTATGCGAACAAAATGCCCCGACATGAAATCATATCGAATGTCGATTGACATTCGATGCCGAAACGTTTCCATTGTATGATTTATCTTTGGTTTAAATGTTACGCACTTATTAAATTTATTTTTCCTTTGCGTTTTTTTGGCTACCACCGCTACCGTAATTTCGCTTAGGACTTACTGTTTTTGGAGGGTTCTAAACTATCGTAGCTACGATATACGTATAGGATTTAGAAATTTCCAAAAATGAATCTGATACTAGAAGTGTCAACAGTTGTACTAATTCTCCACAGGCGGAAGTATGAAAAAAAAGAGCACGAGCAGCGGTTGCCGAAATAGTCGCGAATAAATATTCAGCCGATTCCGAGATACATACTCGGACGTTTATCCTCTTTTTAATATATTTAAATTTTACTTTTGAGCGGCTCCATCATTTCCTTTCCCGCGGAAGTCCCACATAAGTATCATATAGGAACATTTTTGCGCAGGTGTTGGATACGGCTGTAAATACGTTATTTGTACAATGCCGAAAAAATATGACAAAGAAAATTCTTGATTCATCGAGTCTAAATTTCACCATTGAACCATTACTCATAGACTTCCAGAAAACAGTCCAAATTCCTATTGCGTCATTTTGAACTCCCACTACACCCAAAATCCTATAAAATATTGATTCTCAACGGAGACACAAGTCTTTATACAAAAAACAAAACAGAAAAAACCCTCTGACATTCGGTTCAGAGCTATCGACGAGATTGCAATACCCAACAAAATTATTATGATAGTGCTAATGTAAGATTTCGTGTACAAAAGTTAGCAGAAAATGAAGTTCGTTATTTAAAACTAACATTGAAATTCTATAGACGGAGGAAAATTTGAAACTCGCGCCCACTGATTATGAGTCCGAGCTTTTGTCCATTATTGTCCCAGTTAAATTTGCATTATGTGATGAACATTGAATGCTTTAAACATTCCAGGTATCTGAAATATCCTAATTATAAGTAAGGCCACAATCTCTATTTTCTTACATAACAGTTTTCATAACAAGTAACTCGATTTCATATCGCATTTAACACCAGATATTGAGAAACTTTTAGTAAACAGGAATGCGGAAAATGGAAAAATCGTGCACCGGTCTTGCGTCTTGTTAGTAAAATTAAAATCCACATTAGACGGGGAAGGAAAACTCGATAAGATCTTTGGAGGAAATTTTTAAAGGCTTCACACGCATTACTCCCTTTTTACATTACACCGGCCAAGCGTGATAATAATTCAAGACGAAAGGAAAGTTTTTACGAGAAAATTCGATATTCCTCCCACGATTCTGCGGAAAGTTTGAGCAACTTTTCCGGCATTACCTTCGAGTTGGGTCTCTTTCTAGGACTCACGTTCTTGGGTCGTGCTACGTTAAAATAATAATTCGTGCCGTACCTTCAAAAAAAGATCTTGTTAACGCGTCGAATGCCGGACATGTTTTACCTGAGCGTTTACGATAAAATAAAATTTTATTTACTGTATTACATACACTTTATTATGAAATGTAAATTTTAAAAATACCAGTAATTTATACTCCACGATATTCTACTAGCTGCTCCGCTATTTTAATATTCGGTACAGGGAACAATGTTGTAAATATTATCCGCCAAAAAATTTGAATAAATCTCAATAATTTCTCTAACGTCGATTAGCAAAGTAATATCTTTCCCGTTGTTTTAACGGGTTAATAATTTCCCTACGGCAGAGCCTTACAGGAAATCGGCACAGCCGCTCGCAAATCAACGTGTATACGTGGATGATAAGATTTAATAATCATTGAAATTACCGAAGTAGTATCTCAAAAGCGTCGTTGAAAGCTTCAAGCTTTCTCAGAAATACAAAAACATGATGAATACGTTTAACTATTCCGCGAAAAGATAAAGGAATTTTGCTACTAAAAAAATGTTCGATATATGATTATAGGAGCACTATTTCTGTATAGGCTATACTACATCTCCGTTCACACTACATAGATCTATCAAAATGGTGGAAATGACTTTCAAATTTTTAGTAAATATTCCTAAAACTTGTAAGAGTGTTTCTTTTTAATTTTCTAGATTTATTTTGTGGTTGCAATCGGTTAACCCCTCGCCCTACACCTAGTGACAATCGTAGTGTAGTAAAAAATGGAATTAAAAACTGTTAATCTTTCTAAAAAATATCAAGTTGAGCAAATCAGTGGAACATGATAATATAAAATCATCCTCGTACTGTTAAGTAGATTTTGAAACATATAATATAGCGGAGAACATTTTTAACTTTTTATTTCATCAATTTAATATATAATAATTGCATAAGTAGTCACGAAAGAAATCGTAGAGCAAGGTGTTGAATTAATCAAGTTCCACCCTCGCCCCTCCTCTTTCTCTTCTTCTTAGGTGTTTGTATGACATTTTTTAAATATATTGGATTAAACATCGGTAGATCCAGTATTAACACTAGAACTATCGGCGTTAAATCTATCAAATTTAAATATATGAAATAAACATTTTAGAAAAAGAGAAATCACAAGGTGGAAAGGATGATTAGTTCAGTAATTTATGTTTTATATAATGAACATAGAGTATCTACTTTAAATGTAGCTCCCCTATCAATTAGGAGGAATAGAAAAAATGCAGCGCCAGTCATTTTGACTGCCTTGGTAGGTCTAGTGTTAAATCCGAAAGTGTTAATAGCGCAATGACACAGAATATGTAAAAAAAATATCGACGTGCTATATCAAAGTGCAATTGTACGATAAATGTAAAATTTAATGTAGATCGTCGTCAATACACGGAGTGTGTAATAGAAACGTCGATAAATGCAAACGACATGTGCGTTTGTAATTCATAGCGAACAACGTAAACATATAAAAGAGAATAATTTTGCACGGGCGGGTTTTACGAATGGTGCAATTCGAGCGATTTGCATTCATTTTCAATCGGGAGCAAAGGTAAAAGACCATGCACATTAAGAGAAAATATTGTAAATACAATTAGCATTCACGGGGAATAATGGAACATGATATGAACGTGTTAAAGAAAATAATTTGTATTAACGGATTATGAATAAAATTCATTTCACGGTTAAATCTACTGCACCGAATCAATTATGACGTGCATTCGACGCGAGAGCAGCCGGCGATCGGTTTATGGTAACGTATTAACTAAATGAAAATTCAAAGCGCGGCCATGCGGGGTAGAATTTAATTCTTCCCATTCTTTATCACGCACGGCTGTAATAAAGCGAATAAACGAACCTCGACGTGGCCATATCGATGTTTGAAGTGCGAAAATTCGTAAATCATCAGACAATTGGTACTTTGGGCTTTAATACCTATGAAATTTTGCGGTCCACGATTATTCCGTGGGCGGATATTCTGAAAAATATTGAAACAAACAATTGAATTAGAATTTATGTTATATCTATGTATATAATAAATGTTAGTGTTTTGTCCTCTGATCTCTATGGTGTTTCATATAGAGTTGCAGGGACTACGGTAAATCAGAAGGTAAAAATTCGGACTAACAATTGGTGAGCCCAAGTTCTGAAAACCTCCGTCACCTCTGGGATATTTTTTCTATGTAATATGTGCATCATAGTTTTGATTATTAGGAATCCCCCTAAACAGTAACTCCTAAGCGAAATAACCATAGCAGTTGAAGCCAAAAAATGCAATAAAATAAAAATAAATAAATAGCAAACTGTTGCAGTTGCAATAAGAATTACATAAGATATTTTAGTGTATCAAAAATTATAATATGCTGATATATAACGTCTAAAAGATCTTCTCCAGGTAATTGCGTAAATAAAAAATCTGCATAACACGCTATTTAAATATTTCAATATTTTCTTCTCCTACAAATTATAGAGTTAATTTGCTGCAATATTGGAATTTTTTTCGAAATACCGTAATCTCCATCATCGTTTGCAATTTATGGAATAGTTGGAATCGTCAGCCAACATTCCCACCAGGGGCGTATTCAGCTTCCATAAACAAAATAGAGCGAGAAGGCATTTCTCATTAGAATTCCATTCGATCGAGACATTCCCGATGCGATAAGATTTCCATCCATTTTTTTCGTTCGGCGAAATACGTGAGAGACGCTGCCGACGGTACGAAGAATTCGACCAGACAACGTCAAATATTTGAATTCATTTGTATGAGAATCTCCATCACGCCCGACCCCCATGGAGCCTTACGACCCCATCAGACTTGCATTCAGTCACGTAGGAAGTTTATCGAGGAGAACTCTACCGTGCATACAGGATTCATCAGTGAAAATGAATAACACTCGCCCTTCTGCGAGAACGAATGAGCCCTGATACAGAGTACCGTTACGGGTTTGTAATTTTTGAATAACTATGAATTCCCGATTGATTCCATGAATAAAACATGAAACGCGGATTTCAAAAGATCAGCTGATATGGAAATCAAATTTTCATGATATTATAAAAACGCTTACATTTTATAATCTATCTTGGTTTTGAGATGTATCTTTATGTTTACGCTTGTTTAAAAGTAGGGGATTTTTGACCGAGATGCTCGTGTCAGGTAGTCGTTTGTTTGGGCAGCGATGCCTGGTTCGGGCATAGTTTTAAAAAGTAAGTATAGTGAGGGACCAGAAACAAGGCACTTGAGGGGTAATTTGCTCTGATTCGTCCGACGGATAGGGACATCCCTCTCCCTCACGTATTTTCCATTTTGACGCGCTATTGGCAAGAAAGATCCACACTTTCGTTGCGTCGCCATGTGAACGACGAAAGGAATGTTTTATTTTCGGTTGTCATTCGACGATCTCAGGTTTCCAGACCCGACATGGCGGGATAGGCGATGCGACAGCAATCTCCCCTTCCGGCCCAAGTGCCTTGCTTTTGTTCCCTCACTATAAACGTTGGGAAAATCATGTGTTCGAAGGGTATCTTAGTCCAGGCAAAATATCTTTTGAACGCTAAAGAAGCGGAGGCAGATTGTATTGTATGTTTTTGTATAAGAAAGCAGCTCGGAGGTCACAGGAAGTGAAATTGAGAGTCTTTTGCCTGGTTACGTTATTTTTAATATTTCGATTATTTATTTGATTACTTTCGTATCAAGCGCGGTCAAATGACCAGTTCAGAGGAATAGAAATACGTCATTTATTTGTATTATTTGCGAAAGGTTGTTTTTTGCATCATTTACTATATTAAATTAACTATCTTCTTTCGCAAAGGTAATAACATAATTTTGCAAGCGGTTCAAAGATCTGTTACGGTGAGAATAGGTATATAGAAAGTGTCGGTACGATTAGTGTTAATGATTTGTGGTCATTAAAAGTTTATTAAGTTTTACTCCCAAGTTTATCTTTCTCGATCTTCGATTCTTTCACCCTACACAAATAATCTCCTTGTGGATTTTTAAACACTTCAACAATAATGGCGTACTGTGTGCGCCGTTATTTTTTTCAGAATTGAAAGTGGCGTACGGTGTATTTCACGTTGCAGGAAAGAAAATGAGTGAAACGGAGGGGGGTTAAATTAATCCCAATGGAATAGGACAGGTCTTTCCGAAGCGTATTGTAACTTTTTATTATTGTTGCCCTAGTGGGAGAAATCAACTGTGTCACAATCAATCAATACTAATCAAATCGAATAAACGGGTGATGTGTGCGTAGACCTCCTCTTGTTCCGTTACTGGTTCTCATCTAAATAACAGTAATGTACTTTACGTCGTGTAACTTCATCAACTCAGTGTGTACATACAGTGACACAGTATTATTTAATATTTTCAATGTTTTCAACGAATATACTCAGCATTACAAATAAAAGTTTTTACGCGGAAAATATTCGGTATCGAAGGATTCCCTCTCACATGCTGTTTCAAAAACTTCACAGACTTCACCAACTTCAGTAGGAAGTCAATTATGATAATAACAAACAAAAATATTTATATCTGAGAAACCGTTGACCTTTCGACCTATGTGTACTAAAGCTTTTTTACTCAGTACAGTGTATCCTATATACCATATAAATATTGAATGTTTTTTTTAACACCCTGTATATTTTCCCTTTACTTCGCATTCGAGTAACTCCATAAAAATCTAAAGTTCGTTGTTTGCCCGAGTGGTACAAAAATTAATAACATCCGAAGTATAAACAAAGTAAAGAACCATCTTCGCTTACTTCAGCGAGAAACTTGCAGCCAAGAGAAGGCGGGACAAGCGCAATATGCCGATAAGGAAGAAAAAGTGCAATACACCGGTGCCTCGATGCGTCCACGTTCTTGAAAATAAGAAATTCCCGAATCTCGTTTCCTCCAGCGAAACGCGCTCGAACGGAGAAAAAAGAAAGATCGACGCAAAGAAGGAACATCGAGTCCGATAAAACTCATTCAGACTCCTCGTCGTCGTGATTTGCGCGGAGAGAAAAAAGGAAGGAAAGATCGCAGATACCGAAGCACCGTCGAGAAAAAAGGAAGAAAAGTGGTGAGCGGAAGATAATAAACGCCAGGCACGAATCGCCCCCGCTTCTCGCTTGGATTTCCATACCGCGGAACGCTTTTCCCTCTGGGAAAAAGAGACCACCGGAGCATCCCCCTTCTCATTGAAACCGAACTCGGATCTCACTTATTAAAAGATAATATTCCCGAGACTTAATTCAGAAGGAGCAAGTCTGCCGTGGGGTGCCTGTAAAGCACGTACAAAGAATTCGGTAATTAACGTCGTCGCGGAGCTCCGCAGATCGTCTAACGCTGTCGGCGACAGGGGAAGAAGAGTCTGTTGCCACTCGGACTGTGTTTGAGAAATGAAGTCGCGAAGAGCGTTGAGAAGTGCGTGACTGAAAAAATATTATTTGTCGTCACGCTGCTGGCGGTTAAGTCAACCTGTTGACATTGTAAGTATAAGGATGATTTAGGGATTGGATAATTACCGTGCGATGTATGAAAGTTTCGCCAATGTTTTTGGACAGTGGAGCAAATAATTATAGCAATCTGATTTCTCTACGATATTACTGCTTGTAGGTTATTACGGTAAAAGTGAACTTTGAAATTTTAATGGCTACTGCAAATAAATATGTATCTGCTGCGAGTATTTTTTGTAATATTTTTTTTTAATGCAACAAATGTTTTTGCAATTTGTTTCATGAGACATTTAGAGAATTGTGCTAATAGTTAAAGATAGCATGAAGCTGCTACTCCCAATGGACCAGCACTGTTTTAGTATGTTCATGTCTGGTTTTGCACTACTACACTGAAGGTACATTTAGGAACAAAATGTAGGAATACATTAATTGAGCCGTTTTCTTTGAAAGTGGTGTAAGTCCATTTTATATTATATGGAGATATTTAAGGGTTTGTTTTTGAATGGTTTGAAAAATATTGGTATATGTACAACGCTCATTTTATATTTTTTAAATGTTAAATTGAGTTAAGTTTATAATGTGACCGTTTTTAAAGTATTAGTTAAAAGTGAAGTAGAGAAATTATGTAGTATAATTTTTGAACTAAATATTATGTCTTTGCGGAAAGTGGACTTACACCACTTTCAATGTAATTATATTTGTAATTTCATTAACTACGTAAATTTATATTGACAAATTGATGAAAATTTTGGAGAATTTTTTTTGGGAACTGTTTATAGATAAAGGGATCATAGCAGATTGCATTAATTGCTATCATTGACTAACTTTTAGTCAACAATGGACTTTCACACCACTTTCGAAGAAAACGGCTCAATTAACGTTGTCGCGATGCATCGAAGATTATTAACATTGTCGGTGACATGCTGTGAATGCAGTTTCTAAATTTCATGAAGTAGTTGCAAATATGTTTCTTTACCTCGTATAAACTTCGAATGCCATTAATTTCGGTAATCTTTAACGGGGAGAACAAATTTGCAATTCTTATAGAATCTTAATCTGATATTACTATAGAGCTACTCAAACAAGTTACGCCTTTAAACTGAATTCTTTGTGTTGATACAAATCAACTCGATATTAAATCTCCTGCCAATAAGTCAGCATAAAAATTCATGAAAACCCTACAAAAATAAAGATCCTGATCTTTAAAATTCATTTCAGATTTTCATATCACCGGGAAAAAAGGGAGGAAAACTAACGATAAGAACGCGAATTCAACTTTCACGGGGCAACTCGAAGAGAAAGGGATCGCTCGCGTGGATTGCATTCTTACGGAGTGCATATAATCCCTGGATGAGCAGCGTTGATAGGTTGATGGAATTCCACGATGATTTCGAATGCCGATAAAAGAACGTGCAAATGCACGCCCGTCACGAGAGGAGAAGCCGAAGAAAGAGACGGAGAAGCGGAATAGAAGTAGAAAGAATAAAGCGGGGAGGAGCGCCGGAAATTCCTCTGCTCGCAATTTTGCCGGGAGGTGCAGTTACATATATATGCACCCAGCCATCCGAGGGCGATGCAACAATGAACGCTTGAGAGCAAAAGTCGTACACCGAAGCCGCTATTTTAAAATGGCCAAAGTATGGCGCCGTCGAGGAGTTGCATAAAACCGTAGCCCCGGGCAAATCGGGTATTTTGTGTATTACAGGGTAAAGTAGCATATACTTTGCGGAGATCCTAAGATCGTTTCTTATGCCATTACCTAAACGCTATGCGATATTCGCTTTTCTTTTTGCGGCCAGACGAAGAATGGTGCTGATAATTCATTCGCTGCTCGGAGAGTGAACTGGAAATTTATAACTCTTCTTTAACCTCTAACCTATGGTGCCGCTTTGTAAAAATCGGTTCTATGCTAAAATTTTAGTACAGTAAAACCTCCATAAATGTACAGATTTCGGGGATAAAGCAGTGCTCTTATCGAGTACCGGTGCCGAATCTGTGTTTACATTAGGGCTCGAGCCGAACGAGAACTTAGACAAAGACAGACAGTAGAAGAGACAGAGAGAGCAAGCAAACAAAGTGAGCTGCTCGAAAGTATCGGCGGGGCATTGCTTATGCAACAATAGACTTGTATATTTATTAATTTTTCTAATTGTAACTTTTCCCAATGTATTTTTGAGATTCTTCTGATTAAAATGATACCAAACACGATATAGTTTGAATTATGTAAATAGTAAGTAAATTTATTAAATATTAAGTAAATATAATTCAAACTATGTTGTGTTTGGTATCATTTTAATCAGAAAACTCTCACAAATACGTTTGCAAAGGTTTAAAAAAAAAGAAAATGAAAACGGCCGACCCTTCAATTACTATTACCTCACCGATGCATTAGGGTGGTATCATGTTACACTGCTCCCTCGTCGAGCGTCGAAGTTCGCCAAGGGGGATCCCCCTATGTGGAGGGGATAGTTATGATGCATTTATCGAGGGAAACTTCTGATGCCTTTATCGAGGTTATACTGTATTTTGAAATGTTTCAAATTTTTCGCAATATTTCAATTTACGTAACTAATAGTAATTAGTTTCTAGTATAACTGATTGTGAGTGCCCACTTAATTGGACAGGGAATTACCAATTCTCGTTACGTGTATACTTTTTATTTGTTATTGAGAGGACAGTAAAATAAAAGTTTAAAATTTTTTAACGTTTCGAAAAGAATATGTCGATGATTTCTGCTATTTTTCTGGCGCAATATTCGAGTAGTATCGTGAGATCTATTTTCTGTTAATGGAAATTTCAGATTTTGTCATTGAAAAGAGTGCATCGCGTATTTAAATAAATGACAGCTGAAACACGACACTTCTTTTCCATTTCACTAAAATCGACGCATTCAAGTTGCATATGTCGAAAGCGACGATGCGGAAAAATGGAAAAAAGAAAATATAAATCTGTAAGCGGAAATGGAAGAGTCCGAGAAAAAGAATTAATTTCGCGACGATTTCGCAATGTGATAATTATTTAATGCATCGCGGTACGTGTGATCGTCATTATAAAGAATTCAGTCGAGCGTTCAGCCCTGTAACGCTCGGATCTCGTTATAACGTCCAAAAAGTACAAAAATTCCACTGTATACGTAAAATTCATAGCGAGAAAAAGGTGACACTTTTATATTTTGCGTCCACGCTCTAAAGCTTGATAATCCTTATTAAACTAAACTTAACCGATAAAATAAATTATAATTGTACCAACTATACGTATAATTGCCTTCCTAATTTGTCGAAAATTCCTACTTAAACGTCCAATAGACATGCAATTATATAAAAAATTAATAAGTATCATTAACTCTTTGGTGTGCAATATCAAATTGCACCTATGGCGTAGAAAATGAAGCGAATGTGTTTTACATGTTAAGAAAACTTAGAGGTTAAAAATTACAGTAGGATACAGCACCCTCATAAAATTTTGGTATTATTACCTGTCACTTGTTGTGCACAATATGACAGAAAGCACTTAGGAAATTTTGATAAAGCCTTCTTATTAAGATACATGAAACAACAAAGCTTCCAACACCTGCATTAATCGCATAATGCTACTTAAATCTTTACAAAAAAGAAAGATACTTCTTCCGGCACACAAAGTTGTCTCGCCGACAGAGAGGAAAAAAATTTAAATAGAAAGGGAACACAGGCATGCGCCAAGTAAATAAACGTAACTGGAAAATTAAAGAAAGCCAAGACGAAGTAACGTCGTAAAACTGCAAAAAAAGGACGGCAACTAATACGTACCTACGAGGTACGAGAAACGGAGGATAAAGGCGAGAAATATTCTCCGCACGCGTCGACACACGGAGGAAATATTTGCCATGACGATGGACTAATAAGTCCAAAGCCTTCATAAAGAGGACCCTACTTAAATACCCTGCTGCACGTACCTCGTACCGTTCTTTATCCCGCCTTGGCAGTAGATATCTTAGGAAAAGTTTAATCATTTCTTCTCCCTCGGTGAGGATTCCGTATCACGAGGCGCGAGAATGTTCATTCGACAGCTTCCCCAGCAGAGTATTACACGCTCAAACGGACACGAGAATGTTCCCTCCATCTAAGAAATTCGTTAATTTTTTTCGCATTTATCCAACGGTAAAAAATTGGAATTTCTTTCATGGATTACCGGAAAATCCTCCGGCGGTAATACAGGGATTCGACGAGCGTTTTGTGGGAATGATTTTTCGCGATCGTGTAAGGAATTTTGCGGGCGAGAGGACACCGTGTATGTATTGGTTTTTCATGCAGCAGTTAACACTAAAAGTACCGATGCTATATCTACTAAAATTTAAATATACTGAATAAATACTTTGGAAAAAGAGAAAACAAGAGGTGAAAAAGATGATTAATTAACTAACTTAGATTTTATAAGATAGCAGTGGATTATTTACTTCATGGCTCCCTTATCAATTTAGGGAATTTTTAGAAAAAATTGGGAACCGGTCATTTTGTCTGGCTTGGTAGGTTTAGTGTTAATATAAGCGATTGCGCGTTCTGCATTCAATAATTTCTTCTTAATACGCTCGTTCCTTACACCTATGTTATTACAATATTAATTATACATATTTTTCAGCCTGGATAACTCATCCCTCTTTTTTCCAAATTTCGTATTCCTCAAATTAACAATTATAGAACACAAACATTTCAAATGACGCATGTTGAAACAAATGTCATCCCTGCTTGCGACAATCGAAGTATAATTTTCAAACCCCGATACTTTAAAATAGGCATACTCATAAAAATCCATGTTACAGAACGGTATTCCGTGAATCTACCTTCCAGCCGCGAATGCCTGCTTTTTTCTGCTATTTTTTTTTATTAACCACGAGAGCGATTGAAAATGATCAGGTCCAACTCGGTCATACGTGAGTCATTGAAATTTCCAATTTCCTAGCTGCAACGCGCCACTGCGCTTTTGCGAGTCGCGTTTCATGCTTCACGCTCATCAAATATAAAATCCCCCAAATCCGTCACGCCACATAGCGTGGCATCGGCCATTCGCCGCGGAAAACCGTCTCTCCCGTATGGAATCTCGATTATCAGCAGATTATGTCGACTCCCGGCACAGAGCAGCCTGCCCGAAAATCTCCGAAATCGCGTATTAAAGACCTCCGACGAGTCGTGAAGGATTAACTCGTTAAAATTTTACGGTGCCGCCGAGAACGAACAAAGATCATTATCCTCTGGAGAGAAGTTCGCAAAAGAATTCTTTTCCCAAATCTCAGGAAGTCCAACTCCTAGGCCTGCCCCTTGTGCAATTTACAGCGTGGACCATCTGCGACGATTTGCACGTTTCCTCGCGGATCGACTTTTGCTGGCAAATGGAAAGTAGGAGGAGAACTAGAGAGAACGTGGACGACGGCTGATTTCGAATTTAAATTAGAAATTTCGACGGTACCGGATAGTAAGTGGTTTAGATGGAGAGGGTAGATATTTTTTTTGAATTTTTGGGTATATATATGTGCGATCGGGCGGTACACCTCTTATTAACACATCTTAACACTAAACCTACCATGACGGTCAATTAACCGCTTTCTGATTTTTTTTTAAAAATTCACCAAATTGATTGGGCAGCCATTCAATATATATTTGAGGTCTATCGTATAAAACAAAAATTACTTAACTGATCATCTTTTTCACCTCTTCACATCTCTTTTTCCAAAGTACTTACTTCGTATAATTCAATATAACAGATATAAAGCCGGTAGGTTTAGTGTTAAGCGGGTATTTTCTCGTCAAATTCTTACCATATAGCGGGCGATTTTCTGCAATTCGCGTGCAAAATTACTTCTGCATCAAATAGCTATAACTTTTGAACTACGAGTTATTTTTTAATATACTTTCAGTTTCTTTTCAAAAAATAATTCCTTTATTCACTTTGCTTTGTCTTCTCCCGCGTTTTAATAATAATATGCACGAAACGAGTTTAGACGTTTCCTGCTTAAGATGTGTTAAGAACGTCGGAGGAAAAGGATGGGGAGAATAATTGTCATCAGGGAGAGGATGCTGGCGCAGTGGTTTCGAACCGACCCACGACATCTCCGGTGTTAACCCTTTTAGTGCCGGATGCCGATATATCGTCGTTAGCAACACTCCTAACACCGATAATCATGGGATTATTATTTAGCTTGCTCATATGATATTAGTAATTTTATTGCAAATAATTGAGAATGCACAATTTATGGTCCATATTACGTTATTCTATATTAAACTGTGACCAAGTGATGATTCTTTTTATTTCTTCCTACTGTTTGCAATCCGTAACTGGCTTGTTCATTTCTGTTAACAATCTTATCGTTAGAAAAATATTAATCCTACGATTTTCAACGAATATTTAAATAGATTTGTCATTAATTTAATAAATTTTTCCGATCAGCACTAACAGGTTTAAGGGGGTCATCCCATGTGACAGGTCCAAAAAATAAAAAAAAAAGTTTTTGTATAAATTGTTTCTATAAAATTTTATAGAATATGCAGGTAAAAGGATATTTCGATAATTGAAGTTGTTAGAATGTTACAGCCTCTGGTTTACAAATTAACACGTTCGCGGACGTGAATGGTATAACATCCATTTTCATCGTAATGTAGAATGCTATAGCATTCATGTCATGCCAAATGATAAAGCCAATTATAACTAATTTAATTTTATATAACCTTAATTTTTGTAATTATTATGCAGTTTAAAGTGATGGCCACGTGATTCATTGAGTATTTTCATACTATTTTATTTTTTCTCTCTGTAGTTAGAAGTGTAATACTTGACTGTCTATTTTTGCAGCCCACTGAAATTTTTACTCTCCGCGAACGTGTTAAAATGCCGTTTGATTTTTTGTTTCAGATGAGCGAAACTCCCGGATTCACGGCAGCCGTCATTCAACTTTCTTTACACATGAGTCTCTTCCGAACGGTGTAAACTAAATTCAATTCGTTATTTTTGTTTGAAAAAATTCTGAGAGACTGCACAAAAGTCGATAAATATGTGGTAAAAATTTCAAGATTGTGAGTTTTAATGGTTCGTCAACAAAAATTCCCAAAGAAAGAAAAAAGAATAGCTGTCACATGGGATGACCCATGTCTCTTCTCTCTTTCTTTTTCACGGATCCTATATATATTTGTAGGAATTTTTGTTGAATTATTTAAATTTTACCGGTTGATGTTGCATCATCCTTTTTTGGCTTTAAATATTATGGTTATTTCACTTAGGACCTACCACTTTACGTGAGTTCCAATCGACCGAGATTATGATACATATATCACATAGAACAAATTTTCCAGAGATGACAGATGTGAGGGGAAATTTAAACCCGGAATTACTGATTCCGAGTCCGAGCATTCATCTTTTTGCCCATCACATCCCCTTATCGGCCATTATCCTTATCGTTAGATGCATCTTAGGAAGAGAGGCGTCAAAATACTTGATTATTAGGTATAGTCAATTCTTTGATAATTCTAAAGCCACTTTCATTTTCATTGTCCGAGTACCAATTCAAAAGATTTCGATACCGGCATTTTGAGGTAAATATAATTTAATATTAAAATAGAATGTCAGTCACCAGTGGTCCACGTGGCAATTAGCGTGACAATGGAGATAGTGAGTGTTTTCCGGTTGAAACGAAGAAACTGCATAGAAGTATGAAACTTCTTTATACCTAGGTGATGTCTAATATGTTTTCGTCCTAAAACCGGAACTCTTTCAATTTTCTAATTTTGAAAACACGTAATATTTCTCTCCGCCAATAATCAATTCGTTACAAATTCAAAATAATATCATTTCTGTATCGAAGAGACGTTGAGCATAACAATGTTCGACAAAAAATTCCCCAAAGCGATATTTCAACCTCCCGATATAACGTACGGCACGTACTTTGTCACCCTTTCAGGCGCGGCTACCAATGAAAAAAGGTTAGGGTCGCGTAAAAAAAAGCTATCGAAGTAGTCGCACCCTTCGAACTGCCAATGATCCTTAGAACTCTTTTCCCGAAGACTATTTGTCATGCGAAGGCCGGATTTTAAAGCGTCCCCGTGACGAGTCACGAGAAAGTACCATTTTAAGGAATTCCGTAACAAGTAGTAGCAGGACATTCGTATCACGGCGCGCCCCGGGGCTGAAATATTTCTATTATTTCCCGACGAAACGCCCGACAAATAAGTCACGATCTCACGTCGATTTGTACGCTCGAAAATCAATCGACGAAAACACTATCGGCCGTAGGAACCGCAGAATCGAATTCCACCCCATTAATCCAGCCCGTTGGAAGATCGAGGAGCAGATAGATACGGAGAAAAATTAAACGCCAGCCACGTATTCGTTCGATGGGACGTTCGCGCGGCTAGGTATTCGTATTCGTAGATTATTTTTCCGAGCCGATAATAAGGGATAGGCGGAAAGAGACGGCTGGGAAGGGATTTGAGCAGAGATGGCAGTGAGGCGTGATATTGATACTCCTTCGTCTCTCGAAGGGTGACGTCTCTTCCCTTTCTCTCTCGTGTCTCCATTTCTCCCTCTTCTTCTGCTCCACCTAAAATCCAGACACCGGAGCTCGTGTCTCATACAGCGCGTCCCTTCTCCGCCTTTAAAGCCAGTGGCGCAGCAGAGAGCGAGCAGGATTTTTACGATAACAGATTACAGGATCCCGGCCGGCTGGCACGAGTGAAAGGGATCTAGGAGCCATCGTTTCCCAAGTCACTGGAGCTCGACCCCTATTTAGGGGACGCGAGAGAAAGAGAGAAGAGAAGAGATAGGCGAGAGAGGTAGAAATCGATTTTCCAATCGATTCGAAATGGACCGTCTTAAACAACGATTCGTACGAAGAGACGACGCTCGGCGAAATGGATTTCGAGGGAACGGCTGAGAGTTCGCTCGCTGTTGATTAAAGTACGGACTTTGACGACGACGTACGCGCCGACGACGTAAGCCCCTGTAAAGACGTTACCGGCAAATGTAGATCAAAGGAGTTTATCGATTTCGAATGTCCTTGCGTACTCTTCCCGTGCACGTTATTACTGACGAGGTCGTTTATTCCTTTTTCTTCTTCTTAATATTTATATTCGGCAACCTTTGCCTCCACTCGTACTCTGTCTTTTGCGAAGGAGAGAGTGATGGATTTCCATCGTGTACATTTCTACATTCGCAAAGTGGATTAAGGTAGTTCGATTTCCAATACCTCGAGAACTATCGAGATGCAGATTGTTCGGCTCGATAGAAAACAGATTTCTGTACAAAGCAAGCCAGGAATCGACGGATGGAAAATACAAAAAAGCTGAGCGATACTCATCCTGCAATTAACTTCTCAGACATCCTAGAAAACTGATCGATCGAGAGAATCACAGTTGCTACTGTCAGTTTGCCTTTCGAATCGACGCTTTATGTAAACAGGGATAAGAACGAGAGATAGAGAGAACGAGAAAGAGAGAGAGGCTCGCCGAAATCTGTTATGAATTCAATTTCCAATCTCGTCGAATGCATAGGACGAAACGTCGGGCAGTTAAAGAGGAAACTTTTATAATGACAGTACGCTTTATCGTTCCTCGAAACTTTCCGGGGTGCTTGAGGATTATAGCGAAGAGAAGGGAAAGGGAGAAGGACCAACGATAAAGAGCAAAGAGAGGGAAACAGATCATCTTTCCCTTCCGCGGAATTCGGATTTTCAGGCAAGCTCCAGCCTCCGAGGTCAACAATCCCGAAGGAAATTCGCGAACGGCGCGCGTGCAAAATCCCAGAAACAGCGTTACGCATTTTTCTGTTTTGTTTCGAATCGAATCGCGCTTCGACACCCGACGTGTCGAGGTGCAATCCTATTTCACCGGATGGTATATCGGACTGACGTAGAGAGTGGTACCGCGCTTACGTATGCATTCTCGCAACGCGAGCGTACCGTGTACACGCCTTGTCCTGATATACGACTGGAAAATACAGCTCTGAATGTTATTTACGACTTCCTACGTACGTTTAAGTTTATGCGCGTGCCGTGGCCGCGTGTACGTGTGCCGCGGGCTCGTACATGGGAGGCTTGCATCGCCTACGAGGCGCGTCAACACATTCGCGTTCAATAAGTTAATTTAGAAGTTCGCGTTTCTCCGGCTTAATTACACGTGCGTTTCAACCACTCCCGAGACGTTCTGCATTTACATAAGAAAAGAAATCCACCGACGGTATCGTTGCATCCGGTCGGGCCACAGTTCTATCGTTATGGTAGTTCTCGCGCGGCTTGCTACTTGGAGTGATTCACGGGGATGAAAAAAATGTTATTCGCAGAAGTGAGCGTGGATGTTTTTACCTTGTATCGTTTGTTTTATACGCCGTGAAGATACTTTGGCGATAACGGTCACGAAGCGCGAGTCTGAGTGACTTTGATAGACCGTGTAAATGGACAATTTCACCTCTGAAGGTATATTAATAAGTATATTGTCTGGGATAGAGTTGGGCGTGAGAATGCTGTGGATGGTGTTAACCCTTTGCGATCGGCATGTTGCGACCGGCTAGTTTGGGCGAATTTAGTTTTTTAATGTTATATTTACATAAGTGATTTACAATAAATATATGGATATTTGACCCCTTGTCCTATGATTTCTTTTGTGACTGCCTCCGCAATTATTGAAAATTAAATTGCTAAGATAAAAATATGTTAGTGATTTCTGATATATTTTAGAATTTAACGCAATATTAATAACATAGAAATAATATTATTGTCTCGTGTTCCACTGATATTTTCAATTTGATAATTTTTGATAAGCTTCAAAATTTCCTGTACCATCAACTGCATCACGAGTGTCACTCGTTGTTATAGGGCAAAGGGTTAAAGAACAGAATATTTTGATGCTGATATATTTTGTTTAATATTAGTTATAGCGCATGCAAATAAATTTTTTAATTTTTGTAATTTCTGAGAATCAGAATATACATTTAGTAAACTTTTAAATGAAACTTTATTATTTTAAACTGGGACTATCGTATATTGTTATCCGATCCTTGATAAACCAAGACTGACTACAAACCTTCGCAATATACATAATTAAATTGGGCATTCAAAAGTGAGGAAAATTAAACAAAATTTTAAAATTTCAAATAAATGGTAACTTTTCGAAAGGGATTTTAAAGAATAATTAATATTTACAATACCTCAGATCATAAAGCAACAGATGTGCACACAAAATAAATCATGCCACCAGGCCGACGATGCCGATTTCTAGGACAAATTGCAAATGCCACAGCGGTGGCACCGATCGCAAAGGGTTAAAAGAGAACTGTTGAGAATCATTCTTCTCAAGAGGCTCAATTAGTGGATTTGAACTCGAATCCTTATTGTCTTTGAGAATCTATCGTACGCAAAATATATTGATATTCTACTGATGCCCGAAATCGCTTTTTATCGTTAACTACTGTAATTCTGCTATCTGTTTGCGATACTTGCACCGGTTATTTACGATATGCAATATTTTGTGTCTACCTATTTTCTTTCATTATAACTGTCAGTCCCTATTTCACATAATTTTTACTCGGAGTGCAATACTAATTTCAAAGGTGCAAACTTTTGAGGCCAAATTCCGAAACTCGTCATCGTCATTTCTGTGGATATTTATTTAAATAATGAACATAAAATCTGCTTAGATATGTTCGAATTTGCGAACGTAGCAAATAATGAACTAGAAAAGTCGAGCCCACGATCATTAGGACCATTTTCCTCAAGAAAGATTTGAGTCCGTATAAATTTCTATTCATATCATTTAAGTTTCCAGGATAATGGAACGAGAAACGGGGAATTTACGGGGAAACACTGACGTTTCATGCCAACGTGATAGACGTAAAATATATAGGAAAATTTATCTCGCGTGCGAGTTACGCATTGCAATAAACGATGCGACGTATTTTGCAACGTGGATTATAGCAATTCCGTGATAGAATTTCGGGCGTTTTCACGAACCGGTTGGTAAACTGGGTTCGGAAATACGCGAACCGAGGTTTGGGGTTGTATTGATCGCAGCCGGCTGCGCGGGGTAGTGACTGAAACAGTAGGTACCTCTAGTCACCGAAGTAACAAACGAAATTCAGACACCCAAGGCCTTGGACAATCCGATTTCTACCAGGTACAATACCTTTTTTACAAGTGCACCACTGTGGTCGCCTAACTTCGCAAAAACACGAATGCCTGCAATCCGTGCAAGGATAAGTGCTCTACTCGCATTCGTTCCTAGGACAACGCAACATTGGAGCAAGGTGCAATTAAAGACTTAAGTGAAATAATTCGGGATCGAACAAAGCCAGAAAAACTACATGGTATTGCTGCAGTGGAGATAGAGATAAAGGTTTGAACGTCTAACTAGTAGATTTTAATCCTCCTTAATATGGAATATTACTCTTTTCTCTCTTTTTCTTTTCGTTGATTATTAGGCCCTCTTTCGCATATCCTTCACTTAGAGAGCTATAATTGCACTGCGGGCAAAATCTCGGATTTCGGATAAACGGAAGCCTGTTTGTCTTCATCTCTCACAAAAGTTATCTTAACACATTGTTGACCGGCAATTTTACGTAGAAATTAACTCGTGTCACCGGCTATTGTTTCCGTAATCGAGCATGAAATTGAAAAAATCTAAATAAACTTCAGTATACTTTATTTATACATAATGTATTTAAATGAAACTTTGTACGTATCTGCTATATATTATAGTTTATACATATAATATATTTTAATAATTTTGTTGGTGTGGTGAAAGTGAAATAGTCAATGCAAGTGCAAACACGAGTTATCTCGTGATCGGTCAACAACGTTTGGGCATGAAAACACGAGTTAACTCGTGAGCGGTCAGCAATGTGTTAAGATAAACGTGTATCATAGCCTTAAAAATTTTGAGGATATCCAAAGCAGAAAAATAATTTAAGATTGTAGACATTAGAATTAATTACACAATTACATTGGAAGTTAAAGCCTAAGGCTGCAAAAAAAAAACAGAATATAAAAGTACACAAACAGTACAAGCTCGGATCGCACAAAGATCAGACAATCCAATTAATTATTTTGGTACAGAGCTCGTGTTATCCACGTGCCTTGACTAGGTCAGCTTTAATGGAATTAAAATGGAATCGAGAAAGAAGCAGGGCGGTGTGAAAGGAACGTATGCGCTTGGAAAGAAACGCGGTGCCAGTGAAAGATTACACGTCCCCGAATAGAGAGGGTGGAAATAGGAAGTAGGGCGGCGTGATAACCTGCGATTACAGGAAACGAGAGGGAAAAAGAATTGGATCGATTTTCATCGGTCAAGCCAATTAATCCGCCAAGTTCGCACGGGATTGTATCATCAGTGAGTGCTGACGAGCAAAAACTGATGCAATTAGAGGGAAGTGTAAGTTGCAGCTTTGTTACGTGCTTGGAAAGCTTATTTGTGAGATTTTTAAATTACTATTTTAAACAATTTTTAATTTTACGTAATAAGACCAATGCCAAAACGTGTGAAATATTCCTGCGTGCATCTGTGGTTCGGCACAAGTTTGCACATACATGTATTAACTCGAAATATAAAAATTGCCTTTAATGAAATAAGCCTGGTGGTAATAAGGCTTGTGCAAATACATCTGTTCGTAATGTAGAAACGGAAGTTTTTTAGAATTAGTGACTGTGGATGGATTTTATACGAGCGAGAGTGGATGTTTAGAGTGCGTGATTTGGAAGGCGACGAATGCTAGGGCCAGCGTGAATGTTTAGTCTATGAACGACTAGAAAATGACTGAGTGCAATAGAGAATGCATGCTGTGAGAGTATCGAGGGTGGATGCGATTATGAATTTTGAGAGAGAGTCAGTTGAGTTGAGAATTTAGAGAGTGGAGTACAAGACGTGAGTGGAGAGATTTTTAGTGAGACTTACAATATTGAGAGTTAATTAATGTTTAATGAATTTTGTTGTCTTATAGCTATATATTTTTAACCCTTTCGATACTACTGGTGACTATAGTTACCCATCGCCTGACACTGGCTGGGTACTATCGGTGACTATAGTCACCCGTTGAAATTTCAAACAAAGAACTAATTACTAGTTCATATTTTGTAATTGGATATTTTATAAATACCATAAGTTTTTAGTTTCTATATATTATATGCATTACAACTTCAATAAAGAAGTAATTATTTATATTACGCCACTAACCATTAAAAGATATTCGTCCGTGCCGGCAGTGCTTCGTACCATGTTTGCAGACTCGCGGAAAAGTACTCCGTAGCGAAAGGGTTAATGAAGTTAGTCACTCGTTTTATCTGCACGCGTTTAGTTAGTTTTTTTAGGCTACGATAATATATATTTTATTTAAGGGAACCAGTTCGGTTTTACCTAGGCCGAGTGTCTTTATTCTTTGGGGGCTTGCACGGGCTTTAATTAGAATAGAGGACTTTGAACTACTGCGACTAGCCTAACATGAAGGGCATCGATAACGCTGCCACACGCTGCGGCACTTCTAATTGCAAGAAAAACAACATGCTCGAACATAGTCGGCGGCAAGAAAGCAAAACAAGGTCTGCTAGCGCGAAGAAAGAAAACGGCAGCCACTATATCTCTAACAGTATTTAAGATATACGTCAACCTTTTTCTATATTTAGTTTATATTATTTGATTTTTGTTTTTTGGATATTATGATTTTCCGTAAATCACATGTTCGACATTTTCTTAATTGTTATGTTCTAAGTAGTCTGTAAGAAACAATTAGTGTAATAGTTCGAGAAGCCGCGACGCTGCCATGCACTATATTTAAAAAATCAATTAGTCACTGTCCTTTGTTTATTGGGGACTCTCCAAAATGTAAAGAAATCTAAGACGTCTAATTAACACTTTTAAAAAAAAAAGTATTAAAAATATTGAACATGGAAAGAATAATTGTATTTAAAACAAAACGTGAATGAAGAACATTCGAAAAAGTATCAAGTATGAATTACGAGGACGTTTAAGAGAGTAAATGATGTCAGAGAAAATACAGCAAAGTGTGAGTTGACAGTGTGTGCGTTGGAATCCGATGTTTGATGAGAATGTGTAAGAATGTTTTAAGGGCAGCATGTCACGGCGAAAAACGGTTCATTCAGGTCGTGTCAGTAAGGTCGGTCATTCAAGTTGCTCAGCGTGGAGTATTCTCAATAAATATATCGTTCCTATCGTTGCTATATTTCACACGTTTCTATTTTGTATTAAAATTTTGCAATCCGAATATTTGAATTTATTTACTTATTTAAGTATTCCGTTAATCTACCAGACGTTTTCCTGTAATTATTGATCGGATACTTATCGGCGGTGTTTATATTCATTGCACCTTTTTCTACGTGAATCGATCGTTTATGTAACTTCTTTGGAAGCACTCGATCATGCCCGCCGATGAAAGCGAACTTGGAGGTGTAAAAGAGAGAAGAAAGAGAACGAAAGTGATCCGAATACGTGAAACTGCAGTTCTATGCATTGCCTGCAGTGCAGATAAGGGCCTTCGGTCCCTAGAGAATATTGCGCTCCGGAGTTCTCGATATGTATGTATATATGTACTTCTCTGACATGTACTAGCAGTAGGGCGGTAATGTACAATCGCGATACAAGTGAATTTATCTTATGTACCTCGTCCGACGGAGTTAATTATAAAAAGATGATGTGGCAAACTATTACCAGAAACCGTAAGTAAACTTATCTTCTGATAATATTAAATATATATTCTTTTCAAAATTGTTACGTCGCTCATTCTCTACATTGTATATGTTGTCGCGTGCAATGATACTAAATTTTTTAGGGAATTTTAGTGACAGTTTGGAAATTAGTGCTGTGAATTACTGAAATTCGTTGTAGTGCAACTTATTTTTCATGTTGCTGTTGAATAATGTAAATGCTTTAATTGATTAGTTTGTTCTGTTCCTTTCCTTTCTTTCCAAAGTTTGTATTTGCTGTGTTTAAGAACACTGAAGTAATTAAGTGTCACATATTACAAACATATCTTAAAAAATGCATACTTCATCAAAATCTTTCGAGAAAGAAAAAAATTACTTTTCTTCTCATTCTGTTGAAGAATTTTTGAAGTCAAAAATGATTTCGTTACATTAAAATAAAAAATAAAAATTTGCAAGGTTACGAAAATGATTTTACAAGTAACACCTCCAAAAAAACTTCTCCGTCTGAACGTTTTGATATTTACAATGACAAAATGTACCATCAAAGTACAATAAAAGCCTGCAATCACACATCGCGCAATCGTCCCCGCTCATAACACACCTAGCAGATTCCTCCTCCGAACGTAACACGCAAGCCGCAACTAATTAATTTATCTACCACCACGAAAGCTCAAACAATCTCTTTCGGTTAACAGTCCAGCTGCCACGTGTTAAAACCAACGTCTACCTTTAAACGACTGGATAAGATACTCCGACGGCTATAAGGGTCTTTAATCCAGCTTTTACCGCGATCGTACACGGATACGTGAACGTCGACGAGGATTTACCGAAGCGTCAGGCTTCCTTCTTCGACTCGCGTACAGGTAGAGAGTCAGTCGATGTCGACGTACGAGCAATTGCCAGAGTTTACAACATCGATTCAGTTACTTTTACTGCCACGGTCAACGTACGGTTGATTGCAGTTATGGGAGGCGGTATAAACGAGCGCCACGTTGTGCCGCCACGCCGGCTCGGCAACGGACGAAGCGGCGAAGGTGCTGTCGATGCCAGGGAACCGACTCGACGAAACAGCCGACCATGTCATGTACAGACGACTAAAATAATGGCTCCTTTCAAACGCTATCGCCTTTTATCTTTAACAACTTCTACGTGTCAATGGGTCACGCTCCTTTCGATGGAAACGTAGACCGAGACGCTCAATCGCTCTATTACGTGTCTTCTGTGCTTGATTATGTCTGCTGGAGGGGAGCAGGGGATGCTTTGGTGAACGTTGTAATTTAGATTTTTATCGGGCTTTTTGGGGTACTGTTATGGTCGCTGTGGTAGATGATTTGATTGGGTGATTCGTGGACTGAGATTTGTGTAAATGGCTTGGATAACTGCTCAAGATTCTGTACAATTTGTTTATCTTTTTACTATTTCCTCTTTTTTAAAATATCTTGGTCTTGGAGGGTCCAATTTTAATTTAGCGAATCATGTGCAACAAAATGGCACCACATTCCATTTGTTAATAAAATTACTTACATATATAGTAGGACGTCATTTAACACGTGTGATGTACAGCGTGTAAGTGTAAGTTTTATAAACAGTGATTAGTGATAGAAAGCATTTGATCCTTGCTCTCAAGAATCGGTGGATTTTCTTCAATGTCCGCAGCTCGAACGATAAAATTCTGTCGAAGATCTAGACACATGTATGTCAACGTGTCCTTTCTGTCATTACTTTAAAAAATTCCCACTTTATAACGTCTCTTCTAATTCACGAAAGACAGCATCCCAATCCAAGCTCTGTCCGTTTCCTCTCTTTCCACAGCCTAAAAGGCTACATAATTCCAGCACTGAACTGATGAGTTCAAATTAAATCAAAATCATCCAGAATCGTCCGCTCAACGTCTTTCACCGATAAAATGTATTGCTATCCTGTTGCTTTAATTGTTATAAATACACTGGAAACTGTAAAGTAGTAAAGTTCAAGTTTGATAAACGCTGCTAGTAAAGAAGAATCCAAATAGAGGACTCTATCACTCGCTGAATGTTACAACGAATGCCGCATCTTGGATATTTCAGATATTTTTTTGTATATTTCATGCTTTTTGTGTATTTTATCAGCGTTATTTTTGTCATAAGCGCATAAAAATCTACTGTCTAGTTATAAAAATATTGATTCAAAACAGAGATTCTACGGCCGGACATCCTTCCGTACGGACCTATTGTAATTCGTCAAATAAAAGTTATCGATTTTTTTATAACGGTTTAGTTATGCGTATCCATGAAAGAATTCTGCATAAACATAACTCGTAAACATACGCATAACACTATTATAAAAACACGCGTTCGCCATGTTTCAACTCGAGAATGCTCCCATGTCAGTGAACACGTATAAACACGGATGGCTTCGCCCCGCCGATGATGAAAAGATGCTGGCTCCTGCGATTTGAAACATCGCGGAAGGGAAGAAACGAGATGTACAGCTACGTCGGAAATCTTTTGTGGTTGGCGAGTACGGGGAGCAATCGAAGAAGAGGGCAGACAAGCGAAAGGAAAGAAAAATGAAGTATCGATGTAACGTCAGCGTTAAGAATGCAAAGAAAGGAGATACCGGGTACGAAGCTTTGTTATATATCTACATACACTCTCGAGATCCGTTACAACATCACGCTCCCTGAACTCGAGCAAAAGTTACCGTATCACATTCACCAAGCAAAGTATTTCCTATCGTATTTGTCGGATTTCAGGTCAGCAAGTTCGCCGAGAAGTTGGCAGTAAATCTACTTTTTCATCAATTTTCCTATCTCTTTCTGCATATGCGCGGAATAATGATCGTGGAATATTGTATGTCGCTGGAAAAGACTGTGATACTTTTGCAACCCAGGTAAGTCATTTTATAAAAACTGTTGAAGTATAAAACTTTTGCAAAGTGTGATGACTGCTATCACTTTTTTTTATAGCTGAGCTATTGAACTGTAAGAGTTTGCATTACAGAATTAATCTTTGTATTATCAAAGACATATAATACCTACGATTTACGATGTTGTAATTAAATTTTCAATTGCAAATTACTGTAACGTACCGGCCACAAAAGATTTGATGGCGCGCGGTAAATCAGTACGGCAAAAGGGGTTGTCGCTCGCACCCCCTATTTCCGCCGTATCGCTTCCGGAGATCTGAAGCTCGGCCAGCAACAACCGAAAACAAAACACTTCTTTCGTCGTTCACATGCCGACATAACGAATGTGCAGCTTTTTCGGCAAGTAGCGCGTTAGAATCGAAAATAACGTGCCAACGAGGGATGTCTCTATTCGTCCGGCAAATCAAACCAAAACACTTGCCACGCGCCATCAGGTCGTTTGCGCCCGGTATACAGTATATTTTACCTAACTTGACCACCTTAAATATATCGCTTATTTTGTATGATAGAAAAAATGTCAAAGGTAGAAAATATTCTGTTTGGAGGCGCCAATACGGTGACGGGCCGAATTTCTTTCTCAAGGTCATTTTTTTCGAGATTTCAAGGTCATCGTATTTTTTTAAATGAGACTGCATATTTTCATTACAACAGTCTTATAGCTTATAAAAAAACCAATCCAATTAGGTGCAATGTGTTGACCTTCACGTGACCTTTAGCGAGAAAATTATGAAATGTTTGTCAGTAACTTCAGTACGCGTTCGAGGACGGTAAATGAATGAATTTCAACTTCATTGAAACAGTGTACCGTGTAATTGTCCCTGGTGCTTGTAAGCAAACATTCGTATTCTCCTTTCATCGGTTGAAGTATGTTTAGAAGCATTTTTGGCGTGTTTGTCGTTGCTATTCGCCGGATCCTCTATCCGGATGTTACAGCGGCACGCGGCTACAATGTACCGTTTACAAAGGCTTGGCTATGCCGACACATATTATTATCAAAGCGACAATTTTCTTGCTCAAGGTCACGTGAAGGTCAACATATTGCACCTAGTTGGATTCGTTTTTTATATGCTATAACACTGTTGTAGTGAAAATATGCAGTCCCATTTTAAACAAATACAATGACCATGAAATCTCGAAAAAATGACCTTGAGAAAAAAATTCGGCCCATCACCGTATTGGCGCCATCAAACAGAATATTTTCTATCTCTGATATTTTTTCTATCATACAAAATAAGCGATATATTTAAGGTGTTCAAGTTAGGTAAAATACCCTGTATAAGAACAGCGAGAATGAAGTAAAAGTTGATATGACTTTACAAAACCGAACACTGTGTGTTACGACAACTGAATTATAATTTAAACTTGAACAGCAAATATTGTAGCCTAAGCATAATTTCTCCAACTGCACTATACTCTGTATGCACTTCATGTTTCGCAAAGACATTACTGATTTCAAACTTCCATGATTCTGCTATTCTTTTCTATGTACTTCGTTCTCACCATTCTAAATCATCCCCATAACGTTTCTTCTCCCAAGACGAAGTTTCCTTTTGTTCAAACGTAACGGCAGGGCGATTCGAACTCGAAGGCGTCCTATTTGAGAGTCTGAGGTTTATCCTCGTCGTTGATACAGCCCTGAGCAATCTGTCTCATGTTTCTCGCGAAGATGCAAAGCATCATGCATTCTGTTCTCGCAGATGTTCTCGTCTGATCGTCGCGAAAATATCTCGACCATGTCTTTTAGTTTATCGCGGAAGTAACAACCGATTCGGGGGTGAAAATTGCCTCGAGTTCAAAGACAAAATATTCCTGGCATTTTTTAAACAACAATTCTATGCCATTCAAATACTGAATTTTGTGGCGGAGGTAAGGTCCTACTGAAAAGTCCAAGAAGTTATAAGAAAAGAAAGAAACTAGCTCCACGAACGATGACAACGGTGATCAAATAAACGAGTTACGAACTTATGTTGGTTCTGACGGTATATTTGTACCCTCTCAACACTGTGGCAAGAATGCATGAAAAATAGATGCCTGAATCAGTCCTTCGTTCTATCGCGACGTATCGCGAGGGTGAATTACCTAGCCTGTGCAACCCTAACCTGCTTACTTCCATGTCACTTCGTATTTACGACAAAATCTCTAATTTTTCTCGTACAAAATCCATATCATAAACGACGAATAACCGAGAGAGAACTAATCGACAAACACATTCCTACCTTCTTTGAACCTTATTAACAAATCCTCTAATTGACTATAAAATTTCACAATCCTCACTCGTAAACTTAGGTATCCCACGTAATAAACGTGCAATAGCGCTTCCTATTTTTCAGCCCCGGATCTGACATCTCTGCAGCAACGGCGGCAGTATACATATCATACTAAAACGGTCTCCTTAGCGTTATTAATTTTCACGATCCAAGAATATTCGCTGCGCGCCGTTTCACGCTGAAACCGTCGAGACAATGAAAAGTGGCGGCACGATGAGCGAGGACGTAAACGCACGAGTTCCTTTGTCGAAGCTGACGTCGCGGTTAAATAAAGAACGAAACCATCCGCGAGGCTGTGCAGAGAACGTAACATAGGTAGACCTGCACGTGGCGTATAATGGCGAACAGGAGTTCCGTTTGGGCACTGCGTTCTCTTTCACGAATAAATATTAAATCTCTACCTTGGGGGTATTCACGGCGGTTAGATCTCTTCCAACGTTTCTCGACATCTACGTTTCTTCTTCCTGCTCCTTTCGCGCTCTTTTTCTCTTTTTCATCGGAAAAGATGGGGAAAAAAGGGTACCGCCGCTCATACGTAAAAAGCAGAACAGTGTCTGGGATAACGGGAGAACATTAAAGTGGGCAGGGCATAGTCGGTGCACGGAATGAATATTTAAAGGAAACCTCAGTTCCAGGCTGTGCCTCGCAAAGACCGGAGGACACGGCCGGCACGTGAGCTGGATGGCTACCTCCAGATAGAGAATACACGCCGCTACAACTCGGAAACAGTCACTGTGCTGTAGTGTACGTGCAATTTTCATGCCAACCGGATGACTTTTTCGAGATCTTTCCACTCTTCCTTCCTTCGATCTTCGAGAAACGGCTATGTATGTACTTGCCACTTTCTACCCTAATCGGCCAACTTCTTCGCGAATTGGGAACGCTCGAAGTTCTCGCACGGGATGGGTGAGTTTCCCTCGTTGCGATCGGCAGGCAGCTTCACCCCTTATCGAATTTCGGCCGTGATATATGTAAAACCATTCCTACCGGTGGATGTACGCGCCCATAAAGAACCAGGGGTGCGTCAGAGTTATTGTGGGTCGCCGCGAATGGTTTTAGTTTGCCCTGATTTGCCCGAGTTTTCCAAATAACTCGGACAGAGACGAATTGGATGGAAACGTTATGCTTCGGGGAGTTTAGGGGAATAATGATATTTTCCTTGGTGCAACGAATTAGAGATTTGTGAATCTACGGATTTCAGGCGTGTACGTTGATATTGGGTGTGTGCATAACATTACGGGTGATTCGAGCGTGAATTTATATGACTCACGAATAATTATGTGTTAGATGTTTCACTGTTGTTGTTTTCATATTGGAAATATTTTTCGAGAGACCGATTTTGGACTTTATCGTAATTGAAGTTAGTATAACGACGCTGGTGCAACTGTAAGGGTTTGTAAAGCAAGTTAAGCCGCAAACGGACTCGACTAGAGCCATCGACAGTGAAAGTACGGAGTAAGTTTAAGGCCTTGCTCCTTAAGAGGCGAGAAGTAGAACGTGGCACGTTTCTCGAGGGAAAAGCCTGAAGACAGACTGCTGAGAATCAGCGAGAGGTCGTTTCTACGTGTATTTATGCTTGCAAGCATATAATTCATACTCAACGTTCACAATATCTCTTCACCGTATCAACGTTGTAAATATAACTTAAACCACTCCAGATGAAATTTAATTGATTCCCATCCAACCACCTTCCATCGATTCTACACCAGCAAGTTGTCCTCGATGAGCCCAAAACGATTCGAAACGAAGAAAACCGGAGATTAAGCCACGATTCGCACTCACGCACGTACCCGGAACTATCGTTCCTACGATTTAATTAACAGAAACGAACGCGCATGTTCGCGAATGCAATTAAAAGCTCCAGTGACCTCCCTTAAAAGCCCGCTTACCAGGAATAAAGGATTCCACCTAGAACTCGAGTGCCCTCGGTGTCATTTCCGGATAGGCAGCAGCGTTCCCTTGCTCTCTGGAATCCATTACCGCAAGAGCCCTTTAACTTTCAGGCATTCGCACGGGCTTACCGTTCCCATCGTCCGATATTGCCGATCATTTCGCCAAGAATTAATGCAACGTTATCGTTCCGTAATAACGGTAATGAGCGCACTTTATATCCTCGCGTTATTCGCAGAAGCGAGGAAAAGCTAGACGGCAATTGCACCTCGCCGACGCGAAATGGCACCGCGATTACGCTAGAAATACGTACCATTTTATGAACGCATACACGAGACCGAGACGACTTTTCCAATGTTGCGCACGTGCGTTCGTTGCACCGCGCGGAAAATTGCACATGTAAATCGCCGACCCCTTCCGTTTTTTCCACGCCGGTACCGGTGTATGCCCGTTTTGCTTTCTATACTACCAACGGTTTCAATTGGACGATGCAATCTTCCACTCTCCAAGTGGCCACTTGCCGGCTGCGGAAGATTCGATGATAATACAAAATTACGGGTGCACATAGAGCAGTGACGTACGGAAGGAAATCTAGGGAAAGGAAACGTTCGCGGAGAATGTAATTTGGTGTGAATGTGTTTATTTTGATAAACACAATGGTGGACTATTCTACAAGTTAATGCGGTTTTTGACCGGTGGGTGTAATGAAATTGGAAAATTTTATGATGCTATTATCGCTCTGTATAGTGAGAAGTGTTTACGGGAAATATGGGAAATTGTAGAACTCATTGGTGTTGCAGTAAAAGAATCTTTCATTGCTACATCTACAAAGGTGGTTGAAATGACTTTTTCTTAATTTTCTTTGGTAATGTTTTAGAAATTTCTTACGGTGTTTCTTCTTTGATTCTCTACGTTTTTCTTGTAGAGTGAACGCGATTAAAACAATTAATTTTCTTGCCCTTTTTTTATTTAGGATGTATTGATGTATTGAATTAATTACCGGTAGTTGTATTGTTAAAACCAAAACATTTTTAAGGGACTTTTAAAATTTATGACTGATGAGCCTAATTTGTTGGAAAAAATTAGTAATTTAATTAGCATTCAAAAGTTGTTCGACTTGGATTTAAACAAGAAGACCGAATTAATTGCGGTGAAATGGAGTATTTCAAGAAAGCCAAGCGCATTAAATAGCAAGGAAAACGTTCTTCCACATTAATCCTTAAAATATTATTCTTGAAATAGTATTGCCTCTGAATTATTGTATGTATTTCTCGTACATCACTATCATGGAAGATAATGCCAAGTGTTGTTGAAAGAACATTCTTGAATTAATAATAAACAGATGCTTGTACAGATTTTCATAAATATCGCAACATTTTGGAATTACAGAAAGCAGAACAACAATACCGTATTTTCCATCCCGCGTTATTCAATTTAAAACCATGAAAACAGAATTGCCGAATTTCTACTGAAATTGATAATTTCGCAGAATATTTACATTTATTTTACAGACATAATATCCTTCAGATGACCAAGTTCCCAGATATTATGAGAATTCGAAATCGAGCTCATTAGTCATTATTGTAATGATTTATTACATCAAGAATTATTGTCTGCTTTCAACATAAATTATTAATACGTGTACTGCGGATATTTATGCATTCATGGGAAATTAAAAATGAGAAATATGCAGGAAATATATTAGGTTGGGGAAAAAGTAATCCATTATTTTCTCGGTTGATGGCTGCAATGATGGATATCTCGTAAATTATCGATCAAACAATTTCAGATTCATGCTTGTTAGAAAGGTGACATTTCGCACTAAAAAAAAATCTTTTGCTGTTTTTTGTTTGGTCCATTCAGTTCTGAGTTACAGGGTGTTAAACATGGAAGTCCACAAAGAGAAAATTCGGTACATTTTACAGTTTTTCTTTGATAAAGGCGAAAATGCAAGCCAGCCGGCTGAAATTGTGAATGGCGTTTATTGTGCCGATACTGTAATAGCCAATTACGTGCAATTTCGGTTTCGTTGCTTCCGGTCAGGTATTTTTGATGTTAAAGATGCACCTCGCACAGGTAGACCTGTCGTCGAAAATGTCGATAAAATCACAGAAATAATCGGTGTGACACCCAAACATCAAGCTTAAAACTGTTTTATGGTCGATCTTTAGCTCCTGAGCGATGTTACGACTGCTAACATGCCGGTAAACGATTATTTCTGTGATTTTATCGACATTTTCGACGACAGGTCTACCTGTGCGAGGTACATCTTTAACATAAAAAATACCTGACCGGAAGCAACGAAACCGAAATTGCACGTAATTGGCTATTACAGTATCGGCACAATAAACGCCATTCACAATTTCAGCCGGCTGGCTTGCATTTTCGCCTTTATCAAAGAAAAACTGTAAAATGTACCGAATTTTCTCTTTGTGGACTTCCATGTTTAACACCCTGTAACTCAGAACTGAATGGACCAAACAAAAAACAGCAAAAGATTTTTTTTTAGTGCGAAATGTCACCTTTCTAACAAGCATGAATCTGAAATTGTTTGATCGATAATTTACGAGATATCCATCATTGCAGCCATCAACCGAGAAAATAATGGATTACTTTTTCCCCAACCTAATATATTATACAAAAAGAAGTATATAAAATATCCCTAGCATGTCACCCGCCATGAACGAAACAAATCTCTGCATAAGTTCCATTCCCGCGTGTGCTTTCACAAAATGAACATAAATTTACATAAAGATTCTCATACTAACAGACAGTTGTCAACGAACTTCCGCAGAGGCAACTTGACATTCTTTGTACATAATATATTCCGTTGATATAATTAATGTAAATTTCAAAATCTGGGGGTTCCTTTGTGATTTTCTTACAAGTTCTACTGCTTTTGTGCAATGCAGTTGAAATTTCTTCAGTTGCTCTTTAAGTTTTGACTAAAGTATAGGCTATATAGGAATTTCTGTATTCTTCTGTGATTTTCTTACAACTCTGGCTCCTTTCATCTTCAATACTGTACGATAGAACATTTCACATATAATGAAGTGTTTTTCTATCATAACTCAGATAAAATTTTGTTTAGTCCCTTTTAATACTCTTGGCGGAAGTAGAGGCTATATTCCGCGAATATTAGCTATACTATATATATTAATATATTATATATTGTACATAATAAAGAGTATATCCACGCATTGTAAGATAAAATTGCAATCTTGACGGGGCTTCAAGATATGAATATAGACGCTAAAATATTGCGTCGATATTGTAGAATATTTATTACAAAAACACATTAAAAATATAAAATACGAATGGAAACACAAAATTACGGAAATAACTTGAACACACACATACACACTGTTACGGTTACTAATAATGTCTATATGTTAGGTCTATATGTTATACGTCTATTTGTATACTCGTCTACTCGTCCAATCGCCTACTCACCCGATATCTAATCGTCTAATCTTCTAATCGTCTAATTATCGATACGTTTATTCGTCTACTCGTCTACTCGTCCAATCGTCTACTCGTCCAATCGTCTAATCGTCTAATCTTCTAATCGCCTAATTATCGATACGTTTATTCGTCTACTCGTCCAATCGTCTACTCGTCTACTCGTCTACTCGTCTACTCGTCTACTCGTCTACTCGTCTACTCGTCTACTCGTCTACTCGTCTAATCTTCTAATCGTCTAATTATCGATACGTTTATTCGTCTATGCGTCTACTACGTCTACTCGTCTATTACGTGTATATACGCTTTTCTTCTACTCGTCTAAAGTAAGGAACCAAAAACAAGGCACTTGGGACGGAAGGGAAGATTGCTCTCGCACCGCCTATCATCGCCATGTCGGTCCTGGAAACCTGTGGTCGACGAATGGCAACCGAAAATAAAACACTCCTTTCGTCGTTCACATGACGACGCAACGAATGTGCGGGTCTCCGGCCAATAGTGCGTCAAAATCGAAAATGCGTGAGGGAGAGGGATGTCCCTATCCGTCGGGTGAATTAGAGCAAATTATTCCTCAAGTGCCTTATTTCTGGTCCCTCACTATAGCACTGTTGCGTTTGTCGACTCTCTGCGTCTTCTCGACCGCGTGCAGTCCACGTCCGTCTTTCGTCTGTCTTTTGTCTTACGCTGGATCTTTCTAGAAGAATCTACATAGATCCGCGCAGATTTTATAAAATTCCCACAATATTGCAATTTTATCTCAAACTGCCCCGAAAGAAGCGGTCCCCGTAACAAAGTATATCCCCGCACCTACAAAGCCACGTTCTCATTAATTCGCCTTTCCCTTCTTCCGACTAATTTTACATAAATTTGACTAAACATAAATATCTCCCTCTACTTCACCATTCACCGTCCGTCCATTTAGTTCAACAAGACGAAACAACCCACGAATGCACCCTGCATTTAAACAGTATCAAAAAGAAAGCAGAATACATAGTGCAAAGGAGTAAGTCCTCTGCTCGAAGTCCTGTAAAAAGACGGGTTGATTAAAAGAAGCGGAAAGTGAGAAACTCGAAGGAACACAGAACTCGGAAAACGGTGGAACAAGAAAAACGGAAGGATAGTAAGAAGACGGAGAAGAAAAGGATGAAAAAGTGGATGGGAGTTCATACACGGTAGCAAATGAGGCCACAGATGCACCGAGCGATAAGAGATGATGGAAAGTGGTTCGTGAAAAGAGCCATCGTGGTAACTATTCGGAATAGCGGAGCTTCTTGTAACTGCAGCTACAAGACGGCGCTCCTTATGTTGAATAAACAAAGAATCGGTGTGTGAAAGAGCACCGGCGTCATAGAGGAAAAACTTCCTAGCATTTCGTTTTATGCGACGCTCGACTCGTCCCGCCGAAGAGCCAGATGACTTTCGTAATTTACTTCGAAATGTCCGATCGTTCGGATGCACTCGGGAATCGATTGGGTGGAAATGTTTCTGGTCGAGCAAAAGTACCGTGAACGCAAATAAGACGGGGTATTGAAGACATCGATAGGTTTGCAATTTCTCAAGAAAGAAGCTCGGGCATTGACGAGAAGAGAAAAACTGTGCGACGTCTCGCGAACGATAATTGATATGATTAAAGTAACACGGTTGAGTTATTTTAATTTTTATAGAAATCAAACAAGACCATTTGTAAGCCTGGAAGAAGTGGTGGGTGTTTTTGGATGATTTCTTACGTGAATTAAATTTTTTAACTATTTAGATCCTTTGGAGCGAATTTTTAATTTCGGTAATAAGAAAGAAAGTTTAATCTTTTTATCGTGTTTGAGGAAAATGGAGGAAGTAAACCATGTAAGAGTGAAGTTGCATTTAGAAATGTTAGAGAGTAATAAAAAATAAACTGTGCACGAATGTAGCCACTAGTCCTCGCGGTTAGCTCTTTATAACAATTTGGCGTCATTAGATTAAATATAAGAATTACTTTTACTTTTCTAATGAAATTGGATCGTGGAACATCCCTTGAAAAATAATACAATATATTTCGCGAAAAACTACTCTTAACTTGGAAATCAACCGAGAAAATAACCAGCGTACAAACTTTGCACTAAACATTGCCAATATTGCCAATATTGCCAATTTTTACATTCCCCAGGAAAACTTCTACCCAACTTTCGCCTCCTGCGAGAAGCACCATCGCAGCCTCTGGGACGAGAAATGCCGGTGGCCTCGTTCCTTTAAAACTACTTTCCAAAATTTCGAAAACTCTCTACAAACACCGATGTATTTATACGCTCCATAAAGCACCATCGAGTATTTTCCTTAAAAACAAAGAAAAAGGAAAAAAAAATGTTAGAGGAAAAAAGGGAAGAATTCGAAGCAAGTTTCTTTGAAGCTTTCCAAACGAAGAAAACGTCCAGTCGCTATCAACCCTTCACGGCTAGGCTGTAAGGGAGAAGGGCGAACCTCGAGGATTTGCTATTCAGGTAATTGAAAGCTGGCGTGAGCCTCAAGGCGCAGAACGTTTAATAGCCAAAGTTAGTCGCGTTTCTATGCAAATGAAATGCTTATAGCCATTGAGAGGTAGGCTCCGTAGGGTGGCCAGGACGGTGGTGGTCGGTTCCCCTTGTTGTTTATCTATGGGGGGAGGTTCCTTGGTCGACTCGTAACGCAAGTAGTTAGAGCCTGTGGGCTGCGACGAACGGCCAACGTGTGCGGAATAACGATAAGCTCTTAATGCCGCCGAACAGGGACCATATTTATGTGTCTCGCATGTTCCCTGTTTTTCTTCGTCCGTTATTGCCGCTGAAAGCGATTCACAGTTTCGGAGTTCTGCTTTCCGCCCTTGGCATGCGTGTCACAAACCCCGAAAATAACGGATAGAATCTAACAAAGTGGGGAAAGCCCGTATCAGATGCGAGACTTGTATTTTATTAACGTATGGTGACGATCGCGGTTCCGTGGTGGGTCCCTGTATAAATTTCATTTAAATACCGTTAAATCACACTCGAGACAATGCCTGCTGGGAAACATTCGAACGTGGTGGCTGCTGTCAACGAAACGAATTCGCGGATATTTGGTTAATTAAATTTGGTACGTAGTTTGAGGAATTTTTGCCTGTTTTATCGTGATTATCGTCGTAATATGTATCGGTGGGTCGTGGCAGTTATACGGGGTACAGTGGCTGGTTCAGTTTAACCAGGTAACAACATATGTATTATACGATATTTATCCAGCAAGTGAGCGTAGTCAAAACAATCTTTAAAAGTCACACTATCAGTAGATCAACATGCGTTCTCATTGGGGAAGAACGACGTATTACAAAAAGAGAAATAGCGATTTTGATATCAGAATACCGTAAATACTTGAAATTTTCTGCAATTCCTTAAATCGACGGACCTGGTAAAAGTAGAATCAGGTAAAATATTGTTACGCAACACCCCATGTATTTACGCAACACCCACTAGTATTAATGTTACTGGGTTACGGGACATGTCAGTTGTTTGTAAATAAAGAAGGGATTCTATGGTCAGAGCTCCTCGTTGACGGACGTGTGTTTGAAATAAAAACGTTGTCATTTTTCTATAAAAGTGTGTTAATCATTTACTATGTCCAAAAGGACTTTGCGTGTGCGGTCGACCCGTAACAATATTATTTTAATGCTACAGTTATTAAAAATATTAAACTGCTGAGTCGAAAATGACTGCATTAATCTACCACACTAACAGTGGTAAGTGTAAATATGAAGGGAATATGGAAGTTAAGAAATTGAATAGCCGAAAACAGATATCCACAAAGTGTTAAGTTGTGAAAAAGGCACACGACATCAGAACGGAAGAACTGAAAGTCCCGACGGTTTCTGTCTTCGTTTTTTCTTACATTAAAATGAATATAACAGAGACCAATTTTGCTCGATAGTATCAGCAAATACTATTGTTGTCTGAGTCACAGTCAAAGTTCTTTGTGCCTTTCGACCATCGGAGACAGGTGAACTATAAATTCGAGGGGAAACCGTCTTATTCCAGGAAGCAAGTAACGATACCCAGAAGAGTTGCACCCTTCATCATTACGTACCCTCAAAGGTACCATCTTGCGTATGGTGGATATTTACGTGACCATTGAATCACTACTCTTTGAACGTGGAGCCTAATTAAAAGTCAAGCTCCTCCTTCAGTCCACAAGCGAAGCGAATGTCTTGAGAAAGGGAGAAAATCGTCATTTTTATAAATTTGTTACATCGACGTTCATTGGAAAATTATCTTCGTAAATATACTTAAAACGTTGAATACCATGGGGGTCACCGGTGACCGGCTCTATTGAATTCTATGGAATTTAATGTGACTTTGAAATTACAATATTTAGGAATTTGTTAATTCAGTCAATATTTACGGGTTGGTCTCAAAAAGGTAAAGTCCTGCTGTCTATATATCTCTTTTTGCCTTTAACGTTTCTGTTCTGCAAAAATGTGATTTTAATAGAAAAAGTTTCACTTCAGCAGAAATGAAGAAACTAGCGAAATACCGGTGGCATTCAGCGTGTTAATGCTCTTACCTTATTATATAAACATGTCACAACAAACACAGTAATACTAATTAATTTAATAAACAACGCATATTCTCGAAAATATACTCACACCCAAGCACACCAAGGGTATCGAACCCTTCGACTCATTGAACCGTAATAAACGCGAAAAATAATTGTCTCTGTGCAAAGTGTAAACCCATCGTGTCCCCTAATCCACGGATCCTCGTTCGCGATTAATGCATGAACACCTCGGACACGGGTGTCACACAATACCCAAGGAGAGGTCGAAGACGAGATTCGAAAGAGAGAACTGTAACCCCATCCGTGGCGAGGGTCGTCCCGCAGAGACTGCTGTTTACACTTAACTTTATTGCTTTCCGGGCAAATGCGTGCGGCTGAGTCAGCTCGGAATTAAAACCCCTTTCGTGAGGCGCGGCTATCGGTTGTCGCTGATCAGCCCGGATGAGGAAAGGAAGAACAACTCCAAGGAGGGTGAGAGGGTGCGAGAAAGGGCTGGTCGGACCACCGGCGAACGTACGTTTCCGTCACTCGGAACCCGTGACACCGAGCTACCACCCTGGACACCTCCCTTTCTACGCGAGGATCGTGCCCCGATATCGGTAGCCCTTCTAACACGCGCCGACGAGCAATATTCGTCTCTCCGCGGGCGGTGGAAGGGATAACGATAAGAATCTCGCCGGCAGAGTGCCATTCTCACCCGTTCGATCGATACACCCTCGACCTCCACCGAGGCATCAGCCGGGGTAATAACGAATGTACACCCGACCCGGCTCTCTCGGCCCTTTCTCGGATAAAGTACGCGCGTATCCACGGCCGTCGAGGATCTCGAAACTAGGAAACTTCCTGAGTTGTTGGAGAAACCCAGACACGCGGCTTTGAGTCCGCGGTAAACTGTAAACGGCACGTTATGTTTTCAACTGCGAACCTTTTTGGAGAATTTACCGAATTTTCTGGAGGAAAATTTCCTCGGGTTGGAGGCCTTTGTTTGATGCGGCTTCCATGCGGAGAGGGGTGCGTTGCAGTGTTTAGGGATGGCGGTTGATGGAACATGATGAGTACGTTGATAGAAAGTTTGTTTATCGGATTTGCGAGACGAACGCGTGAAAAGTCTACGGCGTTATTTTATTTATAAACACCGAAAAGAGCAGTTGCTTCTCTCTTTTTAAATATTGTACAATATTAGTCTTTTTTTGGTGCTACAATACGATTTCTGCTGGTGGGACTGCTGGATTGGGTTTGATACTTAGGCTTTAGTTCAGATTGGACTGCCCGGCTTCATAAACATGTAGGTTTTGCATAAACGATACTTATATGGACAGGTTCTACCGCGACACCGTTATCAGAAAAGATTCATTACATCAATGAAATATGATGTGAAATAACAGATTCAATTTTTACAATGCAAAGTCACTCGAACAAAATTTAGATTTGCAACGTACAAGAATGGAAAATAAAGGTACATAAAAGATACAAATATTAAAATATTTAACTAAAGCTCTATGCACTTTATACACTAAGTTCAAAGTGCACATATCATTATAAATTCTCTATTGTGAATTTTTCCATTGAAATGGAAGGTTAGCATATCCGCTGGAAAGTGCGAGGTGGAGACGAAGGTGTCGATATACGCAACGGAAAGTGGAGAATAGAGTAAGCAGAGGAACAGGAAACCTCGAAGATAATCCGGAGGTTTATGAGGGCACGATTGCCTGTTCTATCGCACCAATGATCCGAATCTGCAAACTAGCTCTTCTATTATTGATTGCCCGCAGATAATAACGGATACGTCTATGCTGGTCCGCTGCAAATGGCTACGCTAACGTGGATACATATAGGTAAATCCGTAACAACGTTTGCGACTCTATTATTCCCAATTACATCGTCTTAAGGTATTGCAGAGAGCATAGCATATTTGCAGCGTCTATTTTCGGAATTTCCAATTCCATTGATTTGAAATTCTATAATTCCTAAATTTTCGTTTTTGTTCAATGATTTATATGAGTATTATATACAGATGACTACAGCACAGATAAATCCTATAGTAATGTTTTAACAACAGATCTACTAAGGTGATTAGAATGACTTGTTCGGAAGTTTTTGTAAATGTTTCTGAAATTTCTAACGCTTTTCTTTTTCAATTCTCGAAATCTATTTTGTAAACTGCAAGCAATTAAATCAATCGAATTTTTCGCTTTCCTCATATAATTTTCTTTTATGCGAACCTACGCTTTTAATATTAAACGTTTTTGCTGTAGTTCATTACGAACCAATTTCTACTCAAGTTTAATAATTGCGTTCTGTTGAATTTGGCATTTGTAGCCAGATTTAATTTGATGAATGTTAAAGTCGCTAACATGAACATATCTGCATAGCATGTAACTGATTTCTGATTTTGGAAAGATATACAGGATAACAGCAGAGTATGTAGACATTATATTTTATGTCCTCTCATTTTATTATTCTCTAAGATTAAAAGAATCATATTTCATATTAATTTTTCATATTGAAAATTTGATAGAATCGGAATATTCAGTTTTATGTTGTTGCTGGTAGAACTAATTTTCAACAATTCGTTTAACTAAGCTTTAACCGTTTGAATCCAGCACAGTACGATCGCACTGTTGAGATTTCTCGTCGAAAAGACCGTACTAAAAGTACTATATTTCACTTTTTCAATATTTCTGATTCTGCAAGTGATTATATCTCCCAATTAGAAGGAAATAGCGAGGTTACGTTTATATAAACTTTTTCCATTCCTGGAAATAGCAAAATACATGATTAACGCTCATTGTTACTACCCTTGAGCAGGTAGTAATGTTTCTCAAACGTCGAGCGCAGGCATTCCATTGTCTCGCGGATTTTTAATATTTGAGATCGACCCTGCATGTCCAGGAAACCGTAGTATTGCAGGCTGACGGAAGGACAAGCCGTCAGCCATTAGTCCTTAATAAGGAAAAGGGATTAGAGGCTCCCTTTTGAACATCGAGAGTTTCCTGGCATGCAGAGGTTTATTCCGTAGAGACAATGGACTTATGGTGCGAGCGTCAAGGCTATTCTTGAGGGCTGCTTTAACGTCCACATGCGCGCCTCATGCCTTCCACAGCCAAGGGGGGTGAGAGTCCCAATAGTGATATTGGGACCTTCACTCCTCTACACCTCAATAGATAATTGCCGGACCATAAAGCTCTGCCTGCGCCGACGAGTCGCCGGTCTCGCCACCCTCTTCGGCCACCCTCGGTCCCAAACCAGGGTGGCAACTAATGCGCCGACGGGTGGCGAGGGCCACCACCCTCTTCGACCACCTCGGTCCCAAGCCGGGTGGCGACGAGTGCAACCGCACTCCGCGCGGACTGATCCGCTGTCCCCTCCGCCGTCCAAAGGCGTCCCGCCAAAACGCTCGCGCGCCTCCACAAATATTAATTTCTATTTCAAGTGCAAAGTCGCACCACGACTTCCGGTGGCGTGCGAGCCCCCCCCCCCCTTTCTGGGGGCATAACCGGATGGTGGAGGGAGAAATTCATCCAGGGAGGACTCCTCCGTCTTTGGAGGAGTCAGTCACTCCACAACACTTCAACCGAGCAACATCTCCGACATAGTAACTAAGTTCAACCACACGCATTCAGTATTTCCGTTAAGTTTTGTTCTGTACAGTAAGTTTTAGTAAAGTTTATAAAATCCACACCGGAGTGGCTCATATCTTCCAATCCTTTCACTCCACCCCTAAAAAACCCCGTGACGTGATCCATACACAAATCGCGGGGAGCACGGATATTTGTGGACCTCGTGACAACTAAGCGAGGGTTCGGCCTTACAAACCGAACTGGCCCAGCCGAGGCTTGGCCCCACAGATTGACGCGCAACACTCATCTTTCTACTTTCAATCTGCATCATAGATTAACACGTTATATCTTATACATAGTAATTTAATTGCTATAATTAATTCAACCAATGTCAATTACTAACTTTAAGCCGTAGAAAATACCACCGTGGTATTCTTACCTATATGCACCGTTTCGGTGTTGTGAATTCTTAATGGAGATAAAATGCACGCCTAAACCACGGTTTTCTCCTTTTGCATATTTCGTGACTCATGCCATGAGCTTTTATAATTCACTCGCAGAGTCCTTTACTTTTGCTTGCATTTTTCTTCTTAATTTTCTCTTTTCCGTCTTGCCTTTTGCAAAAATTAAGAATGCAGATGTCTCTGCGGGGTTTACCTTCTTTCGTAAATTCTTCATAACTTGGTTGACGTCTCCCATTGACATAGATTCCTTACCTTTTGCTCAAAACGCGAAAGCGACACGACACAACAGAAACGCGGTCTAAGTTACGAGACAAAAGTAATGACCATTCTCCGACAAATTTCATGGAATTCATGTAATACGTATGCAATTAAATTCTCTCCCTTTAGTAAGCACCAGTATAAATAATCGAATTTGAATATCGGAAGGACCTGGATGTCTGTCAACTTAATTATGAAACATGAATGTGCACTTAATTATGAAACATATTAATTGAAAACACGGATCATTGATGTTAGAATTTTCCATCGATGGGAAGAGCTTATATCGTTATCCCGCATAATTTGCAACTTAAAAGCGTGAACCTTGTCCTTTTTTACATGAAATACGTTCTTAATAAATATGGAGCTCCATAAATGGGGAAAATATGTTCCTAAGTCCCTTTTACGGGAAGGCAGGTTATTCGATAGTCACGTAAATTCGAGCCGGACGGAATTTTCCTCTTTTTTAAAGAGGATCAGCGATCGAACGAGCTAGGCGGCGTGCAATAATGGAGAAATAAATTAGTAACAATGTATTATAGCTAAAACGAAAGGTTGGGTCCCGGAGAATATAGGGAAAACGGGAAAAAGCGGAAATACAGAGACAGTAGAAGAATGAGAGAGAGAGCGAAAGAGAGGCAGAGAGGGCAGAATATACAATGAAAAATAAAGAAAAAACGATCGAGACATTCTGAAAGGAATAAAGGGACAGAGCGAAGTATTCCAAGAAAAATAAGAAGACAGTACGAGAGATTCTAACAGAAATAAGAAAAGGGCAAGAGATACCCGGAGGAATGGAGAAACGGAGGGTGAAATATCAGCGGAAGCGAAGAGAGAGAAACGTAGAAACATATAGGACCAAATAATACTACTTCGTCCTGGAAACAGATATAAAGAGCAGGTGAACGAGAGAGACACAGACAGTTTAAATAGAGAAGGAGAGAAAGTCGGGGCAGACGAAGAGGAAGAAAGGGGGTGGCCTGTAGAATACATGGAATACTTTCAACAGAGGGGAAAATGCGCATGCGCTTTTTCCCGGGAAATAACGGCGGTAGAATCTCATTTGGGTCTTTTTTTCCACCGGCGATCGGTTAAATAGCATACTCGTTCGAGACCGTTCAATCGAACAGAATCGGGTATTTCGTTCGAACTTTCAACGGCGATGGGCGTGTAAAATACTTTCTCTTGTTGTTTTTTTTTTTTACAATACCCTCAAACGATCGCTTTCACATCAATTTCACTGTAAACCTCAATCCAAGCGGGACGCGACGTTGTATCGGGCCAAGTTATGTTCTACGTTTCAAGTGCATAACTAAATTTGCTACATCGGACTATCGGAATCGGAATTGCTGTTTCGGGGAAATTCCAATTTACTAGCGGATATGTTTAATCTGCCAATAAATTGGCGGCAGCGTTTTTGACTTTAAGCAAAAAATTCGGTTCGATTTACGCCCGCGCGAAAATCCGGGGATTATTGTTTGAAAAACATCGCCGACATCTTGTTGCTTATTAATTTTTTGCGCGCCAGGATAAAGAGAACGAATGTGTAGAAACTGCAGAGGATTTCTATTATCGATATAACGAGATTGTTTATGAAAATGTTGGTACCTGCGTGTGGGTGAACTTTTACGCAAAAATATTCGTCGTTTTGCTATTACGGTGACCATAGTCTGTTCATCGTCGAGAATTATTTAGGTTTGAGAGGTGATTGTAAACGTATACAATTTATTTTCTTGAGTTATATAATAAAGCTATGATATCTTTCGGCGAAGAAATCAAATGCTTCTTACTCGAAGTAGTTTAGAGAAACACTTGAACATTCACTAAAGTTTCTACAGCCTACCTTAACCATTTTAGTGATTATTAAAGTTTATTTCCCATATATGTTCAGCTATGGGATTACGGTGATAGCGTTTTTTATTGATTTATATTGCGTCGAAAGAGTTAAAAAAAATGTGTGAAATACTTTTTTTTATCACTTTCACGGTTTTGTGATAGCGATGATGGCCCAAATCTCCCAAATTTTAATTGCAAAAGATTCTAACTTACGATAAAAGTACTATATTTGCAATGTGCTCTGAATCCATAAAAGTTTTATTACCTGAATGAACTGTGAAGTTTTTATATCCGATGTTGAAACATTCGTTGAATAATATTCAAGAGAGATTAACCTAGATTTAGAGTTATATTTATCATCATTTCAATGAGGTGTAATCCAAACCAATCGCAAAACCGAGTTTTTAATTAGTCGTAATTCAATGAGATTTTATGACCAGAAAAATTCAAATTTGAACACTTCAATATCCTGTACATTTTTTCAGAGGAAAATACGATTTGCGTATAGCACAAAGACATCTAAAAATGTATGATAATAATTGACGGAGCATGTGAATGAATAAATGCAAAGTGTTTCGAACGACTCGGCAACTTCCAGCTTCAAAACGAGCAACGGGCAGAAAAGAATGGCAAACAAAGGTAATATTTCATGCTATGGTTCAGAAACGTGCGACACAGCTCGCGGAAATATATGACTGACATTTGACGCTCAATTACGCATTTAATTTCTGATAAAATCTGAAATTTACAGGATTTACGTGCTGTTATTAAAATTCAACGATGAGAGGCGAATTAAAATTAAATTCGATAAAACTGACCGCTCCGTTGCACGCGTTCGGATGTATTTGCATTTGTTCCAATAAGTTGTTATCTGAAAGACTTTTTAATTAAAACCCCGGCGAGTGTGTCACGTAAAAATATATAATTATAGAGATACAACTCCGAGCATATTCAAAATCAAATTACAGACATTCGAATTAAAATGGACTGACATATCGGACTAATGAACGGCGCATTAAAAAATTCACCCCGTTCGAAATGTTTTCGTGCCGAATCGAAAATGGTCAACCAAATAAATAATCATCGATTATGGAAATAACGAAACAATGAAGCTTCCCGATATTGTACGTGCAGTCGAGCTTACACTCGTCGAGAAAATATCGTTAAATATTGAATTCGCTTAAACAGATCCATTTGTTTATTGTACAACAGTAATTTGATACTCACAGTATAAATCTCTTATTACATTTACAAACGCGTGCGATAACCGTATAATCTCATTACAAAAACACCGTTTAAAATCCAACGTCAAAATCTTAGTCATATCTTAGGAGTAACGTTTCTCATCGAAAATTCTATCAACATTCACGATGTTATAATTAACAGATCGCATATCAAAGAAACATTTTCCCCTACAAAAAAAAACTAAATACTCCTCGTCGCAAAGCATCCACTAAAACAAAGCACAAGCTTGGAGAAAGCTATCTTCAATTTATCGCAACCACCGGCGCAATATCTTCAAACACTTGCTATTACGAATTTAATTAACAAACCGCGCTATAAGCCCTCAAAGAAGCTGCGTCGAAAAATCTGCAAGATCATTCTGCATGCAAATATATTCGTCTTCGACTGCTAGAGAAAGCTTGCGCATCTTCCCTCGGCTTTGTCTCGTTTGCTTTGTCTCCTCGGAACGTAGATACGCACAGGTGTAGGTGAAGGTATAAGAATAAGTATAGCTACAGGTGTAGGTGAAAGTATAGGAATAAGTATAGGTTCAGGTATATGTATAGGCATAGGTATAAGTGTAGGTGCAGGTACAGGCATAGACATAGGTATAAGTGTAGGTGTAGCTGCAGGTGTTGGTATAGAAACAGGTATAGGTATACCTACGCTTTCCTCCGCCTTCCCGATTTTGTCATCCCACGGTTGAATTCAATTTACCTCGCGATAAAATCGTCCGTTTTTCTAAGCGTCCGTCTAAGGCCGAGGTAAGAGACTTCTCTCCTACCCCTATTCGAAACGTCTGTAAAAAGGGGACCCAAGATTTCGCGACTGGGGTGTCTAACGCTTCCGAAAATCCTTCGGCTTGTCGTGCTCTCCTAGCCACTTGGCCCGATTTATCGCTCGAGTTATTTATTCCGAGATAAAGGATTCACTTATTCGAAATCGCGACGATGGATTTCAACCGGGACGGTCACCGAGTTTGTGAGAAGGGATTTTAATTAATGGAAGATTTTCATGTGCTGCTTGGGGAATTACGGCAAGGAGTAGTCGGGCATAAATTTTTGTCGTGATTAACAATTTTATTGAAGTAGATTCCTACTGAGATTTGATAATTATTCGATGCATTTTTTCAAAGTAATTTGCAGTATCTTTAGTTATTACTATCGTGAAGGAAAATTAATTTCTTTCTTTCAACAGAGATAAATTAATTTCGGTTAAATGCCGATAAGACAGAAGAGTCATTAGTATTGTAAAATATAGAAATGATCAAAATAATATGAAAATTGCAATAAATGTAAAATAAGGGAAATATTCCGACGGTACTCCAATAAGGTGAAAAGATTTCGTACGTGCTGCATTTAAGAATTAAGAATAGCATATAAAAATTTCTATAATAACCACATTATAAACAATTATTCACTTTCTAAAAAAACTAAAATTTTTAGATAAAAAAATCTTGGCGATAATGTGAAGCAAACAGAATCGGTAATAGAAACATACCATATACCAAAAATTTGTCGCACTTTCTAGTAAAAAGCTATGCAGATACTGCAGTCATCAAACTGATTAGAACTCAATCATGTTTACATACGTTTCTGTGATATTCCATGGACGTGAGATTGATAACGAACTGCCGGTGCACTAGCCGAATAAAAGAGTCCATTCGATTTACGAGGGTTTATGCTATCGAGTTATATAAATGATTGATACCGATATGCCGTGATAGGTTAGAAGTGTCCACTTTGCCTACGTTCAACCTCTATATCAATCATCACTGTGCGCGAGGGAAAATCGAATATATGTTTTACTTGTTTTACAACCGAAATCGAAGCTACGCAAATAAATCGGAGATACACAAGCTGCGGATCTTGGTTGAAGATCAATTCGATACTGTAATTTTAAAGTGTATATGAAATTTCTGAATTATTTAATCCCTTGTCGTATGTTTTCTTTGCGATCGCGTATACTAAAGCTAAGCAGTACATTTTTGAAAAAGAAAAAATTGCAGGTTGTTCTTGTTATACTGTTTACCCCAAAATAAACATGAATTTTTTTATTTAATTTTTCGCGTCACGAGTAACACTCTTTATTTAAGGGCAACGGGTTAGCCAGATATTAGATAGTCTTGATAATAAAATATTTCACAAAGGTAACACCCATTATTATATTTACCTATTTTTAAATTAGTGAAATTAGTAGGAAACGAGAACGAGGTGAAATTCACTGAAGGGTTTTATAATTCCAACGTCAGCGTGGCGTTTTAATATGAAAAGTGATATTCTACGCGGCATAAAAGTCGGAACGGAAATGAAATTCCGGAAAATTTCGTAACTAACGGCAAGTTAGAAACATCGGTTAATTCCAATTTTCTGCAGTACGCTATCACCCGGTTTTTCCCCGTCAATCCTTCAACTTTTACGTAAATTTTACTGTATCAGCGATACTCGAACAAGAAATTTAATAAACTTTCAACGTAGCAATTTTCTCGAATATCCCATTCGATGGTAAACAAATCTCGAAAAGAAAGTTTCTCGACCTCTTCAAAACTCGTCCCAATATCAATTCGACGATCACGCTTTTTCGATGAGCAAATGTAGATGGTAATTAAAGTTCGACGAAAACTGTGTTCAACTGTTCCCACAGCGCTATATTACGAAGGAGAATTACGAATGAAATTAAAAAGTAAAAGTAAATATGTACAGGAATTGCAGTGCTCGAACAGCGTGGAACCGTTGCCTGGAGCATATCGAAAAATAAATTTTTATTTAGATTCAACGTGGTTTTTATCTCTGTCGTAAAACAAACTTCAGAATCTTTCCAGGGTTTCACATAAATGTAATACAATTTTTGTTTAATCTATGGTAACTGTTTCTGCACGTTTTGTTTATATAATCCTTGCTAAAATTTCTTTCATTTCACTTTTGAATTTTGTAACTGCTCTAGTCCTGTTTACATTCTTTTAGCATTGTATGCACAAGTAGTGATTACAGATATTGTTTTAAACAATAATGGGGAAACAAAATATTTAGGACTCTTCATTTACACTAAAATACTCATGGTAAATATGCTTACTATTATATGTCCCCTTTCTATTGATCCTAGTAAAAACAAAGGTGTGAGATATCGAACCCGGACATGAAAGTCAGATCACAAATGTACACATTTCGCTACTAAACTATTAACGCTGGAACCCTGGGCCATTACCCCGATATATCTGGTCATTTATATCTAGACATACCAGATACATATCTGTAAACGAAACAGCCAAAGGGCGAAAACAAATCGACCCACGTGATTGCTTGCATATTCGAACATATCAAAAGAAAACCTACGAAAATGCAGCGTTTTAAATGTTAGTAATTATCCTACGAAAACTGCATTTTTGCTGTTTCAACGATCTTGAAGATTACAACAAATCTACTATTTAAAAAAATGTTAACTCTCCACAGCTCGAATTTTTCATATGAAAATTAATTACAAAGTCGCAGAGAGCCGATGGAGAGTTAAACAAACACGTGTGGGGACTGTAGCGGAAATGGAGTTAAAAGTTCCGACACTTAATTAGTATTTCATCATTATAATTAACATCGTAACATCGGTGATTCAGAACCCACCTAAAGTTGTAGATCCTATACAAAATGGCCATATCACTTGTAAGAATATTAGAAGGGAAATGCAGTATAGAAAAAAAATTGCATCCCAAAATATTCCACTTCATCAAAATATCCCCCTTCAAAGACTTCATGGTGGACTAAAACAACCCAACGGATAACTTCCCATGCCAGGGGAAATGTCGAAGAGGTCGCATCAATTAAAATTGGTTACGGCGCGTCTTGGAAAATCTCGGAACGAGTTCTGTCATCGGGAAGGGCCATCGATCCGGCAGATCGGTCGTAAAATAAAGATTTGGCTAAGAGGGTGGGACGGGCATCGTGGTCTCTTTCGGAGGGTTACTTTGTCCCACGGCAACCCCACTATCCACGCTGGTGAACACATACCGGCTTCGATACCGTAGGGGCGGATCGCTCGTGCTCAACCTGAATACTGATTCTCGACGGACGCATATATTTCGTACGCGGATAAAAGATATTTGCATTTTGATGGACCGTACCAAGTGCATTTGACGTTTCATATGCATTTCGAGGACGCGCATGGAGGGCGTCGGTGTGAAAAAATTCTCCCCCGCCCTTATTTACAACGCGGCCAATGTCGAGGTATTTGTATTTATTTCGAGGAACGCGTGGAAGATCCTTTTGAATATCAACGTATCTACATATGTAGATATGGGAAGTACAGTGGACCCGAAACGGAAGGATTTGAATGAGAATTGTTGCACCGGATATTCACCCTTTTGATTTTAAGCAGGTGTTGAATCTGTCGTTTCGATTGTGCTACAAGTTTGGAGCAATGGTTATGATCTGCTTTTCGCTGCTTTACGATAAAAGGAATAAGAACTTTGAAAGTTATTTAAATGAGTATTTCAAAAGAAATGGCTTACTGGTAGAGCGAAGTTGTAGTAATCAAAGGAAGTCGATGAGAAATTATGTGTTTGTAGGAAAATGAAGCCATTTGGTGGTTCTGGAAGAGAAGCTTGTATTATAAAGTGGCAGGATTGATACGTTGGTAGTTCGTGGGTCGGTTTATATCGTGTTAATTAACACATTACCGACCGCTATTATTTGAGAATTCTACCCATTTTAAAGGATTTGTTTCGGCTTAGATTGCCTAAAGAAAATTACAAATGATTCTCACTGATTCCTTAACACACTTCCACTGCTGGTTTTATGGTAGAGCACGTCTTGCTTCCTACCATTAGTTCGCGAATGCCCGGTTTAGGATTGGAATGCTGGTTCGAACTGGGCACTCTTAATGTAGGCAACGATGTTGTTGACCAAATGGGTTTTATTTGTTTGTACAAAAGTAAGTGTGCTTGTTAAGATAATACAATGTTCAAAAGTGCTGCGGTGCGTGTGTCTTACAAAACTGTTCAAAGTGTTCTGTCGTCTTTGGACGGGCTGGAAACCTCCAGGTCGCGTCTCCTTCCCCTGATCCCCCTCAAAGTCCGCAACTAGTCGGTACCCTGATAAGCGGGGCACGGGCAGCCGGCCGAGGCTAGGAGGTGGCAATACCCCACGATACAGGGAAAGGAGGAGAATATTACGCAGTTGCGAACTCGGAGGCCCCAACACCGTCCCTCAGGTCACCCTTGAAGAAGCCGCGGCGGAATCAAAGCCGACGCAGCCTAGGTGGAATCTTACCAACTGCAATAATAAATAACAAATTAGTGATTGCCGTGGGAATCGATTAATAAACTAAAAGTTTAAGCGTTGGTGACAAAAAGCCTATTTATAGGCTACCGGTCGGTAAAGTGTTAACGATAATGTGGGAATTTTATAAAACCCGCGCGGATCTATCTAGATTCTTCTACAGAGATCCAGCGTAAGACAAAAGACAAACGTGGACTGCACGCGGTCGAAAAGACGCAGAGAGAGAGAGAGTTGAAGAACGCCACGTGAGACGGACACGTTGATAAACGAGTAGACGTAATAGGCGGGTAAACGGAGTAGACGTAGTAGACGAATAGACGTACAATTAGAGGATTAGACGAATAGACGAATAGACGTATAACACATAGATGCATAGATGTATAGACGATTAGACGAGAGTAACAAGTAGACGAATAGATGCGACTAGAGAGACGATTGTATATTTATTAGTAACCTTAACCCCTTGACATACAAATTAAATGGAACTTGATCTGACCAAAAAATACTATTTAATTTCGCTCAACTGAACAGTTGCGTAAAAGCTGAGAAAGAGTACATTTTATTTTGAAATGTGGATTTTTATTAATCAGATTGATGTTAACAGAGAACATCTAAATAACATTAAAAAATAATACAAGTTGCACGAGTGAAGCAACTATGTAATCTAATTGTAAACTGTACGGCGTCCGCCGAAAAAAGCGTTTGACAAGTAGGACTCGTCAAAGTCTACAGTGGCCCATGAAATGAATGACGAGTCAGACTCGTCATTGTATGTCAAGGGGTTAAGACTGTGTGTATATGCGTTTAAGTATTTTCCGTACTTTTGCGTTTCAATTCGTATTTTATATTTTTTAGCATGTATTTTTAATAAATATCCTACAATAATATAACCTGTTGAATAATGTGGAAAACTGCATTACAAGATATACGCATTCTTGCGTGTCGAACTTGCCTGTTTGAATAGATTGTTTTGGGACAATGAACTCTCAGTTGTCATTGTAGTATCATATTTTTGTAGTATAATATAGCTTGTCTAAGAATCATAAATGTACCTATTGGAGTACTTGACAGATACGTAATTTCGAGCTGATATTGTACCCGCTATGAAGACGAAAAGAAGTTATATGAACTCGACTACAAAAGTGTTCTTTTTAAGATGTAAACGATATTTATGATAGAATTTGGCAAGAATGCCTGTCGAGTTTAGACTTATGGGCGCCGTTATCGTTTCCTTTCTGTTTGAAGCACACCGTAACACTTGCGCTTGAACGAATCGGCTTGCAATCGGAATTGCTATATTTATATTATGGAGTGGGCACGAAGATGATGGAATTTTTTAACTATATAATCCTCGTACGAAAGAAGCAAAAAAGTTTCATGGTTGATAAAGAAATATCGTTAGAAAGAAAGAATTAGTGGCACGACGCAATTACAGACGGAAATACGGATAAGAAGACCCATGGAAAATATGTACATTGCGCAATGCAAACTCCTTTTTAGACGCACAATTACGTTCTATTTCAGGTCCTTTGGCTCTCTTTTGCAGCTGGAAATACACCGTTGATTTCGTTTCTCTAACGTTGCATCAGAGAGTTTTGCATTTTCTCAAAGGTTCCAACGAGGAAACGTTTGAGAAGCCATACACGTAAAAAGACGCACATTCGCACATGAATACGCACGTTCTCCGGTGCATTCGCAAACATTTGGAATATAATGCACTATTTCGCGATATTCTATCGTTAGCATATATACGAGAGTTGTATATTGTCATCAGTCATTTCACATTGATGTCTAAACGAACTTCCATTCGTAAATTATTCAACGGCGGATCAGTTTATCGTGAATACAGAGATATTAATGCTATCTCGAAATTATTCATAGCTGTCAATATTAAAAGCTTAAGGCGTATTAGCTGGGTACCAATTGCCAGAAATATCGAAATCAATACAAATTAATCCCTTGCGCTCCAACTACAAATGTTGCTGGTACAGCACGTGAAAACGATCTGTAGCAAAAATCGGTTGTAAAGTCAAGAAAGAATATCACTTAAAAATTCACCTACAAAAGGGCTGATCGTTGGAAAAGGCGACATATTAACCCCTTAATGCATTCAATCAAATCAACGCGAGTAGAATAAAATTGATTTTTCCCCGGGCTCGAATTAATAAAAAGACAGTATAAAAACTTCAATCCACTTTCCTTTACAAGAGAGAAACTTTCTGTATTTTTTTACAACACTTTTTAATGTTATTTTGTATATAAATAAAATTAAGAATTAAAAAACTGGCGAAAATACGACCGTTTTGTGATTTTTTATTCGTGCGTTAAGGAATTAAAGATGTATACAGTGTGCGCTATTAATCTCCGGCATGTTAGCTTGACTTCTTTCGCTGAATTAATTCTGTTCTAACTGTAAGTAGAATTTTCTACGTATAAAGAAAAACTCTTCTTATAAAGAATAAGCACTTTATACGCGCCAACTTCATAAGCAAAACGCGGCATTCCGCGTCAACTGACTGTAGTTGTCATTGTGTATAAATATTGTTTAAAACAATCGACTATAATCAACTATGATACCGACATAATTAAAATTAAGACAAGCGCAATAAATTGGTTACAATGGCTCACAGCAATGAAAAATTGACGAATAATTCGCACAGAAGAGAAGTTACTAACATAGACATCGTTATTCCCGCAAACGAAAACCGTAAACCCTGTCCCTCGAATACGTTTTCAAGCTCAAGTTTGACTTTCGATGTCTCGCGGTAATTAATTAGCGACGACGCTTTGTTTCCGACACGATGGAAAGAATAGCGATTTTTCATTTAAACCGGCGGAAAATTCTTTGCATTATTAACGATACGTCACTCACCGTTATCTCGGCAGTCTTCCTTCTCTCGGCGTTGTAACTCGCTGATCGATTCTAAGGCTCAAGTCTCAATTCTTTCCTACGGCGTTCACGATTTCACAGTCTCTTTCAGACGTATCGTCACTTCATTTCGCGTCACACTAATTGCTGTCACAGAACACTTTTGCCCGAAGGATACTGCATCTCCCTGTCTGTCGGCCAGGAACACTTGCTCGAAATTACCATGTCTGGAAGGGAAAAAAAAGAAATATTTGAAGAGAATGCGTCGACGATGAAAGATGAATCTGCGCTATCACATAGTTGTTTAACTCTTTGCGGACGGCGACAATTTTGGATATTGAGAGATAACCATTTATTTTGCGGTCCAAAACCACCTTTTTATCAGCGAATTAGGCTGTTAATGTATATACATTATAAATTGCTATTTGTTTATTCCTATTTCAACGGTTATATTTCAATTTTTCAACTCTGACTGTGTATACAAGCAGCGATAAACTATAATTCAATTTTTTCTCAGACCACATATATGCGTCGTTAGTCCTCAAAGGGTTAAACCATCCACTACAAGGAGAACTAAGAAAATATTTTTTTTAGAACATTAAGTTAATTAACCAAAAATATAATCTCGACATTTGTAATGATACGAAGAACATTTTTGTTCGAAAATTACTATACACGCTCGGCCATTACTGCTAATTTATTAATTAAAACTTCTACCTAGCAACCACGAGATATCTCGTCAATGGGTTAGCACACAAACTAAGCTGTTGGAAATGACTGGTACCTAAATTTTTTTCAAATATTATTGGGGTTTGAAAAATGCGATTGCTTTAATTGTCTATGTTTATTTTGCAAACTTTAAACGATCGAATTTCTGCGGTTTTACCAGTTTGTTTTCTCTTGCCCGGAATTTTTTATCAAGTATATTAAATAATCGTGGTAATATATAAATATGCGAAATTCATGTTTTGCAGCTTTAACGGCAAATTGTGCCGTTATTCTACATTCAGGTAAAAAAGCAAAGGCGGAAATACCCGAAACGAAAAATATAGAGATAGAAAAATACTATAAAAGATTGCTTTTTATAATAACTGTCGTGATGGTGGCGACTGTAGGTATAACGACTTGATTTCGTACATTTTTTCAACCCAAAAATGTTGATTTTAATAAATCTTTATAAAGCAAGTAAAAACCATATTTTCTTTCTCTGCAGACATCCACTTTACGGAATTGCAGCTACCTCTTAAAGATTTCCAGATATTTCCCCTTCCTTTTTCTACAACTAGCTAACGATACAAGTTTTTCTGTAGAAATAACGTTTTGCCAAGATGGACAACAAACCACGGTAATTATCATCTCAAGGACAGGATTATCCACGAAAAAATGAACAATTTAATAAACTAATTGATGAATATAAATTAATATTGTTCAAAACGCTAGAATAACGGACATACTTCAAAATTTCATAACTATATAACGTATATTTAACCGCATTCCCAAGTTAATAATCTTTTTCTTCCATACTCGATAGGTTTTACGATACGTTGCAATACCTGCGCAAACTTTCCAACCATCGCTTACATTTCGCTAGTCATATTAAAAACTGAAAATTCAGCAAACTTTGAGGAGTGGTTTCAACCCCTTAAGAGTGAATTTCCACGACAAAAAAGAAGAAGAAACCGTTCTTTACTCGCCTCGGCGTGCTCTACATTCCCGTAAAGTTTCATTAAAATCCGAATTTCCGAGTTGGCAAACTTCTCTTGAAAGTCACACGTTCCTGAGGTATAAAAGGACCGACAACTAATGGCACCGTTGTTGCTCGAATCACTTAGAAAAACTGTCAACGCAATACTCCTGTCGAACTTCTTGTTGATCACGCAACATCGAACACGTCCTCGATACAGTCTTCTCGTGTTAACCGCACCCAGAGGGCAAACAACGACAAATGGCGCAGCCCCGCCATTGTATTGCACTGAAAATGTCTACGGTTTCACGAAGTGTTTCTTTTACGCAACGGTACATTTGAAAAACTCATATTGGTGTCAGGCGTGTATAAACTTGCGATCTCTGCTAAAATATATAAGCATTCAACATTATTTCAACTATTCACGCCAGTGTTCCGTTTTTTTCGCGAGCTTTACGCGAAAGAAAATATCGATTTGTCATTGAGAAGCGCTGTGGTCGTATTTAACGTTCAGCATGTACGAAGTTAAAAGATTAGCGAGAAAAAAGAATGAAAAGAAAGTAAATGGAATACGTTGAATTTTTGCCATGCTATGCTGTATTTCCGCGATGAGGAATTTTTTGAAAATTTCTGTGTATGCGTTTTATCTCGGGGTAACGGATTTCGTTATGGACCCTTGGTATTCTCTTGCGTCATCCTCTTTTATTTGATCAGCCGCATCCTTAGCATCAAGTAGCACATGAGTGTGCAAGAAACAACAGCGGTTTATAGAGATATCCGTTGCACTGTTTACCGGTCAAGTGTACTCATGCTCTTCTGACTCGCAATGTCCTTTGCGAGGGCCTAGATTCGTGAGAGAGAAGCTTATTCTATGGTTTTAACTTTTTTGCTAAAAAAAATGTTTTCAGGCTAGCTGTAGGATTTTTGGCGCATTTTATAGCGCTAAGGAGATACGTGGTCAGACCGAACGCTTATTCTACTTGACGCGGTGTATGAAAGGTTTTTCTATTTGACGCAACCGAAAGAGGTTATTGTACTTCACGGGCGCGAGATAGACGTAAAAATGTACCCATGATTATGAAAGTGATCTAAGTGAAAATTTAAGAAACTGGATTTGTCACTTATTTTGTGCAGCACCGATGTACGTTGAAATATGCTGGCACTACTGTGTATTTACGATTGAATTTGGCAGGAATAGCAGAAAATACTATAATTTTTGGGCTAATTATGATTCGAGGCAGACCCGACATTGATTATAAAAATGACTATTGTTTATATCTTATAAGAAGTGAGGAAAAAATAAAAACAAATCCTGTGCACAAGAAAATGATGTTATATGAGAATAAACTATGAACGATCGAACGGAAGTTAAGAATTGACTGTAAGTTAAGCGGAAAATTATAATAGTTCTTAAGAAGAGCGCAGGATTTTGAATAGTACTCGTGGAAGCATAAATACAAAGTGGAAATCTGTTGAATTGCAATGCGCGAAGAATGCACATGAGTATGTTCTCGTGAGAGTGCCAACCCTTTGCACTCGAATGTCGAGCTACACTCGACACAGCTTTCTATGGCACTTAACGTATCAGCTAATATTTATTGACTTTTCGAAATGAACAATAACTTCGCATCTTAACATAAACATCCCGCGGTACCTACAATCGTTTCTAGTGTTAAGTAAAAATGAATAATCAATGGTAGACAATTTTCCGAGACTATATTTGCATGTCTGACGAAAAATTAGTAAAATAATTCGGAGCAGAAAGGGTTAACACGTTGAATTCCGCGGAGATCACCTGCGACTGGCGATATTCAATTTAATGAAATTTCTTACGATTTTCAAACGATAATATTCAATAACTCGCTACTATATTCAATGTTTAAATACTGCTATTAACAAAATAAAATACTGCTCATTATACAACGATTGTTATAGTGAGGGATCAGAAACAAGGCACTTCAGGGATAATTTGCTCTGATTCGCCCGACGGATAGGGACATCCCTGTCCCTCACGCATTTTCGACTTTGACGCGCTATTGGCAATAGAGACCCGCACATTCGTTGCGTCGTCATGTGAACGACGAAAGGAGTGTTTTATTTTCGGTTGTCATTCGTCGATTTCAGATTGCCAGGATCAACATGGCGGAGATAGGCGGTGCGAGAGCAATCTCCCCTTTCGTCCCAAGTCCCTTGTTTCTGGGTCCTCACTATACCTTTAAAATTTTTGTTCTATGAAGATATGACTTTAATGAAAAACGTCTTACTTCGGTAGAAGCAGTGAAACTAGCGAAATACGGCTGGCACTCGACCTGTTAAAGGCAGAGTGCATGGGTCAGAAGATTCTAAAGCAGCACACAGTAGAATTGTCAGTAGCAAAGAATAATAACGGACACAAAGGAGTCTACTGCTCATGAAGAATATAACGTAGGTCATGTATGAAAGAGAAACAATAACATTATTAGAATTAACAGCAATTAGCAAAAAAATTGATACTAATATCTTGTTTTCAATAAGCGTTGCAATTATCATTTCTAGTTCGAGATTTGCAACTCCAAATTCGAAAATTCATTGCCCGACACATTCACAAAATATGCTTTGAAACTCAAAAACAAAACTTTGTTGCACCCAACATCGTACGTTCCTTTACGGCGAGTATAACAGGCACTTAAAATTTCACGAAATTTCCGAAACACCCAGTATAACTGCAGCACCACAACAGCTCTCCATCGTTCTTACCAGAAAGCACGCGTAATGCAAGCACTCGCATACTCGAGGAACCCACAAACCCGGCATTTGTCTCGCGTTTACAAGTGAGAGAAGCTCGGAGCACGGAACACGAAAATTACTCCTTTGACACGATGCAGGCGATCGAGGTGGAAAAAAGTGGGTCTGCCGGTGGAGAAGTAAAAGGGAATCGTGAAGAGAAAGAGGAAGGGAGAGAGAGAGAAGGCTACGAACCAGGATCGAGAAGTTGGAGTAAAACTTGCGGACCCGAGGGAACGATCGAGAAGCTTTATAACTTCGACAATCTTAAATCGACGGAACTACTATGTCCGGTGGCCGCGAAGAGCGACGGGAGCCGGAACGAATAAAGCGTGGAGAACGAGAATGGGCATCGTGGAAAGGAAAATGGATAGGCACAGAGAGAGGCAAAGAAAGGAACGGGAAAAGTAGTTACGCGTATTCTACTTTCGGAGATGGAAAAAGGACCGCTAGATGGCTGGGCCTCGACGCTGTCCATTATCTCCGATAAGATAAACCGTCGTGAGATAGGCTGATTCCGGAATTGGAATTATAAAGAAGCCCCGTGGATTTCGTAGAACGAGAGAAAGGATCCGTATTACGGAATTCCTTCTTCGAAGTGTTGGACCAATGGCAGAGATTTCTCTTAAAATTAATTCCTTGCAGGAAGTCTTCGATGGATCAAGTCAAGAGAGTGAAGTTAAAATCAATTTAAGGAGCAAGGACCACGTAGTAAATTAAAATAAAGAAATTTATTTTTCGAGTTGTCATTTTCATCGAATCATTCTGTCACCAAAGCAGTCCACTTGGAATACAGATGTTAAAACTTTTAACCAGTTAAGTGTGTTTGACGACTATATCCGTCATGAAGATGTGGCAGAATTTTGTGTCATGACGACTATATCCGTCATGCGTAAAATTCTGTTACAATTTGATATTTAAATTGTAATTTTGGCGAAAACCAAATTATATTCGTAAATTTTAATATGTTTAAAATGTTTAGAGGTCAAGACGAAATGAAACAAACAAATAAAAATTATAAATAATTTGAGTTGGATCCATAAGTATCCGTAAGCAGTGATTATCGCGACACACACTGGTGCGCGCTTTGCAAAGAGATCGCCACACTTAACTGGTTAAGGGGGGCAGTCCCTTTACAATTTTCAAAAAATCAATTTATTTTTTTTTGCATATTTCGAAAGTATGAAATGTTGAGAGTATACTATATACAGGAGAAATAAAAAGTCGAAATATTAACAAAGTTATAGCACATAATCGGGAGCGTGGCACCGCATGCTGTAAAGGAGGGACTCGGGTAATCCGAGCGGTTCGGTTGAAACTTCAAACGCGATTATCTCGAAACTGTATTTTCAAAAACTGCTCGTGTTGTAGCTCGAAAAGTTATCAATCGATTTGGCTGAAATTTTTCCACGTTTTTTATTACAACATACCGGAAGGATGTACCTAAAATTTTTAAGTTATCGCGTAAATAAATATATTTTAAGGGGTAAAAACTGGCGAGAAAATGGTCAAAAAAATTACCTTTTTATTAAAACGCCGACATAACTTTCAATTTTATACTTTTTTATATTTTTTTGAGATTTATCCTTCCCCTACACTTGTCTATAATCGGAAAATATTTTCGTTTTTTATTTCAAATCAATATAAAAAATCCTACAGGTGCAGCAGTTTGCGGTGTCTTGCGAAAGGCGCCGATAGAAAAAATTCGGAACGCCGCCATTTTGTAAAAACAAAAAAAAGAAAAAATGTTTTCTAAAACTAGACATATGCAATAAAATGATATACAAATTTCAAACAGATTCGATAATTTTATCACCTTCAAAAAAATTCATAAAGAAAGACTAATTTCCTTGCGTTTAAAGGGACTGCCCCCCTTAAAGGTACAACCGTCAACTAAGAAATTTTCCGGAAAAACATATCGTACAATAAAAAAACCACCTATCCCAGTCGTCGGGTTGTCTCTTGCCGGTGTCGAAGAAACAGCCAGCGACAAAAAGGAGCGTATGAAATTAATGACGGTATTCCTCCCTCTGTCCTCGACGACATCCACTTTCTTCTCTCCCCGGCGCGGCATGTCTGCAACCCTCGGCCCTCGGCCGGCGGGCTGCCGAAGGCGTAACGTATCGGCAGACAAAGGGAGCTATCTCGAATAACGTTAAAACAGTACAGCGACTGTAACGGTCGGAAGGAGAGCGCATCCTGGGCCGAATGGAGCTGCTGGCGGTCCCACGGGGCGGAAAATACCTATGCACCCCATGTTCACCCGTTCTCGCCTGTCTCGAATCGAAGAGTCGCGTCGGGGGTCGCGGCCGAGTCGTCCCTCCGTCTCTCCTCTTCCTCTTCCTCTCCGACTCACCAACGCCGCCCCAAGCTCGCGCTTCCACCCCTCGAAAAAAACTCGGCTTGCATTTCAGTAAAGAGCCAACCCATCCGCGTGCATGGACAATGGGACGAGACGCCCTGCTAGACGGCCGACAACGCCCTTTCTTTTCGACACACGCGTGTCTGCGTTTATGCCGGCGTGTGCGTCGCCGACAGGGAATATACCGGCTCTCTTTTCCTCTTTGCCCCCTCCGTACAACCCCATACCTCATCCTCTTCCTCCTTCTCTACGCTCCCGTGCTTGTTCTCCCTCGTGCTCTCTTCACGTGTGTCTGACTTCTTTTTCAGCGCAACTATGGGCAACGATGTCTCGTGCCCGCTTCCTACTCATGAGGCGCACATCAACCCCGACATGTAGCGAGTAGCGCGGAAAACAATTTTCTGCGAACATCGGGTGGGGTGGGACCCGGCAAAATGTAAATACAACTTCGTCAGGGTGGATTATATGAGCCATCGACTCGGCCGGGTTAATGATGCAGGTTGTTCGCGATGCGTACGTCAAATCACATCAAACCGTGATATTTATTCTTCTCGTTGAGGACGTCGGGACGGCTTTTTTTCTGCTTTTACTTGCACTCCGAGGTGTGTACGGTTGGAGCGTTACAGGTGACGCGTATGGGTGAGTCGTATGGGGGTGTGGAGTTTGTATGGTGGGAGAAGCTGAGACACGGGAGGGAATGAGAAGATTATTGAGAAAAGGAAAGGTGCTGGGAGCATTTTTTGTACGAGGATTGATTTTCGGTGGAAAGAATGCCGAAAATTGCGTAGTGAAACCCTCTAATGGGAGAGTACTTGAAGGACGGGGGATGATTCTCAACTTGAACATTTTAGGTTTAATCGTTCGAGTGCCGAGGGCGATCTTGAGAATGCGCGGGAGGGGTTCCTTTCTCTTTTATTCTTCTACCTCGCTTTCAGTCCGGTATTTGTGAATAGTTGTATAATTCGATGAAAGCGTCTATTTTTGCATTTTTTTCCGCCTAAGATTTCATCTATACACGTTGAAATGAAAGAAAAAATGTCCAATTTAGGAAAACCTAGTGGAGAAATCGTAGGAATAAAAAACAATCTTTTTAACACTACAATTCATGTTAGCGACTTGAAACCACCCCTTAATATTTCCCAAGCTCTTAATTCCAACAGAATCGCCCAGTCGTAAGCAATAGAGGACTCCTTTCGCTGACAACTCGCACGTAAAACAAACACTACATTTTGATTTCAATCAGACCGTTACATTCATTGTTACCCCCAACTTAATTCCACCCAAACGACATTCAATTTCTCCATCCTCCCGTTAAAACAACTAAAGTGCACGGCACACGCGAGTGAAGTCAGCGTCACGATAAAAATCACTCCAGCAACGGCACAGGTACGTTCGAATTGTAAACTCCCGTAAGAATGGGAACTTTGTTTTTCGCGTTGCAATTTCAGCATCAGAGAGCAGCCCCCCTTAATCTCGCCGTCTGAGCTTTTGGGTTCGGGGCACGTTATTCGAATCGGCGGAGTGCGTTTAGCAAAGTACCCGCATTCACACCTTCCGCTTATGGTGCGGGGCAGCGTGCGGAAAGTATGAAACAGGAAGCCTCTGAATTCTTTTGTTTTCGAGTCGCGGCGCGCCTTCCCGGCAGCGGCGTAGCTGCTGGCTGCTCGTTAAAAAACGAAAGGGGTCCGGCCCCGTTTGTTCTTCCTTTATTTTCATTTCATTTTTCCCTCCACCCTCTTGCCGCGCTCTCGCGTCATTCGAAAAGTAACTCGCTACCGCTTAATAATAATATTATGTCTGGATACATATGCGATACATCCGACAACGCCGGCGAGCCATCCAGGCATAGTCGAAGGGTGTCTCCCAAATAACCATAGGAGATAGACGCCGAGAGTTCGAGGGTGAAATTCTTCTTTCTTCCCTCCGAAACAAAAATGTCGCTCGGCGCGATCCTCTCCCCCGTGATACCATCGTTCTTGCCGCTTTTTCCGATTCTTCGCGACAGAACTTTCACAGCTGTTGTATCTCGTGATGATGAGAACGTTTTGTTCGGATGTTTAAAGTGAGGTTCGTTTAATGTTGGACGGTGGCCTTGGGATATTATTAATCGAACTTTTAATGTTATTTGAGAAATATATATTAGGGTGGTCCTTATTCTTAAGAAAAAAATTTTTTTTCTTTAATTTCGCGGGGCACCGCGTAATTTGATTATATACCATAAGAAAGTATTTCAGTATTTTCTTTTAATTTTTTAAATGACATTTAGAGGTCGCTACCAAGGTTTCAATTTTAAATAAAAACTCAAAATAAGAACTGAAGTGCGGGGCGGGCTAAGGGTGTTCACACAATCAAAAACAGAAGCCGTAAGACGTACAATTTAAGACGTATGCATGCGCACAAACTAATTTTTAACTTATTATGATGTTAGTGCGCACGCGTACGTCTTAAATTGTACGTCTTACGGCTTATGTTTTTGATTGTGTGAACGGTCTAAATCTCGACGCGTCGGTACAGAAGAGAGGTCGAGGGGAGGAAGGGATAAGAAGCGATTGTCTATGCGAGTTTCACTTGCACGTAAAATGTGATATAACCACCTAAATGAAACATTAATGAAACCATCATTTAAGCTGTCCTTCAACGCTTTTTGCAAAAATTTTGACAGCTGGTAGCGACCTCTAAAACTTAACAAAAAAAAAAAAAAAACTTATTTCATATTTAGAGGTATATAATCAAATGAGAAAGTGCCCCGGGGATAATTCAAAAGTCGAAAAATAAGGACCACCCTAATATATATAGTATTTGTACTAGAATGAGGTATAATTCTTACGATGGATAATAAGTTACAAGGTTACAATTTCAGAGAATTCTGAAGGTATATGTGAATTCATTGAATAAATACATCGGAAGCAGAACAATGGGAGCGGAAGGAAAATTGGTTAATATCAATGTGATATTACCAAATCAATAAAGATGACTGGTTCATATTACTTTTGAAAAGTTATACGAATTTATAATGGGGTGATTTCAGTGATTTTCTATCTTTAGTTTGTAAATGGTGAAAATAGCTCAATTCTTTCTCTACCATTGTTCCTTTTTTTGAAGAGGAGCACCGGCAAGTAATGTCGATTTTTTACATTAAATTCAAACGAATAAATTTGTAACAAGCTTTTATTTTTAATGAATGATGTAATCACCCGCATTATCAACAACTTTTTGTCATACAGTATGCAAATTTTCAATGCCGGATCGATAAAAATCAATTAGTTTTTGAGCAAAATATCTGGAGAACCGACATTACTTTCCGGTCCCCCTAATACTTTTATGGTGTTTTTAAGTACGCTGACATAATTGTAGGAAACTGAAATGTTTTCGTTTTATAATATAATCTCGAAGAGAACGTGAAGTGAAAATAAAATATGTTAATACTGATAGTCATTCTACATTCGATCTCTTTAAATAAAATAAAAGGAATATTAATAACTGAAATCTGTGTTTCGTAGCAGCAGAATGGGAGAGTAGCATAAAAGCAAAGAGAGTTTCAAAAACTGAGGACGTAAATTAGAAACAGCAATTAACGAGTCGCCGAAAGGACTGCCGAAAAAAGATTAATAAAGAACATTCCAATGATTAACAAAAATCTGCCATTCCATCTTCCCAGTGATAAAAATCCAATGATTAATAAATATTCCATGAAATCGAGTTTTTTCTTATCGCTGCTCCATTCTTCCTCAAACCTCACCTCTTTCATCCCATCCTACCATTCAATACTAATTTCATCTTCACTTTTAACCAATTATTATTATTAATATCTAATTACAGTCATATAACATCTAAATGATATATAAGCTATTATTACATAATATTTAAACTTCTGTATAAAATTTTCTTATTTCCGTGCAGCAAAGTCGTCGGACAATATCTCCCTGCGTAAATTCATCGACCAACGAGAAAGCCTTCCCCATTATTTCTTTTGACGTTTAATTGCCAATTTATACGACCACTTTCTTCCATTCCCCCGAGCCATCGATCATTATACGACTTTAAACAACCAGCTCGCTGAAAGGACTCCGATCACAACAATAATTGGTCCGAAAAATCGTTATAAATGCAAGTCGGAAAAAAATCCCGCGATAAAAGGAGATATGTACGGGAGAGACCGGAATACGAATTCGAAAGATCGAGTGGAGGTCGTATAAGTACAGAGAATGGCCCATTCATGGGTTTCTTCGCGTGGCAGACCGCTTTGGCTTTATGAACGGCATGGAAGAAGAGGAAGGCTGCCATTGTTGGTCGGTCCCACAATGTAAAGTAATGAGTTGGTCGATTCAACGGAAGAGGTAGAGGGAAAAAGGAGGAAGAGGGCGGGAGGGAAATATATGAAGGATGAATATGGGCCCGCGGAACTTTACGGAGTTTTCGCCTTTTCTTAAATGTAATAATAAAATCCATTCGAGAATCTCGGATGCATTCGTTAAATGGTACCTAAGACATGCAGGGAGACCAGCAGATATTTGTGTGGTGCATTTTTGTCACGTTTTGAGGTGCTTTTTTCAATTTTTCAACCCTTTGGATAGCCGGTTGTAGGAGATACAAGTTTTTGTCGCTGCTAATCTTTAAGTAACTTCGAGCAGGCTTCATTACTATTTTGTGTCTTTCATAAAATTATCTTTTAGTATGTATTGTTACTGTTATTATTATAGAATGATAAATACTTAAGGGGAGAGAATATTCTGAACTTAATTTTAATTAATTGATAATGGATCCGATCGCAAAAGGTTAATATTCAACTGGCGAAAATGAATTCTTTATAAACTTTGCAATATGAAGGCGACCATTTTTATTCGAGAAGATGTAAAATGTTATTAGGAAAATCAAGGACAATTTTTAAGAACGCTGCAACAGCATATTAATCCAATATCAATTTCCTAACAGCACATCTGCTAAAGCAATTTAAGTGTAAATACCGCGAATACACGTTGAAATGCAGGCTCTTCGAGAAAATTAAAATGCCTAGCCGACGAAAGCTAACGAACCAGAGAAATATGAAAGCCTTTCGCGCTAATGGGAAAATTTCATTTAATTCGTCGTTTCTTTGTTGCTCTTTCCTCGCATCCTGAACTCTCGAGAAGATGATTTAAAATTAAACAAAGATACGATAATTATGCAAATTTATAGCTGCATTTTATATTTCCTTCGGGTTGTACTTCAATCAGAGCAAGAACAGTGGAATAAAATTTCAATGGCGCGCTATATCACGAGACTTTCCATCCACGTTTCCGGTTACCCGAAAATCTAGGTGTATTAATGATTCTGGGCTTGCAGCCCATTGTGTCGTGGGATCTATCACCGGGGATTTGGCGGTTCGCTGTCAGGGAATCTCTATAATACCCAAGCTACAGCACCCTTACGCTCACCTCCGGCTGCCCCTTAACAACAGTTCAATTAGTTCCGACTTAACGGCTCTCAGTTCCGGTGACTCGTGACCGGAATGTCGGACAATTATTCCTTCGGTGGAAACTGCGTCGTTCGACTTTTCGCCCCTTCACGACTAAATCCTGCTTGAGTGCTAGACAAATTTTTCACGGGAAATCGACTTGGAGTTTTAACTTCGATCTAATTATTCGCCATTATTCTTAAGCTTGATTGCTGTATACTTGCCGTTCGAAGATTTTCATTACGTGACTATGTAACACTGACGGAAATGGCTATGGGATTGCAAGGAGAAGCTATGCATTTTATATGGGAATTGTTATTAGGAATGGTGCAGTCAAGGCACCTATAACACGGTTTATTCATTCTGTGTTGAATCGAAATGATGTTAAGTAAAATTTTGAAAAATTTGTAGGATATGAGGATTGTCGAAGTTTAATAAGTTATGCGATATGGATATTATTTTCCAAGAAGTATTCAAGTATTTTCTTTCTCAAGTATTCACCCTCAGACTATAATATTAAAGAAGATTTCACTCTGTTAGAAATGGGTTTCTGAGCAAACTTTGTTCCAGTGTTGCATAAACAAATAGACAACGTAAACAAGTTCGACACTTCACGCAGTCAATAAAACAAGGTAGGAATAATGTTGTTAAATAAATCTTTGTAGAAATTGTATGCAATACTATGAATCCAAGATGAGGAATCCAAATCAGAAAAACAGTTAATGACGATCATACTAAGGAAACAATGAGAGTGCAAAGAATTGAAATAACTTTTTCAATATCATCACACGGATGAATTTTCACATTGGAAAATATTTAATTTAACAAATGACTAAAAAAATTCACAATCAGATTAAGGCCAGTGAAACATCACGAACGGGAATAATATCTAACTGTGTGCGATGTTCGACAATTTTGTCGAACGTAAAGCAACGAAAGCACCAAATAACTTCTACCCACACAACTTAACACTGCATCACACCGTATGTTTAGAACCACTAAAACATTATGTCAGTAATAAACGGAAGGAATATATAAACGACTCCAACTCTCTCGAAATTACGTCGAATATAGCATGGTCAAGTAGATTATCCCGGCACGGACAGACACGGTGTCAGACAACATGCCTAAAGGGGGCTGCGGTAACTATGGAATTAAAGACTCGAATTCCCAACTAGTGGGCACGTATTCAAAGCTCGTTACCGCCATCAAATTTTTCTCAAGTGATACCGTATCCTCTATAATATAGGATGTCCCTCAAATTCCACGCCCTAATAATAAATGAAATAACTGTTAGTTAACGCTTTTAATGCCAGACGACGATATATCGTCGTTAGCAGTAGTCCAGACGCCGGGCATCGTGGGATTATTATTTAGCTTTCTCATACTATATTGGTAATTTTATGACAGATAATTGAGAATACAGAATTTATGCTTTATATTGCGGGTTCTATGTGAAACTATGGCCAATAACAATTCTTTTTATTCGCAATTACATTCGTCATTAATTCAATCAATTTTTCCGGTCGGCACTAAAAGGGTTAAATTGCGTGGCCGCTGGTACAATAAATATCTATTGTACCAGGGACTACCCTACGACTTCTTATGTGAGTGCCTGCGCAATGATTCCGAATTGAATTGCTAAAATAAAAATTGCGTACCATTGGCATTTTCAATTTTATAGGTTTGACGAAACTTGAAAATTTCCTATTCCATTCACCGCGCCACGTGGGTCACATGTTAGTTTAGGCTAAAGAGTTAAGGCAGAGCCTGAAATTAACCCCTTGTTCTACAATAACGAGTGACACTCGTGATGAGGGAAACGGGATAGGAAATTTTCAAGTTCTGCAAAATCTATCAAATTGAAAATATTAATGAAACGCAAGGCGATAATATTACTCCTGTAATTTTAATATTGTGTTAAATTATACGACATATGAAGAATCACTAATCAATTATTATTGTAGCAATTAAATTCTGAATTATTGCGGAGGCAGTTACAAAACAAATCGTAGGGCAAGGGGTTAACTACTCGCGGTACACGTCCTTGAAGGAGTGCTGCCTACTTTTAGAGGGGTTAAAGTATATTTATTGTGATAACAATACTAAAAACGAACAGGCAGAACCCAAAGATGAAAATACATACACACGCACACACACGTGAAAATGAAAAACTAAAATTAGTGCACACCACAGTTCACGATTACCGCGAGAAGCCTATTATCCCTTTAGCCTACAGTAATGTGTAACATTTGTGGGGCGGTTTTTGGACCGAAATTTTGGAAGGAAATTTTGAAGTCTTCCAACAACTATTAACCCTTTGCACTCCAAGTAATTTTACTTTGAGCTACCAGCTACTCCAGGACTATTTACATGGTGCAAGTGCACATCTGTGGAAAATTGAAAATCTTGCTTTGTCATTAAAAAACAAACGCATACATTTTAAAATTATGTTTTACGATATAAAAACACACCGGGTTTACCTGACAACGGAGTTATCAGCTTCTATTACAATGTCGCCGCTGCGACGACAACGAAGTGCAAAGGGTTAAATTGTGAATATCTGTCGGTCACGAGACGATGAAATTATTTCAATCCAATTGATATTGAGTTGAGCTATACGAAACATCGGAAATCAGAGAGAAATTTTGATTTCAGGAATTAATTCTGTGTTACTGTGGACGCAGAAGAAACAAAAACCAAACGCCAGGAGTAGAGGCGCATCGGGAATTCATCTGCGTCACTTCTGAAACTATTGTAGAATATGGTGAGAAAATAAAAGAGATGTGAGTAGTATGAATGAACGAAAAATTAGGTTGTTTATTGATTAAAAAGAAAAAATGGTAATACTAATATAAAGTCTTCGCACGGTAACGGATCAGGACGAACTGCGTTTTCGGGGTTTCTGCAGCCGCTCGAAGCTCGCAGAAAACAGTCGAAGATCACACTCACACATGCATACACATTCATACAAAGTCAGGCAGCCATCACATTTACGCGATACTACACTATTATATTACCCGTTTAAAACATATATTATAAATCGGCAATCAGAAAAATGACTTATTTCAACGATAACAGCAACGAATTAAAATGAAATTCTAAAGCAAACGAACGTCTGTAGAATGTCCTCAAGCTATTTGGAGAACACCCGCAATTTGTATCGTAGAATTCCGCATATTAATTACGAAAGGCTCAAAGATACTTTAAGCACCACCGTTAAATCCCGCCGCGGAAAAGTAATAAGCGAAGATGCCTCCACTTCCGGCTAAGAAGGCGAATCATTAAAGTTCGCATGTTTGCAAACGACGGCGAGGCTGGATCGCAACGGGGTGGAACTGAAAAGGAGCAGAAAAGATCGAAGGCCAAGAAGGAGATCATAAAATCAAGTATCCAAGAGAAGACTGGAAGCGGAGCGGCAGTCGAGAGCGCCTTAATGTGTTTGCACGCGCAAGTGCCTATCCGGAAGCGTCTAGGAAATGAAATACCGTTGCGTACGTAAACGAGCTGTCAGAGCTCTCGCGAGTAAATAACTAACTTTCTTGGCCTCCGAGGAGGCGCCTTAAATCGTTACGGGCGGGGGGAGCTCATTACGTGCACGCTGTCCTCGCCGTTTCTATGGAGTTTCTGCACGACTGAGAAAGCTAATACTATGATTACCGAGTGTCTACAACTTCCTTGATTAGAATTGTACGAGTGAGGTATAAGCACGATATTTGTACAGTCGGATTTACGAAAGACGATTGCCGAGATGGTTATTGATGAAGTTGCATCGCTGTGGAACTTCTTACGAGTTACGTCTCACTTGGAAAGTGGAAGTATCAACAATGGAGGATCGACTACCGTGGAGTTGCTGCAAGTGTACCGAGGTAGTATCTCTACGGTGGAACTGGTGTTCTATGTTATCAGTGAGTAGGTACAAGATGTCTTACGGTGAAGATAATTTCCAAAAACGAAGAGTTACTTGAGTGTACGAGGTGAAGGGATCAAAAGGGAGTATGATGTATTATGCATTATGACGCACGGGTTTTCGAGCTTCGTGGAAATTTCTGTGCTCCTTGGCACATGGCGATGAAATCATGTCTTTGAATGCTCGTCCGTTTGCATGGTAAGATTCTTTAGTTTAGTTTCGTATTTCAGGAAGGCAATAGGAATGTGTTAACAATGATTCTACCTTGAGAGGTTATAGAATCTACCAAATACTATTGGGTTGTTCAGAAAGTAATTTCTTTTTTTTTCGTGAAAATGAAAGACTATTTTCTTATAGCGCATAAATAGTTTATTGAATTATAAATTCTTCATTTTGATCGAATACCTTTTGCCATCTTTCTGGCAGGAGCATGATTCCACGCTCATAAAACTTTTGATCTTTGCTGGCAAAAAACTGGTCCAAGGCATTTTTGATGTCATCATTTGAAGAAAAGGTTTTGCCGTCTAAAAAATTGTGTAGAGATCGGAACAAGTAGTAATCCAACCCATTTCTCGTCCCCAGTGTTGATTCGCTTAAAAAATGGCTCATTTTATTGACGTTTGAGAAGCAAATCACAGAAGTCAATGGGATGGATCAAATTTCTTTCTGTAAGGATATGTGGAATCCATGTGTCGAGTTTTGAAATTAAACCAAAGCGTGTCACGTGATCATGAACGGTCGAATTCGATAAACTTAATCTCTCAGCGATCTCACGAGCTGGTATTCGGCGCTTTGCATCAATCAATGCCTTTATTTTGTCTTCATCAGCTTCAACTGGCCTTACAGAACGTGGCGCATCTTCAACATCAAAATTGCCGGAACGAAATTTTGCAAAACAGTTTTGGCACTAACGTTCTGTCAATACATCTTCTCCATACACATCCAATAATTTTTTTCTTGCTTGAGCAGCATTTACACCTTTTCGATAGTAAAAAAGTAAAATATGCGGAAAATGCTGCTTTCGACTTGCCATATTTGATACGGCACCAAACAAAAACTATTGTGCAGAATCAAAGGAATTTTTTCACAAAGAAGCCTTGGTATATCAGCTGACAAAGTATACAATGACAATGCTGCTTAAATACGAAGTTGACTGTGAATAAATACAATTATGTCCTCTGTTGGAAAAACGAAATTACTTTCCGAACAACCCAATACATCCTGTTAAGAAACAATCTTTCTCAATAAAGGAAGGAATATTGATTTGTAGAATATAAATGCAATGCGAGCTATACAAAGACTATAATGGGAAAGATTTGAATATCAAATCTGTAGTATTTCAAAGCCCGCCTAATCCTGTTGATCTTCAGCGAAGTGACTATAAGGTTCAAAGTCTAAAAATGAAAATTCATAGTGCAATTTAGTTATATTGCATTGTCAACGAGGACATACGGAAAAACTTGGAATTGTAAAATAGATGTGGACTGAGCAGAAGAAAGATAATAATTTGATTTAAGGTAAAAAAAAATATCTGATATAACCAGCAGGGAGAATCTGAATAGACGTTACGTAAAACGACCCATAATAAGACAGCAGATGAATTGACATCGAAATAGTATTCTAACGGCAGCAAGAGAAAATTTTGCAACGCGAGCAAAGGCAGAGATTTACGATAGAGATACGATGCTACTCCGATGTTGTTTCCAAAGGTAATTCTTAATGAGAAGAACGAAACACGAGAATAAAAAGGTTTACGATTTCATGCGAATATATGAAAATATCTCGGTGAAATATAATCCTAGGATTACATTTCTGCGAAATTCGTTTCCCTCTCCCTCGACGGGGGTTCGCAAAGTTGTCTGCCAATGATTTGTTTCGAGGTGCACCTCAAAAGAGCTATTCGATATTTGTCAAACCGACAACGTTCAATATCGTATAAAGGCTGACAATTCTTCTTATTCTGTTCATACTTTCGTTTTAACTACTATGGTCATATCACGTTGGATCCATAACTTTAGATGGTTTTTAAATTACTGAGGCTACGCTATTAAATGGTACTTTGGAAAAATCTTCCTAAGGTAACGGGGTTTGAAATTGGACCCACTAGTTTGCGTCAGCCAGAACATTTAAATTGCCCACCACATTCTCTGGAATTTCTACTTTCTATTTTTATATTTTAACTGGTACGGTCCTTTTTCCTAGAAATTGCAGTTTTAAAATCCCACAAAAGCGACATAGTTTTGTACTCGGACTCATTAATTTGTACGAGACTTTAACTGCGCACTCGTGATGGTCTTGTCTCTAAAATTCTGTGCAAAGCTAAAATCTAAGAGGAGTAAAACCCCACAATGCGTTTAAAGATATTACGGAATAAATTCGTCAAGGTGAATCCAGTAGAGAACATGAGGGTTGGTAAAACACACTTAATATAAATTCCAATAGTTTTCATTTCCTCTCATATGTATTTTCACGGGCGAAATGAAACACGACACTCCGGCAAGGAGCGTGCAAGCGGAGAAATAAAAAATTCATAGTTATCAGATTTTTCTCGTAAAAGCATCGCCTACTATACCCTGAAAGCCCACGGGGTATCACGGACCAGCGGTTACGAAGCTCTTCCCATATATCGTAGCAGAAAAGAGCATTAAATACGTTTATCCGCGGTCCTAGCATGAGATACATCCTCAAAAGCAGTTATTAAAACCGCCGAGTATTACAGTAGAAAACGAAAACTCCCTCTTTCTCTCCTTCTCTCTCTCTGTCTTCCTCCCCGTGCTTTTGATAACAGCGGGAATTCGACATCAACTATTCTTTTTATACCCGTACAAAACTGGTCCCTCAGGACTGTCTACATCAGGAACAAGAATTACCAGGCACAGATTATGCATCAATATCGAATGCACGCGAGGAGAGAAAAGAGCGGTCTTTATGCCCTTCTACGTTTTTAACTATTCATTAAGCATTCAGGACCACTCGTTCGTTCATCCTTGCGAGAGCTAATCCGTTTAGTCGAGAGGCAAAACATCGATCACCGTCGAAGGGAATAAATACGCTAACGCGCGAGGCTCTTTAAGACGCATTTGATTATCGTAGAACACAGTGTCGGGGGTGTAACGAGGTTGGAATTTTAAAAAAGTACGAGAAAATTCTATTTGTCACGTTCAATTTTCTCAATTAAATTTCCATATCGAATATCTTGAATTCCGGTATGCATTATCCAATGTAGCGCATTAATTTCGTACGAAATATTGATTCTTCATCTATATCGAAACCACAATAATTCCGATTGGACGGGAACGAGTTTCGCGCTGACGGTATTCTATGTGAGAATTTCCCGGTGAAAATCCAACGAATTTACCTCTCTCCTCTCTTTTTGCTGATTAAAAAAGTCCCGCCGTCGAGGATGATGGCGGGGAGGAATATTTTTTTTTCCTTCCCTTCTTCATCGACTTCTATTTTCGAGCAACTCGCGAATAAGCTATTCGCGGCGCTTCGGAGCCGGGATCATAACTTTGAAACCTCGCTTAATTCGTCCCCCGAAGTCCTCGCCATTTCCTTTTTCGTCCTTTACCCCCACCGTCCTTATTTCCAAACGGATTATCCGACGCGGAAACTTTCGTCGAATCAATAAAAGAAATCCTCTGCCATGTGGCGAACGGATTTGTTAATTTGATGATTCCGTCCCAAGTGACGACGCCAGGGACGGAAAGTTTAGCACAGCCTCGGCGGAAGTTTTCAGCGGTTTGATACCGATAAGAAGCAACTGACTGAAATTGGATTCATAGTTTACAGACTGCATTTTTATCGGCCCTAACTTTTCCATTTGAGACGAGCTCTCTTTTTTCCTTCGTGGAATGTTTCCATCCGGAAAGCGAAGTTGAACTCGTCGATGTACGTCGCGCGAAATTAATTTAGCGCACAGTACGGAACTTCTTGAAGCAATAGAAACGAAGTGTTTGTGACGGGCGCGTTGCGTAATTGTGGTTTCGAGGAAGGGAGGATGGAGTAGTTTAAAGGGAAATAAGGTGTAATTAACGATGAATAGGGAGAATAATTGAATTATGGTATACGCAACAGATTGGAAGAATTATTGGAGCTGCAAACGGCTATCGTGTCAATTTTTGCTGAACTATTTTCTCATTGTATTTTGTGTACCGAAAGTCGCATTACCGAAATGATTAGTTTAACCCTTTGCGGTCCGAATTATATTGTCAACATTGTAGTGAGCCAAATAAAATTAATTTCTCATTTTCTATCGTTGGTTATTCATTTTTTGTAATGATAGCAGTAACTATAGTTACTGATGGATACTTAGGGGATATTATAAAATTATTGTAAAATTGGAAAGTTGATATTAGAACATCATAAAATAAAATGAAGTGAAAATCTATGCCGAGTATAGCTCGACATAGGACTGCAAAGGGTTAATGGTAAATGCAGGCATTCAAGCAGAACATTTTAAACATCCTTAATAATACAATTTTTGCAACTTTTCGCGGTTCACTACTTAATTATTTAGTTAAGTTATCAATCCTTTACACAAATATTCCTTTGAGATCTACATGAATCCTAAATAACCATTATTGCTAAAATAGTAATTTATTACATTTTCAAAGTCAGACAGATACCATAAAAATGATCCGATGATGTTGCGTCCCATATTTCTCACACCGATAACTTTTAGACATCCAAATCTTTCCGTTATATTTTTTACAGCACAATCCTTACTCGACATTCTAAGACTGAATTACATTCTAAGAATGAATGAATGAATGAATGAATGAATTAATTAATTAATTAATTAAATCCTTGTGCAGAGCCTCGTCCAAACAATCAACAGAACTACGAAATATTCCACCTAAAAATGCAAAACTCCAATCTACCCAACTAAAAATAGATCTGCAGCTACCAAAGTACCGAATCCCAGCGTAACAAAAACCTTCGACGACCATTGATTACACATAGACGTAATATCGTTCGGAAGGTATCGGGAAGGAAGAAGGAAGCGTACTTTTGAGAAGAGACGCAATACGAGCAGGAAGTAATGAAATGACGAACGAGGAGATGAAAGGATCTACGCATATCTACTTGGGCACAGAGGTAAAAGGCAGATACGATAAGAGGCTGGGCGTAGGTCGCAGACACGTGAGCTTGTAAGCTCGGAAGAAAGAGAGAGGATTGAACACAGTAGACTCGGCGGTGCGGCGCGTCCATGGCGAGGGTGAAAAGCAAGGAGGAAGAAGAAAGCGGAGGGTGGAGTCTAAGAGAACGTCTTATGGATTCTACCCCCCTTTCCATCCCTGTCGAACTTTTGCGCGGTAACCCATCGTAGAAAAGGTCTGGGTGCCGTCAGGACAGTTAGGTCGTCGTCGACGTGACCCGGGAGCGAGGTTTGTTACCGATCAATGGGTCCCAATCGGTCTTGCACTCGTAGTGAGCGAAATCGTTTTACCGCATTAAGAATTCGCTCGTCAGAACCGAATTAAAAGTTTCACCGGACCTCGTTTGCGGTCGGGGAACCATTTTCACGCGGCACTTTGTAAATCTGGTTACAGAGATCGACGAACAGGGGATTGTAATTGTTATAGGGATTAAATGAGAAAAGGATGTTATCGACGGTGCATCCTAATTGTGAATTATAATGCATGAAATAGGTTCGGGACATTTTTATCGAGCCAACGCGAAGAGAATTAGCTCCTTGAATGGAAATGACACGTATCGTGCGCTTTGGGTCTTTGTACTGGACTCAATTTTGACGGATTATGCTTGGTTCATGTTTTGCAACTCATTCTTTGGTAATATATAACAATAATGAAGGTTGTAGAGTTAATAATACGTCTTCATACTTGAGCGTGTTACTGATGGATCGGCGTATGTAGCGGGACTGCATCAAAATGAAGCATGGGTTAATGGGATCTGAAAATTGTTCAGAAATCGGTAATTTTGCAATGCCTCTTTCGTCATTTATCTGACGACGATGTTTCACTGCTAATCATTTAGAATATAATATAGAATATAATAAAGATGGGAAAAACATTTTGGTTGTTACTATTTGTAATCAAGAATTAATCCAGCGCATAGTATGCCGATTGCGCACGTAATTTGTAAAAAATAATAAAAGAGCAAGCAATAAAATATTTTTGCACCAAATGTAAGTGTAATCGTTTCAATTCTCTGTCTAACGACTCTTAAGTATATTTCTTCGATACTTTTTCAACAGTTATTTTGTAATTTACATGGATTTCATTGCACTACAGTCAAAATGGTACCTCGTTAAAATTGTATTCAACCAACGAATCAAAACCGTACCGTGACTATGGAAATGTACGATTCTATTTCCTTTCAGTTTCGGACATCGATCTCGCGAACAGGGCAGATTTAGATTCGTTATTTTCGAACGGATTTTCGTTCTGTTAGAAGCTTCGCCTGAGAATTCGCCTGGAACAGCCTCCATTCGTACGGGAAATTACATTCGACGATAAAAGAAAAAAAAATATATATATATATCTCAATGTCCTTTCCTGTCCCAGCACCAAAGACGAAAGATGGACGGTTCGGAAATTGCGGGCCGGAAGATTCCAAGAGTTATTACGCCGGTAGAAATCGAATTAAGACTTCTAATGGTAAAGCCGTCGCTGTACGATTAATAACCACGATATACGATTTTCAATAGGGAATAAATTATGAATACGTTTCATCCATGTAAAATTTCGTCGTATAAATTAATGATGTCCGTTATCGAGGGAAAGGACGTTAGAAGGAAAATTCCTGCTTACTTTATCCCGTCGTTTCGTACAAGTAATCCCGGTTAAAGACATCTTCCCCGTATACGATGGAAGAAATATTTCGAGCCAGCACTTTCCGTACGATACTCCAGGTTGCTATTCCAGCGGTATGGACAGAAAGTCCGTAAGTATTTTCCTGGAATTCGACTAAATCCATGATATATTTTACTCTTACGAGACGGCGTAACCGAACCGTATAACGGAATACAGATAGTCCCTATACGCCCTTATGTCAGTGCGCCGAACCATAAACGCGAGATTACACGTTTAGAAGATTTAAGAAGTCAAACATACCGACTTTAAGTTAGACGTGTAACAAAAGTTTTTTGCTAGCACAGTATTTTTTTTAGGAAACATACGAGAGAAATGGTATAACATTTTTTGGGCACATTGAACGAGGAGGAATATTTACATCAGTGATTATGAAAGTGGTCTAGGTGATACATTTTGAAAATTCGCATTATCACTTATTCTGCGTTGTACCAATGTATTTTAAATAGTGATAACAAATTGAACAGTTTAGTAGAGTTGATAATTGTCTCGTATGAAAGAACTCAACACGCAGCCTAAAAAAAGCTAAATATCTCAAAAGAAGGAATAAATAATGAAAGGCTGCAATAATTCTGACCTTCGGAGCGCATTGGTTTCTAACACTAACACTTCATCTACCGGAAGCCTATTAATATGCTTTTTGTTTATCAGTACTCATTGGCCGACAGTCTATTAATCTGTTATTACAGATGATAATAAAATAAGGTTACGCTGCCTCGGAACAACTGAAATTAAAACGACATAATGAGTATCTCTTCACATTTTAATTTTAATGTTATAGAGCTTTGCAAGTAGGTACATACACTCGTGCATAATGTTCAGAAGAATGAGCGGTAGATAAAGTATTAATACTAAACCTACCAACTTGGTAGAAATGACCGGTTCCCAATTTTTTCTGAAAATTACCCAAATTGATAGGCGAGAAGTGAACTAAATATTCCACTTCTATCTTATAAAACCTAACTTAATTAATTAATCATCTTTTTCACCCCTTGATTTCTCTTTTTCCACAGTACTTGTTCAGTATATCTAAATTTTAGTAAATATAACGTCGGCAAGTTTAGTGTTAATTAAATGCCAGTCAATGTTTAATCTGTCGCGTCAAAAATTCTGAAACATATGTCCTTTAAAAAGATATTTTTTAATACTGTTTTCTTCAATCTGCTATTAACTTAGAACTTGGACCAAAATAACACAACCACTCACCAACAAAATACAGTACAACACCTGCACTCGCTTAGAAGATTCCGTACACAGTTACATTTCCATTATATTCCGTTTGGTAACATTACACGATTGCATACACATTAAAACGTCAGCCATACATCACAGCGGTACCTTCTTTTATTTATCATATCTTCATCATTGCACGATAAATTACGGCAACATTGGCCGCATATATGCCAAGGTACACCTTGAACCAGGGAACTCCGAACGCGAACGCTCCAACACTTCCGCGCGATGAATTAAGTTTCGCAGTAAATTTGATTTACAGGCCGTTGCGTCGACGGGAACGCCGTGCATTCGCAGAAAGTATTACCGCCTTTTATCAGGACTCAACGAGGAGGGAAACCGGCGCCACGTAGAGGAATTAGAGTTTGATCAATAGGTAACAGGGATTTCAAGATAGCCGTAATATGAGAAAAGGAAAAAGAGGGATCTAAAAAACCACGCCGATTTTCCGAAGCACAACGGCAGTTTACCCCTTTACTGCTAACGACATCAACGGCACCCCCAGTGTGAATTTTAATGACCGACGTCGAGGCCTTTTGTTCGGTGAAAGTAGGATCAAGGTAAATCTACTCGTAGAAATATGATTTATGAACGAGAGGGAAATACTAGCCGGCGTTTGAAAAAACAACAACACGATCCGCGATCTACCGCGTCGGCCGACGTAAAACATTTATTTGCACGGACAATACGCTAAACAAACACGGCACTTCTGTAAATTTGCTTCCACGTTATCTCGCCAGAGAACGACTATATGGTTGTCCGTCACGGCTGATAGCATTATTGAGGTGTTCTGATTGCAGATACCGACGTAACTTCTTGTTCAGGACTTCCTTATCGTTCGCGACGCCGATTAATCAGGTACGTGTAACTGATTTATCGAGATATCGCTAGAAATGTTGCTACGGCCATTATCAGGAAAGAAATTCAAGTTTTGCGGATTTATATATCACTGCAAATTCGGTATTCAAGCTTTTCAATAGAATTTTGTTAGTTATAGTTTTTTGTTGTTGTTGTTTTAAGCTGATTAAGGCGCTTCATCGTAATGCCACATTTATTATGAGAAAAATTCTATCTTTGGAATATTTTTAAAATTCCACGTCTGGAGTGCTACGTTTATTAAAAATTGTTCATTACAGACGTGTCGTTCGTGTTTGTCTATAGACGGTGAAGGTAAACAAATGCACGTAATTGAAATAGAATTGTTTGGTTAAAAAATATAGTGTCTCTCTCTACTGAAAAGGACTCTATTTGTTGAACCAATGCGGAACGCAGCAAACCCATTTTTCTAAATCTCCGAGTTCTTAAAATAATAGTATATTGTTATTGATATGTATTGTACGATTACGAACTTATGCAAATAGTGACATCGATACAAATTAGGTCGAGCAGTCTCGAGCAGATTGTTCTTATCAGAAGCTACTACTTCAATTTCTGTTTATTTGTTAACTCTCAGGATGTTCAGTTAAAAATGCAATGTATATGCAAGCTAATGAAAGCCATCAAAAAGTCCGTTGTGGTATATTAGGTAATAACATTGAGAACATGACCAATCCAAATTAATCGACGTAAATATCACTGTATTAAACTCATTGTACTTTTTTACATTACCAAAATTTAAACACAATAAAAAGCGCCAGTTTCTTCGAAGCCCAAATTTTACTCAAACACCGACGCAAGAATTCATTTATTCGAAAACCGAGGCTCGTACGAAAATGCATTCTACAATACCACCTAACGTTTTGACGAAGAGGCACCCTCGGTTTCCACGGTACCACCCATTACAGCCACCCCACCCCGTATAACTCATGCCACGTGAAGCAATAACGAAAACACATATTTCATTGTTCCCGAGTGATAGTGATACCATGATGAAGTACTTCCACGATTATCGAGTTCCCCCATTCGTCTTTCCGATCACAATTAAGTCCTTTCTCGGCCAACCGAATCTTTGATCTTCATACCTATGATATATGAACTTCACGTCGCGAGCATCGACATTAATCCTCGTTCCCTTCCAATTTCTCGACGGTCAAAAGAAATATTGCTTCCTCGCAGGAACGAGAGAAAGGACGAAGCTTCCTACGATCCCAGGACGTACGTTGAGGTCTGAGAGAATCTTGTTCGCGTTCGAGGCGGTTTGGTCGTAGGCCAAGGGGAACTCGAGAGAATCAGTTTATGGCATGTACAACTACGCATCGTGTCCAGATCGTCGACTTCTCGAGTTCGGGTAATAAGTGTATAATCTGATTTATGGAATGTGCGTTGAAGAATCTGTTTCATGTCATTGCTGTGATAGGAACTAATTAACCCTTAAATGCATAGTGTTTCAAAAACTAAATACTGTCTTATCGCGATACCATATCGTGTTTGGTATCATTTTAATCAGAAAAATCTCAAAAACGCATTGGGAAGAGTTACATTCAGAATTAATAAATGAAAAAAGCTTCATCGTTTCGTTAGTATTACCTCACCGATACTTTCGGGCCGTTTGCTTTGTTTGCTTGGACCTCTCTGTCTCTTCTCGTGTCTGTCCTTTTCTGAGTTCGCGCTTGGCTGGAGCCCTAATGTGAGCACAGATTCAATGCCTCGACGTTTGGATCCCAAACTCTGTCGCATTTACCCAGCTTTTACTGTAATATGAATGTCACCGCACGTTAACTCCTAATTAAAGTATTAACCGTAGTGAAAGTTTTACTTTTGGCTGTATGCTATATTACCTTCGTCCATTCAGACGAAGTATGAAAAAATAAAAAGTAAATCTGCGCGCTCTGCAATATGACATTTAGATTGAAGTTCGTGAAAGTTAGGAGTGACAATAAAATTAAATTTTTTGGAGGTTTATTCTTGCTCATTCTTATTTATTCTTATTTCTTCATAATCATTAGTAATTAAATATATGCATAGTTTTTTCTTAGTACTTAAACAATATTATTTACCTATAATAACATATAATATTATAACCTATATAATAATCTACATATAATAGATTTTTCCGGCCAAAACTAAAAAATCGTGCATTTACGGGTTAAAAAGTGTCAAGAAAGTTTAAGGTGATAGGAAATTATAGAGATTGGAAAGAAGTTAGCGGGAGGGCTCGGATACAAAAATAGACAATTACTGTAGTATCAAAAATCGATAGAAAAGCGAATAAAACTTTTAATAGAAATTCAGTTTTATCCAAAATTAACCCTAAAAGATATTTGCTACTATGGAATCACGACCGAGAATTCTCAAACATCTAATATGGTCATCTTAAGTCACCCAACAATACTTTCCAGTGTCGGTAGTACAAAACCCGTCAAAAACAATAGGTCTTAGGTCAAATAATAATTAAACCCTTGCCCTACAATAACGAGTGACACTCGTGATGCAGTAAATGGAACAGGAAATTTTCGAGTTTTGCCAAACCTATCAAATTGACAATATTAATGAGACGCGACGAGATGAAACTATTTCTATAACAATAATATTACGTTAAGTTATACGATATATCAAGATTCACTGATCTATTTTTATTTTAGCTATTTAATGCTGAATTATTGCAGAGGCAGTTAGAAACTAAATCGTAGGGCAAAGGGCCGAAAATGATACGAAAAAAAATAAAAGAAATACCTCTTCCATCGTCAAAACCTTCACAAACCTTCAAAACGAGGAAATCAATATCCAACAGTGTTAAAACTTTGTACATCCTAAAAAGCGCATATCAAATGCGGATGTGGAAATCTTCAAAGGTTGAACAGTGGCTAACTGCGCAATCTTACAGCACAGAGATAAAGAAATCTCCAATTTCAACGTTGCGACGTGGACGTATCGCTCATTGGGACTGTTTTCAGAAGCCTTAGACAGAGTAGCTAGAGCCGGACATATAGCATAGTTATGTACCGCATTCTCTTTGTAATTTACAAGTTTATTATATAAATTTCTATTAATAAATACCGGTAAATCCATCTTGTCTGATTCCCTAAAATCGAAACGTTCGAAAACCAGCGCAAAAATCGGGCGTTTCGATCATGAAATCGCCAGTCGATAAGATTTACGAGTTTCGTGAACAATCGGTTATCCAAGAATCAATCCACTCTTCGACTCAAGGTACACATGTATCAAGCCTACAACCTACATCTGTAATTCGGCCGGATCTGTTTGTACCAGCGGTGTTGTGCCGGTGCAACACGAGGGACGATAGATCTGGAAACGTCGGGTAAGCGAAGCTACCCTCTTGCAGGGAGCAAGCGCTATATTTTACAGTATCAATCATAGGGAGCAATAAACGGTTCCGCGGAGGAGGGGGCCATGGGGTTGCTAAGATACAGAGGCGGTTAATGGCACTATTACGTCTAGGCTGGCCAAACTCGAGAGAGCAAGTCGAGGCCACGACGGGGCGCAACCCTGGCAGAGGGTGGAGGAAAGGGTGGAGAAGCGGATGATGTCGTCGCAACGTGCTACCAGCTGTGACTTATGACGTATCACGGCGAACGAACAACGCCGTTCTGCTCCGTAGGTGGGCTTCAAAACTGAGCTACGCGTTCAATAAGCCGTGATTTATCGAGAGACACGTTACCGGCAGCCTCTAAATTCTTTTTGTCGCAATAATGCGACGCTGGAATGTTCGCTACGTCGCGAAGTGTCACGATCAAGGTGGCGGATAGAGGGAATGCCCTTCGGGGAAAAACGATTTAACGAGCTTGTGACGGTGTGCTGGTGAACGAGCAGGGGTTGTGGTGCGGTTGAAGATTGTTAGGTTTTAGATTACAAATTTGTGTACGGGGTGAGAGTAATTTTGTTCCGGTGTTTTGGGTAATTTAGAATTATGATCATTCTTATTTATGCATACGCCTGGAGATTGCACGTTTTGATTTATTATACCATGAGTTTAAAACTTGAAGATTTGCCGGTTTAACCGTTTGAGTGCCAAGCAGGGCGATCGCGCTTCTTCTGTTCAATACTGAAAAGTGCCAAGCTGATCGACCTATAGAATTAATGGGACTTTTTGCACGGACAAGAAAAATATTTTGTTAACGCCTTCGGACCCTGTGCACATTGTAATGTACATAATACTTTTCGTGCTGTATTTTATTACGTATAGGTTTAAACTTAGTTTCACTTAGTTTTTTTTTTATACAAATATTTCTCAAGGTCTCCTTAATGTTACAAATTTTGCGTAAGGACCATATCTCCATTAAAATGTACATTTATAAATTATAAATAAATAAATAAATATTTTTGTAAAAAGTATATTGTTGCTTTCATTCACATGAATAAAGTTAATTTTAGTATAAAAATAATTTTTTCTTCAACGAAAAAAAATTCGGGTCTGAAGGGTTTAATACATTCTGATTACGACAGTATAGGTATAATATAGACAATATCTTTAACTGAGAAGCTAAACAACAATATTTACCACTTATAAGCAGAAAAACATTGAAATCTTACTTTGTTGCATTCCTCGATGCAAAACGAAAGAAGCGCGATTTCGTTGCTTGGCAATTTTCGATCTGGTTTTCGCAAAGACCTCTGGCACTCAAACGGTTAAGAGAGAAGGAATTCAAGCTATTAACTTTTACGTAAGATATTTTCCTATATTTTATTACTTAAAAAAATATTTTTGCTAACTACTAGAACATCTATAGCCACTTTCCAAACTCTTCGGCTAAATTATAAGCTCGCTCATTTCTATTTAACTTAACAATAAATTATACTAGCATTATTCCTATGTCTCAAAAGTATTCTCTTAACGAACGAAGTTTGATGGCTCCAAGACCACTTATAGGGAAAGGATTTAGAAGAAGCCGTAAGTACAGTGCTTATGAAAGCGAAAGTAAAAGAGAGCAATCGTTGCTCCCCAAAAAATACCTTTAATTCTACCTGGAAAAAATCAGGTTAAATTCCGAGAAAATCTAATACCCTGTAACCGCGTGAACATAGTTTCATGACTTTAATGAAACGTATATTGTTAAGCTTTTCATTCCAACGTGCCGAAAGAGTACATTTGCTTAAACTCAATTGTACCATTTCCCCTTTCCCTCGTCACCACCATTCCCACGTATCTAACGTATAAAAGCGCGGCTATGAAAGCTATGGGGATAGAACCTCGGACTCCCAATTAGCGGGTCCGACTTCGAATTTCCCTACAGTGTCGCCTCTACGAAACTTTTCCTATGCGATATGTCCGTATATCGTATGTAAAATTGTAAGTGCGTGTTAATGCAGACGTTAAAGTTGAAGTGAAAAGTACGTAAACTACAAAAACAAAAAGATGTCGTAAAGATGTCATTTTAATAGAAAAAGTTTTACTTCAATAAAAATGATGAAGCTAATTTCATCTAGCGAAATACCGGTGGCGTACAACGTGTTAAGGTTTTACATAAAATTTTCCAAGTTTGATGTCTGTCTTCACTCGAGTCGCCGTAATTGACACTAGATTTACTGAAGCTTTACTGATTATGTCGATTTAATTTCAGTTGCTCCGAGGCAGCGTAACTTTACTTTATTATCATCTGTAATAACGGATTAATAGACTGTTGGTCAATGAGTATTGATAAACAAAAAGCCTATTAGTAGGCTTCCGGTAGATGAAGTGTTAATATATTGCAATGTAACAGATTTCACGCCCGTCAGTCTAGTGTTAATTTTGGGTGATTTGATTCAAGGAGAATGATACAATAGTATAGAGATGGACATGGCCTGCGGTAAACGGATACAATATTTTTCATAGAATTTTTATCATTCAAAAACTGTATAAAATATTATTTGAAAGTGTGATTGCAAGCAATAAAAACTATAACAATATAAAACTTGAGGAGAGATAGCAATGGAATACAGTATTGTTTCAAGGGAGTACAACGTAGTTTTGAGAATCGTACGTGGCTCGCAAGTTGCAATTGGATCTGTATTATTATGGGTATAGTAAATGAATTAGCTACAGAAAAGGGAGAATGAATTTTTGAAAACAGGTTAAAAACATTATTTGGATAAACAATACTTGAGGAATTATCGTATACATATGATGGAAGTGGATTGGTTTTAATGGTAAGTTTAGAGCGATACAATGTGGCCGCATTTACAAGAAATCAACATTATCTCTGTTACATTATCCATTAATATTGAATTAAAAAGAGGGCTCAGACAATAATTGCTCTAGTAATAACGGCACATTATTTTTATAGAATTTTTAATACTGGTATTTCATAACGCACGTAGTAGATCTAAATGTATTATCATAAATCATAAGTATCCTGCTTTTAACGCAACTAAATCTGCATTTATTATGTCTCTTTACATGAGAGTACGGTAAAATATTCCATCTGTATTCACGAAGCAGCATCTGCGCATTCGCAGCCATCCATAACGAGAGAAATCACAGCGGAATGGGATAAAATTATAAGAAGATTAATTACTTTTCCTCTCCCGTTTCCTTCTCTTTCTCTTCAATTCCCTCTCTTTCAATCTGAGGCATTTACGATACAACAAGCGCTGGCCGTTTCGTTAATAATGCATTAATCTTAATTCGCCGACGGAGACATTAAACACCCCAGGGAATTTTCTTCGCTTCAATGACAAACCGATAAAATTATCCTCTTGCGTGCAATCATATTTTTAATATCGCGCAAGCACAACAATTTCTGCGGGCGAATATCCGGCGAGCAGAGAGAAATAAATTTCAGCCTCGTCCGAGCACAGTCGAGAAACTCGGAACGAAAAGGGGGAATAAAAACGACAGCGATGCCGGAATATTATCGGCAGATTAAACCGCCGTTCATTTGCACGTCTGCTACTTGAAAAGTAATTACCTCGTTGTCATCGACAGACCACCATTCAACCACGGGGAGACTCAACAGCTGCGAGGGTGAACCTCTTCATTATTTTCCAATACCCCTACACTTCGTCCGTTATCTCTCCGGGAATATAAGTGCCGGTTTTATGCGCCGAAGAAAGTCAAAGAATTTGGGGAAATTAGCCCGACAATTATACCGTTCCTTTGTTACGATAAATCCCGGTAAACGTGACTCTACCTCTGAGAACTCTAACGCGCCGTGCCCGAGCAAAGTTGTACGAATTTAAACGTAAAACTTGAAACAGCGTTCAAAATGCAAATGGACTTGGGACGTTTTAAACGAATGTTCGAATTAAAATAGAGATTTACATGCGTATAAGAAATATAATTAATTCTATGGGAATGTTAACAAAGTTCTGTCTCTATGTTTTTAAGTGTTTCTGTGATACGAGCGAATATACACCCTTAGAGTTCGGTGCACTGATGGATTGTTAACGGATCTGTACGTATAGCTTATAGAAGTTTTAAAGCGAAGTCTGATGCACAAGTTATTCTACAATTTTTCAGCGATTTGATTTCATAAATTCTCCGTCAAAAAGTGAGAAGAGGTAAAGTGAAATTGAAGTTCCACGACTGGTGGAAAGACATTTTCTATCGGTCTGAGGAACAGAAAAAGATAGAATAGAAATGCAAAAATGAGTTATACGTTGAAAACGTAAACAGCGAGTAAAATCTCATTAAATATCAATATAAAAGATGTAATATAAAATTGCGTTACACGTCTTATTTTGCATTATCCTGTAATGCTAAAAATAATTTTTCTTAAGCGCTTGATTTCAAAAGTAATATAATACATGTATATAATTTAAATAACATGTACGAAATAATATATAAACAATTCAAAAGACGTTGCTCCGCAATAAAAAAGTCTCCAGTGCCGAAAGGTACTATGTATAATATATATAATATTATTAACAATGGAGTATTCACCCCATCGGCGTTTCAAAGGTAAAAGATATTCAGCACTAAAAAGATTAATTAATCGAGCGTACGAGTTGGAATAAAATATCCTACAACGATCACTGAAAAATTAATAAAAATCTACCTGGAAATATTCCTTTCTTCCAAAAACAAAACTGCTACTTCGATCATCCGGAACCTACCTAAAACAATAACTCCTAGACAAAATTATCATAGCATTTATACCAGAAAAGGTACAAAAGGAAGAAAACTTTTGCCAGTAGCAACTGCACAGAATTAAAGTAACAGTTCTAAAGAAAAATCTGTGAGAAAATTGTAAAAAAGAAGATAGACGCATTAAATGTTACAACAGCCGTAAATTTCATGGGCGCGAATAGAAGCCATTAAAACGTAAAGACGAAACGCATGTTTCCTCGAGAGCCTCTCAAATTCCCACCACATATTTCGGTATTCGAGTGTCATACACAGCGCGTTAATACACTATGAACATTTTGATAACGATTTACGTAAAATTACACGACCTGAGTCCTCTGTATAGACAGAATTCCGAGTAGCAAAGCGATTCAATAATCAAAAGCGCCCATTCATCGCACTTTGTACGACGAAATATAAATTACAGAGAGTGAATAACTAAGTGCACTCTCAAAGAGGTACCGGGTCTAATTCAGAGAACTTATTAAAAGAGGATCTTCGTTACAAAGCGCGCATTAATATTTACGATAAGAATTCTCCACCTAGTTCGTTTGTATTAACGGTATAATTACCTCCTGAATAACGTTTCGACTCTGTTAATCTATAGACTAATCAAAACTGGTGGCTTTACGATCGTGCAACTATATTATTTGCATGCTAACAAGCCGAGATTCTGAACTCTTGAAAATTCCGATTTTAATGAGACTTCAGCGTGAATCATGCTAAGGTAAATAAAGAACTTTTATGGAAGTTTTACAGTGCGAGCAGTTAAAAGCACAGGTCCGGATTTTTTAGTATGCTAAATTTTTAGTTTTTAGACAATGTAAGTTATTGTTTCAGCTACTCAGCTAAATATGATGGCCTATGCCCATCGTATCGGTTCTGGAAACCTGAAGATCGACTATAACCACCGAAAACAAAGCACTTCTTTCGTAGTTCACACGACGATGTATAGTGAGGGACCAGAAACAAGGCACTTGTGACGGAAGGGGAGATTGCTCTTGCACCGCCTATCCCCGCCATACCGGTCTTGGAAACCTGAGATTGACGAATGACAACCGAAAATAAAACGCTCCTTTCGTCGTTCACATGACGACGAAACGAATGTGCGGGTCTCTCGGCCAATAGCGCGTCAAAATCGAAACTGCGTGAGGGAGAGGGATGTCCCTATCCGTCGGGCGAATCAGAGCAAATTACCTCTCAAGTGCCTTGTTTCTGGTCCCTCACTATAACGAATGTCCGTCTTTTTCGGCCAATAGCCCGTTAGAATCGAAAATTAACTGCGGACGAGGGATGTCTCTATCCATCAGGCGAATCAGAACAAAACACATGCCAGAGGACATGTTTATTTTTGCCGGCGGTATTTCATGCTTAACAGATAGTAATGGCATGAGAAATTACGAGTCAAGACATCAACTGCAACAAGACCTGAAATATAAAGAAATGAAATAACTAAGAAAATTACTGAAAAAATTCATTTCCGCCAAGACGAAACCTCCCCAAAAAACTAATGGGTGGCACGCCTTCGAATTATTTCCACCCAAGGAATCGTCTCGTTTTCGCACCACAATTTCGTCCTTCCTTCAGCGATACGGCCGCGTAACTCGCAATCTTTCTACTGTTCTCAAACGGCTCGTGGCTCACTCTCACTCTCACTCTCCTTGGCGTTTCCTCTTTCTATATTCCTCCTCCTTCCCTCGTGGCCTTTCACTCGCGAGTAAACGCTTTACATGCACACTTTGAAGTCGCTCGCTGGTTAAATAGCCCAACGACCAAAGCAGCCGCGCGCCAGGGTGTTTCGAATCAAAACACCCTCGAACTGTATTTAGAAGAGATTGCGTGTTTGAGCTTTCGAGATTGCCGGCTTCCCGATTGTTATTAGCGCGTTTAAGTAGGACGTACGTGAGCCTCTGTGTTAGGCATTGGAGGATATACAAGGGTAAGTATTTCTGTCTTCCTCTACGTTTCTCCCACGAGCTCTCCCTATTCGGCTAACTCGTTCTCTTTTTCTGCTAATGTCTCCCTTCGATTTTCTGTGTCTCTCGCTCATTCTGCTACTCTCCCTGTTACTTGGCCTTAGTTTGTATTTCTCTGTCGCTTTCTATTTGTTTGTTTGCCCTGTCTTCCTGCCTCTCTTTATCCCTAACTCCTCTCTGTCACTATTTTTTCTAACTGTATCGTTCTTTCTCTGTAAATACTTCTCCCTCTTTTGATACATCTCTTTCTCTCTCTGTCTCGCTTTCTGGCTCCATTATCTCAGTATTTTTCGCTCTCTCACTATCTGTCGCAACGCTATCCTCCCTCTCACTATTTTTATCTAACTGTATCACTCTTTCTCTTCTACTAATTCCCTCTCTCTCTGACTCCTCTCTCAGTATTTTTGACTCTCACTATTCTTGGCGGTTCTCTCCTCCATTTCACTACTCCTAACTCTATCATTATCTCTCCCCAAATACTGCCACCTCTCTTCATATTCCTCTCTCTCTGTCTAACTTCTCTCTCAGTATTTTTGACTCCATCACTATTCCGTGCAGTTCTATTCTCCATTTCACTATTCCTCTAGCTCTATCATTATCTCTCTCCAAATACTGCCACCTCTCTTCATATCTCTCTCTCTCTCTGACTTCTCTCTCAGTATTTTTGACTCTCACTATTCTTGGCGGTTCTCTCCTCCATTTCACTACTCCTAACTCTATCATTATCTCTCTCCAAAAACTGCCACTTCTCTTCATATATAATATATATATATATATATATATATATATATATATATATATATATATATATATATATATATATATATATCTGACTTCTCTCTCAGTATTTTTGACTCCCTCAATATTCCGCGCGGTTCTATTCTCCATTTCACTGCTCCTCTAACTCTATCATTATCTCTCTCTTCATCTCTCTCTCTCTCTCTCTCTCTCTCTCTCTCTGACTTCTCTCTCAGTATTTTTGACTCTCACTATTCTTCGCGGTTCTCTCCTCCATTTCACTACTCCTAACACTATCATTATTTCTCTCCAAATACTGCCACTTCTCTTCATATACCTCTCTCTCTCTCTCTCTCTCTCTCTCTCCCTGACTTCTCTCTCAGTATTTTTGACTCCCACAGTATTCCGCGCGGTTCTCTCCTCCATTTCATTACTCCTCTAACTCTATCATTATCTCTCTCCAAATACTGCCACCTCTCTTCATATACCCCTCTCTCTCTGACTTCTCTCTCAGTATTTTTGACTCTCTCACTATTCCGCGCGGTTCAATTCTCCATTTCACTACTCCTCTAGCTCTATCATCATCTCTTTCTACAAATACTGTCCACTCTCTTTATATCTCTCCGTCTCTCTACCTCCATCTCCCGCAATTTCTCGTATCACCCCCGTTCCCTCTCCCCCGCCCGTCTATCCTCCGCGAGTGCAAACCAAATGTAGTTCAGGCAGAATGAAATCGCATAATTTCGTACAAGGCGCAATCGATGTTGGAACATCTGCGAATATCTCCGCCTAAGCGAATACCCGTTTAAGCGTAACACGCAGACGCGCCATGGGGTTGAAAAGAAGACGGACGAAAAGAGCTACGCGAACGTAATTGCGTCCTTTCCTATATGCGTCCGGTAATACGATTAGATGACGAGGAATAGTTGCATCGCGTAGGGTTGCACGCGCGAGGGTGGATCTCTTTTGCGGGGAGCTTAATTGTGAAAGCGTACCATGAAATAACGTTGCGAATTTTGTCGAGGAACGCTCGCTGGATATTGCTTTAATGAAGACAGTAGATTCGGAATAGAGCGAGGGGTCGAAAGATTTATACGCGTATTAAAATTGTAATTACTAGGAGGTACTGTATGCTACTATGTATGGAGTTTAGTAATGAGAATTGCGGTCGGCGAAAGCTAATATTCGATGCTTCGTAAATAGGGGTGGGGATGTGGGGGGCCAAGATTTCAAAGGACGCCGAATTGCTGGAAGATACAGTTACGCAGCTAACATTCAGTTTATTTTACGCTGTGTTCTATATTAAACCTTGCGATATTATCGTACGGTGGATAATATGGATTTGGAACATCGCTTTAATACTTTCCGATGAGTCATACTATTTAATTCTGCGCGAGGAATTACGTAAATTGCACAATTTGTGTGTTAAAAAATGAGAATCACTTTGAACATAGCTGATTATGAATGATTATTCTTTTTACGACGAATAAGCGCATAGTTCGTAATGGTAGTAACATAAGCCCAATATATGTATAATATATAAATTAAAGAAATAATTCTAAAAGAGTTACTAATAATTAGTTATGACACTTGCAATACCTCGCCATATACTGATCAAAATTCTCTTCATCAATATTCTCCTCGTAAAAATTCTCTATCGATACCCTCGATTTTTTCAAACATTTCCTAAATATCCTTCGTTCGTTCTATCAAGTTAGCTTTTTCTCTATTAACTCATTCGTTCTCGCTTTCATCTCAACATCACCAGTGTACTTCAAATATCTCGTTTCACGCACTCTTGTCGCATCGTGCTTCGCTCGGTTGTCGTGTAAACTCAGTCACACCATATCGATTGCAACTGAAACATCCTCGATGGCTCGAAACTCAAGTAAAATTACAGGTCTATTCGGAAATGACGGTAGTAGTTGAAGCCGCAATATTGAATAAATATATAAAGTACTACTAGGACAGTTTTGGAATAATTACGTACGAAATGCATAATTTACGCAAATGGCTATGACGGGTATGGAATTAGTGGCTCGGGCTTTAATTAATGGCCTGGAATTAAAACTGCCGTCACCTCTGGAAGATTTTTACCTCAATTATCACTTAATATATCATTGTCTCGATTATTTAAAGCCGATGGAAAACTGTAAGTCCTGCGATGCGTGACCTTAATGGTCAAAATCTGAATGTAGAATAATAGTTTCGAAATAGCTATCCAGAAGAAGCATAATTTACGTAAGGCGGTGTCGGGGCTACGGAATTAAGGGCTCGCACTCCAATTAGTAGGCTCAAATTCAAATTCCCATCACATCCGAAATATTTGTCCTAAATTATCATTAACCCCTTGGCCTATAATAACGAGTGACACTCGTGATGTGGTAGATGGAATAGGAAATTTTCAAGCTTCCCAAAAATGATGAAATTGAAAATATCAGTGGAACACAACACATTAAAATTATTTCTATGTTATTAATATTACGTTAAATTGTAAGATATATCAGGAATCACTGATAAATATTCCTTTTAGCAATTTAATTCTGAATTATTGCGCGCACAGTCGCAAAAGAAATCATAGGGCAAGGGGTTGAATACATCATACCTTCGGTAAAACAGAACCAATCTAAATGTGTAAGCATTAAGAGAAGTAATCACAACAGTAAAAATCGAAATATAGAACAGCAACGTAATTTCGAACATAATTATAATTCAATAATTACAGAGATATTGTAAATTATTGAAATGAAAAAATTCCGTTTAAACTGCCCTTCGATTCCATTTCTTTTAGGCAGCTCAAATAAGCCAGTCGGAGCTTATCGTTCACTGACAAACGAGTTTCAGCCAATTGAGATGGCTTCCCTTTTAAAAAATCTCTCCGAAGGAATTAACCCTTTCCCGGCACATCAGACCACTTGACCTCATTTTTCCACGGAATTTGTAAAGGAAGTCAGTGATGTTGAAAATAACGACATCGTCTGGCTCTCGTGAAAGCAGAGAGGTGTTCAACGACTCCCCGACAGCCATACAATTTGCAGCCAATCATTCAATGCCGCAACTGCGAGGATGCATTTTATAAGTAACGTCGACTCGTGACTTTTACTGTTGCAGCTAGCAGCCCTTTAGATCGTCATTCAAGAAAAACAAAAAAAAGAAATGGTATTACGATGCAAAAAATATTTCAAATCCCTCGGTACTTCGGAAGGTAAATGTCGTGAATGTTTATATCAAGGTTGCAAGGTGATTTCGTAATGAACTTCTCCATGAATCTCGTTATTTCTCAAAGTCACTTACGTATGAAAGGAGGCCATTTAAATAAAAATAAGATTCAGATAAATGTAAGAGATGTTGGAATTTAATAAATATACAGTGGGTGTAGAAAGTATTCGTACACCGACCAATTTTGAAATATAAATTGTGAAATTGTAGTTTATCAACTAATTTTTTATAAATAACGAGTTGGTACATATTCGCGGGAATGTCTAGAACAGATTTGTATCAAGGTATCTGTGCAAAAAAAATTATTTAGTTGAATAATTTGCAAAATTGTCAAGAAAAAAACGAAATATTGTCCGAAATATAAGAGAAATAAGTAACCAATAAGCTCCACCACAATCTCCTGATATTAACTCCATCGAAAACCTATGGGACTACTTGGAACGTCACATTAAAAAACATCACATATCCTCTGAAGAAGGCTTAAAAAATAAAAAATATATTTCGGACAATATTTCTTTTTATTCTTGATGACTTTGCAAATTATTCAACTAATTAATTATTTTTGCACTGTGTCTGTTATAGAGACTTCCGAGAATATGTACACACTCGTTGTTTATAAAAAATTAGTTAATAAACTACAATTTCACAATGCATTATCCGAAATTAGTCGGTGTACAAATACTTCCTACACCCACTGTATATTTTGTGCGTCTTTCAATATCAGAAGGAGTAATGTAATGAGTCATTCGTTACTATTTTCCTACCGTTTATATTTCTTTTAATAGTTTATCTAGCGCTCACACTTTTAGATATCGGGAGGGAATATATGGAGCTACTTGTAAAGCTCTGTAACTTTCAAATCGACATGCAAATAAGAACTCATTATGTCGCTCTAATATCAGTTGTTTCACGTTAGTATGATTTTATTTGAGTATCACTTGTAATGGTTATGGATATTTCGTTGGTTTCATCATTTTTACAGAAGTGAACCTTTTCTATTAAAGTCACATCTTTACAAAGGAGATACCTTAAAGACACAAGTAGTTATGTAGTCAGCAGGACTTTACTCTTTTAATGTCAATATTGGTATACTGAATGCATTAGAAAAATCGCAAATATTACAATTTAAAAGTCATACGAAATTTCATTGAATTTAATAGCGCCGGTCACCGGTGACCCCCATGGTATTCAACGTGTTAATAGGCTTGCGGCAAATAAATTGTTAAGAGATAAGAGTTCTTACAGAATGTGCAAAAAGTGTGGATGGACTAAATTATAACTTGAATTTCTAACGTACAATTCGTTACAGCAATTAATTGAATTATATTGTACTGATAACAATGTATATTCAATAATTGCAAATATATTAAATAACTTAATCGCCAGTTTTTAAAAGTTGTACTCAGCTCATCAAATTATTCGTGCTGCAGGATGAAATACAATTTTTCGTATTAAACGTTTATTCATTGGATGGAAAGAAACGCTTAAAGCATTCGTTATATATGTAGCCTCAATCGGCTCTCGAGGAAACGTTTGTACATCAAACGTATTCCAACATCGAAAAGTACCGCACTGTCAATAGATTAAAGCGACAGAGACATTTTTCAGATGGTACTTCACGTTTTGACAGTTAAATTTAAAATATTTTTAAATACTAAGACATACTGCATATTTTATCCGTAGCTCTGAAAATAATAAAACGCCTAAGAGAACGTTTTAGCGGGATAATTTAATGAAAGATATTTGATATTCAAATTATTTTGGGAAATATAAATTTAACAAGTCTTTGTGTAGGAGCACAATGAATGAGATTTCTGAAGCCAATTCTTCTATTGCCAAGTTGAGATTTTTTCCTGATGATTGTGTAGCTTAAACATCTGGGATTAAACACGTTGACGTTGACTACTAAATAACAGCTCGTTTTAAGTCACTTAGAGTGCAAGAGAATGGGAAAGCGATTGTCGTGAAATTTTGATACTGTTTTCTCAGTGTTAATTAAGGTTAGTTAAAATTCGATAAAGCTTAATTATTCTAGATTAACCTTCAATCTTTAAACTCTCGAGACGCTTTCACCTTGAGGAAACTTGGTGCACTGCTTTAAGTTTCTCTGAAATCTTACTACTTTTCAATGTAGTTGTTTGTATAATAATGTAAAAATTATGGTAGCACAGGACTTCAAATACCTCACTCTTCATATGTAAAATGACATTCAGAGTCCAACGCAGTCAATATATTGTCATTTAATTAATTTGCGTCATACGTCCCCCTGGTTCCCTGATAAAAAGGTGACAATCAATCACCACACAAATGATTAATTACTTCTAAATATTCGAAAAATTCTCTTACCACAAAGAGGAACTTTACATACTCCCACATAACTTCACCTAAAAATTGCACCCTTACCTCTTCCTCAAACATCTTTTATCATCGCGGTATGTCATACACCACGTTTCAAAACCAAAAGCATAAAAGAAGGGAAGACCACGGTAAAAACATGTGGCAACTTCTACCACAGACCGAATAAAATCCCTGCCCTCTTCCGTAGGCAGTGTCGCCGGAAACCGTCCCCGAAGACGCCGCCGTCAGATTTTACAGGATTTGCGAGAAGTTTGTCTTTTTCCGACAAGAAGGCACGAAAAGCAATTTGAACCGAGATCGAAGCGAAGCCTTGATTACCAGCGTGACTAACGAGACTTCGTCCTTTTCGTGGAACGAGAATACCCGTTCGTTCGTTCGTTCGTTCGTTCATTCGTTCGCTCGTACCAACCTATCTCCCAAGAATCGATTTAGTAACGGAGGTAGTCGTGCCTCGCCGATTCCACGACAATGAAAGATCGATTTCACATTTGTAATGGAACGAGCGCGACATCGACTACCAGCAACCCCTACGATTCGACGATATTACAGGAAAAATATGATATAACAACACCACGCCGAATGTTGTGCCATCGACGAGTAGTATTCTTATAAGTTAACCCTCTATGGGCCCGTGTAACTTTGAAGTAACACAAGACAATTCTAAGATTTTATTCTTCAAAGTCAATTTTTTAACATTCTCAAATATTACAATTTAGTTCTTAAATTTCATGAAATTCTTTTCAATTCAATGTTGCAAAATCAAGTTAAATATATCATTTATAACAGTATTTTTATCATTTTCGAGTATGCTACCGTGCAACTGATCTTTAGATCCCACAGAAAATTCGGTCTATAGAGGGTTAATGAAACCACTTAAAACAGTAAAAATTTCATGGATGCAATGGGAGAGAGACCGTTTTTTTAATAAGTTTGTATAGTTTTGAAATTGGATAATTGAAGGGTCAGAATTTCAAACTGCGGAATTTTTTGCTGACAGTTGCTGAAAGGGTTGAAACTACCCTAGCACTCTGGACGTTGAAGTTCAGCTCTTGAAAATTATTAGGAGTGCAAAGTTTTCGGAGAAATGTTTCATGGGTTTTGACATAATGTAGCATGGGATACGGATGGCGAAGACAGACGGAAAAGAGATGATGTTTTTAAGGGGCACCACGAGTAAGATTTCACCTTAATCGTATTTTCTTTACATACTATTCAAAGATAATTTCAAAGCCGTCGTCTGATATTAAGTGATAATAAAAACCCGCATTGCATTATTTTTCTTTTGTGGTTTTTTAAGTAATAAATAAACTCACGGTTGAAGTTTCTTTCTTAACAAAATTACAGTAACTTTTCGATGATAGTTTTTAACACTACATCTACCAAAGTCAAATGACTAGTTCTTAATTTTTCAAAATATTCATCAAAAGTCTAACGTTGCAGTACCCTCGATTTTCTGCGTGGATATTGCAGACTGTCTACGATAAAATGTACCATTAAACTGATCAACTTTCCCCCTTATTTCCTTTTCTTTCAATGTGTTTATCTAGTACAACAAAATATACTAGCTTAATAGCCAGTCGTTTTAGCATTAAAAGATAAAAAACAGAATTTGGCATTTTCTCAAAGTCATAGAAACATTTGTAAGTGCTACCAGTAATTTACTTTTCTCGTATGAAAAAAAAATCCTGACGTTTAATGGGGCAGGCAAATGTATTACTGTAATTTCAAAAAAAAATGAGAAAGTCATAAATGCGGTTAAATTTGCAATAAAAATATCTTATTTTCGCGTGATCGATATCAATCAACGCCACCTCGGCCAGTCGGCAACAAAAACAGCTACAACGAAAGTAAAAATTCCAATGAGGAAAGTGCGGCAAGTAAGTTCGACAGAAACATTAAACGAAATTTTACAAAAAATCAGCAAATATTCTGCGATATTAAAAAGCGTTCTCATAAAGTTCATTGAAACAGTTCTCTCTTATTTCTAAAAATACGTCGGCAGCCCAACGAGTTTTTCTTTACAAACAATATCAATATTTTCCTAAGTATCGCAGCGCTAGTTTTTATTTGAGGTAAACTCAAAGTTGATCCATCCGAGGAAGAAATGATATTTACTTTTCTCGTATTGCAGCGACCTCCTTTTTCAAATTGCTTACAATCGCCGATCTAATGAAACAGGTCGTACGAACTAAAAACGATCCGATCCCTTGATATTATTCGCAGAATAAATTGCACCTACGTATTAAATCAACTGGTTATCTGCATGAAATGTACATTTACGCAGTCCTCGCAGTTATTCATTATTACTTTAGCACGATATTACGCGGTACGACTAGAATATCTAATGCCATGGACGTTGGTTTCCCGATATTCGAGTTAAAGGATTATGCATATCGATGACATCGATATTCGGATATCGGTTTGGTACCCGTGTAAATGATGAAATGCAAGCCCCGGAAACGTGCATGGTCAAATACGCGCCAAGTGCGCGAATAAATCGAATTACATCTCTGGATTACCCGCCCTTTTCCCGGGAATTCGATTCGCGAAAATTCAAACAACGCGTTATACCTCAATACATATTTATAATTTAACATTCAGCGACGCTGAAACTACGCGCTGTAAGAATTAATATTCACATTCACTCTAATCACAAAATATTCACTGCATATCTCTATATCACAAAACATTAACACTCGCTGCAGTGAATTTTTGAAAAACTTTTCTGTTTGACAATAAAGGATAAATTTTCGTCGCGCCGTTACAAGCTTTATTCAATCAAGACTCAATTAGCATTTGCCGAGTGCTAATGAATAAAAATAAAAAATAAAAATAAATGAAAATATCACCTTCTATCACCTAAGAATTTCGCAATGAAAAAAAAATCACAAGTCGAGGACTCTTTAGAGTTCACAGGACTCGGATTAAGGATATTAAAGAAATCTCATAAATTCAAATGCAATTAAGTTTCCACAAGTGCGTGCGTAGCTATATAAACATATTATAAACAAATCGGAGCCGTACCTAATAAACGCACAGACAAATAACGGAATATCTGTCGATATTAATACGATCCCCCAAGTAAATAAATGACGCCTCATCCAGGCACAAATATACGCGCGCGAATACATGAGAAAATACGTGACTCTACGTAAATACACGTCGACAGAGGGATACAAGGCTAAAAGGTAGTCAACGTCGAGTATATTCTTTTTCCCTTTCCACTTTCCGTATTCCATTCTCAGTCTACCGTATGAAAAGCTTCGATGCGCGCTGCCGGGACGAAGCCATTTAATACATAGGTACATATGTCAAGCAATAAGCGGAGTAGATACACTGAAATCTCATATTCGCCCCGGAGCATCTCTTCCCTTTCCGCGACTAGAAAGGATATCATTTCAATAGATGCTACTGCTGCTGCTGCTGCTGCTGCTCGCTCTTCACTGACAATCTTGTTCACGAATATCGCTAGCTAGTGTAACATTAAACACCGTCGATGTACGCGCTCGGTAAGTATTGTCGTAATATAGAGTAAATCGTGGGGGAATCATTATGGTCTTGGTTTAATTGATGCGAGAAATTTATCAAGGATATTATCGACCTTTACGCTAACTTGGAGTGTGGTTAAGGCCGGAACTACCGGCGGTATATCGATTATATTGAAATATACCGAATAAGTACTTTGGAAAATGAGAAAGCAAGAGATGAAAAGGATAATCGATTGGGTAATTTAGGTTTTATAAGATAGAAGGGGTATATTTACTGTATGACACCCTTATCAATTTGGGGAATTTTTAGAAAAATTCGAAACCGATCTTTTTGACCGTTTTGGTAGTTTTAGTGTTCAGTTTTATCGAGGGTTCGGTAGATGAAAGGGTGAAGATGAGGGATTGTGGTAAAAGTATAGGGATAATAATAATTTGTTAGGTATTTCTAACAGTCGTTGATGTAAATTTAACCCCTTGCCGCACCATTTATTTTGTGACTGAATGCGCAGTAACTTAGAATTAATTACTGAAATAACAAACTATCCCCGATTTCTGATGTAGCGTGTAACTTAACGCAATATTAATAACATACAAATAATTTGATCGTATCATGACCTACTGATATTTTTAATTCAACAGCTTTTGGAGAACTTCAAAATTTTCTATTCTATTTATCGCGTCACGAATGTCACTCGTTATTGTACGGCAAGGGGTTAACAATGATCATCTGAGAAATATAAAGTTGAAATATTAATATTCTGATTGTAAAAAAAGTCGTATTTAAATATATTGAAATAGTATCGAATTATAACAATAAGTGTTTTTAGGTTGGTTATTGGGAAACTTAGTGATGTAGGTACAACACTAATAAACTGAGAAATCGGAAGATATATAAAGCCAAAATAGTAATAACTCCCATCTACAACTTCTTACTTAACCCGTTCGCTGCCAAGGACGAGTATACTCGTGTTTGGCAGGGTGTTATGCATTGCCAAGACGAGTATACTCGTCTTTGATTTTATGCATGTAAATGATTATGTATGATAATCTATGTGCTTTTACCAAGAAATAACATAACTTCGGTAAATATTACCACTTAAAATATAAATGGCTAAGAGAATAACTTCAAATAATTTATGCTTGGCAACGAATGGGTTAAACTCATTAAATTAGAAACAAATTGTCTGTTATATAAAAGTGCAGTTAACAAAACGAATTAAAAAAATCAGTGTCATCCGCTCCAAGTTTGGAAAGCAATGGAGAATATGTTTATAAAATCTTGGGATTCAAAACAGTGAACTCTAAACTACATTATTTTATCGCTACCTCCACAAATTTTCCATAACTGATATCCATAAAATAGACTCTATGGTTAACGATCCAGACCGGAATTAGAATTGTAAATATTTTACGATAAACATTATACGTTTTCTAATTATATATGTTACAAATGTTCCGCTCTAATATCGTGTTTATTTCGTACACACTGTGTAACCTGTAGGTAAATTCTGAACCAAGTTTACGATATTTATATGTAGACTGCAAATGTTTATGCATTTATGACAAATTTAGCGCTGCTAAAATACAGAAAAAGCATGCAGAACAAAAAAATATTTGAAATTTCCAAGACGCGGCATTCGTTGTAACATTTAGAGAGTGAAAGAGTCCTCTACTTGGATTTTTCTTCGTTAGCTGCATTTATCAAACTTGAAAATTGCATAAACATCCGCAGTGTGTTTGTATGACATTGGAAAATATTCGAGACTAATAGCCATTAAAACTCGGGTTCGGTGTTTTGAAGCCCGGAAGCCTCTATCGTCCTTCTCGGCACAGTTAATAACCTTTTGCAAAGGTCATTAAACTTACGCCGATAGAAATTTTGATCTTACATAACTAATTACAACTTAATAAATTATTTCGACACTGATCATATAACATTACTGTTATCGGTGTCATCTCCCATTCTCATGTCAACTTTTTCCTCCATTCAGCGCCGATTGTAAGATAACTGTTACGGCCAATGAGAAATTTAAAGAAAGCGAATCCCCTTAAGCCTGATTATTTGATACACTCTATAAATGAATTAGTATGCAAGGGAAAAGATAGGAAAATCGAAAAATATCCTTCGTAATCTCCGGCGTTCGTTAGCGATGGAAACCGGAGGGACAAAAGCATCGAGAAGAATGCAGAAACAATGCACAAGGAAAAGTAAACGCGGAGATTAATTCCGCCGGGAAAAAGAGATGCAAACGTGTCGCCATAGGCGCAATGCGACATTCCTAGGTAAACACACCGATGGTTATAGGTAAAAGCTTTCGCCCTCGCCACTACTTTTAAATGTGGGTCAGTCTCGGGGCTTTGAATGAAATAAAGAGTCGTCTCGCTTCGATCGAGAAAGTACATCGTCAAAAGAAACGCGTATTTCGTTTGTTTTACCGTGGAATCTCTTAACCTCAATCCACAGGGACAATGGCACTCTTGCATTAAAGACTTATAACGTACGACCTTGAACGTATATCAAGGTAATAATAATTGAACACTCATACCTCAAGATTATATGCTGTAGCGTGTCTCGGCTTCCTGCTCCAGGCTGGTTCAATTATGCAGCGTTTGCGAACCACTGACGGCGATATGATTAATTAATTACGTAATCTAAATAAGGCAACACGTTTACGCGCCAGAGGCAACCCCGACTGACGTGATATCGAACGCCCTGTTGGACGATACTTTCGATGCATCGATGTCGCCGCACACCTGACATAACGTCTCGTGTCACTGTATCACGTCGAACATAACCAAACTTCCCGCCACGCTCACGCGGTTAAACCGGCTGTCAAGTAAACATCACCCGCGTCCTTGGGGAGGCACATACGAAACGTAAACGTCACTTCGGTTCGGTTCGGTGAGGATAACCCGCGTACAAAATCAACGTACCATAACGAGACGAATCCTCGAGGACCAACGAGGAAGGTTATGTCTCGTCAATGTCACGAATCACGGCCGACTATTGACGAATACATCAGCGTAACGGCGTTCCCGTCTACAGGAAACTGCCGCTTCATAATCTATCGACGAGAAATTCTGTTCCACGTTCGCGCGACAGGTTACGATGAGTATCACACAAACGAATCGTCGTACGCCTTTAATCCGTGCGATCGACGGCACGAGTACACTAACTCGAAGTCACTCCGATCGGGTTCTGTTTGAAAACACGCCACTTCAAACCGTCGACTGTCGTGTAAATCCAGAAAACACAGATGCGAGTGCGCGTTGTTTCACTTCACGTAACCGAGTACACATGTGACCACACTGAAACTGGGCCACTCGTCGAAAACCACGGAAAAACTGCACGCACGACCACACTCATCGCCGACGACGCTACGAGGATTCACCTTTGGAAGATAATCGAGCGTGGTGGTGAAAAATTCGCGGTTACGGGACGGCAGACGAGCGAGGAAAAACGAAAAGGCACGGAGAGAAAAGGCGCGGAACCCCTCCGCTCGCGAATCGGCCCGGTGACTGAATCGAGCTGTGGACGAGGGACGGGCGACGCGGGAGACTGGCGAATCTCTCGACTAGGAGTGGGGGAAACTGGAAAGGGTGACCGAAGATACACCCATGCTGCGCGCATGCGCCTAGCTCTTCGCCTCACTCCTTCTTCGTTCGACTACCTGTCTCCCCTCGTTTTCTCTCTCCTTCGCACGTAGTTTCGTTTGGTTTCCTCGCTCTATCTTCTTCCCTCTTTTACCTTTTCTACCCTCGTTTTTCCTCTCTCCTCCTCCCTCACTCTATCACACTCTCTCTTTTTCCGTTTCTCTTGAGCTTCCTCTCTGTTTTTACCTTTCTCTCTAGAAACGTGGGGTTCCTTAGGTTTGGTACGTGCCTTTATTACTGCCCATTATTTCGCCGGAATACTGTTAACCGTAACGCTACGAAATGATAAATTAATTTGTTCTTGTAGCGGCTATGGCGGGAAAAGTGTATCACGCCAATAAGGGCCCTGCGCACGTTCCCAAGGACGGTGAAAGTTGGAGGATGTGGGAGAAACACGCTATCGGGGCTCGATATTGAGAGAGAAAAATCTAAGATGCTTCTTGCGTATAATAAGTATTGGGATGTTAAAAATTATTTTGAATTCTTTATGAATTTCTATGGAGATTTATTTACAGTGATTTCATACGGGTTTTCGTAGACGCTTGTACATCCAGTAGTAAAAGTCGATATTATATTAGGCAGGTATACGTTTGTAATAAATGCAAGTTCAAAATATTAATAACTTGTAAGAATTGCTTCCAATGACTTTCAGAAAAACTATTTCTAAAACTAAATCTCTGCAACACCATATTTGTTATATAATAAATGCAAAATCTTGCAATCTCAATAAAAATTGTTATATTGGAGTTTTTAAATTGCTATATTTTTATATTGGAGTATTTTACCCAGGATGCAGAAGAATATTGGCGAATCTGACGACAAATTTTTTAAGCGTGAATAGCGCAATATTCGCTTCTTTTTCCCTCGCACGTGTTGTAACATGATAGTATTCGCAAGATATGGAAAGATTATATTCGTAACATGCGATACTAGTTGTACAATGGTCCCAATGGAGTAATCTCACCGACCACTGGATTGGAATCTCAGATATTTTTATTCGTGGGGGCCACGCCAAACGCGTTGATTTACGACACCGAATGAGTCACTGTATTTCGTGGAAAATGCATCGAACTTTTTGATGGACTTTTCCATGCGTTATCATTGCGGTCAATATTCTTATTATACAACATTGCAATATACAACACGCATCAGAAGCTGCGAAATTACCTCTTTTTTCGCAATATTTACAAACGCTTCTAATGTCAAACTGTCGTGTGTGAGAATGTTTTCTCTAAGAATCATTTTAGTCCGAAAGATATTAGTACAGGGTCAATAGCAACATCAGGGACGTTGTTGTCCAAATATGAATCTAATTTCGTCGTCTATAAACCTAGTTTGGGTTGCCACCGTTGACAGTTTAATACTGTTTGTAATAACATTAAGCCAATGCAATTAACAAGGGAATTGAATTTCTCAATTTGTTATCGGAATAATGCTCACCGTCAAAGGTTTGAATATTTTGATAGCAAATACTTTGCGTATGCACAGTGTTATATGTATGTAATTATATTTAAATTAACAAAATATGAAAATAAGTTTACCGAACTGTCACGTTACAAAATCCAATTATATAACATTATTCGTTTATGTATTTTAGAGCATTTCAATTCCTCTCTGTCAGTGAAATGCCAGAATATTGAAAATATTTGCTTAAACAAAGAGAAATAAATAAGGCGGAGTATAAATAAATAAATAAAGTCATCGTCTACACATTACACGTAATGGAAGGAGCATCTACGTAAAAGAAGTCGCTATAAATTGGAATAATTTTTAACAGAATTTACAATGCGCCATAGCCAGCTCCAATATTTCTAACGTTTAAGGTCGAATAGCAAACTTTGTCATAATTGGCCGTTAGAGGACTCAACGTCATTCTTCACTAAACACTGTATATTTATCAGCTTAATAAAATATTTCAAGCTACGTCTAAAGTTTAAATATACAATAAAAGATCCTCAATTATGATTAACCAACAAGGGAATTAACGTGCAAACCTAAACGTTATCTATCCATTATTATCTCCACAAAATACTTTAAACCAGTGCTAAATCTTTCATATTGGAAAAAACGTCAATCACATTAAACCAGGAGTCCAACAAACGTATTAACTTAACACTTTAAACAGCCCAATATTAACAAATTGAACGCCATCCTTATTTCGCTAATTCCATCATTTCTACCGAACTGAAACTTTTTGTATTAAAATCATATCTTCATAGAATACAAACATTAAAGGCAAAAATATTTATATTCTCGCCGGTACTTGACATTTCTAACAGCAATATTTAACAAGTCATATCTTAGACAAGAATATGTGGCGACCGTGTCATGAAGTTCAGAAAATCGTAATAACTCTTAAATCATAATAACTATCTTAACAATTATTAACCAATGTATTTAGTAAAGTAAACTCACAGCCGCGGACAATAAACAAATGAGGAACTTCATGACACGAGGTTCCTAATATATTGGGTTGGGAACTAAGCGATTGCGGATTTTATATAAGAAGGAATTTCCTTAAGCTGATGAGGGATCCATAAATCGAGTTTTTTAACATAGTGAAGCTGTTTTAATTTTTTTTGAATGCAGGTTTGCGATACATTGAGCTTCTGCGCAATCTCACGTGTATGCTATGACGATCTGAATCGATAATAGACTTAACACTAGAACTACCGGCGTTAAATCAATCATATTTCAAAATATTAAATAAGTACTTTGCAAAAGGAGGGACCAAGAGGCGGAAAATATAATCGATTCGGTGATTTATGTTTTTTAAGATGGACATAGAATATTTATTCCAAGACTCTTCTATAAGCTTGGAAAAATTTTAGAAAAAATTGTGTACCAGTCATTATGGCTGGTTTGGTAGTTCTAGCGTTAATATGACTCTCATCAACTGTAGCTGGAGGGCCAGATCGTTGCGCATTTTGGAGCGAAAAATTTCCCGAAAGAAATTTGGCAAACCAATTTTGACACTGCCTATCTTTCAAGGCTTCATTCCCATATACGGCACACTACTTCCTGTATGCTTGGGATGCGTTCCTGCTTTTCCGGAAATACAATAAAATATGTCTGAAATGCGCGTTTTGTTCTTACATTTTCGAATTGGGATAAAAACGAAACTAAATAACTCATCGATACGATTTTTTGTACTTATGAAAGGCGGAAGTCCAAACAACAAGAAAACTATAGATTAGGTGCTTTGAGCATGTTGACGAAACAAAAAAAAGTGCTAAAACCACCTATTGTCAAAATCCGCAATGACTTATTGTTAGTTGCCAACCCAGTAGATGTACCTGCTTAGGGCCCTACCCCCGCATTACCTCCTTGACCAATCACAAGCGTCGAAGGGACACGTCTAGCGAGACATTGATAAACGCCCTCAACTCCGACGCACACATAACATAATCATATAAATTAAGTCGAAAATTGTATGAGGTCAGTGTAACCAGAATACGAAGAGCAACAACTCTCTCACTATAATAAACTCTCGGTTCTGGGAGTCACGCTCGCCTGCATCTCACCTTCAAATATATTAACAAGTCATAAAGATATTTCATCGAATTTAACAGCGCAGTTCACCGGTGACCTCTACGGCATTCAACGTGACATCGACAGAACGGTCGAAACCGCATCTAAATCTTTAAACAAAATAAAACGACATCCTTGTTCAATATAAATAGCCACTCCCATCGACTCGCTCAGTTTATCCTGCGATATTGTTCGTCGTGTGATTTAGTAAATTTAATGACGCGTTCCCGATGCACGCACGCAGTTTGTAGCAACAACCGGCTCGTTACCAACATGTCGAGCCGAAGTTGACAATGGGGCCCCATCCGACAGGAGCTCTCTATGTTCCGGCTGCTCTTGGCTGTCGTGTATATGAGCACGATGATCGTAATACAACGGTTGAAAGACCGGACGCATAACATCGACAGGACGGCCGTCAGCCGTGGATGGCGGAATGCTATACGCATATTCCGCCCTATGATCGATAGGTCCTAATGGAATCGAGGTTCCAATTTTTTTCCCTCAATGCCACACGCGAAACCGATGTATCGAGAATGTAAATATTTCACGGTATAATGCAAGATCAGATATAGTGGATCGAATAACGCTATTGGACTAAAATAACACGTTGTGACGAGGAGTGGTGTGTTTGTGCGATATGTGAGCACCCTTGAGCCTCAAATGGAATTCATTTTATGTTATTCTCCGAATTTTCTTCGCGTTTTATGAAATTTTACGGCGATGTGTGGGGAGAGTTGGAAGTGCAGGTTTGTTAAATTGCGGGTCAGTGGCTTTTTTCTTTTAGTTATTGGAGATGAGCTATTCCGAGTAGTTAATATTGTGGTATAATATCCATAGAGAGACGTCTCCCCATAGAGATGCGTGATGTAGGAAAGAAGTGGGAGAGATCGTCGTCTCAAGAGGTTGTGTCTCGCGATACATAGTTACAATAACATTCAGGTTAAAGACTCAGTTAGACACACAACCTTTTTTTAGACACCATTAGATACCATAGATTATTTAGTTATTCAGTATTTTATTTTGTATTCTGTTTATTCCATATTACTCATACTACATTAGGGATCCTGACAACATTATTGTTGTCCACCACTTATTGTTACTTTTATCCACGCCTACGCATTAGTCATGCAAATTCTATCCTTATTATTATTTATCCTCCTTAGTCTTATTTAATCGAATCCTACTAAATATATAGGAAGGGGAATCAGAGGTGAAAGATTTGGAGATCGTATTTGGTTTTATTCGTGGTATTAAAATTTTAGCGATGAGAAGTGGTGGATGTAGTGTTTTATTCCTTTGTGTAGCTTATGATCTAATAATGCGCTTGTGTATTCTGGATTTTTAGTTTCTGATAAAAGTTGGTTCATAGTCACATGGGTATTTTTAGAGAATATAATGCGTCCCCTAAATTATACCGGTTTGAAATTCCATAAATGATACTGATGTGATCCGTAATAATTATGAAGGTGTATTAAAAAATTATAAAATCCATTAGCGTCATTGTACATTGTTCATTGAATATCGTCATTCTCTTTTTTTCTATAATTGACCCCATTGAAAAATTCCTCTCCAAAAACATTTCTTATTTCAATTTGCAAATTCGCAACTTCTAAAAGCTACTACCTTTATTTGCACTCGATTAAACTGTCCCGAACGTAAATACGATGTAATGCAGGATAATAACCGATAAATACCTTCCAATGCAACGCTACGTATAATTGTACTTTATGTTACAATTAGTGTTATCGAGTTACCTTCATAATGTCTTTATTAAAATGTAACGAGTGTTCAGAAATATCGCGAAAGTTCTCAGTCGTTTCGTGCCACAGCTTTGGATAGTATTTTCATTACCGACCGCGCGACAGGCGTGTTTTCGAACCATTATAACCTCATAATCGTTTACATGAGTGAACCGCAAATCCAAAGTTCTATAGAGGAAGTAGTATAATGTGCCATTATATTTCAGTATGTATTTCATGACTCATTTGCTAATACCTGACACGATGCATAAATACGTAGATTAGATTAAACCCTCTGTAAGTTCGAAACTAGTTCGAAATTAAACATTAGTTGTTCAATTCCCCGGAAGAATACTGTACAAAAATATTACTCTAACGAGCTGTTTAAATTCTTTGGAAGCTCTGCACGGAATAAAAAATTTTCCCGATACTCTAAAATGTATAAGAAGTTCTTCAGAAATTCGAAACTGACCGTCAGATTTTACGAGGGAACAGTGTTAAAAGGAAAATTTATATAAGTTCGTTAAATCTTCCCGGAAAGGGTCTAGCCGGATAAGGATAGAAAAAGTGGCCCCACAGCAAATTAATCTTGGGGCATACCATTCGATAGGTCTGTTAAAAAAAACTCTTTCTGCAAAGTTTGAATCCGCTACCCCTACCGTAGGGATAGTTTAGGGTGAAACGTATTTTACAGTTCTTTGATTCAATCGCAGCATCCTTGATTTTTTTCAGAATTTTCTATGATGCCAAACAGGAGAAATGGGGAAAAAACTGTAAAATACGTTTCACCCTGTAACTACCCCTACGATAGAGATAGCGGATTCATACTTTGCACAGAGTTTTTTTAAAGAGACCTATCGAATGGTATAACTAAAGATTAATTTTCTTTGGGGCCACTTTTTCCATCCTTATCCGGCTAGACCCTTTTAAGATAATACCGCACTAACTGTTAAATTCCTTAGAAGAAAATTGTAGAGTGATGTTATTTCCCCGCTGAATACACAATGGACGTATTATTTTATCATTATTCAATAACATTTAAAATGTTTTTTTACTTCCTCTCTGAACGTCACGAGAGCTACGCAATCTTCTCTCTGTATAAAGCGGACGGGCTATTAGCTTGGAATATCCAAGCTAATCTTCGCGAGGAGGACGAATAATAAAATAAAATTTGTCTTCCTTCGTAGCACCGAGTTCGCAGAAACGAGACTCGTCCCGTTTCGTACGACTACAATATTTTGTATCGTATTTTCATCTTTCAATCTCTCCTCTTCTGCATTCCCCCAATCGTTTACCGTAGCTTTCATACCATAGACTGGAAATACCGCTATGATCGAGTGTGCCGAAACGGGCTATCAGAAATAAAACCGCTTTGGTGGTCTTTATCCCATAACGTGGATACCATATGCCGTAGATACATATCGGCTGTGGGGAACGGAGAGTGCGCGAAACGAAGAAATTCGACTTTTAATTAAACGCCATTCAATTACACGAGCTCTACCAGTTTCCTCTATCTCTGATTGCCTGCTTGCGCGAATACCGCAGGCGCTTTCTATCGTCCTTCCAACGAAATAATGCGGTTAACCCCTTCTCTTATATACCTACGTATAATACCGTACACAGAGCGTTCGTTTTAGAAAATACTACATCATACGATATTCACTATTTTGTTTCAGAGTTTGGACGTCGATGATCATTCGAATATCGATTGTTTCGATGGAAATAATTATAATATTATTGTCCGCGTATTACGTAACATGTGTTGCAAAGGAATATCAAATTGGAATGTCTTGGGAATAAGATGATTCGATGGAAATAAATAGTTAGTAAAAGAAATAGTCTGTAATGAAGTCGCTACATGTGCTTAGTTTAAAATGCAGTCAATAGTGTGAAACGTTAAGGATATATAATTTTAAGGTTAAACAATTACATCCATAAGAAAAGAATGTGTAGAATTTAGCAACGACTAATTGTCCTTTATATAGTGCATGACCGTTAGACGACTCAACGTCATTGTTCACTAAACACTGTATATTTATCCTTAACTTAATAAAATATTTCAAGCTACGTCCAAATAAAAATACAGTAAAGGATCCTCAATGATGATTAACAAACGAGGGAATTAACGTGCAAATAACCCAAATGTTATCTATCCATTATTAATTCAACAAAATACTCTAAACCAGAGCTAAATCTTTCATATTAGAAAAAAAAGCGTCAATCACATTAAACCCAGAGTCCAACAGACGTGTTAACTTAACACTGCAAACAACCAATTATTAACACATTGAACGCAATCTGTATTTCGCTATTTCCATCATTTCTACCATCCATCGATGTGTTGCAAAGGAATATCAAATTGGACTGTTTTGAAAATAAGATGATTCGATGGAAATAAATACATAACAGAAAATATAGTCTGCACTGAAGTCGCTACATGTGCTTAGTTTAAAATGCAGTTAATAGTAAAACGTTAAGGGTATATAATTTTAAGGTTAAGCAATTACATCCATATGAAACGAATGTGTAGAAGTTAGCAGCGACTAATAGTCCTTTATACAGTGAATATAAAAACAACAAAAATGTTCATGTAAACATTTGTCTCATCCTGCCTTGTTTCAAAGTCAAACACATTATTTTCAATAATCCACATTTGTTTACCCTTACAAAAGGTTCCCGAAATTTCTACCCTCGGTCTACATGTAAAATTGCTGTCGATGACTATCATACAAATTAACTGTTCCATATAAATTAAAAGTTGCTTCGTCAATAAATATTAACCCTTTTAATGCCAGACGACGATATATCGTTGTTAGCAATAGTCCTGACGCTGGGCATCGTGGGATTATTATTTAGCTTTCTTATACTATATTAGTAATTTTATGGCATATAATTGAAAATACACAGTTTATGCTTTATATTGCGGGTTTTATATGAAACTATGGTCAATAATAAATCTTTTTATTAGCAACTACATTTGACATTAATTCAATAAATTTTTTCGGTCGGCACTAAAAGGGTTAAAGAATAAAAAACTTAATTAGTGTTATCCTGAAAAAGCTATCAAAGAACAGTAGAATAGTGTCCCCGTGCGTGTACTTTCGAGACACCCTTTACGCCAGTTTATTCGTACCCTCTTTCTCTTTCACCGCGGCGGAGCTATTTGGATTCTACACGATTTAGTGCCGCTTGTCAAGAGTTTACGACTTCTGCTAGCCACAACGGACGGATGCCCTTTTTCGTGCTCCCTCGATCTTACCCCGGACGCTGATTAGGTAAATAGCCTAAAGGTTCGACCCCTACGTCCACGCATCCGTCACTGTACTTCATGGACTCCGAGGGAAATACGACTGCATGCGTATTGGCGGAAATCCAGTAAACTGATAGCCCTTATCCTTAGGGACGCATCAGTCTGGAAAAACATACTTCTTGTACAGAAGGGAAGAGCAGGGCATCTGATATATAGGCACTTGTACAATTAAAAAGGAATTTCGTGTTTGTCTATTCTTTTTGGAAATATATTTTGAAGTGAGGGTTGCCCTAATTATTTATTTAATATTTTGTCCGTCGCACAGTGGTTCATTTGGCCGAAAACCTGGCCAAAAAGCCAAAAATTTTTTTCGCGATTTTCAAAATTTAGCAATTGCGTTTGATTTGTAACATATCAGAGCATCGGTTTCCATTAATAAAAGTTTTTATTGAACAATGCTCTTACAGATATGCAATGTCAAAGTTGGCACTTGAATAATGTAACGTATTCACGTCGAAATTCAGAATACGTTTTCAATGTGAAATAATAGTACAGTCAACTTTGTAAGTATTTGTAGCTATTCGTCATACTTTTAAATTATAAGTACCTTGGTTTCATTTTTTTATTTAATATTTTACGACTGCTATGGCACAGATTGCAAAACCCATACATTTTTTTTCCTTTTGCAGAGGAAATAGTTGTGAAGTACGCAAAAGTACAACGCGAATTTTTTTTTAAATTAAACTCCGACGCGTCGGTTGAAATTAAGCTGTGTAATTTCTCTCTGTGTATATGCTAGATATTTGTTTTTACTTGTAAGTAGAAAATAATACTAAGTGGGATTAAATTGTAATTAATACACTCACATTTGTACAACGTCAACGTAGTTGTTTAATAAATATTAATGACCATCGAATCAAGGCTATTAATCCTTGCTTTTCCTTCGAATTAAAAATTCGTCAATAAAGAAGAGTAATTAGTAGCTTTGCAATTATCGTCAAACCGAGGTAAAGCAAATTAATTGTCACATAAATACTGCACGGCCCCCTTCAGTTGGCAAATCATTTTAACTCGAGCAAAATGCACAGGGTCAGGCAAACACAATTACCCGTCGTAACGGTGCCGAAAACGTACCGCACTGACTTCTCAGCTCATGAAACTTCATTTTTTTTCAACAAAAAAATCCTCGGACCAAGGAAAAACTACTCTCCCCGTCCATACTCCTCCACGGCGTTTCCAACCACCTTCGTTCTCTCGCTCGCTCCATTTTTCTCCCTCTCTTCCTTAAACCGAGCACCAGCTTCTTCCGCGTCCCCTTTTTTCTCGTTCTCGTTCCTTGGTGTCGGTATTTATAGCACCGTAGGACCGCAGAGCACCGAGAGAATTGCAGGGTAGAAACTGGCGAACCCATGAACCGTTTCAGCCATGAAACGTCCAGCGCAACTTCGACCACTTGTGCACGCATTGCGGAGAAGAAGCACACGGAGACGGTATTCCGACTAAAAGCTTTAATCGCACTTTTTGCCTCCCTTACTCTCGAGGAGAAAGGAATTACCGCATGGTCTGCTGCGTCGACTTCGCTTCGGGGTTCTGGCTGCACCCTGGAGAACTTCTCGCTCGGCCATCCCCCGTGCCACGTGATTTCTCTCGATCCTACGGGGTGTTACGTAGCGTTTACCATAGATCTCCCGAAGATAAGTTTTTGGAGGTTGCCCGTTAAAAACTTTCGCCCTCGGTAAACTCTGCCAGGGGTGGTAATTTTTGTTTTTCCTCTTTCCCTTCCTCTTAACCCCTCTCCAAGTCTCGCGTTACGCTTTATATTTCATAAGTCCTCGGTGCAGTTGGTAAACGGTATCATGAGCGACACACTATCGTACCGTGTTTAGACGCGAAACAGTCCGACGAAAAATAACAAGAGCCGACCTCGCTTTTGAGTGCAAACGAACCTCGAGGTTCATTTATACGAGGGCACTGAACGGACGGTGCGCTAGTTTCGAGAGATTTTTCGGATTGGTTTCCAGTTTGGTTCGTGGGCCGAAATTATTTTACGGCGGTACATGGAATTCGAGTCCTCTTGTCTTTCGTCCTTGTGTTTCGTGTCCGTCCTTTTTTCCCTGCTTTTTTTTTGTTGTTTTGTTTCAATTTTCTTTTTACACGATAGAATTCTATCGATACCACCGTATCCACTTCTTCTGTTATCCCAAAAAAGTCGTCTCCACCGTCGTCAGCAGTAGAGCCATTTCCTTTCCATTATTTTCAACGGCATTCCACCGGTTAATATTGGAATCCCTCCAAGTATTTCACAATTCAAATGGCATCTTCGCCTCGTACCTCCCACTTTCTGGGCTCGATATAAACGCCGTTTTGCATATCTCTAATTGCGCCTTCATTATACGGAAACGCCGGAATGTCTTAATGAATTGGTCCATTATGACACAATGCTGAGCCGTTGTTTGCTTCGGAGCCGCGCTAAATAATTGAAAAACAAACACCCGCGTGGACTGAGCCTCTCGTCGCGATGCTTTTAATACCCTGGCTTCCTTTTCAATTCGACTTTACTTTTCTTCGATTATCGGTGTATCAGTTTCCAATTATCGTCGTGCTCGATGCCGCCGGAATTTCGCAGATACCATCGAGAAAAATCATTCGTACGAGAAAACCTCCGTGAGTCTACTCGTTTCCTTTTCCTCTCTTTTTTTTTTTTGGCACAGACAACACGACGGTTGCCTCCGGTGCATTTCGTCGAGAAAGTTTGATGTAAACGATACTTCACGTGCGCACACTGTACGTCGTTTTAACGATCCGAAAGTAGCCAAGATACGACGGCATGATATGCTTAGCGACGTATTGTACCCTGACATTCATTCTGCAAGAGCACGTGGGTGAATATGCAAGCCATACACGCGACCGGCCGTATCTACATGTCGATGGGTTCGTAGTGGTTCAGACGTTTTCTCATACATGCTCTTGCACATGAGGGTACGCTGCAGCTCGGACTAACAGACCCTCGGCTATCGTAGGGCCACTCGAGACGGCTGTTAGCATGTTGACTTAAGTACCTGCAAGGATTAACAAACCAGCCACTTTTTGTCTGGCTACTTATTTCTTTCTCATGCCATTCACGGATGAATCTTAATTATGGTTCGTTTGTGTACATGCGCCTCTGCGAATATTTCAAACTATTTTTCACCGTTGAACGACCAACGATAATAATACGGTTGAATGGACGTCGAATTGAAACGTTGGATTTCGGGATTTCGTGATTTCTCCAAACGAGCGAGCTTTCCAGATTTAGTTTGGTCAGTTTGGTCCCTCGTTTCGATCACTTACGGTGGATTTGTCGGTCAGGTTGCTTGGGATTTTGTATTTTCTGCGTGGTAGGTTTGTATTAATTGAATTGTACTTTGTAATTTTAATAGGGAGATTACACGATTAGTACTCTGTTTCGATGATACGTTATTCCTCGATGAAGCCGGTTTTTTTATCATCCTTTAACACTGACGATAAACGGTCCTTACTACCAAGAAGGATCGGAAGATTAAGAATCATGCCTATCAAAAGTTCTCTTTCTACTCTCACCATCGAGCGAGCTATGATCCTCAGAGTATTAAGAAGTTTCTTCGAAAGATCTTCGTAAAATACCGAGTCGTTAAGCGTGCAACTTTTTAAGTATTTTCTTCCTCACGTTCCGGCAGTCGTGCAAACAAAAAGGGAGCCCGTAACGCCACTACGGTACTCGTTAATTAGACAGCAAGCAGAGAATGACGAACTTTTGAATCGGCCGATGTCTCCGACTTTCCCCAATTAAATGGATCTTACGCTCGAAATAAAATAGACTCCCTCCATGAGAATTTTCATGTTTTGCGTAAAGAGGCGCCGCTCGGCTGCGCAACGTTTCGTATCGCTGGTGGAACTTGGAAGGTAGAGTAGATGGGCTGTCAGGTTACCGATGTTCCCTCTGGGACTCGTCAAACGTACGGAAAGACGGGAAACCTGCTTTTCCAGTGCCTCCGATGTCTTCGTGTTCCCCGAGGGCCAGTGATAAAAACCAAGACCAGTCAGCATTCGACAATGAAGGCGCCTTACCTTCCACTCTTTTTCGGCGAAGGGTCTCTCTCCATAGACGGTCCGTGTGACACGAGCCGGCGACAAACCGTAAACTCCCGTCAATCGTCGTCGATTCGTGAAACAAGGGGAAATGACGAAATCGAAAGTGGAGGATGAGGACGATTCCAGTAGGACTGCAGCTGTGAAAAGGGAGACGTAAAATTGGAAAATAGGACGAATTCTTGCCAAATTCTGCTGTTTGAAACGGTAGAGTTCTTCGGAGGGTATTGTAACCACTTGCGAGATAGTTTGTTCGATCGATTTCTTCTTTTCTACGTGCAAGCTTTTCCTTGAGGGAACACGGGGATAACAGTGGTTGCGATATACGGCAGAGAATTGTGCCGTTTCTTGCTCAGACACAATCTAAGTGTTTTGGAATAAGAAATGCTGTAGTGTAATTTAGCTGATTTTTTAATTTTTCTTGACGCAGAACTATCTAATTTACACATAAATTGGATACGTGCCGATAAAAATGACTTTTCTACTTAACTCAGAACTAAGTTGGGAGTTATGGGTAGGGATGATTGGGATTTGAGGAAGATGGTTATCTCCGTTCTACTTAAACTATTAGGTTGGTGCGTATGAAATGTCGGTTTAGATCTGTACACTAAATTTTAGCCATTTTTATAAATAGGTAGCCGTTAAATTAATAATTTTATAGTTGAAACAGGTTATTTGATCTATAGGCTCCATATTGAGAGCATTCTTTTTTGGAAAACTCCAAATTTCTATAAAAATATATACATTTTAGTGCAACGTGAGTACTAGTGAAATACGAGTAGTAATTTGATATGAATTTAAACACATATTCGTCCGGTAACTTTTAGCACCGCCATTCACCAAATGCCGGCATTTTTTGATACTGTCTGTAGAAATGATATGGTCTATATAAAACCAACGTAACTTGTTAGAAATCATATATTTTTCAGTGAAATCTTGGAAAATGATATAAAACAAATTTATCTTTATATATAAATTTTTATTTTTTTTTGCTTTCCGAAGTTAAAAAACAATTAAATTTATTAAATTAAAATTAAATCCATAAAACAGTTTGAATGAATTTCTAAAAATACAAAGTCATTATTCTCTTTTTTTTAGATGAAATACATTATTTTTGAATGTTTAATTTTATATACTATAATTTTAATTTTTAATTATAATTATAATTTTATATAACACCCGAGCGCTTAAACTGAATAAAATTCTTTTATACCCAATATCGACTAATACAGTTTTAATTTGTTCTTGTTTACGTTTGCACCGTTATGCGATGCAACTGAAGCTAAAATCAGTCCTCTCATGGAATTATCTCTGTTTGGTAAAAATTATAATTTAATATACTCAGAATTAAGAGAACAAAAATCAATTATTCTCTGTAATATACAATTGACGAATTTTCGTCATTTGGCTGCGGGTGATTCTTTGAAAAATGACGAATTTTCGTCAAGCGGACGAATATGTGTTAATAATAATGCTGCTGCTGCAAGTCTTAACATAAACAGAGCATACGGGAGGCAATTGTTAATAAAAAAATTGTACAACGTTGGTTCAAAAAGTTTCGTTCTGGATATAATTATCTTCAAAATGCGCCTCGTGGTAGATCCACAACCGTATGCCACAATGATGTCCTAATCTATAAACAGAAAGCTGAACTTCCTTTTTTCCAAGGCAATGAAAGCATTACTGCTGACAGATACTGTAAAAAATTGAACAAATGCTTGTAGAATTGAAAATACTGCGTTCGGTTTGAGTTAATCGGCAGGGGCCTATTTTATTGAAAGACAACGCAAGACCATATCCATCAAAAGTGAGCTCAAAAAAATTTCGCGAATTGAAATATGAAATTTTACATACCCACCTATTTCACCTGATCTTCCTTTAACGGATTATCACATTTTTAAACACTTAGACCACTTCATTATAGAAAAAAAATTCGATAATGAAGGTGACATTAAAAAAGTCGCCTTCAATTTCATCGTTTCTAAAAACTCAGATTTTATTAAAAATGGTATAAAAGCCCTTGTGGATCTTTGGCAGAAGTGTATTTATGTGGATGAAAATTATTTTAATTTATAAACCTTTAATTTAATTTATTTTGCAAAAACTATGGTCATTTTAATGTCGCCGTATACAATCCGACGTTTCATATGCACCAAACTAACAGAATAGATCTACGATAGACCTTAAAATCGTCCAAAAATGGCTATTCTCATTTTAAATGGATTTGCGGTGTGAGTGGAAGTTTCCCAAAACTATCAAAATCAATAGCAGAGTTGAAGTTACAATTATTTTATTCTAAAACGAATAGGTTTTCAATTCCGGAGCTTTTCCTTACATTTAGCGATGAGTCTTAAATTTTACACAGAATAAAGAGAAAATCATGAATTATATTGAACAGTTAACATTTTACCGGAAATAGTCAGCCTACTTAACCACATATTCGACAAGTTTAAGTTAGTGCACACACAGGCGGCCCTCGACTTTCGCACATAATTGGTTCCTGAAAACGTGTGCGAATGTTGAATGTTCGAAAGCAGAAGGATGGAAAAAACATTAAAAATTGTATTTTAAAATATTTGTTTATCAATATACATAAACATCTTTGTAAACTTGAGATTCTCTAACTTCTAATAGGCAATGGTGAGTGAGCGTGAGCTGCAGCGCTCCGTGGGAGCGACTGCATGGAACACAACAATTTTTGCAATATCGACAAAAATCTTTAAAAAATTGGATGTTTATAAATGTGCGAAAGTAGAATGTGCGGAAGTCGAGAACCGCCTGTATCTGCACTCCTCTCAAATGAACACCGCTGCACGAGCCATTCGGCTCCTTCTCTCAAGACCGAAAAGACAGTCTGCACGATAATTATCTCTCGCCAGTGACAAAATCGTTGCGGCCAAATCGTCAACCAGAATTCGTTTAATCAGTGGACAATGGGGCTTTGAAAACGAATTGTCATGCAGACTGAAACGTGCTTGACGCTATCGAAACATTTCCGAGCGGTAGCGGTAACAATCGTGTACTCAGCGGCAGGGCAAACATGACGGATTAGAGAGGTATTGTTGTAAGGAATTCGGGGATGAGAAGGTCTCGTTCATTCTCGTTCAGAGCCCACGAGAAGTGGATAGGAATGTAGTTTGGGATTTTGATTGAGGTCGGAAGTGCGTCGAAGGGATGAACCAATATCCATTGTTAGAATTGTCGAACTTCGGTACGATAGCTTTGCCGATCGCGGGTTACTTTGCACCCTGGCTACGTGTGGACGCTGTAGCAACAATTGTCAGCCGTTCGTGTATTTATTTGTCGCCGGTGACGCGATCCAACTGCCAGAAAGTTACACTGGCCAAGGAAAAAGTTGCGCGGCTGGCGATACGATCTATAACCGTCGAACGTTGCACTGTATTCGTCATTGATCGGATAATAACTGACTTTGCACCAGTGATGGAAAAAAAGGATTTTGCTGTTGTGTAAATTATAGAAGGAATGTATTTCATTTTTCAGAGGGTTTATAAAAATCATTGGAAAGGCTTTGTATTTTCTCATTATCAAGATTCCTTTGTTCTATCACGTCATTCCGGGACTACCAAATAATATTACAATATAGTATTCTATAGCCAGTTTTTTTTTAAACTATTTCTGACCGTCAAACTTTGACAACTTCTCTGTAATATGTGATTTAATTAAATTGCACCGATAAAATTATGAAAGTCATAAGCACACCTTTTACACGCTGTAAATAATCAATAAAGTTTTAATATTTCAGTCACCTAGCACCGATTAAAGTTATCAATAATTTCAAATATTTCCACACCATGAAACAATTATCAAAGTTATCAAGTATCTCGGAACAAAGATTGAATTATTCAAAAATTGAAGTGAAATTCAACAGAGGAATAAATACAGGGTATCTATATCTTACAATTTACCCCAGATTTCTCAAACACGCCAAAGGTAAAGATATATTTGTACTCCGGTATAGGTACAAAGGAAACGTATATATACGTAGTAAATTCAAAATTCACGCTAGACTAATATTCCGACATGTCGGACGTTTCAGCGCTCCAGCGATAATCCTGGAGATAAATATGTAATTAATCGAGGTTACCTTTTATCACGCGATGCGAGGGCATTGCGCGCGCTCACGTTAATACGCCAGAGGTCAAAGTGCATGGATCGACTACGCTTCGTAACGTATTAACCCAATAAAAAATAACGCGAGAAATATTTCTTCAAACAATATGAGCGATGCCGAGAGAATGTTCCGTCCCTTGGAGCAGTTTGTCGTCGCTTTGTTAGCTAGAGCTTCCAATCTGCTACCCCGCATTTTCTTTGTGCCATGTTCAAGAGGTATCGTTATACCGACGTCGAGACGAAAAAAGAAGAGGAATTTCAGCGTAGCGTAGTACAGCAAAGCGTTCTCTCTCTCTCTCTCTCTCACTCTCTTTCCGTTCCTCTCGGTCTCTATCCTGTGATCCTCGAGCAAAACCGACGAGAATACATTAAAAGCAGCCTCGGAAGTAAGTCACTTTCTCCTTTTTTTTTATTCCTTCCGCGAGTGGAAGTGTTTTGAAAAAGTTCATCGGCAAGAGTGGCCAATCTACGGGATTGTGCTTTAAGGGAATAATTTCGCTCTAATCGCGATTGAAGATCGACGGAACAAACGAAACGGGGGTGTTGAATCGGCCGGGAATTAACGCTGCCTCGGCTGAAATTCTGAAACAAATTGGTCTCGGTTTAATTAAGTTTGTCCGTGCAAAGAGAGTGGCCCGACTTCGGTGAAAAAAGAAACAAGCGGAAGAAAAGCGAGCGAGAATCACGAAAGGGTGAACGAAGATAAAGACCGCGACGGTACGTCGTAAATTTTCCGATTTTTCTTTCCAAAGAATGTATTCCGTACTCTCCTCGAAGAAACTCGAGAACCATCGGCAACGGTGACTTTTTTTTATTCTATCTTCCATCGCGTCGAATCCACCCGCGGAATATCGGCTATGTATAAATGGCTTCAATGAGAGAAAGTGCCCTTCGACTCGATTTTAACGAGTACGACGATGGAACTGTATACTCGATTGATTCGCAAGCGAATCTCGTTACGAGAGTTTGTTCGCGCCGGCGATTAATATTGCAAAAGTTCTCAGTTTCCGCGAATGCGAGGAAGCTGAAAGGAGGGAAGCTTTCATGGATGGGCGAAAAGTTTGGTAAAATGGCGCTGTACACCGAATTATGAAGCAATAACCAATTAAAAAGTGAAGGGTTGAAAAGCTATAATGGTTTTATGGAATCATTATTGGTATCACGATTTAGCAATATTCTAAGCTCTTTTTCTAAAATTGACAGATGTTATGACTTTCATTCTACTCCTTTTAACACTAGAACTACCAAACCAGTCAAAATGACTGGTACACAATTTTTTCCAAAAATTCTCCAAGATTATAGGAGAGTCATAGAATAGATATTCTATGCCCATCTCATAAAACATAAATTACCGAATCGATCATCTTTTCCAGCTCTGAATTCCCCTTTTTTCAAAGTACTTATTTAATATATTTAAATATAATAGATTTAACGCCGGTAGTTCTAGTGTTAAAGAAATAATGATCAAGAAAAATGATTTTCTTTCCTTCTACAGATGTAGGAACACTACTTATTCGACCTGAAAAAACTCAATTCAGGACCACATCTCTTTTACATTTTGCTACAAGCGTAAAAATATAACTATAATTTTGGTCCTTGCAAATAATCAATAAATTAATTGCTTGCTAACCGCTATGCATTCAAACAATACTTCCAGCACCACATATAACATCGGTACATGGAACCGAAGCAACATACATCATCGATAGTATCGACATACTACAGTATGGTTATTACAAACGAAAACGGGACACGAAATTCGCGGGATTCTTGTTTAAAATTAATCACCTGTACCTTGTATTTCTTCTCGTGAATGCCTCTACACGTTATAACGTTACCAACCGTAGTTGAAGTTGACGTTAACTGATACGGTCTTTGGTGCGTCAGAAATGTTGGACGTCATGAATACGTCAGTCTTCTGATCGCGAAAGTTTCCGGATTTGAATTAATATACCTTAGCGCGCCCAAGAGCTGTACTCGTTTGCACGCAAGTGCGAGCCGCTATAGTGGAAATGCATGCCTTATAAAAGTGTCCTGTATGCAAAAGGGGACCGTTACGTGTTTTCCGATATGTAACATGATTCGCATGGATTGCATTTCTAGTTTCCGTGGATGCAACAGTGAGTTAGTTGGAGTATTCTATAACGGGGCAACGTAAAAGGAAAGGGTATCGTAACCGATGCAACAACGTGTTGCAGAGTGGAAGTAGGGTAGCAAGAAAAGTGCCGATAAAGAGCGTGAAATAGTTCGCTCGTGAAATCTTGACACTGCGAAATTTATAGGTCTGACATAATTCGCGGAAGGTTGAAGGCAATTCACGAATCAGTTTTCAGGAGATCAAAGAATTTTACAGGACAGTCTTTAGAGGGTTCTTGGTTGGTCTGTCTGCATTAAGTCTGATCATTCTATTAACGTGGGAAAAAATGTTGGGTGTGAAATACTTGTCGATTGATCGTAAAATTTTCTATCCCTATATCAGACGCATGATCGTTTTATCCTGAAATTTTGAAATAACCCACCAAGTTTTAAATCGCAGAGAAAAATTGTTCCGTATAACCATTAAATTCGTAAGACTATCACAATTTATAATTCAAATACAGTCTGAAATATAAAACTTCCCTTAAAAATTAATATAAATTTTTAAATTGTCTTAGCCTCGTTCAGTTCCTATTTTGATGTAATGCCATTAGCGACTACGACTTTGATTAATTGTAAAATTCTCTACAATCATATCGCTTGTAACGAATCATACCTCAAATACAATCTGCAATACAAAATTACATTTCTTTAAATATATTCCACCATCTTTGGCAACTTTTCACCGTACCTCAAATCATTGCGAAACAGCACTTTTATAAGACGATACCCCTAAATTTCGAAGTTCAATTCACCATCAAATTATCCTAAAGCTACGACTCGAGGTTCTATGGCAGTGGAGCATTAAAAATGACAATACTCGGAGAATAATGACTACAAGAGAGATCCGTAGTGACACGATATAGCGGAGATTCACGGGCGCCTTCATCATTCCGCTCAATGACGCGTCAAACGCAATCAGAGTGGAGATTACCCCGACGAGGCCTGGGGCTTCGCACTTCCCATAACCATATCCTACCGATAATCCAACCAATTATTGTAGTTCGTGCGAGAGCACGAAGGAAGCCTGGATAGACGATGTCTGAAGCATTATTTCCGCTTTGTCGACTGCATCGGTGTCTTCCTCTCGCGATACTTAGCGCGAAGCTCTGCCTTCCCTCGACAATACACCTCAACTGGGTACCTAACCTTCCGATCGATCGGATGCATCGTATTAATTATTTTAACGTACCGCGGATGGATAGGGCAAACGTGTGTGTTAGAGATGTTAATTCCAGATTATTTTGGATTTCCAATTAATTCTAAATAGAATAATAAGATTACGGATTTCGAATATAATAATAATCTGGAAAAATAGAGGAATGACAAAGGGAAGAAAATTCACTTTATGAATCTCTGCTTCTTTTTTCCTACGATATAAACGGTTCGTTATACTTTTTATGAAGTTAAATAATTCCTTTGTTAACGTCACGTTGAGCAGATAAATAAAGATGCCTTTGTTTTAAATTCCAAGTGGGGAGTTTTTATGTTTAATGAACTTTGAAGTAATATTAATTAGCGTTAGAGCGTGTAAGATTTAATATGCTCATGAATTTAGCAAATACTTTGTGATTATAGAGAATCGTATATTTTGGTAAAAACTAACAACGTTGTACCAATGGTTTATATAAGTATGGATTACAACATGGTGTATCAAAATTGAGCAGAAATTAAATCTACCTTGTCTGTCTAAATTTTAACAATGAGAATTACTGTCACATTTCAACTTGATGCACGATGTTCAAATCCAGCTGGCAAGAAAAACGCTCAATTACAATCGTGTCTATCGTACTCAATTGTAACTAAATTATGCAGCCATCCAATTCGGATTTAAACCTTAGAAAATATATACCAATTTAAATTATCATTCTCTTTTCATTTCCAGCTTCAATGCCCACTTACTTCTGCTGACAGTGTTACGCAGAGTCCGAATTGCCAAAGATATCATCATAAAAAATGTCCTCCGATATTCAAGGTGAGATTACAAACGAATAACATCATTTAATGCGAATGTCCTGCGCTAATGGCGAAATTGCTGGTATACAAAAGAATTTTACTTATCCTCGAGGTCTCTTCTATAGGAGATAAGTACCGAAAATTAGATTCGTTCACGCGGTCGCGTGAGCGTTTCGTCGGGGCGTTTTCAATCCCGTAAAAGCGAAGTAACCGAGTTAGCCGAACTGATTTCTCTTACTCTAGCCTAATTGGCCAAGCTGGCAGTTGATTGTGTCCTCCTTCCTTCCGCACCGTCTACATATTCCTTCCCAGGCCACCATTCTTCAAGCTGACCGTGTATTCAACGTTAATTACATCTTTATTCTGTACGACCAATTCCACAGGCACTCGGACCTTCTGATAAAACGATTAAAAGTAACTCGCGGTTCTTTTAATCTACGAGAACGGAAACGCGGAAGAGGATAATTTGTACGGATGGAAGAGACATGGTTCGTATTTTTAAAGAATACTTCAGAGATATTATCCTGAGGTCTTTGGTCTTTCATTTTTCCAATTATTCTGTAGGAGTATTTATGTAAGAATTCCTTCTATTGCATATAGAAGTTATCTTGTGCTTTAATTAATCTGGAAATTATCAGAGGTATAGTAATAGTAAGTAAGTAAATTGCAACTCTTTATTTTTCTTTTATATTTCTTAGTTTTTGTATTTAGTATCACTATTCTGGTGGTTCGGGACCTATCTAAACCAACAGATCGAAGGTGAAATGATCACAGCAATTAAAAAAGAAATTTTTTATGCAAATGATATAAATATGAAAAGTTGGTTGGCATATAGAAAAAAGGAAAGATAAATGTAGGATGCAAAAACATACAGAGAAATTAAGACTGCAATGAAGACTTTTTAACGCGAGAGAAACGACGAAAGAAGCAAGTACAAATGATTAAATCGTAGAACGTTGCACGAAGAGATCAATGTTTGATACGATTATGGTGTCCATATATCGTAGTAACAGTATTGTTTAGCGTGAAATAAGATTTTTTTGGCGTACAGAAGGGATTTACATGCAAACGATCCATGAAATTTTGCTTCTTTTCAACAGTCATCGGACACTATTGAAGTTTTCTTGCAAAGTTTTCAATGACTAACTTTTGAAACGCTATCATATACTTCTAGCTAATAATTCTCCTTATACTTCATTTCGTTTTGTATATTTGTTGTCGTCGTTATCGTCGGTAAATATATTACGGAATGACAGTAAATAATAAAAAAAAATAGAATGAAGTAATAGAGCATAGAAATGAATGCAGAGGTAGTGTGGTTTATTACGAGGAATTGTTTGCATAATTGAGTTATTAATTAGCTCGTATCGTAGAGACTGTGTACGCGTTAATTGATTTAGGTAAAATAACTCATAAACGTTTATGATGCGGCAATTTTGAATTGAATTTGCCGACCTATTTGTCAGACCAACTGTCGTTCATTGGTGATCCCGTGGTAGCGTTATTTCAATCCCATTTCTATGCCTGCGGAAGTTATTAATAGCATATTAAGCCAATTTCCGATAAATTGTTAAAATTCAGAAATATTATGTAAATTCCACTACTCCAAATTTAAATCTGACAATTCTAATAAATAACATTTAGTCCGCAGCAGGATGTTAAAATCGATTCGATAAAAACTACTTTTTTTGACTGAACACCAATTCCGTCCAACCATTTACTCCTCAATTTAAATCTCTTCGCACCTTTGGCCAAACTAACACATCCCATTATTCTCTATATGGCAAACGATTAAAATGATTGCAAATTCATTAACATACATTTAAATTCAATGTTCACACAATTACCTTATTCAAGGTTGTTTATCTTTCGCGAAATTGCAGAAAAGCAAACGAGAACCATGAACTACTGTATCGAATCAAACTTCGGTCGCAGAGAATAAAATATCTGCGCATTTACTTCGACGGCACTCGTCCACAGTAGCAATTATTTTTGCGACTTTATCAACGGCTAAGTGAATTCTGGAAATAATAATTCTCCAGAGTGGTTTTACAGGGAGAATCTACGCACTAAATATTTCTACAACGATAGATATAACCTCGAGACGAAAGAGCAGACGTACGTCGGTGATCCGTCGATGAAAAAGCAACGAATCGTGCAAAAGGGCCTCCGATTCTACGTGGAAGACGGTCTGCCGGTCAGGGTGGTACCGGCTGCGACTAAATTCGATTCAATCGCGCTGGAATCGAACAAGTAATATCGTTGCGGAGTTGGAATCGCGTTAACGATCGAGCTCGTTGTCCTTGCTGGCAGTAACGACCGGATTGTTAGACCGAGTAGAATCGATCGACGGGGGATCGTCTAATTAAATTGAACCTCTTCGTCCTACCTCTTTCTTCGACATCCCAGTCCCTCTATTTCCGTAATTAAAAGGAACTTCCTATAATTTCTACCGCTGCCATCCACGCCCCTATCGTCATTTTGCAGCTCGCTACCACGTTGCGTTTCCACTCTCTCTCTCTTTCTCTCCTTTTCCCTGCCTCTCTCTCTCTCTCTCTCATATTTAGGTGAATCCTCGAAAGTAGGAGCCATTCGATAAGCCTCAAAGTGCAACTTTAGCATATTTACTTCAATGCGTTCAATATTCCGTTCGCGCAGACGACATTTTACTGCCATGCAATAAATTCGAATGAAATGTCATAAATATTCGCGTTTACGAGGATCGCATCACTGATATTGGACTAAGGATATCGTCGTTTCTGTTGCGTATGTGTAGGAAGTGTGAGAGTTCTCCTCTGTCGAAGATGTTTGAATGCAATTCGGAGGATTTGAGTGTTACAAGCCAAAGGACTCGGCAAGAGTCAAACAAAACGCGAGAAACTTGCAAGTTTTGGTAAGAAATGAAAGGAATAACCGCGAATTGAAAATTATTGTATAAAAGAAGCGGTTGAAAATCGAGAGTGCCAGGGTCGAGTCTAGAAATGTAGTAGATTTCGTTCGAAGAAATCGTTCTTTGCCCGTAGGTCAAGAGCCACCTTTGACGTTCGGAGGAGCCGGAAAAACTCAGCTCGCGTGGTGGAAAAAGTCCCCGGTCGATACTTCTTGCCGATCAACACTTTCCCGGAAGAAGTACTGACGACAATAGGCCCATAAAGCGCATTGATTTTGCAATCATAAATAAAATAAAATAGCGCGGCTGTTATTTTTTCCAAGAAACATGTGAACGGTTAAGAGAAGTCAGGAGACGAGTTTGAAGCTACATCTGTGAGCTTCAGGAGCGTATTCTTGCTCTGCAACATGTTAGATCAAACGTTAAATATATCATACATAGGGAATATCAACGTTACTCTATCCTTTCATCTTATAAAGTTCCGAATTTATTTGAGATAATTGACAGAAACCGCTTCAAGAATCGACGTCCCGTTTATAGTAAATATGTATGTACAAATGAAAATATGCTAGAGTAGAACAGTATATTAATAATTATCAAATGCATGAATTTCAGTTAGATTTAGCACTCAACAGTCAAAGCCGAGAGAGAAATCCGCATTATCTTCGCGTGTATCACTAATGTCTATGTCACAGTGAATCCATTTACTTTGAATTGGACAACTCTAATGCAATGTAGCACCGAGCCACGGTGCATTATACACGTAGTTGCTAGAAATTTACTGGGCGTGAAATGCAACGTGTGATAACAGTACCTTTGACAGTAATTTGAACCATTGCGGCGGCTTGCTTGCATCTGGAAAATATGAACGAAGCAAAAGGCATTGCGAATAAGGAGCGAAACGATCGATCATTCGCCGTGTGATTCAAGACGACTGTTCAGAGGCACAACGAATTCAAAGTCTGTATGTGCTCGTGGACTGCCGGTTTGATAAATACATGGATAGGGAAAACTTGTGATCTTGTCAGTGTTTATCAGAACAATTCATGTATAACAGAAAGAAACTATTAAATATTCCTTAAAACACAAATTATAAGAATTTGACAATATAAAGTGCAACGTGTGAAGTTCTATGAAAATGTTTCCATCGTGCCCTTTAATTTTGCATATGTAGGTAAAATGGCAAAAATGAAAGATCTGCTGCAGAAATTGTAAATGCAGCTGCATTGTGCACTATACGAATGAAGAGCATCCCAATTCAAGACTCGTATCATTGAATTGCTGTTCATATACCAAATGAAATTTCGAAAACAAACCGACTCTTCGCCATTAAATAGTAAAGTCCTACAGCTTTCTTATAATCTGCACATGTAAGTAACGGCTAATCGTAAAACAACCAAATCCTTGAGGCCGCCACCCAAAACGACATTATATTTTAGCAATTAAAGTAAGACTTTCCCACAGACAGCGAGTAGTAATTTAATTATTTGCAAATTCAATTTCCGCGACTGTTTCACATCTACCTATCCCATTTCAGGTTGGACCCGATGACGAGGATTTGAGAAATCGATTCGAGCAATATATCCGCCGGTGGTTCATAATATCACTTCTATCGGACGAAGCGCAGTGCTTACTAAGCAGATTTTCCTGTCTGAGCCAGGCAGTAGTATTGTTGCGTTATAGGGGCCACAGACGTTTTCCGAGCCTCCTAGACACCAGTGTACTCCCATAAGTACAGAAGAGAATCATTTTGGAGCATTCGTTTCTAATATTTAATGAAGTGCCTATGACATTTGAGCAGTTTTTTCTATTTGCTGCTGGTTGTTTAAAACTATCTGATAATGGAAATGAATTTTCACAGGTTTCACTGGTTCAATATGTTTATTATATTTTTTTTCGTTAAGTGTGGATAATTATGGTTTGCTTTGAGTTTCTGTCGATTAAGAAAGAACTGAGTGGAAAATTTTTGATAGACGCATCACAGGTAACAGTTGTTTTTTAGAGAAAGTGAAGGATGGGACAGCGGAGCTATTACAGCACGTTCATAATTGATGAGGGTGATTCGTATTCTCTGGATTGAACCGACCAACCTGCTTTTAAGCGCATTTTAAGTAAGATTTCTTCCTTTTGTTAAAAGAAAAGCACAGTCGTGTCGTCACCAGTACAAAGACTTTGAAGAATTTGATAAAACAAAATACCAACAACCATTTGTACCAATGATCAACAATCGAGTTAGACGCATTTAGCAATACAGCTAGCTGAAACCAATTGTAACTATTAATCTAGCGTAAAATACAACGTTTTGAACAATACCAGTAACTGTAACGTTAAATCGTGGTGCTACAGAGAAGACCGAAGTTTTGGAAAATGTCAAATTCTAGGAGTAGAAGCTGCGAATGTATAGATTAGCAGGGATTATGGATGTAGATCGCAGTGGAGGAATTCATATTACAATTGTCAGAGCTTTCTGGATCTTACGTTTGTGTGCAGATGATAACGTGATGTGCAAGATATGAAATGAGTCTGAAATACACTCCTTTTCGTACTTCATTCATTATCAAACACATACAAATATTTTTCGATCTCCCACGTTTGTTAACATGTTGAATGCCATTGGGGTCTCTACAGAGCAGTGCTATCGAATTCAACAAAATTTCTAGCAGATTTAATATTTAACACGTCGAATGCCACCGGTATTTCGTTAGTTTCTTCATTTCGACTGAAGTGAAACTCTTTTTACTAAAATCACATCTGTACAATGCAGAAACTTTAAAAATAGAAAGAGATATATGGACAGCAAAAATTTACCCTTTTGAGACCAACGCGTAAATATTGACTGAATTAACAAATTTCTAAATATTACAATTTCAAAGTCATATTAAATTTCATTGAATTCAATAGAGCCGGTCACCGGGGACCCCCATGGCATTCAACGTGTTAAATATTGGTATTAAACAATTAAAGTAGTGCGGAGTATAGAACTATTTTCACTTTTAACGTTTCTGCTCTGTGAATACGCGATTTTAATAGAAAAAATTGCATTTCAGCAGAAGTTATGAAACTACGAAAATACTGGTGGCATTAAACGTGTTAAGAAAATCAAATTAATGATTGCAAATCGTACTAGAGGAATTTACATTCTAATAATAAAGGCATCCTGAGTCTTACGTATGCGTTCATATGATAATGAAACGTGCAAGATACAAAATGGCTGTGAAACGCACTCACTTCACCATCAAACCTGAATTTTATTTCAACCTTTCTCTACTTATTTTCATATGTATAGCATTATACATAAAGATATACGTAGCTCAGAGTATCGATATCATAAAACCTTACGATATACTAATATTACATACAACGAAGCTAATAAAAATAAATTAAGCCAGAAAGATAGAATATAACGACCTTCTTTTTTCTCTCGCCGCCCTCTTACCTTCTCGCACGCGGAGTTTCGTTATTAAGCCCATATTTTCGTTCCTCTTTTCCTCCCGTTTTAATCCCATTAAATACTCCGTCCACCGTGCATTCGTTCGACGTATATAATCGTGTCGCAATAATCATATATAATCGCTCAGGTGTAACGTCTGCGAGCCACCTGTACGCACCGATGCTCTCTATGCGGAATTCCCAATAGATATGCGGACCGGTATCCGAGACGCTACTCGAAAATGCTATTCCATTCGAAGGTTACTCATGCGCCGCTAAATCAGTAATCGAGCGTACACGGGAGAGTTGAAATATGAGACTGTAATGCGCGTGATACGAAGAGGAATAGAGTCGGAGGATTTAGTGCACGTAGCGTGGCGTCTGCTAGCGTTTGAAGTGTGGACAATTTTCGAGAGAACGGACGGAAAGTGTTGCGGAGCAAAAATACGCCCCTGAAGCTCATAGATGTAGCTTCACTCTTGTCGCCTCATTTTTCTTAAATCGTTCACGTGTTCCTTAAAAAAACAGCCGCGCTTTGTCGTTCATTTATGACTTTAACACTAAACCTACCGGCTTTATATCTGTTATATTGAAATGTACAAAATAAGTACTTTGGAAAAAGAGATTTGATGAGGTGAAAAAGATGATGAGTTAAGTAATTTTTATTTTATACGGTGGACCTAAAATATTTACTGAATGGCTGCCCAAACAATTTGGGGAATTTTTAGAAAAAATCAGAAAGCGGTCATTTGACCATCATGGTAGGTTTAGTGTTAAAATAAATGCACTTTATGGGCCTATTGTCGTCAATACTTTTTCAAGAAAAGTTTCCTCCTGCAAGAAGTATTGACCGGAACTTTTTCCCCAAGCGAGCCGGGTCCTTCCGGCTCCGCCGATCGTGAAGGGAGGCTCTTGACCAATGGGCAAAGGACGATTCTTTTGCCAAGCAATAGCAAAATTAATATTTCTCAGCCAAAGAGTATCCCAACCAGCAACTTTCCCGCTTCGTAGCGGTGACCTCCCCCGCCAAATCATGACGGAAGCGCGTCTTCACGGGCTTCAAAGAATCAGTCTTCTTAACCAGTTAGCTGTGATTGACGAGTTTACTCGTCATGGCGAAATGACCGTATTTTGTGTCATGGCGAGTATATTCGTCATGCGTGAAATTTAGTTGCCATTAGTTATTTGAAATATAATTTTCGTGGAAACTAGAATATATTCGTATATTTCAAGATGTTTACAATATTTGGAGGTCAAGGCGAAATAAAACGAGCAAATAAAAAGTATAAATAATTTAAGATAGATTCATGCATCCCCGTATGCACTGGCTGGAGCTGGAGCAATATATATAGGTGCGCGCTCTCAAAAGAGGTCGCAACAGTTAACTGGTTAAAACAGAGAACCGAACAACCAGCGCTCTCGATAGAAGCTTCGTCCGCGAAACCAAGTTCGGACGTATTTGTAATATTCATTGTACAAAGGTGTAAATATACCATAGAATAAGACAAGTTGGCCTTTTTTCAATTTGTTGATATACAAGTGCGTGGCTTAATTCGGGTGAGCCTGTTTAATACACGCTCACTCCAGACGTGTCGCCTAGAAAACACGAGAAGGTAGTAACTCGTGAAGCCTGCATTCGTAAGAGAAAGAGTATAGCAGGATAAGGGGGCCTAAAGCGATCTTGAGTTAATTTCAAGCCAAACATTTGTTCCAATAGATGATTAAAAATATTGTACAATAAATTCAAACCCTGTATCTTCATCGAGAGGGTAGTCTCCGATTTTTGCCCTATTTTTCCTATTTATTGAGTTGTACAAATTTCGAAAAAATTCTGGCACGTTCTGAATGTAAAGTTACATATATCTGATTTTTTTCAGATTTTTCCATCGAAGAAGTTAGGTGTAAAATATGAAAACCGAAAAAACACGTCGTTGCTGTTGGATAGAGACTCAACGAGGTGCACGGCGGTGGATAAAGTAAATAAAATGTTATATATAGAAAAGGAGGTTAACGAAGGATAAATATCGATATATAAAATAATGCTTCAGAGGCACAGTAACTTTTGGCAGTATAATAAAAAAAAAAGACAACCTTTGGCTAGGCAGGTGCCTTTTTAGAACCCGAAATACAAGACTTGCTCTCGCTTTTCTCGCGTTCTTTTGATTGATAGACGAAGATCTTATGGATTTAATCGTCAAACTCATGATCGAACAACAATACAAATGTTGACCACTAATTCAGGATAGAGAGGGCAGAAAAATTGTGGAATATCATGTGGGTGGCAAGAAATTTCTATTTTCTTATCTTCTTTTTTGATAGAATAGGTTATTTGTATTACTTGGTACCTGAGACATCGTATTGTTGTTTGGATTTTATAAATTGCTCGCTCGTAGGAAAGTTTCGAAGTTTTGAAAAGCGTAGGATGCTCCAATTATATTCTTCTCCGATAGAGAAGTCGGTGCGGAGAGAATTAAAAGAAACGATGAAAAATTCAGAGGAACTGTTAATACAATTCTTGAGAGCGATTCTTGGGGAAACTAGTTTCTCAGTTGGCTATGAAACGTCAAGTTGCGTTGCCGAGTTCCATCTCGTTAAAAGTTCTTTTCCTGCCATTCACGCGGTATATGATTCACATTTTACGAGACGTTTTTGCACAATAAGCTCCGGCCTCCTATTTACAATTTTAAATAATCTATGCTTCTCGTTCGTCGAACTTGAACTTTTAAATTGGTAGAGCGCTTGCTGGAATAGGAAAAAATTCGAAGTAGATAGCAAAAAAGCGGGAAGATAGAAACTGATAGAACGCAATTGTAACAATAAAGGGAGGCGGGAATGAGACAAATTGGCAAATATAGACAAGAAAACGGAGAGACAGAGAGACACAGAGAGCTAAGAGACACAATACTACGCATAGATTGGAGACACTATCAAAATTAGAGACAGGAGGACTTACAACTACAGAATCGCAGAAACAGAGAGAGATAGAAACACAAAGACAGAGAGGCAGAAGGCTATAAGGATAGAAAACGACAGCGGCGAAGCGCAGAAATCGGAGAAACGAAGGAAATGCAAAATAAGAAATAAAAAGGGAGAAAGAAACACAGAGAAAATGATCGATTCGCTGAAGAGAATCCAAATCTACCAGCATTCTACGACATTCGAACAAAACCATGGTGATTAACGTTACACGGCTTAACTGTTGCGCACAAATCACCGAAGCGTAAACACCCGATGACTTGGACTACACGCTCGCGGAGATTACATTTTACAGGTACCAGGGCACGGGTGCAGCGTGATTAAATTCTGCGGCATAATACATCGTTATCTCCTTCGCGAAATCCACAAAATTAGATTCAATCGATTTCGAGTGTAATTAGCGTAAGGATACGTCTTAGCTTGGTAATAACAAGGGAAACTCTAATGTCTTTAAGCATATTCTCCTAACGAAGATGACAGAGGCCCGATACAGAGCCACCTAACGAGGAAATCTCCTAACGCGTGTACTCCTGTACACTGTTAGTTAACGAGCCAAGTATCGTCTCATTCCACGCGTTGCTATTTCCACAGTTTCTAATTCCATTTACCTTAAGTCTCTCCACCGTGTACCCTTATGTCCAATTAACTCGATATTCCTGTCATAACTATACAGCGCCATATTTCCTTTTGCAATCGTAATTTTCCGAGGGGAAAAATTCTCCTATCGAACCGAAAGCAGAGTTGTTCCATCGATCCTTAAATACATTCTCTTAAATCAGGTACATTTATGTGGAGATCGTAATGATTACACTTGCGTTGATATTGAATCTGCGAAGGTAAATTTAACCATTTGTAGAATCAATTTACTGACTTCCATTGACATAATTCTCTTCGTTTTACCATAAAAAACATTTATTTGAATTAAATGCGTGTACACCGAGCATTCATATAGAAAAGTTGAGAATGAAATTCATGAGTGTCCAGTGTTTGCTCGAGGAAGTAAGAAAGTGTTGATGAGTGAGGGTTTAAAAGTAAATTGGCTACGGAATTACTAGAAGTTTTCTATTATCAAACAGTAAGAGAGTAACAGATATTATTCTACATTTATGTGAAGCCTATTCAAAAGTAAATACGATTGTAGTAACAGTCTGTAAAGGAACATATAATGTCTTGCTTAATTGCAAGTATGTACTTCGCCGCTTTAGTATTATAGTTGTTCCCGTGCGTGTGTACTGTAGCGAGATGAAATGTTGGCGCATTACCCGCCGTCTGAAACACCGTAGGGGAAATAGCAATCGCATGCTCGCTGCGGCCACACTTTTTCAAGAAATCCTTATTTTAGTATCTTACAATTAGTGATTCTTGTTATACGATGTATATACCTCTATGTTTGAACGACTTGGCCAGCAATAAGTCCAAATTGTTATGCTACAGCAACTCAACCTGATGGACAAATGGATGAACCCTCTTTTTCTTTCTTTGAGTTCTTTGGCTTTAACTCACATACTCATTTCGACTAAAACCCACAATTTTAAATGGAGTTTGAACTATGATGTCAAAGGTGACGGACAGCTGAACTCGGTCTCACAACTTGGAAGTACAAGCCTTTAACTTCAGATCTACTATAGTTCCATATCTAAACCTTGACTCCCTATAATAATTCTCATCTGCATTTCATATACCCCAAAGGTAACGTATTATCGACCAATCATCTTCTAATTCCGAAACTAATGATTTTTCAACCCATATTCAATTATCGATACCTTTTCACTCGTTTTGCAAAGTACTACGTGTTTCCAAAGTCCATTGTCACTCTTTATACATACTCTGTACCAACCAAAACTCGAAGTCTCGCAAGGTACAAAATATCCAGTAAAAGCCATAATTATCCTAATTACCCCATGAAAGGCTCAGAAAGGTATGATTTTAAAACGAAAGCGCTCAATTCGCAAAGTGCATCCATCACCAAGATGCGGAGGTGCGTGCGAATCTCTCCGTGGAATGGAAAGTGGAGGATGCCAAGGATAGGAGCGTCTAACCTACCGGTGGAAAACGTGGACCACTTAGTAGGCTGGCTCGAAGCCAATGCAATCCCTGCACAAGCACGCTAAGCTGCCTGCATTCTAAGCGCACCTGGACGACTTCCGCCATTAATAGATTATCCGGTAAGCATTCGTCTTAGTCCGTTGCTGAGTCGTACCGCTTTTCATGTGGTTTAAGTATCGGAGTTAAGATTTATCGTGAAATACCTCGGCGAGGGGTGGCTCGTAAATTTTTTCTCCTCCGGAAAGGAACTTGCAACGCGGACTTTTATTTACTTGAACCGATGCAATTCAAACGGGCTGGCCGATTCGATGTATGACCGAACGATGAATAACGATTGGTTGCACTGGTCTCGGAGACGGCTGAAGGGGGTGACATTTTTTTAACCCGCCGTTGCAGTAAATAAGGCACATAAATTTTCGATGAATGGTCTCGCAACACATGCTTAATAATGTCCGTTAAAAAATAACCCGACGTCTCACCTGTTGCATCGGAATAGGAACGTCCAGCGTTTTACTTAATCCTGCGACTAAAGAGATCGAGGGAAGACCTTCGTGTTCGAAAACGCGGGACATTTTATAATGCGCGATCTGAAATCCGGGGCTTTGTAGTGCACTTGATTATGGACATTTAATTGGGGAAATTCAGTTCTTCTTAGTATGCCAAGTGTATGTATACAAGGTGCCCCAGGTTTTAATGTTCAAACTTTGTCACAATATTCTATGGCAGTAAATAAGAAATTTTTTTTATGTAAACATAAGTCACATAGAGCTTTATTAAAAAGTTGTAACAAAAATACAGAACAGAAGTAATATAGGAATAGTAACCGACTTGCTGTTACTGCAAGCCAATGGATCAATGTATTTACTACTTGACATCGTCATTTCCACAGTTAATTAATACTCCAGTTCAAAATGTCTACCGTTCTTGACAATACATGATTGACAGCGATCAAAGATCGATTTTATAACTGTGCGAATTTCGTTTTTATTCTGTTTTATTTGCGAAAATTACTTTCAATCTTAAGTGACCTCAGATAGTAAACACAGCTAACATAAACACACTGAATGTAAATATTGTTGATCTATTTGGGCCAATGCTTGCAATAACATCGAGTAACAGGACTTTACCTTTTTGAGACCAACGCATAAATATTGACTGAACTAACAAATTCGTAAATGTTACAATTTAAAAGTCATATGAAATTTCATTGAATTCAATAGCACCAGCCACCGGTGACCTCCATGGCATTCAAAGTGTTAACCTTGGATCTGACGTATGATCAATTTTGGACTTTGCTCTTTTGTTGGTTCGTGACTAGTTGTTGAAATGTGCGGGAAATGTCGAAAATATTTATATTTATATTATAATTTTCAAATATATTAGCAATATTTACATTCAGTCTGTTTATGTTAGCTGTGTTTACTATTTGAGGTCACTTAAGACTGAAACTAATTTTCGCAGATAAAACAGAATAGAAACGAAATTCGCACAATTCTAAATTCGATTTTCGATCGTTGTCCATCATGTATTGTCAAGAACGGTAGACATTTTGAAATGGAGTATTAATTAACTGTGGAAGCGACGATGTCAAGTAGTAAATATGTACATTAATCTACTCGGGCTAGTGGTTGCAGTAACAGCAAGTCGGTTATTATTTCTATATTACTTCTGTTCTGTATTTTTATTATAACTTTTTAATAAAGCTCTATGTAACCTATGTTTACATAACATTTTTTTCTTATTTAGTACCATAGAATATACTGACAAAGTTTGAACATTAAAACCTGGGACATCATGTATATTATATAGGTAATATTCCGTAGATAGAATTCCGTTATGGATGCATTCTGTCTGATTTCTATGGAAGTAGGAGTTTTAGAAATGTTAAAAATGCTTATTATCTGAAAATATCAGCAATGTGAAAACGTTCGATATTTAACCCTTTGCACTCGGATGTCCCGTCTGAGGGGACATTCGAGTTTATTAGTGATTACGGAGGATGGCCTTATTGCAACACAACATTTTAAAAAATGCATGTTTCTCTGAAGTTTTCTATTGAAATGGCATAAGGCAGAAAATCGTAAAGTACCGCGGAGTTGCTGATAAATAACGTCAGGAATTGGTCCGAGTGCAAAGGGTTAAAAGCTGCAGCTGATTATCGGCAGGATAAAGACGATCAAAATTACAAAGTATCTATTATAATATCTCTGTTGTGAAACTTCATTTGGAGGAAGAAACTGTTGCTCTGCTCTTTGAAATATGGAAATACTGTGTTCGTGGGAATCAGCCATGGCGGCAGGCAAGATAAAGTGTTAGGTTTCTTTTACATTTTAAATCTACTATGCTGATATCGTCCATCTTCGTTTCGCTTATCGCCTCATTGAAACAGTTCGTACCAAGTAACTTCCATCGTATAACTATTGTACAAGTCTGCGAAAAAGTTCAACAAATCCTCGATTAATTCGATTCTTTCTCATAAATGTCATCGAATGCAATATTCTCCGTTTCGCGATGTCACGTAGAATAAGACACGATTTGCTGTTCCGCAAGTAACGTCACGTACTCGATTTTATTAGAAGAGATTCATCCGCAAAGTTAAAATGACAAATCTCCCCATTGGATAAACGTAAATCCGCGTATATTACGTGACAATCAAGCCACACCTGGTCCCAATCGGATGGCTTCAATCCAAGCTCGTTTTTTTAGGCCGAAAGAAGCCGAGGAGGGTTGCTTTTACCGCTCTTCTTTCTTCGTTTCCTATCTTCCGCTCCTTGTCACCCCTTGCTTTGAGGGAGGAACGAGGGGTAGCCGCCACGAGGGTGTCTACTCCCTTACCTCCCTTCAATCAGCCTCTTCCATATTTATGCGCAGACGGGCACTCCTCGCGGAAAATTTTCTGCCGAGTTCAAAACGGACTGCATTATCATAATCTGTCGGATGGCACGACACTGCCTGAGAACTCGGTGACTTTAACGTAATTATTAATCGCAATCCGAGAAGATGGCGTTGCGGGGAATGAGATTTGCCACGTACTTTTCTCCTAATGGCATTTTCAACGATGAAAGATATTCTTGGATGTTGGGATATATACAAAATTTACGTGATCAGCAGATATTGCTCAATTAGTCATTCCTTAAAAAAGATAGATAAAAAATATATTCGACCTCTTTCAAAAATAATAAACAAGGACACTGATAATAGAAAACAAATCAATCGATCAAAAATTCTACGTGGCATTCCGACAAAATTCAAAAACGAAATTCATAGATACGTTTCTACAGCTGTAAACATTGTTTACAGGTGAGCGCGTTAATTATTGCAGAAACGTATGTATGGATTTCATCATATGTCAATTATTTTATTAATAAAAATCCATCGTTTTTCCGGGATCCAATAAAGTATTTTTTATTTTGAAATTTCTGATACTGCCGGTCCCAGAATACGGAAAACAATGTCAGAAACAAATCGCTCATCCTTAAAATCAATTACAAACAGCTACGATTCCTCGTGTTAAACAGTTTCAAATCGAATTTCCTTCCTGCAGACCCTCAAATCTCAACAGCCTCGTCAACCGTGCAAATATCGTCGCACGTGGTGCATACAATCGAAAACATTTATTACGCACCGCCGGACACAACCTCATAAACGTTAAGAACATCAGTAACTCCAGGTGGTTCCTTCCAGCGAGAGACAATTTTCCGTGACTAATATTTCGATTAAAGAGCACGCTGAAAATACACTCGCAATTTCCTCGTAAATCCGCGAGAGGAAGTTCGTCAAACGAGTTATTATCGGTTACGCGGAGCGAATACCCATGTACCTATCTGGTAAGCACTGAGAAGATTACGCCGGTACGCCGTCGTTGAGCTAATAATGCAACGACGGAGGCCGATGCCTCGTTGCGCCCAACCCTTTCATTGTTATTATCTTAATACGATAGTGTAAGGTCTAGTACCGTCTGACCCGCTCTCAGTTTAACGAGATTAGCATAATACCGCGAAGCCCTTCTCAGAAGTCTGGCCCCCTACCGTTCTCCACGGTCGTCTCTCTACCACCTCCTTCTCTCCCTTATCCCTTTCTCCTTCCGTCCTCGCTTCGACTAGCTTTACTTTGCCTGACAGGAACCCACTGACAGAATTGCACACCTATTCACCTGCTTACCAAAGTTGCTCGTGTCTCGTGGCTCGGTACCACTGATGTAGATAGATTGATGAACAGTTGGATGGGTAGGCTTTGTCGTGTAGCCCGTTAAAGACATTCACGCCGGCTGTGCGGACAGAGGCTTATGTAGGGCGTGGATTTACGGGAAGACGGTGTAACGATTCATATTGCCGTTAACAGGTGGCAATAAGAAGGACACGGTAGAGCTTCGAGAGAGACAGGATAAAGGTAGCCTTGGATGGCATGGCATTGCTTGACTTATTGGCGGATTAAAGATGCATATGGAGTACATACGGAAAAGGAGAATTTATTTTGTAGTATTCGTTCATGCGATGACGAAGTTTTTGTCGTAATCTGTGTGATATCAGGGGATTACCACGTGCCACATACTATGCAATTCCGACGATAGTTAGTCGACTTGGACGCGTAGTCATACAGGCGCAGTCGTTGTCGTTAGACCGTATTATGTTTCATGTATCAATCTGTGTTCTCAGTAATTATTAATCTTCTTTTCATATTTAATTAATTATACAGGGTGTTCAAAAAAAATCATTCAATATTTATATGGTATATAGGATACACTATACCGAGTAAAAAAGCTTTAATAAACATAGGTCGAAAGGTCAACAGTTTCTTAGATATAAACATTTTTGTTTGTTATAATCATAATTGATTTACTACTTATATTTCGATGTTTACAGAAGATTTTTCACGTGTCCACCTTCCATTTTTATACACGCTTGGCATCTTATTTTTACAGAGCCGCGAACTCTCTCGAAAATTCCAAATTTCTGTCAAATTGTTTGACAAGCATGGTGGATCCGGCTACGTAATTCTTCTAAGTCATTTATCGGTGAGGAATACACTAGGTTTTTGAAATATCGCCATAAAAAGAAGTCTTGGGTCAATTCTGCGTATTTGGTGTCGATACAGATCTGGGTCTGCTAGAGTTTCGATGGCAAGGTGTAAGTGAACCTGTTGGTGAAGTTTTTGAAACAGCATGTGAGAGGGCACCCTTCGATTGGGAAATTTTTCCGCGTAAAGACGTCGTGCAGCTAAAGCACTTCCATTAGCAAGCCATACAGAAAATGCATACCTGCCATTTCTTCATTCGAATAAGACGCTGACATTTTCACGATATTTCGTAACTGTGTAATATCTACAATCGCCGATGCAGAACTGACTGATTCTCAATGAAATCCACTGTTGGCACTTGAATAAGAACATTCAGAACGCGGTTTATAAACACTAAAGTAAACATCGCATGCGATGGAAGCAAGTAAGTTAATCATGATACTAGCAAACAAAAATGTTTATATCTCAGAAACGGTTGACCTTTCGACCTATGTTTATTAAAGCTTTTTTACTTAGTACAGTGTATCCTATGTACCATATAAATATTTATTTTTTTTGGGCACTCTGTATATATTTAACTATTTATGATTCAAAGACGTTTATTTTATTTCATCCTGGCACTATTGCAATTCTATGTTTTTGAAGTAGGTCTTAACCCTTACAACACTACTGGGGTATTTTACATCCCAAACATTATCATATAATTTTCATGTTATTATTGTACAATTTGTTTCCATATACTATTTTGTTTATATGACAATATTTACTGCTGGGATAAAAATATTCCAGCAGTAACATACTACTGGGATCTATGCTATCCCAGCTGAAAATCTGAAATTCCTGAAATAAAAAAAAATATATTTCATTCTCAGTCGTATTTTTATTCCATTTCCTGTGTCACAAAATATACACTGCTAAAAATTAGTCATTTTCTGAAGAAATAAATTTCAGTGTTGAAAGGGTTAAAGTGTTATCAGTTACGTTTGGTAATGTATCAATACTTTACGTTGCTAATGTTGTTGTATTACATTTTGACTCTTATAGATACGGTCACCTCGCCTAAGACCTACAATTTCAGGTGGACTTCGAACAGCTAAGGCTACAATACAGTTATCACGAGAGAAAAATCTTCTAGGGGTAGTAGGAATTCAAACTCAGCCCCACTATTTAGAGTTCGAGCCTATAACTCTATATTCATCATAACCCCTTTCTGCTGCCTATTTAATCAACATACTTATGGACCCGACGAATCTAACAATAAGTTTTTAAATGCAATCAATTATAACATTTAATCATCTATAAAAGTTTCTCAATACTTTACTTCTCAATCGAAAACTGTACAGCGCTAAGGTACAATGTTCGCAATGGAATACTTGAAGCATACGTGGGCTAACCGCCCAAACCATTCAACACCCACACTGTTAAATATCACGGAATCAATTTAACCGCAAACCCGAGTCCTTTGAATTACAGGCTACGAAATATTCAAAAGGAACCGTATCGTTTCAGACTACATTCCCGTTGAGTTATTATAACCGGCATACTCAAAATTTCCCGAAAGTTTACGAACAATCGTTATACGGAGAGTTGCACACACGCATCCACGGTATATCGAGACCGATGCGTCTCCGTTGGTTGAACGGGACGAAAGCCATAGCGCTCGAGCAATTGAGTCTAACCGAGCATGTGGAAGTGGCACGAACTAACCGTAAACAGAAATTCTGCAATGCCCGGAAATATAAACGAAATACATTCTCGGAGTACTAGGCCATTCCATAGGTTAAATTATTCATAGCTTGCGGGACACTTTGCTAAAATTAGCATTCCGGCCCATAATGTTAATGAATTTTTCAAAAACAGGGGGAGAAACTGGCTTCAAAGTGCGCGGCTGAACGAGGCGTCGCGCTGCCCGCACGTAATTAGATCCCCTTGCTACTCGGGAATGCAAACTTTTGAAGATTATTAAACTTGCCCTTACCTTTTTATCATCGACGAGTGATTCGATATTGGTGAGACGATAATTACCTATTGGGTGACATTTATTCCTCGATGTTAATTAATTGAGTTTTATTTAGGTATCGCATGAACCGAAGGAAGAATATTATAATTTGTATGGTAAAAATGTTCACGTTTGCGTTCTATGGTTTGAGTGAATTGTATATGGTTGTGTTTCACTGATAAAAATATAAAAAATCATTCATTAGATTGTCTGATGGAATAAAAGTATTTTAGACGATCGTGAAGAAATAGTTTGTGGCCGTGAGAAGAAACCGCATTGGAAACGTGCTAAAGCATTTAATAATAAAGCAAACTTATTATTTACAAATAATGATAATATCCTAACGATATCACACTTCAAATCACACGCAATCTTTTACATATCGAAAACATTTAACATAATTACTATTCGAAGTGAAAAATCCTTGGAATTTTTACAAACTTCGAAAGACTTGATAATCTTGATAATATTAAAAAATCTTGAAATTCTCGGAAATCATCAAAGTCTTGAGACGCAAAATACTTTTAGAAGTATCAGTATCCTTTCGGTTTCATTCGTTTGAAGAAATCAAAATAAAAAGTCCCTCCTCTCCACACAGAGCAGAGAAAATTTAATATACTTCAAAACTGTCGAGAAATCTATTAAAATATCAAACCGAATCGTTTGCACAGTACATGTACATTATAGATAGTACAAACATAATATACATTTCATTTCTCACTTTAAATTCCAGCTAAAACTGCAATAGTTCCGCGAACCATAAAATCACCACCTCATCGTGCAAATTACAGGATACTATGATATACCTCACGTAACGAAAACGTGCCGGCATCGACTATAACTCAACTCAACGATTAGTTTTTAGCGGAATAATTGGCGCATTACGTCGAAACAGAAGCGCCGGTGTTTCCGGCTTAATGAGCAGTTAGCTAAAAACTACGTGCTCACGTAAATCTCATCCATCAAGGAAAATGGAATGCCAATTTATTATGACGTGCTGCGAGCCTGCAGCCCCGGGCACGAGGGACTACCGGTACCCTCAATAATTTCATAATAACGGTATTAATAATGCGACGGTAATACATGCACGCGGGACTACCTATTAAACGAAGAAAAGCCAGTTAGGAAAGTTTCCCTGCTGGTTATTTAAAATCCACGTAAATAGCCACGCCCGAGTTTGTTCGCTTAATTAAAGTACGAAAGAAATTTTAAATAGACCCGTTCCACGATGTTCTTAATTTGTATGAATTATCAAGAATACTGCGATGTTTCCGTTAACCGACTTTTCAAACGCGTGCAAAATTTATCCTCGGTCGCGGGACGTTTGTGCGGCGCGGCTCTCTCCGACAGATTGAAACGAATGGTAAAGGATGGAGGAAAAAGTGGGAGCATAAAAAATGAATAAAAATAAGAATTAAAAGCGCGTTAATTGCTTCGTTAGGAGTATATTCGAGAATTGATCCGATTACAAATGAATTTCGTATTTCGTTAGAATTTATAAACACTCTGCTCGAATTAGTATCGGGTAATATCGTATTTCCCTCGTTAATTTTACTTCGTGTCGTAGCAATTTCGCTAGTTAAGCGTGTCCCCCCATCGCAGAAACGAGTTTTAGAGATTTTCTTTGCCAGAGATGGAAGATTTATTCGTTTCTATCTTTAGTAACCATTGGTGAAGTTGGTCTCGTTGAAAACGTGAAGAAGTGATATTAAATTCACCGCTTTTGATGATGCATTTTAAGTTGCATACGAAACTTATTATTGATCAAAAAGAGGAAGAACTTGAAGATTTATTCGGGCGGAAAAAAATTGATTTCCTTTGATAACACTGGTCAACACGATTTTTTGCCCAAAGAATATGTATGCTCATTCTTATAGATCTTGTGATGCTAAACCCAAATACGAAATCCGTTTGTCTCCATCAGACCCCATTTTTGAGAAAATCAGTTATGAGAAAAAATCCAAATTTTCAACCTCCAGAATCTTTTGTAATTTAACCATAAGGGTTATTAAAATTTATCGGTATAAAATGATTCTATAAACCCTTCCGAATACAATGATGCGTATTACTTTAATGTTATAAACATTTAAACATGTTTAAACAATGCTCAAAGGGAAAATGACGCCCAAAATGCCCTAAAAGTGGATATTTTCCAATTTCCCTTAAAAATCAGATGCCCGAGAGGAATTCTAGTAGCAGAAGGCGATAGGTTTGTACAATCATTCTATGCCAAAAAAATGTTAATAACTGTTATGGTTAAAATGCAAAAAATTCTGAAAGTTGAAAATTTGCATTTTTTCAAATCTGGTTTGCTCAGAAATGGATTCTGGTAGAAACAAACGGGCTTCAGATTCGTGTTAAGTGTCGCAAAATTTATAAGAATCAGCATAAATATTCTTTGGGCAAAAAAAGAGTTCAATTTTGTACACCAGTGTAATAATTTATCGACGCTTACGTGAATTGGTATCGAAAAATATCATAATTCTGCCGTTAATTTTGTTTCACATCGTACAAATTTTACCAGTTGCGTGAATTTTCATATTTCAGAACCTTGTTCTTTAGGTTTCCGTAATTAGACGGGAAAAATGAATTCTTTCCTATCTTCAACAACCATTGATGAACTCAGACTGGTAGAAATCATAAAAAAATATTGTAATATTAAATTCATTCTTTGCACAGTGTATTAGTTTACATAAGCTTATATAAATGAACAAAAACTCCACTGTGTACTTCAAGACACTTTTGAAGTAGCATACAAAACTTATCGGCTGCCGACTAAGAGGAAACGCGATAATTGCTTCCGTCAACGAAAATTCCACCAATAAAAAATTTCGTTCCCCCTCATAATAATTCATCGGCACCCTGAGCGAATTAGGTATCGGGTAATATCGTTTTAGCCTCGTTATTTTTACTCGGCATCGCAGTAATTTCGCCAGTTAAGCGTGTCCCCGCGTTCGAGGGCCCGAGATTCCGAGTGTTTCGCAGCTGGGAACGGAAACTTTATTCGTTTCTTTTTGCAGGAACTATTAAGGGTGCCGTACCCATCTAAATCGTCCCTCGTTTTCAGCGAGATTAAATTTCCGGGGTTAATCGTCCCGGCGGACTCTTAATTCGTCGCCTTGATTCGTCGTTCGTCCAGAACACGTTCTCGTCCCATGGAAAGTGTCTCTCGGTAACGAGCGCGAACTAGGACGTAAATAATTATATAACTCGGAAAGACTGTCGCGGGATCGTTTAATAAGGATTCGAGCACGAAACAGAAGGATTGTAAATTACTTGCTTCGAGGATTTGATTCACTACTCTGCCTCTGCTTTCATTCGGCGCTAATGATTCCGATTGAGACACTTTACCTTTTTTCCCTCTTTAACCACTGCAATTTCTTTAATATCGAAAAGACTTCAGAACGATGTGAAATTTAACATCTGAAGATGATCGTGCGATATGTTGTGAAAACCGTATGATCTCTGTTTGCAGAGGAAGTCCGAAATAAATAGGGTAGTCTTTGTTGAAAGCATATAAAAATGTATAAATAGTCTGATTTTCTTGCACCCTCAACACTCTCAATTTGCTATTCTAATTTTTGGCACAATTTATATCCCACATTCTAACGTTTCTCTTAAATATCCCTCAAAATTACTACATTTTCCTGTTCTTCACCCACGCAGAGACCTTCGATTTGTAACATTTCGATTCTAAGAAGACGAGCGAACTTCTCGACTCCCCTCAATATCACTCACACATTCCCTCTCGCACATTCACTCATTCGCACTCCCTAAAAAAATTCTTTCCATCCACAGCACAGAAACATCCCCCAACATCCAATCAAATTTTGAACTCAACAATAAAATGTTCTCCGTCCATACTTTGGAAGCAACTATTCCAATATTTCATAAATCCCTCGCAAACCTACAATTACACCGAAAATCCAGTCAATTTTTAAAGTCAGCCGAAAATCTTTGGGGGCTGCTTCTCGGCAATCTCTCCCGAGCCAAAGAATTTAACGCATCATTTCACGTACGGCTGCCGTGAATAAAGATTGGCGGGTGAGGATTTCCTTTCCGTTGACAGTGACAGTCGATTTAAGGATTTGCCAGACTAGGCTGAAGGGAATGGCAACGGGACAAGGGGAGAAAGTTATCGAAGAAGAAACAGATACTTTGAAGGAGGCGGAGACGGAGGCTGAGGTGAAGAGTTTCCGCCCCATCGTCAAAGACAGAAAGGGAAGAGGATACACTCGACTTCAAGTACTGTTCAGGACTAACAAAAGCCGCTTGACGTAAAGTTTCTTTAAACGAGTGGCCTAAGGTTGCCCTTACTGTCCGGCATTGCCGGAATACTTAATATCGAATGAGAATATCATAATCGGCCGCTCGAAACTTTCAAAGAACGACTATCGAAGGTCGGAAGGGAGGATACGGTGAAGAAGCTCGAAGAACGTTTCCTTGTGTATATTTCGAGCTCTGAGAGGAAGATTTAAATGTCATTAGGGAAATTCGAGAAAGAAACGCTGCCGAATCACGAATCGTGCAATGGGAAATCGGTACTTTGTGGCGTCAGTAAAGCGGGTGGATTATTTTTTAGCTTTTCTACCGAAAGATGATCAATTCCTTCTTTACATTTTGTTACACTGTGCTGCAACGTGTGGTGATAGAAATTAACAGTAGAGTTATCGACGATTCATTCAGCATATTGAAACATATTAGATGAGTATGTTAGAGTTAGAGAAACAGAAATGAAAGCGGAAAGGGAATTAATCGATTTAGTTCCCTATATTTTACAACATAGACATAAATAGATAGAGGATTTCCACCTTTCCAAATTTGCAATTTTTTTTAATAAAATTAAGAACTCATTATATTGACTGAGTTGGTAGACATAATGTTAAAGAAATAGAGTAAACTGTGAATTATTACCGGAAGCCACGACATTCTTTTTGTGATTTTAAAAATAGAAAATTTTGTTCTTTTATAATATTTCATCGATCGTCTGAGTAACCGTACAAACCTAAATAAAAAAGATAATATATAGGAGCAACATTGTGCCGAAAATAAGATATACAACGCACAACATTCCAAATTTTCTTAGCATCAAAAATGAAGGCTGACATGATAAAACTAAATTTTTTAATCCCTTAATAGCAATATATTATATAACAGCATAAATATTATACCTTCATTTCAATACGGTTCTACAGATGTAAGAGTAATGATACCGTAGTTTTTCTATGTTATCGCGAATAGACATCTACAACTCAGGAAACTTCTGAGAAAACTGCAAGTTTTCTACCGTAGAAAAGGTAACATAAAACCTGCAATTTCCAGACCGATCTCCCAACTAAACAAATATAGCAACATTTACACGTTATATCGTCGCATAACGCGTTTCTCGACAAGCGTATTATAGCTGTTTCTTCAAGAAACGGGATACTCCCCCGACTGTTGAGTAACTGACACGACATCAACTCCCACTTCTGTTCATCAATTATTTACCCTCGCAGAACGGCTGTCACCGCGAAGTCCATGAATGCCGGCGTAGATATGATACATACGGACGAGCGTGCCATTGCGCGTACAAGTATCATCCCATTCCACTGGCAAGACGAAAACACCCCCTTCTAAGCGGTAGCCGTTAACCTACTTTCTCACCCCGATCTTCTCTCTGTCTTCCCGTTTCGCGAACAGCTGCCAAATCTTTCCGCATTGTGCGAATTTTCCGTGCATTCTTCCGAAAACCATCCGAGATTATGCGGAAACGAATGTATTATCGTTGCATGTATATTCATCGCGCGGCATCACATGTACTTTCACGAGTTACAAGGGGTGCAAAAAATTGGGTATTCGAGTCGTGTTCGTAAATGTTCTTCTCACCGTTCGTATATAGGTCAGAGGTAAAAACGTTATTTGTGAAAGGTCGGTAGTTAAAAATGACCGAGTATGTGTGAATTTTTGTTTAATATTTTATAATTCTGGATTTGTCATTCTCTGATTTATGACCGATACTCGATTGCCCGTCTATCCAGATTCTTCTCGCTATTCATCAAAATCTTCGCGACAAGTAAATTAAATTCATGGCACGTTAAAACTTCCCCAATGACTCCGGGAAAAAAGTAGGAGCGAAAACGCAGATGCGCGAGAGCACACGAAACACACCCTCTCCCCGATACTCCTGCCCAAACAATCGTTTCTCCCTTCCGACGTAAGGTAAACGCACACCCCCGTGATTTCCGCGAACGAAAGTGAAAATCGATCGGACGTCGCGCGTCTGCGTGTTCATTGGCCTACTTCCCTTTTTTCTTCCTACCCCCTTGTCGAAGTGTTTTTCCGAGTCCTCGAGGAGCTCGTTCGTCGAAGCGATTGACGTATCGCGTCGAATAATCGACTAGCCTGCCATTCTAAGGTTGGTGGGAACTTATTTTCTAAACAGTCTTCGATGAGCTAAAGCGAACAATTTTTTTCAAGAGATACACGTGGTGTTTTGAGTAATTAAAAACTTTCGGTAATGAAATTTAGAGGATAACTTATCGTGGACAAGATTTATTGGTATATTTATTTTTGTTAAAATGATAACACCTGAAATTTTTAACCTTCTGCCATGTGACCCTTGCCTTGCTAAGAATAACGAGTGACACTCGTGATGGGGCAAATTGGATAGGAAATTTTAAAGTTCTGTTATACCTATTAAATTGAATATATCAGTGAGACGCGACACGATAAAATTAATTTCATAATGTTAATATTACGATAAATTATACCATAAATCAAGAATCACTGATTTTTTATGATTCTTGAATTTTTATTTTACCAATTTAATTCCAAATTATTGTGGAAGGACTCACAAAAGAAATTGTACGGCAACGGGTTAAGGACAGAATTTTAGGGTGGAGGGTTTACTTTGATATTTAGATATTTGCTGGTTTTTGTAATTTTCTACTTAGGTGTTATGGTGGGTGTGAAGGTAAAGCCTCAAACTCCGAATTCGTGGACTGAAGTTCAAATCTTAGTTATATTTCAAAAAATTTTCCTTAATCATCATTTGAGCCGTTCACAGAACAAATCGATTAACTCCACTTTTTGAATTTTTTAAAATTTAAATCTCAAAACACTCGATTGAAGCTTTTCATGTTTAGAATAAATTTCGATAATAACAACGTTTGGCACCATTAAATGACGAAGTTTGTTTGGCCATGAATAATAAATAATTGAATTTAGAAGTCAATCTAATTACTCCAAAGCTGTTCCACCTTATTCATGTTATACTTCGTTAGAGGAAAGCTACATACGACTAAACCTTCTACAATATTTATTTGTCTTCATACTTTAAAGAGAATTTTGAAAAAGAGTGTATACTATTTAATCACGTTTCTCCACTTTAGGTTTTATAGAGTTAACCCTTTGCGGACGGAGACATTTTTAAATATCAAGAGATAACCATTTATTTTGCGATAAAAAAACACCTTTTTATCAACAAGTTAGGCTGTTAATGTATGTACATTTTAAATTACTATTTGTTTAATCACATCTCAATGGTTGTATTTCAATTTTTCAACTCTTACTGCGTATACCAGCGGCGATAAACTATAATTAAATTTTTTCTCAGACCACATATATGCGTCGCTAGTCCTCAAAGGGTTAATCCATTTGGCAAGTGAGTGGCACATTTAATGCCTAGGCATTTCAAATCCTTCCTACAATTATTCATCGCTGAAAAAATGACCATAGAAGTTAAAGCTGTAAAATACAAAAGAAGAGAAGGAGATGAAGAATATTCTGCTTCCAAAACTTTGGTTATTTCGTCGAAGAACTACAGTTGTAGGTGGTTTCGAAGTACCACAATATGGGTACTTTTATAAGACAATAGTAGCATGATTCAAGTTGCGGTTACAACTGATTTAAGTCTACTACCACTCTTGGCATCATTATTACCTAGCTGTTCTCTCCTGCTGTTTGCAACGCTTTTACGTGCACAAATAGTGTAAACGAGATGAAATAACGCTGAAAAGAACCTTTCGATACTCTTCTCAATAAATTCTGTTTTACAAGCTGTGTGCTTGCTTTTTTGCGTTTATATTGCAATCAACATCGAATATACATAACAACAATTAACAATGTTTAAATCCTTAACGCAATAACAATTTGATTGAATGCTTGTATTATAAGATGTCGCACATGTTTCTAACGCGTCTGGGTGTTTGTATTAAGTTGTCTGTTATTTTGAATTTTACTAACTGTGAGTTTATGAACGACTGACATTGTCTCATGTATAAATAACTTCTGATGCGCAGACAGACTCACGTTTCCTTTAGAGTCGTTACTTTTTGTTTAGAGGGTGTGCGAAGGACGGCAGAGGAGACTCCGTTGCCAAGTTAGAGATGACTGTCGGGTGCACGAGTTTACTTTTTTAGGAGCGTCTGGAAGTTTTTGAAATACATATTTCAAGCCCTTTGACTAATTTAACGGGCCTCAACTAGGCCGGCTCGCCTTGCGCATCTGCACACCACCCGATTTATTACCTCCACAGCAGACTGACCACGAAGAAACCCAAAAGACAGCAAGAATATTGCCTGTTTAAATTATCTCTCCATGCGGCCGTAGTAAAAATAACGAAGCCTTGCTTCGCGTCTTACACTGCCACGCCAAATAGAACTTTATTTCTCAGCACAATCTGTTGGAATAAGAGCAACAGCGCCTTCTGTTTCGCAAGGAAAAGGGAAATAAGAGCAATAGCGCATCCTAGAGGGCAAGGAGTGGGAAAGTTACAAAAAGCGTTGTTAGGCTTACCGAAACGTGTTCTACAGTTGTCCTTGTGTAATACAACTGTAAACATCTTCTAATTTTGTAATACGCTGTGAAAGGTAAATCTATTGAACAGACAATTTACGCTTTCTTAACCCTTAACGCTCCAAGTGTGCCTCTCAAGCACCGCCGATGTGCGACGCATTACTCAATTATAATTAATATAAATATATTATCTAAATTATATTACTCCTGAGATGAATAAAGATTGTTTTGAATGACTTTGATATTATTTTTTACACGTCATTGTAGCATTTAAAATCTGACACTTAAAAACTTGCAAGTCGAAGTATGATGAGAATGAGTTGGAGTTGCCGGTTGATATTCACAATTAGAAGTCGGAGCGTTCATGGTTAAAATAACCTTTTTTCCAACACAATCTATTGTATCAATTTATGAAATTGATTCACGGCAAACATCGTTTCAATAAGACCGTACTATAGGGCAATGTTCACTCGTCGACTGTATTGACGAATTCTCGAGCTGACCAAAGGCCAAACGCGTTAAATCATTTGTTTCGTAACAGTTGGAGGTCCACCAGCCGGTACGTCCGTTCCAGAGGCACAGGAAGCTAATGTACACGCTGGCTTCCACAGGGGAAGAGTGCTGTTGCTGGCCCGGTTTCACGCTTCCTCTGCAACTTGTTACTGTCAATTTGTTTGAAAGGAACAGGAATCCTTTTACTGGAGTATTAGGATTACCGGTTTGGTAGAAAAATGAGTATCAATCTAAACAGTATTTCAATGAAATGAAGTGCCCGGTAAAGACCTGGTGTATCCCATTACATTTCAAGAACTTTTCTACTTTTGTACAATAACATTTGTAAATGTAAGTCAGACCGATGATAAAATGTAGCAAAAGAGAGCTAAATGAAATAGGGAAATATTTTTACGTGTTTGACATGTTCGCTGTGCGCTATTACTCACTATGAACGAATCGACACTATTTAAAATAATTCATAACTCTTATTACGAGCTAAGGATTTACAAAACGCCCGAATCTAAGGACGTCAGACCGTAGAATCCCTCGCTCCCACATTCATGAAAATTGTAGAGCGCGGGATTTTCAGAAGAGGAGATTGGAAAACTTCGGGTTTCACTCGATAGAAAATAACAACAATCGACTTGACTTCAGCAAATAACAAATAACGATGTATTACTAAATTAACAAATAATAACTTCAACGAGACAACTCTCAACTACAACGCAACACAATTCGACTACTACAACTCGACACGCTCTTCGACGTACTCTGCGACGCTCTCTTCGACGGACTCTGGACACAACACTGTCTTGTCCTTTAAACTACGCTTTCTTAAATTCTAGCCAATCATCCTTCTCACACAATTATTTACTCTCTCGCACTCGCACTCGCACTCGAATTTGCACTCACTAATTCTAGAATATACGGGCCTTGGAGAAAACGGTCGGCCTGCTAGCCTGAGCAGGACCCAACCCCGCTTTCGCCCCCGCAGCCCTTCGTTATCTTTGAAGCGGAACTACTCATATTTTCCGGCGCTACAAAATTGATATTCTTCGTAACTTACAATTAGTAACATTAATTCTACTCGAAGCTTCACGCGTAAAAATATTATTTTAAGACTTCCCCGAAAAATACCAAATGACCCAAAAATACCCTTTCACATAGTATCCGTCAGAAATTAAGCTTCTTTAACCAGTTAACTGTGTTCGACGTGTATACACGTCAATCTAAATCTCTGTTACGGTAACCTTTGTAACACTGAATTGTAAATTTTTTATCGAATAAATATGTAAGTCTTCCACGTTTTGTTTTCCTTTTTTCGTAAAATTGATAATACAGTCCCTGGTCATCGAATTAGGGCCACTCCAAATTTTCAGCATTTTTCATGTTTTCCGTAAAATTAAAAGGCCTGTTCAAATTGTAATAATATAGTTTATTATTATATAGTTTATGAACGCATGTCAATATCTCGTATTTCCACCCTTTGCGTTGATGACAACGTGTATCCTTTCCGGCATGCTTTGTATACATTGCTTTATCATATGCTTTATATCTTCGGTATTTTCCCAAATATCTGTAATTTTTGTTTTTAACTCAGATAATGTGGTGCTTGGAGAGTTGTAAACAAGTCTTTTGAGTAGGCTCCAAACATTTTCTATGGCGTTCAAGTCGGCAGAATTGTCCGCACAATTCTATTATTATCACAACAGTAACAAATCTATAGCTATGTATACTTTGTTATCAACGTATTTAGTAATAATTTGAATGACCAAAGACAATTTTCCATATATGATAGAACATTATAACCATAAAAGTGAAATTTTTGTACGTGGTCCTAATTCGATGACCAGGGACTGTAGGAGCATTTCCCCTGCGTTCGACGTGTATACAAGTCATTGCTTGACTAGAACTACCAAACCAGTCAAAATGACTGGTACACAATTTTCTCCAAAAATTCTCCAGGTTTATAGAAGAGTCTTAGAACAAATATTCTTCGTCCATCTTAAAAAACATAAATCACCGAATCGATTATCTTTTCCGCCCCTTGATTCCTCCTTTTTCAAAATACTTATTTAATATTCTGAAATATGATTGATTTAACGCCGGTAGTTCTAGTGTTAATTCCGCATTCCGTGAGAGACTTTTAAAAGTAAACTCCACAGTTAACTGGTTAAAAGAGTATCAACCCACTCACCCACAAAACTTACACTGCAACACTTCAAAATATCTAACCTATATAAACGAAGCACCCCGTCGGCATGGAGACTCCCAATTCCTCTCGCGAGCACTGTCACGACGGCTTTCGACGAGTGCCCGACGAAGCACTCGTCGAAAACGAGAGATAGGCAAACGAGATTTCGCTCCCGGTGGCTCTCTTTTATAATGAAGACCGATGACAAGCGGGGCTTGCCCTCGGATCGGCCGAAATGGCGAGGGTGGGCAGAGAGGGTGCCGGCGTAAGTTGTCGGTTAGGATACGGCCGGGCTAGTAGCCGAGACCATTCATTCTGATTAGATGCGGTCTCCCACGGGGACAGAGCGCCGGAATCTCTCGGCGAACCTGCACGAGTTATTTGCAGACTGCTGGAAAAAAGGACGAGACCTACGCCGGATTGCCGCTTATATGACGCACAAAAGGATCCTCCGCTTTCTCGATAGCGATCAAATTGAACGATGAAGGTAATATTCGCGAGACTGAGCAGATGTATAGGTTTTACCAGCTGAATGTAGGCACGTCTTGCGTACCTTCACTTGGTGCATACAGTCTGTCTGTTTTTTATGTGATGCAATATTTGATTGAGGTCTCGGTAATTTTTGACCGCGGTGCTCGTTCCAGGTAGTCGTTCCGATTGCCGAGCGGTGATTGGTTCGGGCACAGTTTTAAAATGTAAGGGTGCGTTTGCTGAACAGTTTTAAAATGTAAAGGTGCGTTTACTGAACACGTGTAACTGAGGTCAGCGTAGTCCAGGTGTAATATCGTTGGAGCGCTGGAGAAGCGAGCGAAAATCACATTGTGTGTTTTTAGTAGAAAAAGGCAGCTCTTGCACCGGCAGGTGTGAGTCCTTGGCTGGTTACTGCCGAAGTGACATTCTATTGTTTTACCGTGCATTTTTTCTCAATATTCTGTTATATTGATTTACGTAATTAAAGTTTGTTAATTTGCGTCCATCCCATCTGATCTTCTAGCTACAGAGATTTTTTATCTTTAACTCTATATTTAATAGGAAGGTATTACAATTTGTATTTTATGTATTCGTGGAACGAGACTTAAGATTAAATGATTAATGTTTCTGCCAATATGACTTTTTATTTAGAAGCTCATACAAGTAACTCGCTTCAATACTCTCTCAATTCACGGCTTCTTAATTTTCCTCCAGATATTTCGAACTTACAAGTGTAATTCGTAATTCGCTGCTGTTCATTCATTCGGTTTGGAGTCCACTAATTTGTTACACTTCGTTTCAATAAAGGCCAATGCACTTCTCAAAACACTCCAATCCCCAAATCGAATCCAGCCTCGTATACAGTCCTACATTCACTCTCCCTAGAATTGCATACAACATATTTCCACCCCGTAAAACGTGTCTATTTGCCACGCTATTATCAAGGACCTACCACGTCGCCAAGTGGTGATTTTACGAACATTATGGTATCGCCACCCCGAAAGAGGGAAAGGGCGTCGCCTTTGCGCGTGGCTCCTTCACCCTATTCCGGAACGAGGCTCGGTTTCGCGACTCGGAGCGCCCATAGCGGAAACTCTTGAAAAACAATAACGTGTCGTTGACTTTGAATTTTCCGCGGTAGCGACTCGCCGTTATTTCGTTCCCGTGAGCATTATGGGGGGTAGGTTTTCGAGCGTATTATTTCCCCTGCGGCACTTTTCATTCCTTTCTCCTCCAGCTGCTCGTAGGAGAGGAAAAAAAGGGGGAAAGCCGCGAGGCCGTCGCCACGGTGAAGTTACGTCCATGACTTTTCCACTTGTTTTCCCGGCCCGAACGTGGAGGAACGAGAAAGAGGAAGCAAGAGGGGACACGAGGAAACTGTAGAAGGAAGAAGAAGAGAAGAAAGAAGAAGAAGAACCGAGAACCAAACCGGCCGTACGGCGTTAACTTTCGGCACTTTCAACTTTGATGGGATTTTCCTCTCTTCTTCACTCCTCTTGGGTATCCAGAGGCCCGAGAGGAAAATGGCGTCTTTCTATCGTTGCAATATTACCCAGGCAGACTCATCCGGCTAGCTCTTACGAGTTACAACGAACGTGTAACTTTCGACATTTCCGAATGAGATAATCCAACGAACCCGACGCGTTATAATTACGAGATACCGTTCCTATACGGGGGATAAATATACATCATTGTAATCCGGAATGGATAACGGCCTGGACGGTCTCTCAGTCGTTGGTTTCAATTTTATATAAGTATTTTATTTTGGAAATACATCAATTTTTAATTAAATTACTCCGGACGAAGCGAGATAATTGATGGTATTGCCTCCGAATTGATTGAATTAAACTTTTGAAATATCGCGGATTCGAATTCCGCGCCGCGTATTTTCCCGTAATACGAGTACAAATTTTTAATTGTCCGTATTGAATTTACCTTGCGTCCTTCTTTTTCGGGCGACGGTGAAATTAATTAAAACGTCACAAAAATGATTACCGAGGAATGTAAATTTCGTAACGAAATGAACATTTTCGAAGGGCGTATATCGATTGCGGGATAGAGGTGTCGTTTTCCGAAAATGGTAATTAAAAATTCACACGATACGTATGGTCCGTAAATGTGTCCGTTCCCTTAATTCGGCATAAACGAATTGCGATTTCGTCCGTTCGGGCCGATACCGTTCTATCTGCATATATAAATTTGTAATACCGATTACCACGCGGGCTCATTTTAATCGGGAAATCATAATTTCGTGCAAATGCATGGATACCTGTAGTGGCCGTGTGGTCACCTACAATGGTCACCGGACAATCAGGAATTTTTGCACGCGTTACGTGCAGATTATATTAGATAATCAGCCGGGCTAATTACCAAAATTCAATTAAACCAATTAATTGCCTGTTATATTAATTATCTTAGTACTCTCACGGTAACTAATTAAACGACAGCTGAAATATTACCAAATTATCGTGATAACGTAATTTTCATTCGAAAGGAGACCCTTTATAAATTGACGAGTCCGTCCAAAAATATTTTGACGCTCTCGAGGACATACTATGTGGTAATTTTGAAATTTTTATTTTGAAAAATCAACATCGTCCAAGTCAAAACTAAGAGCACCGAGAATTCAACATTTCCATTAAAAAGTAAAAAACAAACTTTTCCAAGTTAATTACCCACAGTTTTTGCGCAAGAAAATCTATTCGAAGAATAATTCCAGCGACTGAAGTTACCGGTCATCCGGTAAAAGACAACCAGGAGATAAAGAATCCTATATTACCGTTTCAGCGCTGTCCTCATTATTTGTCCGCTTTGATGTATTCTACATGTTTTAACCCCTTGGCTACTGTGGGCGCATATGCGCGCTCAGAAATTTTGCTTCTGTGACACGGAGAGCGCATATAAGCGCGCAACACAGTTTGGTTTTCTGACACGGAGGGCGCATATAAGCGCTCAACACATTAATAGTTATATTGTAAAAAAAGCTATACATTAACGGTAAATTTTTAATATTTATAATATCAATTCGGCCAATAATACGAAGAAATAAATAATATTGTTTTAATATAGTGAAATACAGTTTTTTGATTTTTGAAATGTTTTCACAAAAACGTATCTCTACCCAAAACTTTGCCGTTCTCGGCGAACATTGTAAATGAATTCCTACCCGTGTGGTACGACCGGTGCGTGTCAAAGTCTGCCATAGTCAAAGGGTTAAGAGATACACACAATGCTCGAAACTGTAAGTAAAGACCGTGAAAAAATGAATACCGCGACGCTCCCGAGGACTCGGCTACGTGGTAAACAAGACACGTCTTGAAATTCTTATTTCGAAAAATCAAAATCATCCAAGTCAAAACTAAGAGCACCCAGAATTCAATACGTCCATCAAAAAGTAAAAAGCCTCTTCCAAGTCAATTACTCACAGACTCGTCGCAAGAAAATTTATTTGGAAAATAATTCAAACGAATTATTTTCCCGGTCAACCGGTAAAAGACAACCATAAGATAAAGAATCCTTTATTACTGTTTCACCGCTGTCCTCGTTATTTGTCCGTTTTGACGTATTCTACATATTTTAAGAGATACGTACAATGCTCGAAACTGTAGGTAAAGACCGTGGAAAAACGAATACCGCGACGCTCCCGAGGACTCGGCTACGTGGTAAACAATACGCGTCGCAGAAAAACGTACAAATCCCCGCGCATTTATGTTTTATTCCGGCCTCGTATTTCCTAGAAAATTTAATATCAGAGCCACCGGTGAGACACGCGCGCACACGGCCATACGTATGCCAACACGCATACGTCCACGTACACGTGCACACACGCACATATATGTATACAGGGGAGTCCGCGTAGTTACAGAAAATGCAAGGGAGCACGTATCGCGAGACAGGTCGACCGCGTTTTCGTGTCGCAAATTTCAGGTTGCTTTAGAAAATCGATCTGGCGCAACAACAATTTCAGATTCTCGTTTTTCTCGAATTTGGTTCGAGGTGCTGCCAAGGATAGAGCGGAAATGCTCCTTAACACTAAACCTACCAAGCCGGTCAAAATGACCGCGTCACAATTCTTTCGAAAAATTCCTTAAATTGATAAAGGAGCCATAAAGTAAATATTCCACTTCTATCTTATAAAACCTAAGTTAGTTAATCAATCTTCATTTTCCCTTCTTGATTTCTCTTTTTCCAAAGTACTTATTCGGTATATCTAAATTTTAGTAGATATAACGTCGGTAGTTTTAGTGTTTAGAGGAGGCAAGGTGCATCGTTAACACTTCATCTACCGGAAGCCTATCAATAGGCTTTCTGTTTATCAGTACTCATTGGCCGGCAGTCTATTAATCTGTTATTACAGATGATAATTAAATAAAGTTACGCTGCCTCGGAACAACTGAAATTAAAACGACATAATGAGTATTTCTTCACATTTTAGTTTTAATGTTATTGAGCTTTGCAAGTAGGTACATACACTCGTGCATAATGTTCAGAAGAATGAGCGGTAGATAAAGTGTTAACTAACGCAGTCTAAGAAATTTTCGTGCCAATTTTCAACCATCTCAGTCTCGTTATCGCGTGAAGGTACATTTAAATAACCTTCATCCGAGAAATTGTTCATGACAAGTGTTCCTTCTTTGAGCATTACCTTCGAAATTGTTCATGGGGTATCGTCAGTTGTAGGATAAGTTGTTTCGGTACAATTGGGAAATTATTTGACACTTTGTGATGATGATGATTATTGGGACGGTCTTTGGTAAAAGACGAAAGATTGCAGTAGCAAAATTGTAATTCGAGTAGATGCAGGGAAAACTTAGAAAAATGTTAAGTACTCTCTTCGGTAGTTTGGAACACGCCTAAAACTGTACGTCTTACAATTAGGCCAAAACATCGTAGCAATTAAAACCGAAAAAAATGCAAAACAGAAGTACCCTTTTGTAAGAGATTTGTGTACGTGAATTTCTTTTAGAATTTTCGACACTTTCTATTTATAAATTAATTGAAGATACGAAGGAAAATGAACGTTTACAAAAGTGTAAAACTTGATCCAACTTAATCCAACTTGAAATAGAATACGTAAATTCTCTTTTGCTGATAAGACAAAAATGTTTCACTCGTGATTTTAATATTACTCTATAATTTTCAAAATCACCCTCGTCTTTTAAAGCAACACGTTGTAAATTAAATTCTTAATTTAGAATGCAGATGCGGAACATTCGATTCGCTAAATCTTTCTGTCCAACCGCGGTGAGATTCAGAATTATTCGTACGTTTTCCTCCCATTAATTTAACAATGAGTTCTTGAAAAGTAATTTCTTCGGAAAGTATTCATTTACCGGGCGAATGGTTTGTTTTTTCACTGGTACGATTCAGCTGGTACGAATGCACAAGAACGTGGCAAAATCGCTGAGAAATAAATGATTTTTAGAGGGGAAAAAGTTTTAACAGAATTCGTAGTTTTCGCTAACTACATTGTCGTTGTTTTTACCGTGATTGTTTCCGTTGCGTCTAATCGAAAGCATGTTAAATATCAACGTAGAATTTCGGATCGAAAAATCACCGACATCGCTATTACTGCTCTGTGGATATTTATGCAAAATTAATTCTTTAGGATCACAATTAAGCAACTACAATTTAAACAGATCTTTGCTTAATACGTGAAATGTTATAGTGAGTGTAATACTATAGTTATTTTATTTGTTTTGATATATTTCATTAACATTTTGTGCATTCTGTACGTTTTTGCAGTTTTAACTTCCGCTCACTACCTAAAAATATTGTACGCAGTCTTATTGTTGATATTAGAATGAAAAATCCTTTCGCACTACTGGAAATACATCAAATTCATTTTCGATGTAAAATGTATTGGGTGATCGAATAACTTTACTGTAAAAATGCCGTGGACCAGATTAAAAGATAGAATTTAGTAGAAATGATCGGACAAACATACATGCAGACTATGTTAAACGGACCTAAAATATTTTCTACAAAACAACACATCGCTAATAATATAGAAAAATATTTTTACCACACTCTGAAATCCTTCTAATTCAAAATTGATTTACTTTCTACGAACTACATTTACTTTTCAACTAATTTAATCCTAAAAATGAACTTTTTGAGTTAACTTTCAAAATAGAAATCTCTATAAATTACACTGTTCTACATCATTTTAGTACGAATGAGCTGTTTATATAGGCTAGCGCTGAACGTGGCGCATGCGCAGTACACCTCAATGGAAAACTTTAAAAATTTTAACTGTAACAATTTTCGTGAATAGTTTTTTTATTGCAAATGAAATCATTATTGTTTAATAACGTGTTTCTGCTCATTTTTAGTACATTTTACGGTGAATAGAAGTTATAAAAGTGAAGTTACGTCTGTTTATAATTGGCGATTTACGTTTTAAAACTTATAAATATTTGATTTTCAATGTAGTACTTTTATTTTATTAATAAATGGTATATTTTCAACTAGTTTGGATGAATTTTAAACGGTCTGGGTAAGGTTTTTCAAATATTTATAAGCTTTGAAAAGTTCATCGTCAATTATGAACCGACGTAGCTTCACTCCTACAATTTCTATTCACCATAAAATTTAAAACAATATTCGCTTCAAACAATGAATAAGATATATTTTATACGGGGTGGTCGCGATAAATTTTGCCGCCGTTTTTTTCGGAAATGGTAAACATCAGAAAAAAATCATAGAGGAGAAAGTTGCAGTATATTTTACTACAAACAAGTAGAAATAAGGCCCATCGGGATCGGCCCAAAAACAAGCGAGATATTTCATTTCAAAGTCGGAGAAGTATCATATCATATACTACAACTTTCCCCTCTTCGATTTTTTTCAGATGTTCACCATTCACGAAAAAAAAAACGATGGTAAGATTTATCGCGAACACTCCATATAAGATATTTCATAGTCATTGTTTGAAGCAAATCTTCTTTTATTAATTGAATTAAAGAGAGAAGCAAAGTAAATGAGAGAGGGGTTTTAGTGGGTATACGCAAGCAATAGGCCTACGGAGTCCCACACTATCCACAAAATAATAAATTTGCGGGATGTGCATAAAGCAGTTTTCCTCTACAAAAAAAAGCTTTTTCTGCCACCACGTTAGTAAAGGGGTTGAGAATGCCACCTCAACGTGATCCATCGACGTTCAGGACCCCTGAAAGTATTATGCGTAGCTACGGCACTGAGAAGCCCGGTTCAGCGAGCGATGGCGTCGTGGCGGGAAAACGGTCGGCTCACGTTGTCGAAGGATATTTTCTTAAGTTGTGCCAAAAAGAAAGCAGAATCCAACAATGTGTAGTAACTTTGTGCTAGCAATAGTAGTCTACGTGAAAATGCAAATTTTGATAGTTATTTACTACCATTCAAAAGTACGGAATATTATATTTAACTGCTACACCTGTATGCTCTGGAAACGCTCCTCTATTCTTTGAGACCAAGAAAAAGTGTCTACCGTTTTTAGTTTTCACGTAATACCAGCTCATTTTCCGAAATCCACCACTTTTACAAAAACTGATGTTTTTCGAAAACAGAGGGTGACAGAGAAATTTCGTTGGCGGGTTCGTGTTCAGGACGAGGAACACTATAAGAATCACTCTATGGCTAATGAAAAACAGAGAAAAGTTTTCAGTTTATTGGATAGTGTTATCAGATAGACGTACTTCAACAACCGGTTAAATATTGCTCCAGGATTTACGCAAAACTGCACGTCATTAATGTAACAACAGAAATCAGTTTAGCAACTTCGAAAATACGCCAAACTCAGAACAGACTCATCGCATATGAACTCCGCTTATTAATCAAACAAATGTGCCCACGGAGGACGATCCTTCCCAGAGATGTATCTGGGTGAGGTCAAAAAGTAACAACCCATAAAACTGATTAACCGTTCAACATTGTCTATATTTACACACAACGTTAAGCACCATTCCGGAATACAAGTATTACCCACAAACCCCCGTAACATTAGCGCCGTAACAAAATCTAGTTCGAGAAACTCTGAAATCACGTAGGTTCTAAAATACGTCAAATATTAAATTTCACATTGTAACATTGCAGCGAACACCGTCCGTACCGCCATCGTGCTATAATTTTCGGAATATCCGTGAAACCCGAGCCGCCCCGAACATCAGCTCACAGACAGCCTTTTTACCCTCTTTCCTCGCCCTGTCGGCGGCGGATCGTATTTTGCGCCGAGATTTAACGTTTTTCCCTCCCCTCTCTTTTTTAACGCGCGACACGCAGACCGATGCATAATACACGCGTACGTGTGGAACGAACAAAAGCGCTTTTTAAAACAAATTTATTGCTATGCGCCGGGGGTCGCGGTGAACACGACGGTTACCGGTACGCATCCCCCGCGCATCCTCCTGCACGAACCTCCACCAACCCTCGTCGGTCCACCGACACCCCCATTGCCCCCCATTGCTGCGGCCCCTCTTTCACGTTACCGACGCTACCCCAGGCACAGTCTGGACATTTACGAGTATGTCCCTGTGCATTTTTAAACCCGTTTTTTTTTCTCGTGCAACGGAAACATTAGCCCTCGCTGCTGTCAGCAGTCGAGTATAATCCAGACGGACTTGCGACGGGGCTGTTCGATGTGGCGAATCATTTTTTGCAGACCCGTAAAAGTGCGAAAATGCGATTACCCTGCTGGGGAAGTCGGAATCGTGGTGGTAGGTGTGAAAGAGAGAGAAATGGTGGAAGATTTTTTTTTTAGATTTTGAACGTACAATAGAGCGCGCGAAGTGGTAGCGCAGCAGGATGGTTGTACGGGATAGAGTTGAGTATATTATACGGTGGAGTATACAGTAAAACCTCTTTTTGTGCGGTGGATAGGGACCGCATAAAAAAAGTCGCACTTAGAAAATACATCAATTATTTACGAAATAGATGAGAAAATGCTTTCAAACAAATTAAATTAGACCTGGAAATATTTTAAAAACATTTATTTTTTCATTGTATACATGGAGAAGCTTTCAAAATGCACATTAAATAATTCACTGCTACTCGTCGTGATCCAAAGCGCGCGTCTTCATGCGATGAATTGGTTCAAAACAAATGAACAGAGCGTCGCGAAGTGCACATACATTGTCGTCAAGGAGCCCAAGTAGTCAGGGTTCGTCCACGACATGTATATGTACACTGATAGGAAACATTAAACTGGCGCCAACACCGCTGAAATTCATATACCGCATAAAAAAAAATCGCCCGAAAAAAATCGCACAAAAATAAAATCGCACAAAACAAATCGCACAAAAAGAAAATCGCATAAAAAAGGACCGCACAAAAAGAGGTTTTACTGTATTAGTATTTCGTTATTAAGATCTCAATATGGAGAAGTTTTTATGAGGACCGTCCTTAGATTACTGTAGGAACGGAATTCCTAGCAATAACTAAATAGTATTCATTTTTAGACTTAGTGAGTGTGGATGGTTTGTATATAAGCGAGAGCGGATGTTTGGAGTACGTGATTTGGAAGGCGACAGATGTCAGGGCTAGCATGAATGTTTAGTCTACAGATAAGGAGAAAATGAGTGAGTGCAACAGAGAATGCATGCTGTGAGAAAGATGAAGAATGCAAGCTGTGACAAAGAGTATCGAGGGTGGATGCGAGCGTGAATTTGGAAAGTCAGTTGAGAATATGCAGTTGAGTTGAGCGTTCAGAGAGCGAGAGACATAGCGTGAGTGGGGAGAGTTTAGTGAGAGATTTATATTTAGATTTATTTTAGAGTTATTCAGAGTTTTGTATTTTTATAATTATATATAGTTAATAAAGTTAATCACTTATTTTTAAATTATACGCGTTCAGTTAAGTTTCTAGGCTACGATATTGTTAATTAATTTTAAGGGAATCTATTCGGCTTCTTCAAAGACGACTGCCGATATTCTTTTGTGGCTCGTCTGAAATTAAATTAGAGTAGGAACCTATATTACTCTTCGGAGGAACTTTTTAAATGTTGAGTCTTATTAGATCCTAACGTTGGTTAATGGAGGTGAAGGATTTGTCATCATTCAGGAAAGTATAGGCTAACGGCAATCAAGTTCAGATGCAGACCGAATATTTGGTGTTCAGTTTTGATATTTTCATTGTGAAAAAGGCATAAACATTAACTTTTCTAAAGTCCTACAGGAGGAAAAAGAAGCGTAGATTCGTAAGTGATTCGTATATGAAACTGTTTGCAAGTATTAGCGAATTCGATGTAGTTACCGGTTACAAAAACATCAGGCGTTCAGATTAAAAGCTGCGATTATAACGGGCGATTATGTCGAATAATCCACCGATGCGCTTTTCGATTCGGTGGAGTCACCTTTGTTTGCCGGGAGCGAGTTCGAATTTCGCATTGATTGAGGTTTAATTTGGCAAATGTTTGAAGCGCGCAACACGTTTGGATGCTTTAAAGTATTCCATTCGTGTGCAACGATCTATCAATGTAACCCGAAAACGAGGAAAATCACCGTTTCACCTCTCACCCTAAACTACTTTCCTTTTCTCTTTTTATCGGTATCGATCCGTTTCAAACTTCTCGCGGCCTAGATGTCCGTTTTGCCACGCCGATCGTTTAAGTTCGTCCCATTGCCAGGATATCGATTTTCACTTAAAGGAGATTCAAATATTGACAAGAACGATACGTTGCATCGTGTAAACTCTTCCATCGTTGTTATGTTAATCGCTCACGAACTAATGACTGTACAAGCTCGACATTTATATTCCAACGTTCACAGGAAACTTTATAATAACGGCTCTATCGTGTAACGAGGATAAAATAAACATCATTACGTCGAGTCGCGGACGAACATTTCGCAAATTGAAAGTGACTGCGGCTTACGGTTTTGTTTACGGAGACCTCAATTCCTAGCTCGAAGGAGGAATATTTCCATCGGTATGATAGACGTGATCACTAAAATGACTTTTATTAGATTAGCTTTCCCTAAACCTCCAAGGTACAGTATTGATTTTAGAGGTATGTTTGTAATGTTTCATTGTGCTTAGTTCAGTGAATTCTATTTCCGAGGTTCCTTTCACGGAAGCGAAGGACGAGAATTTGCAATCTTTCTAAATAATAAATCATGACTAGAGCGTCGAAACTACACTTTAAATTACCAGGCAAGGAAATATATTCTTTGTTAACACTACATCTACGGAGGTTAAATCTGGTGTACTTAAATAAATTAAATAAGTACTTTGTAAAAAGAGGGATCAAGTGGAAAAGAAGATGATCAGTTGAGTAATTCATGTATCATAAGATACAAGATATCTACTACAGTGCTTCTCTACAAATCTGAGAAATGCTTATAAAAAATTAGAAGCTCGTCAATTTGACCACTACCATAAATCTTGTAGTCTTAACAGATACTTCAGAAGCTACGATGGATGTCAAACTACATGAGACTTGATTTTACCTATATTTTATGATTTACGGCACACATTCCATGTAACACTTTCAGCTTGAAACTAATTCTCTGCGACAACTTCGTAAGAAATTTTGAGATTCTGCGATAAAAAATAAGTGAGCTTCAGACTGAACGTTCCAATGCGTCTGTTATGGGTTCCACCCTCCGAAGACTCAAATAGTGCTACGGCAGTTGCAACGAAAATATCAGTTTTGCACCTGCCGAAGGTTTAATGAAAAAAATTCCGTCGGATCGACGATATATTACAGCGTTTATACGTCCCGTGCCGCAGAGAACAGGTTAACAAAGACCATTGTGCACGTCGTGCACCCTTCTGTACAGTACCCACGTCATGCAACTGTGAATAACGTTGCATCACTTGATAGGACAACACCTAAAATCGTATCTCACAATCAGAAACAACATCTACATCTCACCGATCTCACTTCGACATATTGCACAGCCAACAGTAGAGTTTCCACGAAAAGACCTGCAATAGCGCGCAGTCACCTTGAGAAGATAAAAACAGAGAATTCGCGAATATCGCCGGCGCACATCCGCGAAACTAAGAGCGAAAGCAAACGATGCTTATTCAGTTCGGCTACTGTCACTAGGCGGGCGGGCGAAATTGTACAAAGCTTTGAAATAAAATACGTCATCTTCGCAAGAGGCTGTAAAACGCGGCAGTAACGGCAGCGCGACACCGACACCAGCTAGATGTCTAATAAACGTTTTCACCCTTCTCCCTCGGCCGACCGAGCACAGCCAGAGAGAAAGAGAGAGTGAAATTCCCTTTGTCTCGAACTCGGTGGCAGCGTCATGAAACGCCGCGGTGAAAAATGCACTCGTGCTCGTCATCGTGCACGAATAGCGGCCGCACTCGTTATCCGTACGTCTGGCTAGGTCTGGGTACGTCTGGGAAAAGCCGCAAGCACAAATTGCGGAACCGGTAGACACGTTTGCAGGCTCGAGGCGGGTGCTCCGTGCGAGCTCACCTTCCGGTCGACCGGACTCTCGTTTGTACCGGCAACAGTCTACGAATAAGGGATATGTACGGTCCGTCTTTGTGTATACGCTCGAATACGTGGATTCTAACCGTGGCTCTAGGCACCAAGGAAAAGGGGTATTAGACGTCTCAGACCAGCCTCCTGCTCTCGCCTTCTGCCTTCCGTGGTCTCCCGTGTCCGCACCCTCTCCCTTGGTCCCTTTACTCGGTCCCTTCCCTCGGCTTGTTCGTGCACCACTACCAACATGCGAATTAGAGCGTGAAGGTATCGTGTGTCTTGAACCTTGGAGCCTGATGAGCGGAGGCGGACGTGAAATAAAACATAAGCAGAGGTGAAGGGTAGCCGGCGCTCTTCTCCTCTTGCACTCCAGACGCTCGTGAGAGTGTTCTTTTAACGTGATGCGGGGATTTCGGTTTTTCAAGATGTTAGATTTTAGATAGATTTAAGGTTGCAGGTGGAATTGAAAATATTTGGGAATGTTGGAAAGGTGCTTGTTGCTTAACACGTTGAATGCCAGCGGTATTTCGGAAGTTTTTTCACTTCTACTAAAGTGAAAGTTTTCCTATTAAAATCATATCTTTACAAGGCAGAAACGTTAAAGACAAAAAGAGATATACAGGGTGTCCCAGGTTTTAATGTTCAGACTTTGTCAGTATATTCTATGGTACTAAATAAGAAAAAAAAATATTATGTAAACATAGGTCACATAGAGCTTTATTAAAAAGTTATAACAAAAATGTAGAATAGAAGTAATATAGGAATAGTAACCGACTTGCTGTTGCTGCGTTATTAGCTCGAATAGATCAATGTATTTACTACTTGACATCGTCACTTCCACAGTTAATTAATACTCCAGTTCAAAATGTCTACCGTTCTTGAAAATACATGATTGACAGCGATCAAAAATCGAATTTATAACTGTGCGAATTTCGTTTCCATTCCGTTTTATTTGCGAAAATTACTTTTAATCTTAAGTGACCTTAAATAGTAAACACAGCTTACATAAACACACTGAATGTAAATATTGCTGATCTATTTGAGCCCATGCTTGCAGTAACAGCAAGTCGGTTACTATTCCTATATTACTTCTATTCTGTATTTTTGTTATATAGCTTTTTGATAAAGCTCTATGTGACCTATGTTTGCACCATTTTTTTTCTTATTTCGTGCCATAAAATATACTGACAAAGTTTGAACATTAAAACCTGGGACACTCTGTATAGACAGCAGGACTTTACCTTTTTGAGACCAACGCGTAAATATTGATTGAATTAAGAAATTCGTAAATGTTACAATTTAAAAGTCATATGAAATTTCATTGAATTCGGTAGCGCCAGTCACCGGTGACCTCCATGGCATTCAAAGTGTTAACCTTGAATCTGACGTATTGACTTATGGCGTAATTTTGGACTTTGCTCTTTTATTGTTTCGTGAGTAGTTATTGAAATGTGCGGGAAATGTCGAAAAAATTTATAATTTTCTAAAAGTTTCTTGGATAATTATTTAGTACCATGTGCAAACAATTTAGTGGAATTGGGTAGCTTAAGTTTATCATTAATATTAGTGAAAAGCGATAGTGAATATAACTTGGAAAAAAGGTTGAAAAGAGTACGCGATCGTATGAACGTTTTTAAACGTTTTCGTGACTCCTGTTCGCTCCTGAAGCGTGTTTTGCATGTTACAAAATACCCTGTGCTATAGAAACTCACCCACGAGGGAAATTATAGTCTAAACGTGACAAAAACGAGCGGCACTCAGGGCGTGCGTGTATGAAAATGTTACAGAAAGAACGTTTCGAATTACACTTCCGGATTCGGTTCAAGTTTTTCAAAAAATGATTAATGCACTTGTGAGAAACTTTATTATCCTTTAATCGAGCAAAATTCGAGAATTAGTTCAGTCCCAGGAATCTAATTAAGACAATATCGTGATATCGATGATGCAATATCTTTCTATTTGAATAATTTCATTTTATGTTAAATCCGAAATGTCGTATTACAATCTCTCAAAAAATTGCATTAAGGCTTGAATTAAAATGCAACGAAACTTTGAGATATGCGTAATCAGAATAGTCTAGCGTTTAGGTTTTAAACGGGTTACATGTTAGAATATACAGATAATTCTTGTATAAAGTTGACATTTGCTTTTCTTTTATATTTCGGCATTTACTAGAAATCGTAGCTATTTAGCCTGAGATACTTATTAGTTGGATTTAAAATCATCAAAGCTGCGATATCATTGAATATCATTTAAAATTTAATCACGGGCCTACTGGCTGGCAGTTGATAGTGCAAATCTCTAGGAAGTAGGAACCTTAGAAACAAAAGAACATTTATACCACATGTATTTACCTCATTATATCCTATATTATCTCTTTTCCTCAAAACAATTTATCAAAAGACGCAATTAGTATATGTCGTCGCCAAGTCCTTGAAAAATTTAGTTAATTTAAACGTACTCCATCCAAAGTGAGAGTAAAGAAGAAGATCGACGAACGTGTAACAAGTCGAGTAGCCAGTGAAATCTTGAATTTTAGTAATACCAGGAATGTAGAGAGTCGTATTCGCCGAAGAGGCAACGATAATTCTTTTCCGCGAGTGCGAGGATTAGCAAAGAACGAGCAGGAGAATCAGAGCGCGAGTGTACTGCAAACGCTCAAAGTCGAGAAATTAAAGAATATTATAAAATGAACGGGAGAGCGGCCGTCCAATGAAAAATCGTCGGTAGAGTGAGATTAATGATAAAACTTCCGTAAGCCGTGCCATTTAGAATATCTCCTTATCATTCGTTTCGCGAAAAAAGAACTCCCTTAACACCTCCTCTACCGTGTCAATTTTTATGAGCTCTTACGCCATGGAAATCCAACGAAAAGTAGCTTCAGAAAATCAAAGAATACGGAATCGTTGTGCATTTACATTTTTATCGCAATTTTTAAAATTGGTGCGACGTAATGCAAAACACTATGGTATTGTTGGATTCTTTTTCTTAACAACTTTCTTAGAATCTTTATTCTCTTATTGTTAGTAAAGAAATTTCTCTTAATGACAGGTAAAAGTTGATTAGCCTGTTTTCAAGTCTCACACCTTTCTTTGAAATTCGCAACGTCAACTTATAATATTAAACTTCCTACTGTTTATTTTAACTGATTAACGAAACTCGTTTATTTTCACAGTACCTTTTTTTCTTCCTTTATTGTGCCGATGTCTTTAACTTGATGCGATTTGTTTTCAGAAAGATTAATCAAATTTTATGAATTGTCGACGTTCTCGCATTCATATATCTATCCTCAACATAGGTAGTCACGCGATCATACTCTTTAAGGAATTACATTTTTTCGTCATCGTTACATTTGCCATAACAGTGAATACAGCTGGTTTCTAATTTTTTTTTAAATATTTTCCGAAACTTTTACGATATAGTTATTCTAATTTTCAACGTTCATTTCATGAAATGTGAATGATTTAGCCGGCCAATTTTATTGCTCCACTCATGTCTCTCTTTCTATCACTATGTATCGATGTTTATTCGATGTCTAAATATAATGAATTAGCAATTAACAGTAGTACTTCTAATTGTAAGTTGCATATCAGCTAAAACCCATTTAAAGTAAATGTTAGTACTGTCCTCTTAACAGCCGTCCGAATAATTATACTATGAAGGTGTACTTATGCTAATAACTCTAATTACAAAAAGTGTATTTTTTGAAGGAATCCTTTTACTTCACAAATGGAAAATTAAAGTTTGTCAATTGAGTTCTTTATTGCTAATATATCCTTAAACAACCAAGAATTTTCTAGTAAATTAAAAATTTTGAGAAAAAATATTCAGTAACATCCGAGTTAATATCGCCGACTAACTCCATTCCCCGGCACGTAATTAATAATTTGGTTAATAATTTTACACGAAAGCTCAACAATTCTCACAAATACGGAATTGGAAACAGAATAACAGAGATGAACCATCAAACGTATATAAATTCCAGTATAATGTTTGCGTTTAACACTAGAACTACCAAACCAGTCAAAATGACTGGTACACAATTTTTTCCAAAAATTCTCCAAGTTTATAGAAGAGTCTTAAAATAAATATTCTTCGTCCATCTTAAAAACATAAATCACCGAATCGATTATCTTTTCCGCCCCTTGATTCCTCCTTTTTCAAAATACTTATTTAATATTCTGAAATATGATTGATTTAACGCCGGTAGTTCTAGTGTTAAAAACAACATCGGCAAGAATAAAATTTAAAATTTGTTTCGGAAAGTGCAGAAAATAAAAGTAGAACGCCCAGTATATTGTTACGGAATATCACCGATCCACTCTGCGGCTTTTCCTTTTTCACTTTCAATTTTACAGAAGCGAAGAATTGGGGCGTAAACGTGGCACACGTCGTTAAAGGCGAAGAACCCTGCGAACGATGTGAAACGGGAAAGACAACAGTAACGAAGGACTAGGTTAGCTGGCAGAATAATCTACGTAGTCGCAACGTGCCGAATTGGGAATAACGTAGGATAGGAAATCCCCTGGGAACTCCGGAATTGTCCGTCGTAGAAATGCCCTTCGCGGAAGATATTTCACGTAAGACTCGCGGAAGCCATGCTCAACCATGAAATGGTTTTCATATTTCATGATAAGTTTGGAAACGTGTAATGCTATGTTACAAAATTTATTCTCGGATTTCATGGCGGGGAACCAGCGGATCGATAACTTAAGGAACTGTGCGATGTTGCTTAGTTTATAATCCAATAGCAGCTCTGACTTCATGAAGTTTGATTTAAAATTGAGTGGAAACAAATAGTTGCAAGTATTTTTCAGAATTTTTTCAAGATTTTAGTGAAATCCTTTGGAATGTTTGTTTGATTCTAGCATGAATTCTAAATTGTAAAGTGGAAATTGAAAATTATGATTTATTGTGGAGTATGATTAAGACAATTTTTTGGGGATGATATAAGGAAATTCGTTAAAGTTGTTTGTAATACTTTCAGACTTGCGAATGTGTATGAATTTCAGTTGGTTCTGCGCAGAATGCCGAGATTTTTAAAATTATGATTCAATGAAGCAATTCTAAGCAAAATGAAAGCAATGAATTACAAACTTCAAAATTATGTTGAATAAACGGAACGATATTTATGAAATTATTTCACACAGAATAACGTTAGAGGTGCAACGGAAATATAATGTATTTCAGATGCAACAGAAAAAAGGTGAAAGAGGACAAAGGAAGGGAAAGAAAAAAATTGACTCAAAAACGGAAGGAAAATCAAAAGAGTAGAAAAAAATTGGTCGAAAAGGCAGAGAGGAAGAATATAGATAAAGAAAAACTGGTAGTCAAAAAGAGAGAATGCAATGAGCAAAGACAACGGAAAACGTTAAAAAAAACAGGATAAGAAAAATAGAAGAAAAGAAAGACACGCAGAGACAGAAAAAAAGAGTTCGACCAGAAAGAGAGAAAGTAAGGTCAACAAAAAATACAGTACACATGCAAAAGAGAGACAAAGCTGCAAAAAGAAAAAAAAAACAAAGAGTATGAAAGAGTAAGAGAAAAAGAAGGAAGAAAAATAAGGCAAAGTCTACGTAAAAAGACGAGAGGGAGAGTCTTCGTTCGTACGTGCTCTACGTCCATCCATCATGAGCCGACAACCCGCCACTGCTCCATCACCCCGCGTTTAGATTATCTCTGCGCCACCTTGCCTTCCTCACCAACCTCATACAGGGAAATTCGCTTTTTTTTTATTACCGCTACTTTCCTCCTTCTAATTTTTCGGTCGGGTCACTCGAGACAAGCGGAGTACAATGATATGATACAAAATTTAGTATCATCCTGGCACGTGGTAACGAACAGCCAACCAAGCCGAGTAACGTTAGAAGTATCGCTTTAAAATGTAACGAAGCATTCTTATCGGTCTTACGTTTCTCGTTATTCTTCGCAATACAAACGATAAGATGTAGTTTGTGGATATTTTATACGGCTAAGAAACTGCAAAGGGGAATTCAGGAATTCAGTCTCTAATTGTGAGATATATTTATCTCCTACCAGGGACTATAAATCCCGTGAAACTGTAGCCGACGATATACCCGTAACGTGCAAGGAACAAATTACAGATATGCGGTCACCCACCGTGCTCGAGTTCATGGGCCCGGTTGCTCAACGCGGAATGATTAACTTGATTAAGTGGCATGCAAATTCTGCGGAATGTTTTCCGATGTTGCTGTCGAAAAGGGGGCATTAGAAAAGTGAATTGTGTGGGAACAACGTGTGGATGATTTTGAGATTTTCTCTTCATTTTGTTTATTAGAGAGTTTACGTGAATGACTGGAATATTGGCACTTATGAATAATGGTAATCATAATTGAATGATAGAATGTTGCACCGATCTACAGTGACAGACGTGGCACTTAAAATTATAATTATTTTCATGTCAAATATTTAAATTTCTGTTTCTTGAAATCTGAGAATGAGTAAAATACGATCTTTTTTTTTAATGTTCTTTTACTTCTTCCATGTTCATTTCTTTTATACTTTGAAGGTCGTTAGGATAAATCTTGTATTTTACGTATCTTACGTGGAATTCCATTCGTAGGAAGATGATTGAATCATCATAGGTAATGACTGGAATATTGGCACTTACGAATAATGCTAAGCACAATAGAATGATAGAATGTTGCACCGATCCACAGTGACAGACGTGGCATTTAAAATGATAATTATTTTCATGTCAAATATTTAAATTTCAGTTTCTTGAAATCTGAGAATGAGTAAAACACGATCTTTTTTTTAATGTTCTTTTACTTCTTCCATGTTCATTTCTTTTATACTTTGAAGGTCGTTAGGATAAATCTTGTATCTTACGTACCTTACGTGGAATTCCATTCGTAGGAAGATGATTGAATCATCACCTATATCATCCTATATTTGTCTTATCTACACACCACCCTTTATACATATTTCATGAGTATACAAGGGTGTTGTTTTATTCACTGACTCCTTTTGCAATTCAAACGTCGAGAGGAGATACGAGAAAAAAATAATCGCGATACATTCTATTGAATTTAGCCTTACATTTCGACGTCGCTTAGGGAAATGTTATTTTCGGTATAGAATCATTACACTCGAAGGAAGCAAGTAACCTAAATATCTCAATGATCCGTTGCTCAGACTCACTTTTTATCATCAACTATTCCAAGCAAGGGAATTTCACTTTTTACTCTCAGCTTCTTCAGAATAACTCTCAAATTCCCTCGAACTCCGAACGAAGAGTCATTCCGGTATCGTAAAAAAGTTTAATTTATTTCATAAACTTCACGGGATACCACTTCGAGTCCGGAAAAGTGCAAAAAAATATCGAAGCACGAAATTCGTTGAAATTATTTGCTACCTGGACTGAAAGCTCGTGGGCAGCAACGAAAAATAAAAGGCAGCGATGTATCTTCATTAACTCGAGCGTTTATGCTACTTCGGGCGAAGGAAATATTAAGCGGTAGATTAATTGAACATCCTGCGCTCCGATATACTTGCCCGCAATGTGTAATGAATATTCCTGCAATTTATTCCCAAGAAAAGCCGAGCTCTCCGAGCAAATGAATTAAACTGTCCCGGAATTATGTCGTAAAGCGACAGGTAAGAAAATCATTAAAGGGCCGACCACAAGGGAACGTGTACACTTACAATTAGGTAGAACTACAACAGGTCCCGATGTAAATCGCCGTCATTGAGGGAGATAAGAATCATCGGGGAAATTTATATCCACGAATTGATAACGAAATAAAAAGTGTCTTGTAAGTCCGGGTGAGATGTGCGGTTTGGAGGTCCGGGCGAAACTTTTCTGCCCGGAAGCGGTAAGGGACATCGCTCGTAAATATGGCTTACGGGCTCAAAATGTAAAATAATGAGATGTCCCTGTTAATATTTATAAGCGCGCATATGCTCACCCGGGCCATTTTCAGAATAAATGGATATAAATGTACGGGAATTCTGGACTTCTCAAAGTCGACTCCTTAAACATTAACTTTTACAAACTGCCGGCTGTACACCACGAGTGGCCCGTGTCGTTCTTATGAAGTCTCCAGGTACAGTGGGAAACAATACTTTTGTGTCTTTCATAAATCGTTTGTGTTAACAATGCGGCTTGATATTAACACTAGATTTACAGGGGTGAAATCTGTTACATTCCAATATATTAAATAAAGATTTTGGAAAAAGAGGGATCAAGCGGCAAAGCTGATAATTCGTTACGTAATTTTTGTATTATAAAATACACGTGAAATATCTAGTGTACTGTTTCTTTGTATATTTAAGAAATGCTTATAAAAAAAGTATGAACCCGTCAATTTGACGGCTTCCGTAAACCTAGTGTTAACACTAGATTTACCATACCAGTCAAAATGACTGGTACACAATTTGTTCCAAAAATTCTCCTTTATATGAGAGTCATAGAATAGATATTCTATGTCCATCTTATAAAACATAAATTGCCGAATCGATCAAGTTTTCCACCTCTTAATTCCCCTTTTTTCAAAATACTTATTTAATATTTTTAAATATGATAGATTTAACGCCGGTAGTTCTAGTGTTAAAGACAAGTTGTTTCAGACATTTCATTAACATATTCGAAATATTTTGAGCTCGAGTTTCAAGAAGGTTGCATGAATGTAAGCAGGAAAGTAATTGCAAACCATTTTGCAGAGTATTGAGAAAATGTGTACTGCAATATGGGAATGTGCTACTGTGTATTGACTATACAATTTTTTTTCCTTTTGCTGTCTTTTTAAAATGTATCTTTTTTTAATTTTAAACTTCGACAACTGTTATTTGTTCGTCGCAGAGCTTATCACGATTCTACATAATTACGGGTATGATAATGCCGCGTTGAACATATTTTTTCAAAAGTAGCAGGAAGAAACTTTTGAATTCAGGCCCGCTACTTGCAACTTCGAGGTTGTGCCGATCACAGCACGTAGTTTGCTAATTCTCGAGCGCAGCCATATTTACATACAGAATGCAAAACACGTGCACATTTATCTAATATCCATACAAAATGCGCACGTTCATTTCATGTACGTGATACGACACAGATACTAATTACACCTCCGATTCGGACAAGGTTTTTGTCTCGGTAACCTACATACCCTTCGTGGTTCCTTGATTAAACGAGAATGGAATGGCATTTCGTCATTTTCTCGAATCACACCGTTGTTCCACTCGATGAATTCTCCAGACTTAATTAAAAATCTCAAAATAAATCGTCCAGCGTTCCCCATTAAGCAAACCTTTGCACACATTTCATTCTTGTCGCTCTTATCGTACGATTTCCCAGCAAAGTAATAACGCTTTGTGAACATACATCTTAAAACGCAAATCGTTGATCTCGTGGCTTTTAACTCGTATCATCCCTACGTTTATCTTCGGAGCTTCCACCGTAAATGTAACAATTCCAGTTGTTTCAATTAAAAAAGGTCCTTTTACATGCGCGGCCATTTGCCCGGCGACTTAATTGCATTCTTTCCACTCCTGTACATCTATCATTCCAACCGAGCATCCAGCAGCGGGGATTATGAAAAAGGAAGAAGAAAAAAAAATGGAAGAATAGGCAGGATTGCCTTAAAGCGAGGTAGGTTTAAGCGTGAAAAAGGGAGCAGTCAGATGGCGAGATTGTTTGTACGTATGTTCGTATGTGCATACATACATACGGCAACGATCTGCGTTTTCTAGGCGCGAGGCCGAGCCGTACGTATCGTACAAATAGGGTGGAATGATGGATATGATAAGCTGTCCAGATAACGGACGAGGGTTATTTTCAATACATCAAGCCTGGTTAACCTCCGGCGAGATTCTCTTGAGAGGGCCACGCGAGAAAGAAGAAGAAGGAAAATGAGAAAATCGTATCTCTGGGTCATCGGGTGAAAGCTCTCGATTGATGGCGATTCGTTGATTAAGACTGACAATTTAGATTCGCGGAGAAAGTGGGACTTCCAGTTTGCAATTGTTTCTCGCTGCTGAGCTCAACGAGAAACGTATAAATATGTGTGCTTTAACTCTTTGAGGCACGGAAATTCAGAAAGTAAAATGACCCATGTTGCACAGACAATTTTTTTTTTGATTGAATGAAGTTGGTTTATATTTATTAACAAAGTTATATAATAATATAAATTTTAGAGGTGGGACAAAAATGTACCAACGTGCCTTGCATCAAATGTACCTTCATGCATCAAAGAGGTGGGACGCTTTTAATCCCGCCGTGCCTCAAAGAGTTAAAACAGTAAACTCCCAGCCAAATTGACTCGGATCACATACAGGACTCTCTGCTTATTTTCGGTCAGTTATTGCTTTTACTAAATACTTCAAAGATATCAAGATGTGACATAGCAATAACATCCACCTTTTGGGAATTCTAGTCATAAGGGTCAGACGTGTCCAAAGCTCCCACCACTCTATTTTGGAGTTCTTAAAAGGACGACCTAGGTCTTGAAACGAGGACACTTTTTAGGTTGCCATTCTGCTATAAAGTCATACCGTCGCGACGCGTCGGTTTGCGTTGCTCATCACTACACTGCGGATGTTTATGCAAATTTTAAGTTTGATAAACACTGCCAGTAAAGAAGAATTCAAGTAGAGGACAAATTCACTCGCTGAATATCCGAACGGATGCCATATCTTTGATTTTTCAGTTATTTTTTTTATATTACATACATTTTTTGTGTTTTAATAGCATTCAATTTCTCATAAATGCATTAAAATCCGCAGTCTACTTATCACTATTGTACCAGAAAGAACAGAATCTTTTCCTCATAATAACAATTGCTGAAACCGTTTTACCGAAGACATGATATTAAAAGTGGCGACAGAAATGGGATTCCAACAGCATTATAGAATATGTTTCAGCTTTATTCGTAATTTCAACATAAGGTATTTAATGGTTTAATCTTAGTATCAAGCAGGAGTGGTATAGTTGACACATTGACTTCTTTTCGAAGACTTCGACTGTTATGGTTATTCCGCGTAGGACCTACTGTTCTAGGTAGGTGAGTTCTAAATCATCGAGGTATACATGAATCGCTTAGAAGCCAATGCGGTTAAGTCCATTTTTTTTATATTTTTTGATTTTTGTAAATTTTAATTGAATAAACTTCATTCTATTAAAATTTAATATAATAAACTGCATTCTGTTAAAATTTTAATAAAATAAACTTCATTCTATTAAAATTTTAATAGAATAAACTTCATTCTATTAAAGTTTACAAAAATCCGAAAATATCAAAAAAATTGAATTAATTGGCTTCTGAGCGGCTCATATATCACATAGGAAAAGTTTAAAATTTCTCAGAGGTGATGGGGATTTAAACTTGGGCCTACTGGTTGTGAATCCAAGTCTTTAACTTCTTAACCCCATGGACCCCCATCAATTGGGATATTTGACTGTCAAGAAACAATTGTCTATGATCAAAGTCTATCTTTATTTTGAAGCACTTAACTGTTATGAGTGAAGAATTTGTCTTTCGGGTTTTGTAATGATTGTAGGTTCAATAAGGTACTGACTTTATTTCATATTGTTGTTATTGTGGCTTTTAATCCGAACGATTTGAAATTTTTTTCATGCGATTGTGTACCTTCGTGATTTATAATATTTCCTATCAATGTTTTCCCTCATATTTATTAATAATCGCAACTTTTTTAAATCTTGTTTATAGCGCGTAACATTTTATCTTAATTTATTTTATTTGTTAATTTCATATCTTACGACGTTTTACAAAATACAACCCCAAAAGGAATGCAGTTCACCAATATTTACATGTTTGCTGTAGCCTTGATTACACCCAATCGTCTCCGAAGTATTCGAGTGTTTGCATTGGAAATTAATTATGAAATATTTACTTAATCTGAACTGCACTTGGTAAAGATATAAATCATATAAGTAAGAAAATATTTGGACGTCTATTATTATTAGGCTACAACAAATTAACTCAAACACATCTACATGAAGTTAGAAGATGCTTTATCCTGACAAACAATTTAATAGCATTCATCTTTCAGCTTAATGATTTTTAACACTTTGTTTACCATTTATTCTTGTAGACAGCTCATGGAAGTATGTGTTCCTATTTGTAAATTTCTAAAACTTTAAAATCGAAATTCGAAGAGACACTCACAATGTCGTTCTCATTTTAGTTACATCAACGCAGTATAATTGTATTTTGCTGTCATTTGTAATGGTCTGTCAGTCAGTGGACTCTTGAAAATGAAAAACCTATTAACCAGCTTCCGGTAGGTAAAGTGCTAACACCGCTTTGAGGTTTCGTTATTTCCGTCGCGTTACAAAAATCACCTTAATGTTTGTTTAACTTCGGGATTCGTCGCTTAATCGACATCGATCGACAAGAGGCGAGAAAAAATGCGAATCGGAGGTAAAAGTAGGAGGACCGACTTCTGTGGGTCAACGGGCGAGAATCTTGATTAATCAGGACTCTGTGATTAGAGGCCTTGCGGAAAACTCGGGTTCGCAATTACACGCTCGCGCTCACGTACTCAGCCTTTCTATTTGATTAACGTTGTACGTCTCTCCCTTCATCCTTTTCCTCTTCTTCCACTTCTTTTTTTTTATTTTTATAGTAACCTCCTTGCTTCCGCGCAGAGGCGCGGGACACGCAAGAGGAAAATTGAATTTGCGACCGCGAAAGCGCGACGAGGTTTTCGAGCTCTGGGACGCGATATTCGCGCCAATTCGCAGAAAGTACACGGAAAAGGAACGTGATCAAAATTCGATAACTCGCGATTTCGTGTCGTTTCTTCCCTGCACTCTTTGTCCCGGGTTTGCTTCCTTTAAAGAATCCTCGAAGGACCGAAGACCGTGCGACGTTCGTTATTACGGTAATTTTCAACGAAATGTGGAAAACAACGACCAAAGGTACTCGTGAAATTGGTCGAAATTTCATGGCACGTTATCGTCTCTCGATTGTTTTGCTCCGGTGGAAATTTAGTGGCATTAAATTTGTAGTATATTGGCACGTAACAAGACGAATGCGATGAGCGAATAAAAAGAATTTGCAACCCTTTCTCGAATTTTGTGGCGGGTTTTTTTTACAAATCACTATCTATCGAAAGGTGCAGAACAACCCCTGAAAGCCGGGACCACTAATTTTTTACACTCTGTACATCTTCGAACTACATTTCTATATTATCAGTATTCTTTGATACTTATCTCTTTTTATTGAACTCTTTTCTAAATCGATATTTTGTCTCCTGTTACGATTCTTCAAATACAAAGGTATTTCAGCAATTTAATATGTAATTAGTTGATTTTAGAAATTTTTATAGATAAAACTATTTGGAAGTTCCACTCTCGATTTGCCGGAGTCAATGTATTAAATATATTGTCACCGCTCAGAAACTGTACTATTAAATTTGCCATTTTTTATTACCAATTACATATTGTTTTTTAACTATGCTATTTTCAGTTGACAGATAAATATGTCAAGACAATAATCTAACACTGATCCAGTATCTCCAGTACTTTTATCGGCTTGGCTTCTTCTCGCGTGTACAGCTTTTAATCCGATGGGCAGCAACCAATTTGGTACGACGTTTCGCGCTATTTGCCAATTGATACGTTTCCGTGCACGCAACATGATAAACAGGCCGATTGTCACTGTGTCTTTATTCTGATTCGTGACAAATTCTGAATTTTAACAAAATTGAAGCAAGAAATGATAAAGATATTAACATTTTCATTCAAAAAAATATTTGTTACAGCAATCGTCTCTCAACTTTTTGAGCAGGAACAAAAATATTTGCCTTCAAAAGGGCTGAAGGGAAATGGCGAGAAAAAATATTCACGCTGAAAGTTCCAATGCAAAAAAGTAACCATCTTTTGGGGAAGTACGCATAGTAAAAAGAAGACGGAACAGCAAAAATCTCGGAGTAGCAGAATTCTGCGATTTAAATTTTGGAAGATTCCGCTGTAACATCGACTTTGAATACACTCGAGAATATTTTAAAGACCTCTGTTACAACGCGTCATCAGAAATAATACCAATAATGAATTCCAAGACATTAGAATAATCTTGTTTTATTATTTCCTACAAGTGCAAGCATTCAAATGAACCTCTCTTAAAAAAGGAACAAAAAAATTAGAAATGTATGTCCAGGCGAAAAATGTTCAAAAAAACTCTAAATCCTTGACAATATTATAAAAACTTGTTTATATTCAAATCCTTTGACTTCACTTTAAAAAGAAAGCCGCACCATTAATTACCGATAAAAAATTGAGAAACTTCCAGCCCAAACGTAACTCAACTTTGAAAGAAAGACCAAACCATTAATTTTCGGTAAAATTCCCCGAACTTTCACCTCAAATGCAACTCAAATTCAAATCATCCCGTGCACAAACTTTTCGCAAACCAAGTGCACAAAACAAACCAGAAAAGAAACGGAAAAAGAACAAAAAATATTCGCACTTCCCAGACACCGGGAAGATCCGAATGCATTTTCATCGAGGGCAGGAAAAGTCTTTCACGCACGAGATAAACGCGGAGCCTGGATCGGGTGTAGAGCAAGTCGGATAGGCGTTCTCGTCGAAAAACGAATAGGTAAACAAAGACGGCTGCGCATCGCGTCAGCCGTCCGTAAGGTATTTCCATTATTCGCTCGGTTCTCATTCTCTTTCCTTTCTCTCGGCTCTGCCTCTGAGAAGAACCGTCGGCGGAAGACGGATACGTCAAGAAGAAAAGTCAGAATCTTATTTCCCGAGACGCTTCTTCTTCTCCTTGCCTTTTCTTTCTGCCCGCCGTCATTCCCGCTTTTCTCTCTTTTCTTGGCTCTTTCTCGCCGGCGTTCCTCCTCTATTCCCTTGTATATCTCGCGATCAGCCGTCGTTGCCGTTGGAATAACGTATCAAAATTGTAAGGACGGAGAAACTAGAAGCGCCAAGAGCCGCGCAACGACGGTCTTCGCGTTATGGAACATGGGATCACGCAAGAACGTAATATCAGTCTCTGGTAAAACACCTCCCTTCAAAGTGTCGAAAAAAAAGGTCATTTTTCAGAGTCCTCTTTTCCTTCCGGAATTACAGGATAGTCCGAAAATCGGGCCACTGGACTTTCTGACTCTTCAGGCAAAAATAACTCTGACAATGAGAGACGGAATGAAGTTTCTTCTTACGGGGCGACGTTTTTGAGAGAAATTACATCGAGAATTAGACGAGTCCGCGTGGAGTTCTTCCTGAAGTGGAAATAAGGATTTCAACGTGGTCTGATGTTATCTTACGTATTACCTCATTTGATTTAATTTATTTTATCTTAGGCACGATCTGTCTCGACTTACATTGAGTGACTCCGAATGGAGAACAACCACTTGTGATCCGATAGGGAATGTAATTTTTGGTGAGAAAGCAATGATGAATATTCTCTTAAAAGCTTTTTTAAAAAGCATTTAAGTTGTTATTGGAAGTAAGTATACATTTCTTCTTCTTCCTTTTGTATTGTTTGGGTTTAATTACTATAGTTATATCTTCTAGGACCTGGAGTTGTAGGTGGATTTTGAATTATCAACGCTATTATATACTAAATGATGATTTAATAGGAAGAATCTAGGATATCCTCCCTTTAACAGGAATTAATGCAGGAAAAATCTCCCAAGGATATCGGGGATTTGAATTCAGCTCCACTAATTGAGAGTTTGAGATTTTAATTTCATATTCTGCATCGTCCTCCGAGGAGTTAATTTGTTAGACTTGTTAAAAAGTGCAAATACCAACAATTATCTTCCTTAACCCCTTGATGTACAATAACAAGTAACACTCGTGACGCGATAAATTGTATAGGAAATTTGAAAGTTTTACAAAACCTATGAAATTGAAAATTTCAGTGAGTCACGATAAAATTATTTCTATAATATTATTATTGCGTTAAATTATACAGTACATCAGAAGTCACTGATCAATCTTTACTTTACCAATTTAATTTTGAATTATTACGGAGGCAGTCACAGAATGAAATCGTACGGTAAGGGGTTAATAAACTCAAGGTGAATCTGGACTCAATGATCTGTCATTTTACATCCAGAAATAAAAATCTTGCCGTTTTTTTTTTTTAATGATTTTTATCAATGACGGAATTTGTAATATTGTTCAAACATCTTATAACAGCCCGTATGACATTAATATTTTATATTCAATAATCACATTAACCCTGATAACTCGGAATTATCTTCGTGTTAAGTATACAATAAAGCGAGGGAATTGTTTCACGTTCGACGCAAAAGATAGAAAATATCCTGAAAAATATGATGCACGTAAACAGTTTAAATGCAAAGTACACTCGGGGAGAAAACAACGACTGTAGAATTTAGGAATTGCATTATTTCTAACATACTTATTGCTCAAAATACTTTCAAAATATAAATTTAAAAAAGTACTGCTTCGGACACATTATAAAAAATGCCTCGGTTAATTCTTTGTAGATTCAGAGTAAATAATCCACATATCCTTCTTCCGGTCCAAATATCCTATTCAATTATAACCGGTCCAACTTAACACTAGAACTACCGGCGTTAAATCTATGATATTTCGATATATTAAATAAGAACTTTGGAAAAAGAGGAATCCAAGAGGCGGAAAAGATCGATTCGGCGATTTATATTTTTTGAAATGGACGTAAAATATTTATTCTATGACTTTCATAGGAGCTTGGAGAATTTTTGGAAAAAATTGTGTACCAGTCATTTTGACTGGTTTGGTAGTTCTAGTGTTAATTCAGCACTAGAAAAATAAAAATTAAATTCTGAAATAAAAAGCAATCCACCTAAGGGCGCATCACAAACGAGACACATTCTTACATAAGCTTCCAGTGTCTTAAATTATCGCGTCTCAGGGATCTGAAGCATCTTCGTTAAGAAATAAACCCCTTCGTTAAGAAGAGAGAATTTCTCATCCAAAACCCTTCGTTCTTAGCAACCGAGTACACGAGAAGGAAATGTTAATTTCTCTTCGACGCGTCCCAGTTTCCCGGTCAGTTTTTCGCTCTCGTGCTTCGTATCCTCTTCTTCTCACCTTCCCGGTTTTTCTCTTTCTTGCATTTCACGGCGCTTATGCATGCACACGAATGCGCGCACAGTCAAGTAAAAGAGAGCGGTATGTTACCAGTGTAATACCTATGAAAATGGTAATCCGTGTTATTTTCACAGGTAATATGCCACTTTGTGTTACTTTAGTATGCAGAAGCACGCAATGTACGTTTCTTTCCCGCATTTCGTGGCCTTAACGTCGTCGCGCTTTTAACCGTAGAACGCGATCGTGCTGTTCGAACGATTCCCGTGCTTAACGATAACTCGTGCAAATGCTATCTGTTAAGCCGGAAAACATGTAAAATGGCGAGGATCAATGCGAATTTCGTTACATGCTCAACGATTCGAATGCGAGGCTGGGCTAGGTCTTGGAAAATGTGTTTCGAGCAGACCGTAGAATCCGATTAGAGAGGATTTAATTGAAGTGAAATTATATATCATAACGAGGAAGTTGATATTTAAAAGGAAAGAGAGAATGTAGAACGTCTCTCGTCTGTTACTTTTGGGTAGGGGCAAACGCTGATGGAATAATTTTATTTTCTCATTTTTATTCCAATCGTAATTCAACCGTGAATACGAAACTACAGGCAGTCTTCTTAATGTTTGCGTTGCTTTTGTTTCTCAAAGAGGGAATTACAATTTTCCAGCAATGTTCCCGATTATTTCCTACTTCATTTGAAAGTCTTTTCGCGATTATTTCCTATTTCATTTTCATGTCCAAACTTTCATTTTTTTGTTACTGATATTGTTTTAAATATAATAGTTTCGGGACATTACATTTGAAGCAATCAATAAGTATTTAATTAATTTTATATGGGAACTAGTAATTTAATGAAATTGGTTATTTGACAGTTAGGAATAGTTATTCACGATAATTCAAGCAGTTATAGAAATTTCAAATAAATATCAACCGTTTGCGCGGACAAATTTAAAAAGAGACCGCGGTTAAAGGGACAAGCTGATGAACCGAGCGTTGAAAATACTCGCCTCATCCGCGCGTAACCAAAGAAATCTCTTTCATGGCAAAAGGATCAGGGGGAAGTTTTTACGTTGCGTTTTCACCCCTTTGCTTAACGTTTTAATGGGTCGCGCAGTGGAGCGCCAGGGTAACGGACACTTCAGTGAAAAATGACATCGTTTTTTCCAGTTATATCTTTCGCTAAATGTCCCGTAATAACTTTTCAGAAAACGCGAATAAATTATAACGCCTTTGAAGACGCCAAGGGAGCCCGTAATTTTTAACGTCCCTTTATAAAGCTCAATTTCAGTCTCTCGTTAGTATACCGACCGATAACCGATCCAACTTAATCACTTAAACTCATTAAAGCGCATAATTATAAATCCCATCCAATTCTACCTCGATTGCATCGATTATACGGTCAAATAACCGATTTAATTTTCTTTCGCCGTTCACCGTTTCGCCAAATATATTTCTGCGGCCTGTCCAATTATTCTCGTGCAAACAATAAACGCGTAACGCGGTCCCGATAATTCACAATTGAAATTTCTTCGCGCTCAAAAATCAGTGTGCGCGGTCGCATCTGCTAAGCTTGTATTCAATTTCATCGTCGTTCGAGCGTCGTTCACGGTATACCAACCGCAAATCGGAAGGCACACTCGATCATTTCGATAAATCATCGAGACTAATTGATAGGCGAGATCTGCAATGGTGGTCGGACTCACAAACATAGGACAGAGCGTGAGCATCGCGCGCGTTTCATAGAGGCCTCTACCCAACGTCGGACGAGTGATCTCGTCGTATCTGATCGTGCATTAATTCGCCAGACGCGACGGAGTGCAATTCGGTAACTTAATTAAACCAATTAATATCGCCGAGAGAGGAATAACGGGTGACCGCTATCACGGCGGTGGCCGCAATATCTGAGAACGAGCGAGTCCCCACCCTCGTGCAATACTAGGGGCAGCCAGCGTAGGCCGATTTTCAACTCTGATTCAAATTGCACCGACGGTGTTACAATTATCGGGAGGCGTCCTATCGTGGCTTCAATCGATCCGCAGACCGTCGATGGAAGGCACCCGTTGCTTTTTCTATGGACGGATCAAACGCAGGCAACAGCGAAATCGAACGGTTTTAATTGCTCACAGCTTGCCCGCCGGTTAACGCTCACCTCTATTGCCGCTACGATCAAGAGATAGGAGCCTTTCGTTTTAATTGTTCTTCGGTAATTATTTGCTCGGATAACGATGTTCCGGCGAGTACCGCCGTTAATAAATTCATAATGACGAAACGGGTAATACAATCGGCGGCTATTGCTATTGCTTTCGATAGTGTTTCGTTTGTTATGTGCTTCGGGAATTGTGAGTGGGTGTTGATGGACAAGTAGATATAGGAATTGTCGGATACAGAGAGAAACGAAGACTTTGAGGGAATTTGGGGAATGGAATTTTAGTGGGAGATTAACCCTTTGCACTCCGAGTAATTTTACAATGAGCTCTCAGTTACTCCAAAACTATTTACAATTGTGCGAGTGCACATCTGTAGGAAATTTAAAATCTTGCTTCGTCATTAAAAAAGAAGCGCATACATTTTAAAATTATGTTTTACAATATAAAAAAATATAAAAATACACTGAATTTAACGGGCAACGGAATTATCAGCTTCTATTGCAATGTCGTCGCTGTGGAGACAACGGAGTGCAAAGAGTTAATTTACTGTCACCTATATTGTATTTATTTGCTTGTGTAATACTCAATATCGTTATATTAGTGCGCGATAAGTAAAGGTTTTTAATGTTTCTATTCTATAATATTGTAATTATAGTAGAAAATTTTAATAGAAAAGTCTTTACATCAGCAGAAGTGATAAAACTGCTAAAATACAAGTGAAACTCAACCCGTTAATGAATTGTTGCAAGTTTTCTGTGTACTTATACGCATTTTAAATAGAAACTAAAATTCACTTGTTACGGATGCACGCCTCACGAGTTTATAATTACCTGCTCGTAGTTTCTGACGGCACCTCTTGAGAGAGCGTGTATTAAACAGACTCACTCGAACTGGACCGCTCAATGAGGTATTGTTTGTTAAAGATATCAAAAGGCCCAATTTGCCTTATCCTAAAATGATATATTTTACACTTTGTACAACAAATTACAGATACGTCCGGATCTTAACCTCGCGGACGAAGTTTTCTAACGAGAATGCTCGATGTTGTTCGTTTCTCTGGTTTTAGAATACTCAATATTTTGAAGTGGGTGAAGACGCGTTTCCGTCAACATTTGGCGGGGGCAGTCGCTGTTGCGAGCGGGAAGATATCTGATTGGGTGGCTTTGTTTGCAAATTTTAATTTTCTGATTGGTAGGCAAATGAATCGTCCTTTGCCCATAGGTCAAGAGCCACCCTTGACGCTCGGAGGAGCCGGAAAAACGCGGCTCGTGTGGGGGAAAAAGTCCCCGGTCAATACTACTTGCCGAACAAAACTTTCCCGGACGAAGTACTAACGACAATAGGCCCATAAAGCGCATTGATTTTGAAATAATAAATAAAATACAATGCGCGACTGCTATTTTTTCGGAGAAACATGTGAACGGTTAACACGTTGAGCGCGACGTCAGTCCCTGGGGACTGACAGTGCACTTTTCGTTTGGGCGGTGTTGTTTCCCGGGACTGACAGCAAACTTTTGGTTTTTACGGCATTGGTGCATAGGACCGGTATGCACCATTATCAAAGTTATAAAATAAATGTTGCAACGTATCTAGAAACTTGACTAAACCGGTTGTCATCTTTTGTAATCTATGTGACTACATTTTTGTCTAGAATGTTTTAATAATTTTCATTAAAATTACAATATTTAATTTATAATCTTGATAATGGTGTATATAGTGAGGGATCAGAAACAAGGCACTTGGGACGGATGGGGAGATTGCTCTCGCACCGCCTATCCCCGCCATGTCGGTTCTGGAAGCCTGAGATCGACGAATGGCAACCGAAGATAAAACACTCCTTTCGTCGTTCATATGACGGCGCAACGAATATGCAGGTCTCTCGGCTAATAGCACGTCAAAATCGAAAATGCGTGAGGGAGAGGGATGTCTCTATCCGTCAGGCGAATCAGAACAAATTACCCCTCAAGTGCCTTGTTTCTGGTTCCTCACTACACCAGTCTCATGCAACAATGTCGTCAAAAAAAGTCCATTGTCAGTCCCCAGGAACTGACGTCGTGCTCAACGTGTTAAAAGAAATTAGGAGACGAGTTTCAAGCTACATCTGCGAACTTCAGCGGCGTATTATTTGCTCCGCACCATCAATTACTGCGAGTTTAAAGTACTACTGTAATAATTATGAAAGATTCTGTTTTCTCGTTATGAAAAAATTAAATATATTTATTTTGATCATCGAAATCATTTTATTGTCACCCGATAAAGAGCTGTGGCGCGGAATAAACCAACATTATATTTAACGCAATCGATGTGCCGTTGAAATCTACCACCGCTGTTGTAACATCACTGCTGCACATTCTATTGTTTCGTTGTACGGCAGAAATTCGCGCGCCTAACTTTGTGACACCTGTCCTGAAGTTGGGAGAACAAGAGTTAATTAAATCTCTCGCTTCATGAGCAACCGCTACCTGAGTTTCGAAATTCTTTAATCTTTAGAATCCCTTGGCGTGCAATGACAGCCGATATTTCATTTTTCGACCGTGCAAGAAACCTAAACGAATTTCTGCAAATTGAACTCTTGCAATAGGCTTCACACGATTTCGGTTATTAAATCTCTCATGTGTAAAATGAAAATTTATGATCAAGGTAGACGACGCCATAAGTATTTAGGTGAAAAAAAATGTAAAATATAATAATAGGACAATAATACTCAGAAGTGTTAATCGTTCGAAAACAATTGCAGATTTTTTGCTTGGGGCGGATCTTCGCTTATCAGTTCTCTGGAGAGAAATATTCCTGTATCTGGAATTTATATTTGACAGTGTTATGACCGTAATGTTTTGGCGGCTTTGGGATGTTCCAATAAGAAAATTCCCGGAACTGCGCCCAAGGTCTTTGCCGGCCCCTACTGTCACCTGCTACGTTTAGTTCTTTTTTTTTATTGTGCGAGCTGAGTGTGGGAGGCGGTCTAGAACGAACATCGCCAAAAATAAGTCCTAGGCTCAATAAAGGTACCCAAAAAGGTACCATAAATCAAGTAACGGATTTCTTAATTGAAACAATTGCTATTAGGTAAAGTGCTAAATCGATTACAAATAGCGTGCCCTGACCTCCTGTTTTGGTCCTCTCTATTCAATTTCTAATCGTCCATACCTCTCGAACAGACAGAATGCAGTATGTCTAAAATTATTAACACCGTATTAAACTTCAGTTTGCTCATTTACTAAAAATGTTACGGAACGTACACAGATAACAAGTACATTCCGATCCACCTTAAAAAACCACCTTCAACAAGAATTGCACAATTAGACTCGCATTCTATAAATTAAATAAAGTCGAAACAAACTTGAAAATTCATCTTAATACGAAACTTTCACATACCACAATGTGCCATTAAAGTTTTGCGTAAGATTAATTTATTCCTTTTAAAACAGAAAAGAAAAATATAACGAAGAAACTTCAGAATCTCCGACAGTTTTCCAAACTTGAACAAGTAGTAGTGGGAATGTTAAATGACCGAATATTCTATGAATTAAAGTAGGACGATTTGTAGAATAATTTTCTAGGCAACCAATTATCGAGGCTCTTGGTGCACACTCATCTCAAGTTCTTACCCGATCAGACATCGGCTAACTAATTAATTTCACGATTCACCGAAAACTGCACGTAAAGCGAAACGAGAGAAGTCGATTGTACATTATCGATGATAAAGGAAGGGCGACCCTCAGATTTATTGCCGCCGCAAATCCGAGGCTACCCTGGCTTCGATTCGGCGAAATAAATTTTTATCGTAGAATATTATAGGGATGATAAATGGAACGCCTAAATAGAGCAGTAAGCGAAATCTATTAGCAGATACAGGAAATTCTGCGGGAATTGTACCGTGAATTCGATATATTCGCGGTACATAACGTTCTAAATTAGTAACCCGCGACGGTTTTAAAATTTTTTCTTAACCCGTAAAACACTTAATAATAACAATTTAAGACTAAAACATCCAGCCGGTGAAAATAACAGGTTCCCAATTTTTGCTAAATATTCCTCAAATTGATAGTGGAGCCTTGCAGTAAATATTTCACTTCTATCCTATAAAACTTAAATTACTTAATTGATCATCCTTTCCGCACCATAATTCTACTATTTCCAGAGTACTTATTCCGTATATTTAAATATAATAATAAAACGATATAACGCCGGTAGTTTCAGTGTTAAAATGATCATAGATACGTATTTAAATTGTTGCAACTTTATAGACCAAAAGTCCCTATAAAATTCAAATACGAATATTTCAATTTACTGCAGCGTTACACCCTTAACATTCGCAGACGTAAGTTCTCCGCAATTCGCATAAATATTTTGCAACCCTGTGTTTCAGTGAGCGCGTCCAGCAACAAATACACCCAACTCGCCGGCACGGAAATACACGACCATGTAAATTTTCGGAAATTCATAAACGCATGAATATTTTGCAACCTTGTATTTTCCTCGGCGCTTGTAACCCGCACCGGCATATACACGACACGAGAGCAACAACCGATTAATAAATATTCACGTGTAATTAATTGGATTGCAATCAGACAGGACGAACGTTCGTTATTAAATTTTCACCGTCGTTCTGCGTAGATCGTCGTGGATCTTTCCCTCCGTAATTTCGTCGGGCGTTTGCACGTTAATAATTTATGGCCTTCAACGTTCTATTAATGTATTTCTTTCGTGCTATCGTGGGGACGTGTGAGCAATAATTTACCACGTTCTGTGACATAAGAGGAAGAAAGAAATTTAGAAGAAAGTTTTTTCTTCCTACCAGTCGGAACGAGTAACGTCTTGGTAATCCGCCTCTCGTGCTGGTCTCGTGCAAGTAGAATAAAAGAATAATTAAATTAACCGCGTATGTTCTATATTTTGAGAGGCATTGCACCGCACGGAAAGAACGTTGAATTTTACCAAACACGACTATATATTGCGCGGGTTTTTTTATTTTTAATAGCGACTTTTGTATGAACCGCATGCGAGAACTTTTCTCTCGCTTTTTAATAATTTTTTTATGTAATTCACGTAACACCGTTGTTCTTGAATAAAATGTGATAATGTAATAACACGTATTATGCCGTAGAAATGTACAGCAGAGTTTATCGCAACTTCTAACTTTGCAGGTAATTACATTTTATTTGAGAGGGACGTGGATCGTTGACTGCAGTATTATTACCATTAAAAAAGAAAGTAATAGAAATGTTTTACTCCATGAGTATAACAGCAAATTCGTGATAATATCAAAAATTTTCCTAACGAAAAATCGTAGAAGAAAAGGAAAGAAAATTTTGAAAATGATTAAATTTACCTTCAGGTTCGACGAATTAATAAAAGAATTTTCCTTTCTATAATTATTTCTCACGTCGCAATAAATCAAACTATAATCGGTAATTTCACGAAGTAATATTTTCTAGCGAAAAATCCAAATTTAATTTCATAAATATCCTATTTCCCAGAAGACAGCATGTTTCGACTTCACGCATTAAGATCTCCGAGCTCAATTTCAATCGAACCGCCCCTCGAAGAAAACGGAAGGGTCTCCATAATGATATAGCAGTTAGTACGTCGAAACTTTGTACAACGTTTCTTAACCCTAATAGCGAATAAACCAGCCGAATGACCGGCTAGGTAGCGAAATTACATTCGCAAGAGCGTAGTAATCACGGCTCCGTCTGATGACGGTGGAACGTCGAGTTAAGAGGCGAGGGGAAAAGGTGGAAAACTAGGAGTAGAACGAGAGGGTGCTACGACCCACCCTTATAATTTGATGTTGCGTGTTATTAAAGGGCCATTAAAACTCCGTACATCTACTAATTACCTGCACGCAGTCTGTATGCGGTAAGGTTTAATCAATATTCAGCTTTGTTGCGTCTACGATGCAACGAGACCGCCATTCGTCGCGAGACCTCTCCTATCGGCGGTATGTTGTAAATGAGAATTTCTCGTTCGGCGTATTCGTAACCAGCGGAAACAAATAGAGAAACGTCGCGGGAGTGCGAGGGAAAAAAGACGATGATTGGTGAAACGAGCGGGAGGCACGTGAATTTTTGCAATTCCGATGTCGACGCCATCCACGGAGTCCTCGGTCGGTCGTTGGAGAGCGGTAACGCGACGTTTTCGAATCTCCCGCATTTTTTCCTCTCTCTCTCTCTCCCACTCTCCCACTTACACTCTATTTTTTCCCGAATTTTTCTTTCAATCGGCGGCGCTCAAATCACGTGGAATTCGTTAAACGTCGAACGGATTTTTCCGCCAGAGGTACAGCCGACGTATTTACTCGACGTTGGGGAGTCTGATTTGATAAGTTTATTGGGCACAAATATTTTTAGAGTGAATGATTTCACGAAGGAGAGGAATTCTCGTTGGAAATTTAACTCGCTTACAACGTTGATTACAACGGTGTTGTAGCGACCACCCACATAGAGGGTATTTTCTCCCTTGTACAAACGGTCTGCGTGTTTTGTCTTTTGCTGCGACACAGCTATTTTTGCGAAAAGCGTCTTTTATATACAGGGTGGAGCGCCACATTTTGCCATTCAGATTTACGTCATTGTTATTGCGCATATCAAAAAATGATGTACATGATGTTGAATGGTTCTGAGAGCGGCACATTTTAATGGTACTAGCTTTTTTGTAGGCGGACGTGTAAAGGACATATGAAGGTCATTAATGTTTTTTTAAATGAAATCATATATTTTTTGTTGCATCAGCTGATGCTCCTTCATATTCTTTATAAAAAAGTATTAACCTATTTGTGTAAAAAAATCATTAGTTTAGGAGATATTTTAATTCATATTTTATTATTATGCATATTTACAGAAAAGGTTCAATGTGGCGACCATTTGCAACAGAACACTTTCTGAATCGAGAAGTTAATGACTCATTAACATTGCGTTGTGTATCTGATGTTATTTTGTTACACTCATTGATGACACGATCCCTTATATTGACCATTGTAGTCGGAGGCTCAGCGTACACTTTATTTTTTAAGTAGCCCCACAAGAAAAAGTCGAGGAGCGTTAGATCTGGTGATCTTGCCGGAAAATGAATGGGGCCATCTCGGCCCCATTATTATTGAATTCATTCATCCCTTTATATTGAATTCATAATATTGACCAGAAAGTCGCGGTTTCCTAACAAATTAAATTGGTAAATGGAATAAGAAATTTTCCAATTTTGCAGAACCTATCGAACTGAAAGTATCACTGACACGTGACACGATAAAATTAGTACAGTAATATTAATATTACGTTCAAACATACGGCGTTTCAAGAATCACAGATCAATTTTTATTTTAGTAATTTCATTCTGAATTGTTGCGGGGAAAATCAGAAAAGAAATCGTGCGGAAAGGGGTTAACTTTTCACTGTGATATAAAGATAAATAAAAGAAAGCAGTTCGCGGGAACTTGAGTATTTTTAACCCTTAGCGCTCCGTTGGTTCGGGTAAGGGGACATCGCTCATTTGTTCAGTAACTTTGGTGACTCCGCTGCGGAGCCAAAGGTTTTTAACATAATTAAGTTTAAGATGCTGCGCCATTGTCGGCATTGACAATTTTTATCTGATGGTGAATTACAAAATTTAAAATGTATGTTTCAGTTGTAAAGGGGGATATGCATATTTATAAAATAAATAAAAACAAAAACATTCACAAGCACGGGTAATTCTTTCCACACCAAATAAGGCTTGTTCTGAGATGCTCCGCTGCAAAAATGTGCCGGAGTTGCTGGTAGGCAGTGGTACAAAAACGCGCAGAGTGCTAAGGGTTAATAAACTCGTCATCCCCCAACAGTGTATTTGGTGAATCACTTGAAAGAAATTGGTTACGTATTTTGTATTAAGTATTGGTCGATGCTGATTGTGAGTAAGGTTTAATTACGTACAGTAGGCTTGATTAATGGTGTGCGACCGAAGTACTCTCGGTGGAGGCTCAGTTTAGTCTGCACTCACCTGGAAAGATTAGAGATATGTTGTAATTTTTGTAATTTTGTTGGACATTGTATATATTTTAATTATATGTAATACACTTGATAAATGGTTCATGTATGGAGTATTCATAAGAACAACGATTTTGGTCACTCAGACTTATTTTTAAAATACTTTTTACTTTTATCATTAATCTTCTTTATGCGTGATGACAACCATACTTTCCCATTAATAGGTCATTTATTAGGTCATCTTCAAATGTTACTATATGAATAAGAAATGCCAATCCTTTGCTACAAGTTGAAATTATGATTTTTTAGGCAGCATATGCGGTTCAATTAATTATTTAATCAATCTTTATCGCAGCACAAGGAAGTTCAAATTGCAAGGTATAGTACTTTTTGGGGGGCACGCTTTGTTTAACAGGCAAAAAGATTAAAAAGAATTTTTTTTTAATTCTAACTTATTAGATAAGTTAGTAACTAACTTGCGTCAAAATTATGAATTGAAATGTTATTTACAGTTTCTATTCGTGCAACTTTCTACTTGCTGAAGTTTAAAAACATTAGCCTGACAATTTGACCATTCACGCAGGACGGAGTTGAAAGGAAAGATTAAGATTTCAACGCAAATAGTCAAAAACGCAAATTAACCCATCTAAATTACATATGCGACTTTGGTGTATAATCAGAATACTTTTATCGTAGCCTGCAACTTATACATATGGTGCGACATTAGAAGAACCGTCACAGTTGTAAGTGCCTAAAGAGAAACGACGAATTGCGGATATGTAACATGAGACGGTCAACATTCGAGAGATTAATATTATACAGAGATTAATATTTTGCAGAGATGAATATTATACAGAGGTGTACCACGTAACTGGCACAGGATGTACCTCCTAAACGGTTCGGAATAGAAGAAGATGTTACAGGTAAAAGTTAAATGGTATCAGACTGTGCATAATATGCAACCAATTTTATGCACGTTTGTGCACCGGTGCATCAGAAAAGTGCGACTACACATTTTTTTCAAGGCAACTTAGGTTTTTGACTGCACCAATCGATGCAATTTCTTGTGCTCTACATAAAAGAACTAAAATACTTATGCCTAAAACTTCTTCGTTAGGAAGTTATCGAAGCTAACAGTTCTCTGAATTATTTCGGTCTCTCGGCAAGTGTTCCGGAGTACCTACGTTACAACAAATGTTCGAGTGGTCCTCCATTGCAGTCCCAGAATGGGCAGTGGATAGTTACTGATGTAAATCTTAATCTTACAGTGATTACTGTTTGCAGCCGTTTCATGTTTACAAACATTGTAATTGAACATAACGTAGGTATTCCGGAACACTTGCCGAGAGACTGAATTAATTCAGAGAAGATTTAGCTTCGATAACTTCCTAACGAATAAATTTAGGGCACAAATATGTTAGTACTTTTATTTAGATCACGAGAAACTTCATCGATTCGTACAGTCTAAAACATAGGTTTCCATTTAAAAAAAGATGTGCTGTTGCATTTTCTGGTGCACCGATGCACAAAAGTGCATAAAATTAGTCGCATATTATGCACAGTCTGATAACACTTGACCTTTACTTATAACATCTTCTATTCCCAACCAGTTAGGAGGTACAGCGTGTTCCAGTTGCGTGGCAAACTTGTACATTTAAGCACATCTCTTATATTCCTGCTATAAAAGTTTTTCCATAACATAATGACTTGGAATATTTTGTCTTTAACATAAGGCAAAGTGCTCGAAGAAACGAAATGTTTTAACGAAAGAAGAAAATTCGCGATTAAAGTATTTCATTCGAGACTGAAAGAACCGTGCCAGACTGGTAATTTACCTTATTTCCAATTCATTATGCAATAAATCGAGGCTTTCAGATAGTTAAAAAGTTTGAGTACCTTTGAGCGACGCAAAAGGACAGGAACGTTAAAGACGAAAAGTGGAACGGGTCTGAAAAGTGATAAAGGAATACTAGAACACCGTCGATCACAGCCGTGATAAATTAACTCCGAGTACCTAAATACTTTCGTACTTAAAACTAACAACTGACAGGCCATCAAAACTTTTTCCATTCATAAAAGAACCGACGATTGGTTTTTTGCTGGAGCGGTGCATTATGCGCTTGCAGCTTAAATGAGATTATTGCAATAAGAAGGGATCTCTGTAGAGGGTACTCCCTAATCCACTTGCATTTATTTACGCGAAATGTTTCCATTTAATTCTTGCATTTGAATAAATTTTAATACACAGTAGCCCAAAATTTGCCTGGACTACTTGAAACTGAAATAAATCTTTTATCTATTAAAAATTCACATTTATTCTCTTCTAAACAATATAACTATACTTCTTGGAAATTATTTTTCATTAGTTTTGTAGATTATGGCATTCAAATGGTCGAACGTTTTGTTTGCAATTTGAAATAATTAATAGCAAAAAGTAATTATATTTGAAAATGGTCCCATGACTTTTGTTTCTGTACTTGTTTATCTATTATATAAATACTAACTTGAAAAAACCGCAATAAAATAATTTGACTTAACTGACAATAATTTGAAAGTTGCAAATTATTTCGTTGTCCCCGCAACCTGAGAACATTGCCATTCTTAGAAAATATTTTATTACATATCTGTACCGTTTGTCCCTGTCCAAATCCTTTTTCTTACTCCTTGTAAACTTCGTTGCAAACAATAAATTATTTGCAGTGCAGATATGAACGTTTCATAAATTTGCAAAGCCAACAGCAAACGTGTCAAAAAATAATTACAATCTCTTCAAACAACTTGATTCAACAGCTCCTAGCTGCGAAATGGAAGACGAGTAATTGAGTGAGAAAAAGAGAGAGAGAGGGAAAAATAAATAGATAGATAGATAGATAGAGCGAAAGAGAGACAAAAGAAGAGGCAGAATTACTCTTCGCCTGTAATTTCCATATATCTCGAAACGATAAACGTCGAGCTATCGAAGAAAGGAGTCACGAGCCATCGACAAATAAGTTCAGGGCTTTCTTATCTGGGCCAATGAAAGGGAGGGTTAGTCTTCGGAGGAAAGTCGATAGTTCGATAAGTCCCACGGCAACGGACATGCTTTACGAAACCTTAGCACGCAATCATAAGTCCTCTCTTTTTCTTCTACCGTTTCTTCCTTCTTGTAGGCGCTTGAGAATGGAACTTTTATGAGGTTCGATCGGGCAAACCCAATCGGTGCACCGTTTGATTTAGCGCCATTCCATTTATGCAGGTATTAAAGCAACCTCGCTCGACGTGCTTCGACGTACGGGGGCAAAGAACTTATTGAGATCGTTAGATTTAAGTGGACGTGCCTCGTAAAGTAGTCCTACGAAATTAATAAAGTTTGTGAGAATTTATGGAATATTATAATGACGTATTATAGGTGAAAAGAGTCAGCAGAAGTTGAATTTATTGGTGGCGATGGTCGATTTTTCAAAGTAAAAAAAGAAGATCTGGAACAAATGAGAAGTGAATGGAAATATGAAGTATCGACAAGTAAATAAGATCCACAGTAGAAGGGGGTTATTATGAGTAAGGAGGTAAAGGATCAGACTCGCAATCAGTGAGTCCGAATTTCAAATCCCCTATCACCTACGGGAAAATTTTCCCATATGATATATACGTACACCTAATTCTGTTTTTACACGATAGATATGTTACCGAAGAATACGTGTAAAAAAAATTCGTGTAAAAAAATATATTGCATCTATGGAATAATAGGAGATTGAAGAAGTCAGCAAAAATAATAAAATAAACCATGAGTTTTCATGTTAGGATCTTAAAGATTTTATTTCATAAAGATTGCACATGTATCATGCAATGTAAATTATCATTTGAAAAGGATAAAAATGTGTCACTAATTCGTGAACGCAAAAATTAGGCAAAATAATATGAGCTACACATAAAAAAATTTTATTCATTGTTACTTTCTGACAATAAACGCATACGTTTGCGTAAGACTGCAATATTACTGCCATCACTAGAAATGCCTTGGTTATCGTCTTCGAGCTCCATTGGTGAAATTCTTTCTGTAATTTCTTGAACAAAATTAGGACTAGCCTCCTGTGGTGCCGATTTTTCAGTGGATTTAAGAACGAATTCAGTAATTAATCATTGTGTTTGTGTTTTGGCTGGGCCTCAGTAGAGCAAAATTGTCTTCTTAGAATTTGGATCGATCGTGTTAACTCAAAATAAGTCGTTTAAAAAGAGAATTAAATTTTTTTTCTAATGCGTGTTAAATGAAAATCGTGTAAAAACAGGTTTGGGTGTATATCATAATTCGGTAGTTCGGAATCCACCTATAATAGTGGCTCCTAGGCGAAGTGACCATAGCAATTGAAATCGAAAAAATTCAAAAAGAAGTCTCTAGAGCAAGCATCTTGTAGAGATTCGGAACAGAACAATGGCAAGGTTTGAAGAATAATATGCTTGCATGGTAGAAACAATATTTTAAGTTACGTTGAGATTTTTTTTGGACGAAGTTCATATTTATTATTTTTAATTCTTAAAACCTTCAATTGTAATGTAAGTTACAGAATGGGATGGAAAAAGGAAGAAGCTCGAGGAAAAGGGATAATGATAACAATTAGAATACGGAGTGTTTAAATGGCAATAAAATATAGGGCGAAAGCAAACTTAGGCAATGGCCATATTGACTCGTTCAACATGAAACCGAAAACTACATGTTTACATGCAGTGGAAAACATCTACTTAAATTTTATTGTCCGCAATGGAACAGACCTTTCCGGAAAACGTTTTCAAACGGAAATACTGCAAAATTTCTCTTTAGAAATTCCCTACTTTCCAGAAGTTCGAAAAAACTCCTGTACAAACCAACAATAAAAGCATAATCATGCCAGTTGTTATAAAAGTGACCTAATTGCCAGTGAAAAAATTAACTTACAATTTATTTTTGTGTTGTACTACATTGTAGAAATGAAATACGTTAATGGAATACATTACTAACCAATGGTATATATTCAATAGTGCTTTACTTATTTAAATCCACTATTTTATAATCACATACATTAGCAAACTTCTGAAAATTATCATTTGAAATTCATCAAAGTTTCATTAATTTTATTTTTTAAAAAATAAAGTAAATTAGAGACTTTGAAATAAAAGCTATATCATCTGAAGTAACAAAATAAGTATTTACAAAGATACAGCTGTTACCAGCAATGTAATACTTACAGATCCGTCAAATTCGCGTAATAAAAAGGAAATACTTGTAGGCGTATAATTACATGATTAACGTCGCGGCGTCCGTTTTGTTCGGCAAGCCCATAGTCGGAATATGGTTATGGGGTAGGTATCACGGAAATATCAAGGTGTAATTTCGATGCTTATTGCCAGTGCGCATCTCTCTCGGCACTTGTCATTATTCTTTCGGCGGGAAACGGGATACGTTTAAACGCTCGTCGGCGCGGATAAGCTCATAAAACAGCGAGCTGCTTTACGCCGAAGAAGCGTCTCTTTGGAATATATTTGAATATCATTCGAAGCGGAAAATACCTGCTGTACCTATATCTATTTCGTACATAGAGATGAGTTTATGGTAATAAGAACTTGCGTCGTTATAAGCGAACAAATTTGATGGTTGAATATTTTTCGTAATTTGTGGAGGAGCGACGTTTTCCTAAAGTGCGATGAAAATTCGACGCAGGGAAAGATTATATAATTCTTACATTTTAGTCGTTAATACGGTAAATCGATTTCGAAACTTTTAGTTTGAATTTTGTGATACAAAACAGGATAAAAATTCTTATTCGGATATTTCTGATATACGTTTTATGCGAAAAGTTTCGTACGTAATTATTGTTAAAACAATTGATTCCAATTAGGCATAGAACTGTGCTTGAAAGGGTAGAAGTTGGGAATGAGAGAAATTTAATTTATAAATCTCTCAGCTGCCGCAAAATATTCTTTCAATTATACCGATGATAATACGAGAGTTCAATACAATCGAAAATTGTACAGATATTTCAAATCTAGGCGAATGGATAAATTTTATCGCTCAATACTCGAAAGGAAACATACAATAAAATACGTTTCGGCGAAATCATTTTAAAACATCGTTTCACCGTTATAAAAATATTGCCGTTAATTTGATACGACCTGTTACGGAAAAACGAGGGAACTAGCGGCAATTCTGTCGAATAACGACCGCAAAAATATTTTGAATGCGTAAACATCTGAGAGTTTGAAAAATTCACGTTCCAATTAAAAACACGGCATGGAAACGTTTAAAAAACTTTACCGCGCACGCACTGTTTACGATAAGCTATCGCACATTTAACCGCGGGAACGCTGTGTACACAGAATTTGCTTGGAAATAGCACGCGCGATGTATCCACCTGAAATATTCAGCCGTGGAGCCGGCAAACAATTCCGATGGTTACATTCACCGATCATCGCTTTTGTAGGAATCGCGTATAAACCCGAACTTTTGCTTCGTAGCGTCCTTTGTGCCATTCAAATCGTTTCGATACGCCGCGATTTGGCGCCTCGCAATAGATTTAGAGTTTTTATTTTGGTTACGGTTGGCTATTTTAATGATTTTACCTGTAATCAATTTAACGGCTTTACTGACGATTATTTTTTATGATAACTTTTTTCGAAATGTGCGATCGAATTTAAACAATTTGTTTCGTCTTGTGATGTTTTTACCTTTGAATAATTTATGAGTTTGCTTGCTAAATAATTTTGGCGATATCCTTTTTTACTTGTTTGCCTTCAATTGTTATGGCCATTTTGACTAGGATCTATTGTTTTAGCTGGGTACCGAACTATCTATACTGAGGGACCAGAAACAAGGCACTTGAGGGGTAATTTGCTCTGATTCGCCCGACGGATAGGGACATCCCTCTCCATCACGCATTTTCGATTTTGACGCACGATTGGCAAGAGAGACCCAAACATTCGTTGCGTCGTCATGTGAACGACGAAAGGAGTGTTTCATTTTCGGTTGTCATTCGTCGATCTCAGTTTTCCAGGACCGACATGGCGGGGATAGGCGGTGCGCCAGCATTTTCCCCTTCCGTCTCAAGTGCCTTGTTTCTGGTCCCTCACTTTATCTAGGGTATGATATACAATCATATAGAAAAATTGTTTTAGAAGTGACGGAGAAGAATTTGTTTCGCTGATTGCGAATTCGAGTCTTTAACTCTTTACTCAGCTGAGCTCCCAAGGGCGAACATTTTTTTATTGCAACATGGAAGAAACATTATGGCAGAGACTGTAATTTTGTTATATGTGTCATGTTAATGTCAAATATAAGTACATATCTCTAAAATTAGATACTGCGAGAATACGTCCTAGGATTCTCGCATAATTAAACGACGTTAATCGCATGATTTTCAGAGAACGAAGAGAAACGGCCGAAGCAATAGTCGACGTATTAAACTGCGCGTCTCTAATTCGACATTAATTTATTTCACGTTATCATACCCGCGGCACGTAAAGGTAACAAAGTTAAGGTAGATAAATAAGTTTATTGCTCGCTTTTATCGTTCGAAATAAAACTTTCCTCTCTTCCCGTCGGAAGCCAGAAATACGTCGATTAAATTTACGAACGTTTCGTGCTTGCGCGCTTCTTTAAAGCGAAACTTTCGGAACTTCCTTTAACGAGCCGTCACAAAAACGTACTTCAACCTTAGCAGCCGTATTTCGGAGTCGACGTTGAAGGAATTCTTTAGCCAGTTGCAACTTGTTACACCGTGGAAATGCATCGTTCGAAGCGTCGATCCACTTCCACGCCCGCGGACTCGGCCAAGTAGAATCGCGATAAGCCCGTTTCCACGGTAGACGGGGGAAAAAAAGAAGAAAAGGTTGCAGCAGAACGAAGGAAATAGAAGAGAGCTCATCGTTTAATTCAAATATTCCACGGTATTTCGCAACGTGGCAAAGGGTTTGGATGCAGCTGCACGACGTGGAATTAACTTGGTCCTCTCGAGTGTTATCGAGCATCGCGACCAACGCACCATCTTGGAGGGTAAAACTCCTCGAGGTTTTTATTCGCGACGATAGAAAGTTGCCACGACGAGACCGGTAGTGACGGTAGCGAAGGTGGCGTCAGCGATATCGGTGGTAGCGACGATACCGATACTCGTGACGATGGTAACGGTAGAGGTGTGACGGTGGTGGTGGTGCTGATATCGCCGGTGAATGCTGGTGCTGCCGGCGCTGGAATTTTCCTTGCTTCCATCACCGTGGGAAAAAGCAAAGAGCAAAAGCAAACAGGGGCAGTCTAGCAGCCCCGTCGTAGCCCATCCGTAGCCCATCTGTAGCCCTCCGGCGGCCCCTGCGGATGGTTCCACAGGCCGTCGCCGCCCCTTCCTGTTTTCCCGTCCCTGGCACATCGGAATCTGTGCCAATGGATGCTGCTACCTCGCGCTGGTCTTATTCGCCGAGAACTGGCGGAAAATGTGAAAAATTCCTATTAAGGGATTCCAATAGGGTAACGCGGGTGTCGGGGACATAAAACATAATATTATTTCCGGAAAGCGGCGGCGCGAGAATTCAATTTAGCCGCATGGCACATAATATAATGCTCCTCTCTTCTGGTGCTCTACGCTCACCCCCTCCTGCCTTTTTCTCTTTTTTTGCACTCTCTCTCTCTCTCTCCCTCTCTCTCTCTCTCTCTCTCACTCTTTCCCCCTTCTTCTCTTGGCACTTTCTCGCCGGCTTCTTTATATCCTGACCTGCAAAGGTCCCGGCACCTTCGCCTCGAATTCGTCTCGGAATAGAGCCACCGCGCGAGGCAATACCGCGAGGAATCGCTTCGACTAGAATCCAGAAGGGATTCGATCGTTCCAAAGGCAAACGCCGCCGGGAAAAGAGAGCCGTTTAATGCCGTACCGAGCTACGTCTATTACTCTCACCCTCTCTTTCTCTTCCCTATTTCTATCTTTCTCATTCTCTCTCTCCCTCTCTCGTCTTTCTAACCACCCGAGTTGCCGTAACTCTTCTCTTTCGTGTACCCTGAAATTTCCCGGCCGTCCATCGACCTCCATACGAACAGCCAGTTCTCGTGGATTCGCTGCACTGCGGCGATCTCGGATACCCGACGCAGCTATTCTCGACGGTGCATGCATGGTGCCGTTACCCTTAACGGACGTGAAGTTCGGTCAGAGCCGGTGGTGGATTTGACGTTTAGCGTCCAAACGACCGCCACCTGTGGTAGCTGCGGCGTATGCGATACCAAAAGCGCGTAGCCTATTAACCCTTTAGCTGTGAATCGCATACATATACAGGGTGGGGCAATAACTATTAGCACCTCAGATATCTTCGAAACTATAAATTTCACAGAAATATTTGCTGAAATAAAATGGCAAAGTACGAAGGGGGCCATCCGGTGGCGATAATAGTTTTTTTGCAGGTGGAGGTACTTCGGACATTTGAAGGTCACCTCCATTTTTTTAAATGGATCGGTATATTTTTGCTTCCGTATCATGATAGAGGATCTTAAAACGAGTTCAACGACCTATTACACAAGGTCATTGGAGGTCATAGAAAGTAGAGAAAGGCGATAGTACTTACGGTTTTGGTAGTAAATGAAACATACGCATTGTAAACAGTAGAAGAAGGCGTAATGCTTACCGTTTACTTCACTGAGACTAAACACTGCTTGAAGGACAGTTTAATAAGTTTGCAGGATGTGGCAGCGACTACAACGATCACGTCGCATCGAAAACGCGATAACGCGTCGCCACGTAATTTACATTTTCGCCAAGAGGCCCTTGAGCTTGGCGAAGGCCCGTCGCCATTACGACGGGGCCTTTGCAGCCCGACCGATCTCGGGAAAACAGCAAATGAAATCTGTTACGGCAATGACCTTGTGTAATAGGTCGTTGAACTCGTTTTAAGATCCTCTATCATGATACGGAGGTAAAAATATACCGATCCATTTAAAAAAATGGAGGTGACCTTCAAATGTCCGAAGTACCTCCACCTGCAAAAAAACTATTATCGCCACCGCATGGCCCCCTTCGTACTCTGCCATTTTATTTCAGCAAATATTTCTGTGAAATTTATAGTTTCGAAGATATCTGAGGTGCTAATTGTAAGACTCCGCGCCAGCGAGGCGCCGAGCCGGGCGTTCTCACGCCTGGCTTTCGTCAAGAGGACCTTTCGCTAGCGAGGGAAGAAGACAACCCTCGCCGCTACGGGGCCTTTCGGGGAAAAGAGTCCTTTGAAGGAGAGGCCCACGTCCCTCTCCGAGAAAAGCCTCTGATAGGCTCGCGCAAGGGAGGAAGGAAGTCGTATAAATATACGACTTCCAGGGCCCGCCGTAACATTCCTAGTATTGGCGTCGTAGAGTCCGTATGGACGAATCATTCGTAGTATTATCGTTGTAGCGTCTGTATGAGCGCTACGCAATCTTCGCAAAGATTGTTATATATATTATTGTACACGAACATAACCGATATTGCGACTGTTGTAGAAGTTGTCCTAACGCCACGTCTCTCCGGACAGATTGTTATATGTGATTTGTATACAACCATTGTATTGTATTATTAAAAAGAAATTTATATATTATACATTTCACTCTTACATAATAGTTATTGCCCCACCCTGTATATGTGGGATTGGTTATATTAGGTGTTATAATATAGAGTAAAACTAAGTTTATTAACTATAACTATATACTAAATGCCTCGTATGATCGCTTATAAAGAACTACAAAGCATTCGCTCCGCTCAGTCACTCGTTCGTACTCATACATCCGTGCACTCATTCATACGTACACACATGCATTCCTTAGCATAGGAATCGAAGGGCCTCCGCAGCACGCATCTTATAAACAGCCGCCTAGACTAAACAGTCTAGGCCAGGGGTCGGCAACCTTTTGAGCCGGAAGAGCCAAAAGTTATAATTTACAAAATTTCCCAGTTTTTGAAGAGCCACTAAAATTTTTGTTTCAATATTATGGTATTTGATTAGGATCAGGTATATAAATTTGATTTTTGATTTAAAATGAATAGCTTGAAATACGAAATAATATTTATTCACATAGAAAAATTTAAACCTTAAGGCCAGCAATCCCTTTAGAATTTTAAAAAAATCGTTTTTTTTTTTATTACATATTTCGAAAGTATAATACCCAAAGAATATACTGACCAAAGGAAAACCCGAAATATTGAATATTAGCGGAGTTATCGCATATAGTATAGAACGGAACGACAGCATGGGGGTCAGGTAGCGAGAACTTTAAACGCGATTATCTCGAAACTACATATTCAAAAACTGCTCGTGTTGTAGCTCAATAAGTTATTGACCGATTTCGATGAAATTTTGGGAGGTTACTCTTAGTAATATTATCGGAAGGATATACCTAAAGTTTGAAAGGTAGCGTGTAAATAAATAACTTTTTTGGGGTCAAATATGTCGAAAAAATGGTCGAAAATTCGAACTTAAGAGTAAAACGGCTCCCAAATGTTCAGTTTTGCACTTTTTCATAATTTTTTAGGTATATCCTTCCCCTTAATATGTCAGTAAACGAATGACACTTGTTAAATCTTTTTCAAATCAGCAGCAAAAGAGTGACAACTGCAGCAGTTTTCGACGTCTCGGAAAACAGGCGCCCGAAGACCCTTAATAACGCCGCAATTTTGTTGGTTATCCCAAGAAAAAAAATTTTTTTTTCAACTTGGATGTTATAACAAACTTATGTCAAAATTTGAAAATGATTCGATTATTTTATCCCCTCTAAAAAAATTCCCGAAAAATACCTGTTTTTCACGCTCCTAAAGGGATTTCTGGCCTTAAATAAATGATTTTGATATATAGCTACGATACTTACATCAATGGGAGCATTGACTTTGCATGCTTTTTGAAAGTTTGGTTAAATCTGGCTCATAACTTGTTATTTTCAGTTGCAAGCGCGCCTCTAGATTTTTATTTGTTAGTTGGCTTCTTACTTTATTTTTTATTATATTCATGCAAGAGAACGCTTGCTGACTGAAGACTGAACACATGGATGTAAGAAGGAGAGAGGATGACAGGCTATGGCGCATTCATTTGCCCCAAGAACAATGTGGCGTTGCAACCAGCTGCGCAGCTACATTTCGACAGTCCTTTAATTTGACTACCAACAATGTATTTATTATAGGGACGATTTATCTTCTCTCCTACTACATTCATGGTTTTTATCCTGTTTGCAATATTTTTTTGAGTTTTGAAAATAAAATAACATAATTATTATTTTTTGCGCATGAAACTGGAAAGTCGCAGTTTGACATCGACAGAGCCACAACTTGACATCAAAAGAGCCGCATGCGGCTCGCGAGCCGTAGGTTGCCGACCCCTGTTCTAGGCGATCGTGATGAGGCCATACCTCGATTCTCGATACCACATATATTCTCTCGTATCTATTAACATTCATACACAAAGGATTGATTAATAGGCTAAATTAACAACAAACATTCCGAAGATTGATACCTCCTCTCCTTACGGTAGGGGGATGGGTTTTTAGAATTTCTGAAAATAAGCTTTGGCGTGAAGCTTTTAAACTTTTAATAACGGAGACACATATAGATCGAGGTAATTAAGTTAACAAATAGCAATAATCGCGCAGCTATAATTACACCGTGACTTGGGCACCGTAATCTCCCTGTAGACTCTCTCTGTAAAAACTCACTGTAAACTCACATCGCCGGCGCATGAGCTGCCTTCTTGTTCCTAAAAGGCAATGCGGGTTATCTCCGCTTTTCCGGCGCTCCAAGGTCATTTTGTCTGGTGTACGGTATCGTTAGTATTGGTATTTAGGGTTTTAAATAACAACACTTTACTTAAAAACTAATGGAATAGACCAAGACTTTATTCTACGAATATATGAAGAGGGTACATCTTCCCTCTAAGGGTGAAAGTCACAGAGTGAGGTCTAAAAGAATTTAGCGAGGGTCTAGGGACCTTTTTCGATTATAACATAAAACAGACTGCATAGCTATGCAGCTGCAACCACTTAAGCATTCCAAGAAGTAAATATACTAGTTGATTTTTGTATGTTTAAAATATACTGTGGGAATTTTATAAAACCCGCGCGGATCTATCTAGATTCGTGTAGAGGGATCCAGCGTAGGACAAAAGACAGACGAAAGACGGACGTGGACTGCACGCGGTCGAGAAGAAGCAGAAAGAGAGTTGACGAACGCCACGTTAGACGGACACGTTGGTTTTTAGACGAGTAGACGTTATAGACGTAATACACGAATAGACGTAATAGACGAATAGACGTTATAGACGAGTAGACGTATTTAGACGAATAGATGTTATGGACGAGTAGACGTTATAGACGAGTAGACGCAGTAGACGAATAGACGTACAAGTAAACGAATAGACGCGACTAGACAGACGTTTGTGTATTTATTAGTAGTCATAAGAGTGTGTGTGTGTGCGTTCAAATATTTTCCGTACTTTTGTGTTTCCACTTGTATTTTATTTTTCTTAACGTGTATTTGTAATAAATATCCTACAATACTATGCTCGTAGAGACATAGAAAACCAACAGTTAGTACACGTGGTTTTCCATCGCTTATGTAGTTTCTTAAAATGTGGTCGAACCAGGTATCGCGCGAAAAGCAACGACTACCTGGAACGAACACCTCAGTCAAAGATCACCTATATTACCAATCTATGGTTCAATGATCTGTAATTCCACTTTACTCGAACCGCGGTAGAGTTGAAGGCTTAATCGGCATCTGCGCGATCATTTCAAAATTGTTCGAGCAATTTCTCTCTATTTACCGTCGTCGAGTCAGCTCTTTTTCTCCTGCAAGTCGATAATCCGTGAGCCTTAATAGGAGCACAAAGTCGCATTAAGGGAGACTTAACTGCACGAAGCCCGCATCGTTTATTATTGATAGATTCGGGGTAAGGAAGCGACGAAGTATCCGCAAGTTGGAAAGCCCGGCAAATGCACTGCTGGGAATCGAAGCCATTAACCTTCCTTCGAAACAGCCCTGCGGCTTACGCACCACTAAATAATTCCGGTGCACGTCTAAGAACTCTCGTACATCGGTACGGGGCTTATCGAGACGAGTATCTTTGAAATGTCCTGCCGGCTTGATCTTCCTTTTGGGGATATCTCGCCCCCTGTCTTTCCACCCCGGCGCTAATCTTTCATTTTACCGCCCCATTTGCTCGCTCGATTTACACCACGTCGCAGGGAGAACGTCAATTTACTCGAGTACGTAACGAAACTTGATTTTCAAAGAATTAAAAGAACGAATGCTTTCCCTTTCGTTAAGAATTTCTGGCTTGGTGTTAGTCCCGTGACTTGATCTAGGCACATTTTTTTAGCAATTTTAACTATTATTACTTTGCCTGAATATAAAAAACGTATTATTATATACTTTATGGTGTAAGTGAAATATCAGTTTATTCACTTTTTGATGCTGGAAGATTTGTATTGTATAATTAATCGTGTAAAAGGAAATATCGTGGAAAGTAGCAGTAGTAGTAGAAAGTAGCATATCAGTACTGTAATATTATACTTTGGAAGTTTATATAATTCTAAAAATTACAAAAGACTTCACAAAATAAAAAATTACCCTCTTACTAATGTGAGATAGAGTAAATGCGCAAATCATTTATCCTGATGAACATAAAGAAAAATAATATTAACACTTCAATGTCCGCACGTCTATGCAGTTAAACTTCGCCAGAGTCCGGCAATATTTGTATAGTTCTTTTATATTTCCTAATTTTAATTACTTTTATATGTCTTAATCATCACACAGAGATTGTGTTACTAACCAATAACCGTCGGCAGTAACACCACACACATGCCGTGTGATCGGCCACTAACAATTGTTCCGGCTATCAAACACATATAGTGTGAGCGGCCATTAAAGTGTTAATAATCCCACTGATGGCTAGTATCAACAGAAACGAATACTTACTTCGCTCTTTAACACTAAAACTATCAAGGCGGTCAAAATGACAGGCTCTCCATTTTTTTCGAAAAATTCTCCATAGGGGAGTCGCGTAGTGAATATTCCACTTCCATCTTATAAAATTTAACTTACTTAATTCCTCTTGATTCCTCTTCTTCCAAAGTACTTATTTAATATGTTAGATATAATCGATATAAAGCCGATAGTTTTAGTGTTAAAAACAATCGCAAGCATGATAACAACCCTCCACACCAAAGGTACGAAAGAGAACTTCGACTGCTTAATTTTCTACCCTTCAAATTTTCGCGCCGTTAAGAATCTCTTTCTCGTTGACTCTGCACGTTTATCGGATAAATCTTCGGACGCTGGAACAACGTAAGATCGTTTGCCGGAAGTATGCAGGCCAAGTGCCAAGACGGCTGTGATTCGATCGTGAGGGAAAAGGAGAAGCAAAACTATTCGGAGTAAGTATATACGAATGGACAAGGTAACGATGTATCAGGGCGGAAGACGTATTTGAGTCTATTATTTTCAGCAGAGGGCTCGTTCCTTTTTCGTCTCCTTTCCTCCACTCTGTTCTATCTCACCGTTTTTGTCGTTCGGTGAAAGTGTGCTCCTTTCAGTTCGGTTTCTCTCTTCCTTCGCTCTGTCATGCCACCGTCCCATTTTCTTTTCATGTTCCTTTCGTCACTGTTGTTCGTTATTTGTACCTGGGTATCTTCTTCCTCTCTTACCTACTTCTTTTTTATCCAAAACTTGTTTCTTTACCCTGTCAGAATGTTTCACTTTTTCCATCGCTTAGTGTTTCGTAACTTCTGCTCGTCATTTTCTCGTCTTTCCTCCTTCGTTGTGCTACTAGATACCTTCTGCGGTTTCTTGTTTCAGCGCCGTCGTCGACGGGGTTGCTGTTTGTACAGCAAATTAATATTGTTCGATTAGTTGCGGTTAACCCTATGCAGTACTATGTTCAGCTCGATTTGGCATAGCTTTCCGGTGTAGTTAATTTTTGATCGCTTTAGCACCGGCTTTAGAACTTCAAATCAATTTGTGTATATACCTGAATATTTCAGGATACCGGTGGTTATTATTACCGCTATTGAAAATTGATAACCATTGACAGAGAATTTTATAAAATTAATTGCATTTGGCTGATGAAAAATTGGAAAAATAAATCGGAGGGGAAAAAGACTGACAGTGCTTTTTATAACTCTCTGGCGCATTACGTGATTTGCTGATACACAGATTTTACGTATCATCGCAACAACAAATTCGATGTATATACATTTTCCCAATAATATTATATTAGTCCCAAATATTGTCAATGTTCATTTAACAGTAGAACTACCAAGTTGCTAAAAGTATCTTTTGTCTAATCTACTTGAAAGTTTTCCAGAATTTCCAACGCCGTTCCTCCTTCAATTATCTATGTATTCCTGTCATGCAAAACTACAACGATAAAAATGATCAATTATCTTTTTCCACTTCTTCTTTTCCATCAAACACCCTTAGCAAATATTAGGTGCTTGCATGTATTTTGATCATTTTTTTCACTTTAAAAGGCATTTACTGAGAAAAATTGGTACAATATATATCAATCAAAATATTTTCCTTCATTTTCTACAACTTTTTCCCATCTTTCTGGCAACATGGCGATACCGTGTTTTTTTGGTCCTCCAGGCCGTTCTTTGTCATTGACGTCGAAATCACCACTCTTAAATCGTTGAAACCAAAACCGACAATTGGGATATGACGGAGCAGCATCACCATAAGTTTCTAAAAGTGTCTGATGGGCTTCGGCAGCAGATTTCTTCAAATGAAACAAAAAGAGCAATGAATGTCGAAAATGCAACTTGGAGCGTTCCATGATAGAGGTCTTTATATACCGAATAACTCAATAATGCTGAATGAAAAACTTTCAAAATGACAACAATGACGCAATAGTACATTAGCAAACCTCAAAACAATTGCCTTTCATGTAGGTACTTCGCATGTTTACCAATAGTTGCCGCTGATGAAAATACATGCAAGCACCTAATATATCAAAATATACTGATTTAATCAGCGGCAGCGGTGATACTAATCACCTCAATCCAAAGACTATTTCATTTGCCACCGTACAGGCACATTTTCATGTCATTTGTAGCTTCCGAATCCTCCCTTGATCCCTTATCGCAGGGAATCTTATACCTGAATAATATCAGTGGATTACGCGAAGCGTAAGCCGAGCTGAAAAATCCCAGGTGAAAAATGCTGCACCACATTATTATTCCTCTTGTCTCACCGGAGCAAAGCTGCATCGGATTAGCGCGTATACCTCGGACCTGCTTCACGAATGGCCGACATTCTCCTCTTCCATCGTTTGTTGGCGAATTTTTTTTTCCTTCTCTCGTAAGCCCTCTTAGTTCGCTCTTTTATTTAATGCCGGCGTGAAGAGCGAATTAACTTTTCCGGGCGTAGTTCTTTCGTCACGTATTTGACGTGCGGGCAAAAAGTTGTCATCGAAAAAGGAAGATTTCAACGGTAGACGTTAATCTACCGGGTGCAATAAGATCACCGAAATAAAGTGTACAAAGTGCGACGGAAGTTATAATGAAGTTTTTAAATTATGTTACACTTATGCATTAACTTCTTAGAGCAACGCCGAATTAGATAAGCGTGGAAGTTAACTAAATCGACGTAGTTTGCGGTGATAGTAGAGCGATTTAAGTTACAAAATTCACTCCGAGGAACGAGTAGAACTTAAGAGCGAATTTTCTTTTTTGTAAAAGAGAACTTTCGTGTTAACACTAGAACTACCGGCGTTAAATCTATCATATTTAAAAATACGAAATAAGTGTTTTGAAAAAAGAGGAATTAAGAGGTGGAAAAGATGATCGATTCGGTAATTTATGTATTGTAAGATGGACGTAGAATATCTATCCTATGACTCTTCTATGAACTTGGAGAATTTTTGGAAAAAATTGTGTGCCAGTCATTTTGACTGGTTTGGTAGTTCTAGTGTTAAATAGTTCGGCAAGATGAATTGAATTTTTGTATTTGTTGATGATGTATAGTGAAATGTAATGCGCTTTGCGCCTTTTTTTTGCAATCCATATTATAAAAATTGTGAGACGAGAAACGAAGGATGACTGAGTGAGTGAGTGAAAGAGATGTGTGGGAGTGATATAGCGCGAGAAAGAAAAGCGTTTCTGGAGACGGACGAAAAGAACAGAACGAGCAAGGAGAGAGTGTGAAACCAGACGCGAACGTGATGGAACGCAGAGAGCAATCTTTATTCTTATTCCAATTATTCAAATATATATCCATTTTAAATTAATCATTTACGCCGGTCCTGAATTTCCTAGTGTTATTATTTATTCCCTCTTACTCCTATTTTATTCTACAACAATTAAACACTTATTCTCTCTTACTCTCTCTCTCCCTCTCCCCTAATAAAATGTAAATTATACAGAATCCTTGTCAGTAGTGTCTTATCGTTATTTAAGTTTGATGAATATAATTATCAAACGTTATTACTTACAAAGATATTATTTTGTGAGACTTGAAATCATAATTTCCTGAAAATGACTTTCACTATAAAATTTCCTCTAAGACAGCAATGAACCGACGGTATATAAACTAATAATTATGAAAGTGGTCAGTGTAAATAACAATATGACGAAACTATTTTGTAGGAATGATGAAAATCTGAACAATTTAACGGTGCTGAAAGTTCTTAAACAAAGCTCAACGTGTACCTCAAAATAAAAGTCTAAACTCCACGAAACGGGGATTAAATGATTTAGACCTCTGTCAAAATTAAAGGCGCATATACAGTATGCCGGTAATTTATAATGCATGAAAAGAAGGCTAAGGAGGGTATGGAACTAAAAGATGCGGAATTAGTGGACTGAAGTTCAAATCCCCTTCATCTCTGATTTTTTCCACGTGGTATGCATATTGCAGCCTCGGTAATTCATGGCGCTGTGAAAATTGTACATTCTGATACAAAAATCATATTTTACGCTCGTAGGATAAAAGTTTTATAACCGACTAAAGGACTCATCGTAAAAAGGCGAAAGCAAAAATGCCATTGCTATGTTCCTTTGTAGGGAAGCGCGTATCATCGACGACCGTGTCAAAGTGCAAAGCCATAGGCAGAGAGGGAAAGACAGAGAGAGAGTGAGAGAAAACAGTGCGATACGCAAAGGTTTTGCGCTAACAGAAGCGGGAATTTACGATACCGGTGGCCTGAATATCGCAATGCGAACAAGCAGCAATGTTAAAAGCAAAACAGCATCCTTTAATATTTCACGACAGAAACCGTTATATTCCCGTAGAGAATTTTACGCGGGTTGAATGCCCCGCAAAACGTTCCTCTTAATGCTTTGACGCCTCCAGTTAAAATGCATATTTTCCCAGTAAAATTTGCGGTCCGATTTCATTCATGAGAAATATAGAATAGTTCTTTAGAATGTTTTCCCCGATAGCTCTTCGACTCCACAATTTCCAGGGAATATTCCCTCCGAAGCCTTTCAGGGAATATCGAAGATAGGACCACGGATGTCCGAGGAAAGTCTGAACAGGATTTCCGTGTATCCGTCTAGGAACATTTACTCAAGGCTTCGCTGAATGCTCCCAGCGTCTTCTATGTTTCTAAGCATGAATTTGCGGAATGCATCTTCTCTATATTCTCCTTACTTGGAAATACTACCGCAACGCGTTTCGGAGTGTGAATGAGCTTCGGGTATCAACGAACGGACATTTCGGAGTACTCTCGGGATTCCGGAAATTCGAAAATTTACATGAAACATGTATTTGCAATTTACAGTGATACTGGCGTTAGACGAAGTGGAGTTCGAGTAACTTAGGGTCTTTAAGTTTCGGAGGTTTGTTTGACACATATTGAAATTTTGACGAAGATGTTAGCACAGGACAAACGGATTTGTGTGAGAGAGAATAAGGTACTCGTTATAGTCGGAATATAATACAGAATTTAGTCATTTATTTCTGTATAAAATATTTGTAGCGAAAAATATTTATATGAATAACAATAATTCGATACAAATATTATCGGACACAAATATATTTGAATATTTATCAATTTATTTGCCACACCTATTGTTAGAACGAGTCAGAAAAGAGGTGGTATTCATCATACGAGGATTAATCGTGGATTTATGGAAGGTGTTTTATTGGTATTTGCTTTTTCCATTGTTATGTTCAATCAGTTAGTATGAAATTGAAAAGCGTATACATTGACACTACTATGTTTGTCATAGTAAACGTAGCAATTTAAATTATTGAGTATAAAATTTCACGTCTGACATGTGGTAGACTACTACTACTAGAAGACACTTTTACTTCTATTTGCACGATCAGTTTTTTATTCGTCTAGTGCACTATCATTTGTTACATACAATTGAACAATGGTAAAATTTTGTTACTTTAGAATATAGAAATTCGGAGAGTAATTACATCTGAAATAACACCAAAATAGATTCACAGAATGCTACTGTCAGTTCGATGAATCAAAACGCTACTGTGTGGGTAATATTAACTACGAATTATTATATTTAATTGAAGAGTAAGAATTATAATATATAATATTATACGCTAATGAGGAAAATGGGTTAATGAATCCTGACTTTATTCATCAACCTTTTGCGCTATTATATCTTTTGTGACCGCGTGTACAACAACTCAAAATTAAATTGCTGAAATAAAAATTGATGATTCCTGACATATGGTATAATTTAATATAATATCAATAGCATGGATATAATTTTATCACGTCCCACAGATATTTTCAGTTACACAATTTTGGGAAAACTTCAAAATTTCCTATTCCGTATACCACGTAACGAGTGTCAATTGTAACTGTATGGGAAGGAGTTAATATAAGTCAATTTACAGTATATAATTATCGAAATTATAAATTTATCGATTGCCCGATAACTTATGTATGAGAGATAAGCGTTTATTATGTACAAGCCATCTTCTAATAAAGATGTCCCGATGAAAATCTCAGAGACATGTAACATTAATAACAATGACCAGATGATACGAACGCTTCTGCAAAGATTGTTCACTAGCCACGTACTTTTGCCTTTCGGCCAGATACACCGAGGAAAGTAGATCCGTGAGATCGCCCGAAACAGCTTTTCCTTCGTCGGAAAGGAATATCGGCTTCCGATAAAAGGAAATCGTGCTTTGAGAATCTTCCGCCTCGATATAAACGGCTCCAACTTCGAACGACGGTCTATTAAAGCGAAACGTTTTAGTTTTTTTTCGAAATTTCACCTCCACGATTTTCTTCCACGTAAACTAATCTGTGATTTGAAATCATATAAAATCAAATTCTTAAGAGGAAACCCCTGCAACCTTTTTGCACTTTTCGAAATAATACGTATTAACTCCATTCAAGTGGAAGAATATAACCGGTAGAGAATATTCTTACATTCAGATGTTATAGAAAATTTTATTAATTCATAAGTATCGTTTTAACTACATTTTAAATTGGACCATTTTATTTGGACCTTATATTACGATTTATTTAAAACGGGAGATCGACTGTTAGCTCTTTCGTAACGTTTTGACACTTAGAAATTTCGTAAGATAAATGTAGGAAATTCATAGTCAGTCATTTTGATTGACTTGATAGATTAAATGCTAAAATATACTAGCCTACCATTTTTAAGTTTAAGTCAGATTTTCAACAGGACAGTTTGTTTCTTTTCATTTATCCTGCTAGTCGGATCGTTCCAACTACTGAACATTTTTGCGCCCCAAAACTTCAAACAATTTTATTTGATGTGTCCACTGTACTTCTCAAAATATCTAACTGCCACTCAGTAATTACAATTGCAACGAAAATCAACTGAAAATATTCTCTTAAATTCTTGTCTCTCTGGAATCCTGTAATGTGTATTCAAAGACGTAACATAATTTTCATTTATTAATTCAGAAACGTCAGAATGGCGCACGCTGGCCGATCGAGATAAAGTAACGATTTCAACAAGTGAAATAAATCATGATTTGAGCATCGCAGCATACGCTGGCCACCCAGGGCTTTTGGACTCCGCCTTCGCCCTTTCGTGTTTTACAATTACGGTAGTTTTATGAGTTTCAGCGGTGCCCGCTCCCGGTAGACTTCTGCCAACTTGTGATTGCGCAAGTTTCTGCTTTACGAGTGCCGACCGCTGGGTTATCTGTCTGCGATTCTCCCTTTGCGACGCTTCTACATGCATGTGCAGATTTTCAGTTTACGCGAACGTGAGCGCTTTCGAATTAGCGCGAGAACGATTCGTTACGTGTAAGCGTTTCTATCTAATAGAGTCCTAATAATCGTTTTCATCGTTGGTGCAATTTTTCGAAGATTTTTCCCTATAATAGGTTCCAAGATTTAACAGTGTTATCTTTTATTTAGTGAATACGTAATCATGAAAATTGCGAAGCTAGAAATTATTTCTGATAACGTTTAGAGCAGGTTCGACCAATCCGCGGCCTAGGATAACTGTAAATGCGGCTCAAAAAGTCGTAATCTTAGAAATTGTGAGAAATATATGCAAAGTTAGGCTTCTCCTTCTTTTCGTAATGTATACTGATCCGCAATCGCGGTTTCTTTTTGAACTCCGGGCGTGGTTCGAGAGCAGTTAGGTAGCATCGCAATTTTATTGAAACTAAACACGTTATTTTTGTCGGTTTATGTATAGTGCGTATCCGTATCTAATAAATTACATTTCAGTGTGACTAATTATTTACGCAACTGCTTTCTCAACCCTATCACAAATGTTATGAGACTCTAATTAAAAATACCATTATTAATACTACCAATTATTCCATAGTGTTAGGACATTTCGTCTGTGGCCCATAGGAACTCGTTTTTTTTCCAATTTGTGATCCGAGGAAGCTAAAAGGTTGGAAAGGGCGTATACACCCCACGCTATTACGATTACGGATTTGCTTCTGACGTATTCCTCACACTTTTTACAATAGTACAAGTGACATAATTATAAAAAACGGGTGTATGCCCCATGATACAACAAACGCGGTAAACATGATATTCAGATATCGATATTTGACTCTACAATACATTTTTTTAACAAATAAATTTTTTTGAACGGAAAGTACAGCGTGGCGCGGAACGTGTTAATTTAGTTATATAGATAGTGCGAAGTATATAAAGAATACTAAAAGTACAATTATTGTTACAACTCGTTTAGTCTTTTCATCAATCTCAGCGCGAAAAATTGTATAGAGAGGACTTGGAAGTTAGTGAATGCTGGACATGATAAATCGAATCTGCTAAGGAGATCGCTAAATACCTAATCAGACACTTCTTAAACCCTACCTCCAACAAAACCTCCAACCGCAACTTTATTACTTTCAAACCTCCACATTTCATCGCGTAACTCAAAAAAGAAAAACATAAAAATAACCCATCGCATACTTCGAAACCGAAAAGTTAATACGTCCCTCTCAAAAATCTTACCCAAAGACCCCCTCTTAAAGACTTAACCAAAGTGCAGCACAGAAGACATAACATAAGCAAATAGAATATAAACGGAGTTACGAGCGTATTCCAGTACACCCAAAGAAATATAAGGCGAAAGTTCCCTCATTCTTTCTAACAAGAAAACTTTCGTTGTTTCATGATTTGAAAGTAATGTTTAACAAAGACTCCCTCCCGGTTCATTATTTTCCATTATTCCCGTACAACGTCCACGGTTTCCATCCTCTCAAAGAACTGTTATTACTCGATTTCTTCGAGGTCAAAAGCGATCGCAATTACGTTTTCCGTCCCCGTTCTTCATCGTCTCGCGGTACATCGTGCTTTGTTCAGCGAACCGCCGAATCTTTCGACTTTCAGTCGTCAAATTAAGCTCCGCGCGTCGATCGCGCGTTCTTTGTTCCGACGATGATCCCGACGACGTCGGCCAGCACTAACGAAGCAGCGGCATAATGAGGTGTGACACGAAGGTGGCAGGCAGCAGTTCTGCGATAAGGAGAAAGGGGTAGTGGAGGGCTGCTTCAGACACCCCTGTTACGTACGCAGACGTCTGATGGGGTTCGACAGTGAGCTCGCGGATTTCCATTCTGCCGCACCCCCCGGCGCGCCGAGGCCGCAACAAGGCAAAACCCACCGTCCTACGTGTACTCGCGTGTTCACCTACACCCGACTGCGCCTAAACAAGATTTCGTGCTCGTACACGCGACAGCAGCGATGGGTCTTCGACGCGACTTGCGTAAGCTCTCTCGATCAAACCGTTCGCCAGACATTCAGGTTTACGTTGTTCATTCGGATGGCGGCGGGAATCGATATCAGTGTTTTCTGCTGTCGGTGTGAGAAATTTCTCGTCGTATGGGAAGTGTCTATGATTATGATTTGAGATTGTTCAATTTCAATATATAGTTGTTTGTATTTAGAGAGAATTTTGTGAAGGAATTCGTCGATCTATGAACAGATCTCTTGATCAAACTATCCGTCAGACATTCAGATTTACGTTGTTCTTTCGGAGTGCGGCGGGAATGGATATCAGTGTTTTCTATTGTCGGTGTGGGAAATTTCACGTCATGTGGGAAGTGTCTATGATTATGAGTTGAGATTGTTCAATTTCAATATAAATACAGTCGTTCCTATTTAGAAAGAATTTTTTGAAGGAATTTGTCGATCTTTGAACAGATCTCTTGATCAAACCGTTGGTCAGACATTGAAATTTAAGTTGTTCTTTCGGATGGCGGCGGGAAATGTTATCAGTGTTTTTTCTGTCATTAGCGTGGGAATTTTCTCGCTATGTGGGAAATGTCTATATTTACGATTTGAAATTGTTCAATTTCAATATATAGTTGTTTGTATTTAGAGAGAATTTTGTGAAGGAAATCGTCGATCTATGATCAGATCTCGCGATCAAATCATTCCTCAGACACTGAGATTTACGTTGCTCATTCCTATTACAGCGTGAATCATTATCAGTGATTTCTGCCGTTGGCGTGGGAATTTTCTTGCCATGTGGGAAGTGTCTATATTTATGATTTGAGATTGTTCGATTTGAATATTAATATAGACATTTCTATTTAGAGACAATGTTGTGAAAAGGAACGTCGGTTTGCGGTGAATTCCGTCGATCGTTCCGTTCGTCAAATTCTGAAAGTTACAGATCGTTAAAGTTGAACATCCGTTTTATAGTGATAAAAGAAATGGCAAGAAATAGAAGTTGAACGTTCAATAACCGGTATTTTAATCACTATTTAGTTAGAAAAAAAACTTAATTTCTTCGAAGGTATTTTTACCTGTTCGACTTAACGTGCAAAAAGGAACTTCCTTTTTACGGCGCGATGCATCTGGCGTCATTCTGAGTGCAAGTTATGCTTCATTCCAAGGTCTTCTAACTGCAGTACGACAGCGTAAAACTGCCAATGAAATTGCTCTTCAGGGAGCCTGATGCGTTTTCTCATTGACCGTTTAAGAACGGAACGATCCAAGTAAACTAATTTCTTCAAAGTTCAAAGAGCACTGAGTTTTTAATTATCATGAAATGAAAGTGCAATTAACTACTTCCATTCGAAAGAACAGTTCAACCGTTTATCCTGGCGCAATGTTCTCTTCGTGACACTCCTTTGAAACGTTTAATAAAAAGAACAATACAATTCCGTGATATTAAAGTCAATGGCCTATTAAAGTGGCAAGATTTTAAAAAAGATTGCTAGTTACGAATAGTATATCCATCGACTATGTACTGCAACAACTGCATTTCTATTTACCCTTTGCATACAAGTATTGGCTTTATCGTGTACGCGAGTTTCGACAGCGGTGCACGTTTCAGGTAGTCGCTTTCTTTGCGATATCTGGTCCAAGTGTCCTCTTAGAAAATAAATAAGTCGATAAGCAAATTGTAACTTTGGGTAGCATAGGCCAGGGAAAATATCAAAGGATGTTTGTCTAGTTTCCGCTATTTTTCCTAATCTTTCAAGCGGCGAAGAAGTAGGGCCAGTTTGAATAGTCTTCTAACCATTGCAAAGAATAGAAAAAGGTAGTCCCCCAATCGGAAGACAGTATGCCTGATTATCCTTCCGAAAAATCATATTGTTTGTCGCACGAACTATTCCTCCACCATTCACTATATTCTTGTTGTCGTTCTTTTTGTTATTCAAGATTTATTTAGCTTATTCACCCGGAATTTTCTTTCAACTTTTGCCTACAATCGTTTGACTCATATACTCAGACCATAACTGTGTCCTTTTAGCGTTAAACTGTTTAATTAATATCCGCAGTCCACCGCATATTCAGTTCCATCTTGAAATTCTCTTGAAACATAAGTCGTGAAAAACAAGTTTTCGTATCTTAGGGAGATTCGCGGGCTTCGAAAGTCCCCGAGCGCAAATGGAAACTTCGTTCCTAGGTTCAACTCATTTTACTGACATTGCTACGTGGAAGTGCAATTCACACGAGCAAGAGGTTCCTAAACAGCTTGTTCGCACAGGGAAAAGAACTAGTCTCCGGTTTGACTGCTCTTCCACGTTCTCTTCCACGTAGACTGCGCTGGAAACACACGAGGAAGCCCCGAGGGTCCCAAACGACTCGGAGAGACTCCGTTTTACCGCACTCTGCATCGATACCATTCGATAATATCAACGTTCCGACACCCTTTCCGTTATACATTGCACTCATTTTTCTTTATTATGGAGTACTTTTTATCACGGTGCGTTGAAGTGTTCGAATATGAAGATCGCTGTTGATTTGATAATATCATTTTCTTTTTCTGGTAACACGTTTAATAATGGGCGTATTTTATGGAATTTCCTTATAGAGGGAATGTAGCGAAGATTTACATGAAAGCTGATTATTTGTGGTTATAATTAGTATATATAGCATTGGATCATTTTCATTTTTTACGATGATAGAAATGTTTATTGGTGATAAATTTTATATTAATAATAATTTAAATAATTTTTATATTAACTTACATTGAATTCGGTAAAAAATATTGCATACATTATTTCAAATATCATTGGCAATGCAATTTTGGCAACTTTCTCTGCTCTATAAACATATGCGCATTTCATTAAGAATAATGCTATTCAGTCGATGCAAATATGTCAAGTAAATAGAATATTATTGAAAAGGCAATATTATGGGGGAAAAAGTGAACAATTCAATTAACTTTAGGTTGTGCGCGATGGCGAGCGCATACGTATGTGCCTGAAATAATTAAGTAAAAATCATTTCAGAGAGATTCTACGAGAGAGAAGGAAAACATTTGAACTAAAAACATAGGGCTGAATCGAATTTTTCGAACAGTAATTAAAATTGAAATTTCAATTAACCGCGTATTTTGCGGCACCCCTAAAATACGCTAACATTGCAAGTATATATCTCTCTCTTGATATTCTGTGGAATGAAATAAAGGATTCATCAGGGAATTTCAAACTTCTAAAACGTATTACAAAGTTTTTAAAATATTTGAAATATCCTCGATTAAATGAAGCCGTTCAAAGATCTCTCTTTTTCTTAATTTATCCTAAAAATGGGTATCTCGCTTAATTTCATTTTTTGCACATTCATGTTTTAGCTTCTTAAAGCAACTTTTTTAGGTATCAAAAATGACACTCCACCTATCCCAACACGCTTTCCGTACTCACAAAGATTAATTAAAATCATAAATACCCTTCTATAAAACCACCACTGTAAGTCGAACTAACGACTTACAAAACCCCCGCATATTAAAGTATGAAATTGAAATGTTCTCCATGAATCGTCTTAACATATCGTAGACTACACGAGAAGCAAAATTGGAAGTTCAGTGATGCACGGAATGAGCAAGAAAATTCAAAGAAACGACACATTGACTGAGTCGTTGTTCGCGAAATATTTCGGAGAAAGGTCGAAAACGGTAGACGGGAGCTTGTGAAGCTCGAGGACCGGCTGCTCGTCGGATTGAGAGTTCAACAAGAAACTCAACCTTCCGTACCATCGAGTTCTGAAAGCGAAGCTGCGAACATTTTCTCGTCAGACGAAATTACCGTCGCTTCTGGAGTTCTTCGATTTGCGTTGTCGGCAGGCGTTCCTCGAGGCACCTGAGACAAGAGAGTGCACCCTGAGAAAATGCGAAGACGGCTTTTCAGTCTGCCGTCTTCTAATACACATGCTAACGTATACACACGTGCAAGGGGCCGTCTGCACACACCACCGTTGTAAACCCGATTTGATGTTTATACTCAACGCCGTTGCTCTCGCGAATCCCTAAGACCGAAACGGAAGGACCGACAAAAGCGAGAAACGCATTCTCCTCGTATATCCCTGTTATTCGCGACCGTGTCGCAGAGAAACGTAATTTTACTAGGAGATGTACGCTAGAGAGAAACGTTTATGATACTAGACGCTTACGAATACCTTCTGTTGCTGTCCGATGTAATAAATTCTTATCAGTCTCGAGAATTAACACGTTCAACGTCACCTGTATTTCGCTAGTTTCATCGTTTCTAACAAACTGAACGTTTTCCTGTTAAAATCACATCTTTATACAATAGAAGCGTTAAAGATAAAAATAGTTCTATGCTCAACGGTACTTTACTTTTCTAGCAGCAATACTTAATTCTTAACGGTCAAGAGCTTTTTTTGTAATACTAGCCTATAAGACGACAGAAAATTTGGTGAAAACTTATTAAAAGTTTATAAGAATTGTAACATAAATAAAACATTTAAACTGGTATAGTTTGACATAAATTCAAGATATTTAGTTGATTTATAATTTTATTGTCTCCGTAACCACTCGTTAACCACTCCGTTCTCTGTGGCATAAGAGTTACGTCACTGCAGCGGGGCCTTTCGACCGTTTAAGGTTAAATGAGCCGTTTTCTTAGGAAGTGGTGTAAGTCCATTTTTCACAAACAGTTAATGTTAACAATGGATGCAATCTGCTATGAGCTTTTTATCTATGAACAATTCCCAAAAAAAAAAAATCCTTGATAATTTTCATCATCTTGTCAATATAAAACGTAGTTAATGCAATTACAAATATAATTACTTTGAAAGTGGTGTAAGTCCACTTTCCGCAAATACATAATATTTAGTTCAAGAATTATAATACATTATTTCTCTACTTTTAACTAATACTTTAAAAACTATCGGATTACATATACGAGCGTATTACATATACCGATCATTTTCAAACCATTAAAATACAAACCAAATGTCTCCATATAATGTAAAATGGGCTTACACCACTTTCGAAGAAAACGAATCAAATATTGAATATATTAGTAAAGCAGTGAGTATTGCAATTTAGAATACATAAGAAATTCCATCGAATCTAACAGCGACGGTAATTGGTGACCCCCATGAGATTCAATGTTAATGATTGGGGTTTTTCACGATTGTGCTACTACGGGTGATTATAGGGATCGTCTGAGGAACTAGGATATACCGGCCGCATAAGATCTGATGGCGCGTGGCAAGTGTTTTGGTCTAATTCGCCAGACTGATAGAGACATCCCTCGTTCACACGCATTTCCTATTCGAACGCGTTGTTTGTCAAAATAGCAACACATTCAAATCCGAATGCATGACAAAGAGAATAATTTATCCGCATCAATGCAAGTGAGAGGACGTTATGTGAACGACGAAAGAAGTGTTTTGTTTTTGCTTGTTATTGGCAGACCTTGTGCTTTCCAAGAACCATGTGGCGAAAATAGGAGATGCGACAGAGAGACTCCTCTTGTCGCACTGATTTACCGCGCGGCATAAGATTTTTTGCAGTCGGTATACCTCGCAAAAACAAAGGAGTCTCGCGGTATAAGGTACGGGATAAGGGGAGAGTGTTGCTTGCACCGCCTACCCCCACCATGTCGGTCCTAGTAACCTCAGATCGACGAATGACAACCGAAAATAAAACACTACTTTCGTCGTTCACATGACGACGCAACGAATGTGCGGCTCTTTCAGCCAATAACGCGTTAGAATCGGAAATGACGTCAGAACGAGGGATGTCACTGTCCGTCAGACGAATCAGAACAAACCACAGGCGAGAGAACTTCTCTGTTTTTTCTAACTGTAAATGCGAAAAGACAGTGTGGTCAAAGGATATTTCTGTATGCAAAGAGCCGTTTCTTTGACTGCAGTGATAGGTAAATCCTCGGTCTAATGGGACACTATATTGATAAAGAATTTTAGCATGTGAAACATCAGTATGACAGTAGCTAATTTCTTTATAGAACGACCACTGGAGTCGTAGACCCTTGTTTTATATAAATTATAGATCGAAGCTATGCTTGACCCCCTGCAGGATGCTATGGTGAGTAAGGAGGTAAAGGGCTCAGACTCGCAATTAATTTAAGCCAAGATCAAATGCTCCCCCGACATCTCTGCGAAATTGTTCCTTAATTATTGTCATAACTTTGTTGGTTCGAAATTCACCTAAACCAGTAGATCCTAGACGAAATGACCGTATCAGCCAAAGCTGAAATATGTAAAACAAAAAAGGACCGCTTCAGTGAAAAACTGCTTTTCTATATAAACAGTTTGCAATAAAATAAAACTTCAACGATGATAAATAGGTTTTTCATATGAACGATAACTCGTAATAAAGCACAGAGCGTTTACTTATTATTTATAGGAATGTCATGAAAAACATTGCCATAAAACGTACATGCCTCGATTGTCTCATTGATCAACGCCTTTGTATTATAGATCGTAAGATATCGATTTTCTATGGCACAGTTGGACTTAAATAACATTTTGCGGATATGCCGTAGGAACGAGATGAATTTTTCGCAACATCACGGTTGCAGAAACTATTTTTGGGCGGAGTGTAGTCTATAAAAGGGAAAAAGAGCTAACAGCGAAAGCACATTTTCGAGCGTAGCATTCGTTCGGCGGAACATTTCTGACAACTACCAGATTGCGATTCAAAATTGTCTATTTCACTGACAAATGGATTTCGGCGATCTGGCAGACAAACATATGGTAAAGTTTCGGTTCGCAGAACAGAAGTTTTCTGTGTCTGCCAAGTCTATTTGAGAATCGAATGAGTCTGGCAACCTATATTTAGGATCGCAGCAATAACGCTGTCTGCATACGCAAGATTTATGGTAATGATATCACCGAACATTAGCTTCGGAAACTTATTAAGCCGTCTACAGACATACATAAATACTATTTATTTCAGCGAATCCCATAGTTGGCACACCGAAGATGCATCTAAGAACGCAATGTATTCTTTTTGGAGAAAGAAGTCTCATCATCGAAATTTCCTTGCATGTATTACATTCAAAATTTACATTCCTTTTGTGTAACGTGATGAAAATGAGATGTACTTTCGTTAATGCAGACAAAAATTATGAGGAAATATTGTACAGGGGATGGAAATTGTATATCCCCACCACAATAGCGTTATTCCATCCCTTTGCGTACGTGATGTTTTCTTAAAACAATTGTGTCATGTACAGGCTGTTTCAAAATTATTTGCCATGGCTTGAAGGGGTTGTTCTACACCTCGGATTGGATGGAGATTTGTGAAAAAAACCTGCCGCAAAATTCGCGGAAGGGTAGCGATTTTTTTACTGGCTTATCGCATTCGTCTTGTTACGTAGGTAAAATGTCTGAGAGGAACCATGGGTCAGAAACTTTTAGTTGGGCCTCCGCGATTGAATTTTCGCTTAGTAAGTGAGACTACCAGCTGGTCCTTCGGAAAGAAACACACAAGATATCCTTGTCGGCTCGAATAGTTTAAGCAGACACGTGCTACTCGACATTAGAAATTGGGGGACTGGGTCACCGAACCACTAAGAAAATTTTGAATTGCATTCACTTTTAAATATAAGTAGTGAGTGAGGAAAGAGTGTGTGAGGTGCGATAGAGTGTATGGAGTGTCATCGAAAAATGACGATCAGCGTGAGGAGAAAGACCCGTGGCGAAGAAAATTCGAGAAGAGTCGACTGTCGACGACGACCGCGAAAAGAAGTATAAACGACGAACGTTCAAAGTGTGACGAAAACACGTTTTTTTTATTTCTTTTTTTCTGCATTTATCTATAACTTGCATTTTATTATCTTATCTACGTTTAATTATAATAAACATTATAAATGCTACATATATTTCAAAATTCTTATTTCAACTTTTTTTAATATAATACCTTGAATATCGTGGCTAAGGGCGATTTCTCTGCGACATTTTTTCTTTATCAATCCATAGATAGAGAAGCACGCTGCTGATGATCGTGACATACATTTTTTCACGCCCTGTAAAATATTCCAGCATAAATCTTTTTTTCAACGAAAACGTATCACATACGGTATCGGCATTTTTGAGAAACACTCGAGTCGTTGGCGCGACGTGAAAATTAAACAATTTTTCCCGAAAACTGGTATCACATGGGTATCGTTGGTTTTTCAATCCCTCTCGCGACAGACGACCGTGAAAGTTATCAAAAGAACCATATGTCAGCGATTAATAACAGTGGAAAACTACTGCAACTCGATGGAAATACGTGGAATCCAATCCTTCCGGTTTACCACGTTTCCACGTAGCGCGAAACAAGGACTTTGAATTGCGGTTTTCGCGAGGCCAGCTGAGCGTAACAAGGAGAGAGAGAGAGAGAGAGAGAGAGAGAGAGAGAGAGAGAGAGAGAGAACGTTTGTATTTGTCCCAAAAGCGTATACACGCAAGAAAAGCGAATTGTCTATTGGTTCGCCGCTAAAATTGACGAAATGGCCTCTCGTAAAATCAAACCCGCGAGAATTTTACGAGCGGCCGAAATAATTGGGGACTGAGGAGGGAAAGACAGACAGAGTGAAATGAAGAGACAGAGGGAGAATGAGAGAGTCAAAAGAAAGAAGGAGGGAGAGAGAAATAGTGAGAGAGAGATCGGACAGAGAAAGAGTGAAAAAGAGAGGGAGAAATCGGACAGAGAAAGAGTGATAAAGAGAGGGAGAAATCGGACAGAGAAAGAGTGAAAAAGAGAGGGTGAAATCGGACAGAGAAAGAGTGAAAAAGAGAGGGAGAAATCGGACAGAGAAAGAGTGAAAAAGAGAGAAAGAGATCGGGTCAGAGAAAGAGTGAAAAAGAGAGAATGAGAGAGAGGGACAGGTGGAGAGCAAATAGAAGAGACTTCGCAGAATCTCATGGTCAATTGATTGCAGCATCATGGCCTCGATACTTTGATATTCATCGACGTCCCCGGCGGTGAGAACATATTTGATTTTATATCTTCTTAAACTATAGACCAATCTTCAGTTTGGTATTTGTCAAAGTGGCTATAATAATCTGCGATTCAGTTATTGTATGTACAATATTTCTACTGAAATCTCCAAAGGAAGTTTGCAATCGTTTAAAGTGCAATATAATTCATTTGACGACTACAGTGAAGTTCACTGTTGATCTAACAGAATGTTAGGCATGCAACTTGCAGTATACGAAGTGAAATTGTGAAATAATTCGTGAAGACAATTATACAAAGCATGAATTACCGTGAAATCTCAAATAAACTGAAATCCAGCAACATCCCTCAATGTCCATGATCTCCGTATAATACAAAGTTCCAAAGCTCCGATATTTCCAATAAATTCGCCAGAGGGATTTTCCACTCATTCAAAATCTAACTCATTATCAAAATTTAACTAAATTCACTTTTTAACGCTATAGAATGTTGCTTATTCGACTTGCAATAATTATAAATGAAATCATAAAGTGATTGTGAGGAAAGTTATAAATGAACACATGTGTGTAAAATACAATTTTTATATAATAATTATATTGGAGCTACGAAAAATTCAATAAACGTTATTCAAGCAAATCATACCTCGTATAAACATAATTTCCAAAACCAATACTTTCAAAACAATCGTAAGTCCATCATTACACAACCGAAACTCCCCATGGACTTCCAAATTTCAACCTACTATCTAAATGCAATTCGCGTTCTAATTTACCATCTTAATTTTGCCTCGCAATCACGTTTACCCGATAAAAGTAAAAAAACGTCTCGGTATTTTTGGTGTTTCGTAACTTATGTATACCGCATATCACGAAACCGGGGCCAAATTGCGTACGTTTTGTTTTTCATCTGCATCTGTGTTAATTAAAAACTTCCGACCTTTTGAATTCCTCCAGTTCGATGTTACCAAGGGTTACTCATTCTTACCATGCAAAATACCGAGGTGACGCGTATAAATCGGTGATTTAATTCATCGGGCCCCGGCAGGAGGGGGTGGGAATGGGTGGCGGAGGGGGATGGAGAACGGTGGTTCCATTCGTGTTCCTCCCGGAGAGGCGAGGCCAGTAATGAGACACTTTAATTAACGTACCTTTCCCCCCTGGCGCGACGCTTTATCCCCCCGAAATGCCAATAGCTTTTGATCTCGAGTTCGCGGACCATGTTCGAAGTAACATCGGTCTCGTTGCCATTAAATTGCCCGAACATATCGACTTCGATCGATCGAGAGTGCGCGAGAGCGAGAGCGAGAGAGAGAGAGAGAGAGAGAGAGAGAGAGAGAGAGAGAGAGAGAGAGGAGCAAACAGACAGAGAAAGAAAGAGAGAAAGAAAGATAGAAGGGAAGAAAGGAGGATACAAATAAAAAAAGGAATAGAGAGGAAAAAGGAGAAAGAAAGAAAAAAAGCGAGGTAAGTGAATCGTTCTCTTAATTTCGAGCTTCGCGTTCGTCTTTTGTCTGGCCGAGTAATAAACATTAATTTGCGGTATCGATTAAGTGTATTTACTTTAGGAGTTTCATGCCCAACGTTCTGTTACAAGCGCAATTTAACGTTAGTTGCCTCATTACACAGATTACCGAAACCGACTGACACGAATTTCTGAAACCTCTCTCGATGTTCTTCGTAGGTTTTTGCTCTTTAGGAAAAACATGCTCCGTTTAGCGACAACGGGAAATGAGCAGCCACGATTATACATATGCATGTATGTGGAGCAAGAAGTTCAATGTGTGGCATAGTAGACGTAACGTGCACTTTCTAGCGCAGTTAATCAATTAACTGCGAATGCTGTGCTGACTCGTTAATGGTAAGTGTCTCTGTTGCGGGTGGGACGAGTTAACTCGTCATCCAAACCCACATTGGAAATATTTTCGAGTTGTCATTGTTGAGGCTCATACCCTCAATATGCCCAGCTTTATTGTACGGGCTGAGGGGACACTGTTATTGAAATCTCGAGTCTTCTTGTCATTGTTTTTTTGTTTATATAATCCGAAACATCCGCAAAAACTGAATTTGAATTAAATAATAAAAATGTTCAAAGTGACTGCATTTTCATAGGATTGGAATTAAAATTGTTAAAATTTGATGCTAACTCTGGAATTTGTATCTTAAAAAATTACTTCCCTGTTACTTATTCCATAATTGCTATAGAAGTACTAACAATAAGAAGTTGGAATGAGATTCTCCAAAAGCATCGACCCACCTGGTATTTCAAGTACTTTCACAGAAGTTTAAATTTTTTAAACCAGCAGTAGTTTTACACCTACACCGCAAATTCATTCATATTCTATAATTTTAATTGTAAGTACTCTTTCAATGATCAATATAAAAACACTCATTACCACACTATTAACACTAGAAAGACTGAAACTTAGTATATCCTATATCACCCAAAAGCAGTCAAAATGACTGCATTGTGAAAGAATAACTAATGTGTAAAGAAATTTATTTAAAATTAATTTTTAATATTCTTTTATATTATTTACAGCTATATAACAGGTTATTAGTAAATATTAACAATAAAAAAAATTTACTTCACTTGGAACAAAAAATAATTTATGCATTATTATTTGTACATTTTATGCGCGGTAGGGAAGTACGCGGAAAGAGACGAAGCTGTGATGCCAGCATCAAAATAACTTCCACCTAACCTACGGAATGAAGAAGCACATATACTTGTATGTAATCATGTAACGGTAATCGAAAAAAATGAAAAATGTTATTTCAATACAGAGCCGAACTGGTCATATAAGAAATTTGCTCAATTCAATAATAAGAGTCATTTGATTACTTTAAATTTCCCAAGCAGTCAAAACGACTGTTTTGGGCAATATAGGTATAACACATATATATACCGGAAATGAAGGAGGGGGGAGTTAACTACAATGATTAATAAACGCATTTATATGTTGTACAAAAAGTCACAAAATTCTAAGAAATTGTATCATTATATACATAATTTTTTTTCTAATTGAAATTAAAAAGCAGTCAAAATGACTTCCTTGGACAATTTAGTGTTAATTACGGCATCGCACTAAAGTTTCACGTGAATTACACCGTTCGGGAGAACATCACAAACCAATTCCAAGTGTACTCTATAAATTTGAAATTCCGAGTATATTGAATGCTCATCAAAATCATTAATAAATACAGCCGGCATCGCGCGTCGACGAATTGACAGAAAACTCTTCATTTTCATCTGTGGTCATTAGAGAGCTGTCCGCGAGAGCAGCTGCCGGTGGCTCGGACAGCGTTACCTAGCGCTCCGTTATTACCTAACTCCAGATTAGTACATAATTAGTAGTTACGAGCCGCCGATATTAAACTGCAATCTACTGGGTGAAGTAAATTCAGCAATGCCGGGTGTGCGCTGTTTAAGCGTGATCGCGTAACTATAGACACACAGCGACCGAAATTGAGTCAGTAAATAGCGCAATCGTTTAATTATTGGCTAATGGAAGTGCTGAAATAAAGAATCTTCGAAAGACTTGCATTACTATCGACGAACTCGCTAACTTCGATCTAAATCCAAATTAATACCTAATTAGTAGTTATGAGACGACTAGGTATTTTTGCCGGCGGTATATTATACTGCCATCTGCTGGCTGACGTAAATTCAGCGATGCCGTAAAACTATACAGAGATAACTATCGAAATTGAGCCGTTAAACAATCTAATTTCTGAAATATTAATGGAGGGAATTAGTAGATTCAACAAGTGCCGAAAGGCTTGCATCATTATTAATAGATACGCTTACTTAGACTTAACTCCAGGTTGGTAAACGATCAGTATTTATGCACCGACGATATTAAAGTGCAATCTACTAGGTGAAACAAATCCAACGATGCGCTATAATTGTAAGTGCACAATAATCGAAGTTGAGACATTAAATAATGCAATCACTTAAGTGTTACTGATGGGGAGTTATAGTATTAAGAATTGCCGAAAGACGGGTTATTATTGATGGATTCTCTAACTCAGACCTAACTCTAGATTACCACATACGTAATTACAGTAGTTACAAATCGTCGATATTAAACTGCGCTCTAGTGGGTGAAGTAAATTCCGCAATTCCGGGTATGTGCTGTTTAAACGGGATCGCGTAACTGTAGGCACATACTGACCGAAATTGAGTCACTAAATAATGCAATTGCTTAATTGTTGACAGAGGGAAGTACTGGAATTAAGAACTGACCAGAGACCTTCATTATAATCTACAAATTATCCAGTGCACACGAAAGGGTCGATATGTATTGCCCGAAAAATATTCGTGTCGTAGTAGTTTTAAGAACGACGAAGGGCTACAGGGGTGAAAGCGAGGGTGGGACAGATTCGAATGTTCTATAATAGAAGGACCAAAAATCGAAATCGATTTGTTGCAGTCGGTATACTTCGCAAAAACAAAGAAGTCACGTGGTATAAGGTACGGGTTAAGGAGAGAGTGTTGCTCGCACATCCTATCCCCACCATGTCGGTCCTGGTAACCTGAGCTCGACGAATGACAACCGAAAACAAAACACTTCTTTCGTCGTTCCCATGACGACGCAACGAATGTGCAGTTTGTCGGCCAGTCACGCGCTAGAATCGAAAATGACGTCAGAACGAGGGATGTCTCTATTCAGCAGGCGAATCAGAACGAACCAAAGGCCAGAGGGCTTCACTATTTTTGACAGCTATACAGCTCATTGCGTCATCAAGTCATTAACTGCCGACCGTTGTTTGAGTTGCTAAGCCGTGGTGATTGCGGCACGAGAACAGTCTGGATGCAGCAGCAGTATCGAATTGTCCAAAACATTAAATATACATACTTCTTTCTTTTAATGCAACTTCCGATGTATCATTTTATTGCCGTCTTGATTTGACCCCACATTACACAAGAAATATTTAGATAAAGAAACAAGTTCCAATGTCTAATTAATTCAACAGAAAGTCAACTGCAACAGCTACGTTGACCGTAACTGAAAGCAGTCCTGCAAAGAGTTAAACCAACAGTAAAGCGCGATACTCGTTTGCCCGCAATAGAACATCTCGCTCGTATCGTCTTAACGGATTCGCGAGAATACAAACAAACGTACATCGCCCGATAAACGGCGTCGAGATCCAGCAGGAGCAATGAAACATTCGTCTAGGAAGAAGAATCGATAGCATCTCGAGACTTGCATGGCCCTGATACGTTGAGTTACGATGGCTGATCGCGAAGGTCGTTTCACCCTTAACCTCTTCCCCTTGCTGTTTCTCTTTTGCTCTTTCATCTATTCTCAATGTTTCTCCTCCCGTGCTTTACATTCCCCTCCCTTTCCCCGTGTTCCTCTCGCTACTATTCCTAGGAATGATAGCCACCAAGGATCCGGGTCGCGCGTAAATTTCCGGAATCTTAGCTGATTTATTGCCGTTTGAAATATAGGTTGCTAGTCGGAAGGATGCTAGGTTGCTGTGCTCCGAGGTCGTGGCACAGTTTGCTTTTAACCCCCGCCGCCGGCGTCGCCGTTAGGGATGGCAACGAACTTCTTTCGCCGTCAAGCAACTGAACGTTTCTATTTGTTGGTACTTCTCCAATGGAGTAGTCTGAAGATTTACAATTTATTGTTATTTTTTTTCGCATCGGTAGATATTTTTGTCGAAGGTGGTTGCTGTTGTTCTGTATTTCGACTTTCACTGGATTGGTTATTTTAATTGGGATTTAGAGTCTTGGGTGAAATCCGAATCAACGAGGGTATGAACTATTAACACTTTGACTGCCATGGGCGTCACCGGTGAATTTTAAATTGTAAAATTTAGAAATTTTGAAATATATTCAAAATTTAAAAATTGGCTTTAAAGAGATAAAGTTCTACTGAATGTATCTCCGAGTCTTTCAAGTTACTGCTTTATATAGATGTGATTTTAATAGAAAAAGTTTCACTTCAGTTGAAATGACGTAACTAACGAAATATGTACCGGGGACGTACAACGTGTTAAATGATCATTTAGGAAAAATCTTCCGGAGCTGAGGGGGATTTGGACTCGAGCACAATAACTATGAGTCCAAACCTCTATTTCCGTGCTCAACATAATGTTCAACAAAAAGAATAATAGTCTTCAATTGGAACGAATCGGAAAGATAGTCCAGATAAGAAACAATATACAACTTCGATTAAACGGAATCTTGTTATTTCTCCTTCAAACCGTGGAATTAAAACTCAGAATGATGAAACAGGTTTTTATATAATTTTCCTATCGTTCTTCAAAATAAAAGACAATCGCGATAATTTGTTAAATAACTTAATTTGCTAATCACTGGGGTGAAAGTTAATCTTGGTACCCAGTTATCGTAACATTATGTAATTGTTCATTATTGTATATTGTAAATAAAAAAAAAACAAAAAAAGAACTCAGAAATTTTAATAAACCCCATGCAAAACACTGAAATTCCTCCAACATTAAAAGATACGTCTGACAAATTCAAAGAAACATAAGAAAACCTAGTAATTCCTCCCAAGCTCAAAACTGAATCCTACACCCTCCGACTACTAAATTAATTCCAAGTATTTATCCGTTTCACTGAACTCAAGAAATCTTTTCACCTTTATCCTCACTTTTAACACTAGAACTGCCAAACCAGTCAAAATGACTGGTACACATTTTTTTCCAAAAATTCTCCAAGTTTATAGAAGAGTCATAGGATAAATATTCTGCGTCCATCTTATAAAACATAAATTGCCGAATCGATCATCTCTTCCACCTCTTAATTCCCCTTTTTTCAAAATACTTATTTTATATTTTTAAATATGATAGATTTAACGCCGGTAGTTCTAGTGTTAATATACTTCAGCGCATAATATTTCCTGTATCACAAACCCAATATTTCCCAATCCTTTTTCCAATTTCCCATCCTAATTTCCTCGCACACATTAAAGTGCAAAGAGTCAGAAGGAGCCAAAGGCATGAAGAACAGCAGAGTGCAACTCGACTCCATCTCTAACAAGCGGCATAGGAGATGCAGCTCGGGTGGTGGCCACTGGTGTTGATCGTTCGGATGGACCGTTGACATAGAGAAGCGGCTGAATCCTATCCAAGGTGTGCCGGTGTTTTTACAAGGGGTTGAATCTCGTGCCCTGAAGGGCTGGTTCGGGCGCGAAGGTAAAGCTGCGAGCCGGTAGATGTGGCTAAGGATTTGTTAGGCAAACATCATCGCGGCGTTACGATAACAAATCACTACGTGTTGCCTTCCACCGCTGACGAGCTACAGAATCCTCCTACGTGAATCGCGGATCGTGTATTGTTGCTGCTTGTGCCACTGTAAACTGGAATATTCGGATTTTCGTGGTAACGCGAGGCTGTTGTAATTCGTGGTAGAATTTTTCATGTTTTTCTTCTTGATATCTGCACTTTGCAGGGATGCGGAAAATATGGGAGGTGTAGTGTTTAAAATATAAATTGTATGGGAAGCGAAAGGTTTAGAATGTGGTGTTAGTTTATGATTCGGTAATTTGTGTTAATTTTTGCTTCACGATTGTTGGGGCGTGGTATTCGAGTATTCGAATTCGCCCTTTGAATTTAGCAAACACTTTCTATTTTATAAGTGGACTGTATTTCAATATAAATATTTGAGCAAACTTAACAACGGTGTGACTTAGAAATAATAAACTATCACTTAGTTGTGGCTTGGAATAGCGAACTGTTAACTTAGTTGCTAGTAAGAAGTCCGGACGAGGCGCTACTCGTGCGCGGAAGGTATGAATGATATCCGAACGAGACGCTACTCGTGTACGGATAGATAGATGTGCAAGTGCAGAGCTGTACACAGGTTGGCGATCGATTTGTTTCTGAATTCTCTGAGTTCTTAGTGAAGTTCTTCCCCCGTTCTTTTCCCCCTCCGAGGGCACCTTGCTGAACCGGATGTTGATTTGTGCGCCCTCGAAGTTGTGCGGAAAAGTGCGTTAATCCAAAAGATGAGCGCGCCCTCTTTTTGGTGGTCGATAGAGCCGTATAGGCCTGTGGGGGAAGAAAGAGGCCCGCGGGAGGAGAAGGTGGCCCGCTCGAGGGGAAGGAGGCCCACTCGAGGGGAAGGAGGCCCGCTCGAGGGTTGCTCGAGGGCCGAGGGTCACGCTCTGGCGCGTTGAGTTTATTGCACGGCAATAACTATTGAGTCTTTGTCAAAATATGAAAATAATCAAACTCGCAGGCGAGGATTTTCTTGGAAAAGGGGGCCCGCAGAAGTCCCACATCTGGCACTTCTGCGTCCCGTTATACTAACTGTTTTCTCAAAAATAGTTGCCTCTTCGTCCGTGTAATAAACCTAATACATTAAGGGCTTTAGGCCTTAACAACGATTTTACTTTCAACTGTATGTGCATGTTGAGTGTGATTCGTCGGACAACTAAATCGTCGGAATCTAGTTATGATTCTTCTCCCGGAAATAAACGTGACACTCCGATATTTGGCGTGTTTTGATGTTTATTGTAACGAAAAACAAGATATGTACAGAACAAAATATAACGATATAACAGATAACAAAATATAACGAGCGAGCACAACGGAGATATAAGAAAACTTGGTAAGATGTATGTATGAAAATGTTGTGTGAAAAAGCCTGGTTGGGACGCTTGCTCGGTCCCTTTATTAATTTTCCAAGCACCCCTTCCTCCGTCGACATCCCTTCCGAGGAGGAAGTGGTGACTTGTTAGGGAGGAGGATGTTGGGCCAGTGCAAAAATGTTATTGGTTCTGCCTGGGCTTCGTGGGTGGTTACCAAAATGCAGAGTTTGCATTGGTTTTTGCCAATCCACCGAAGGCCCAGGCAGAGGGGGGCCTTGGGTTACGAGATTGACGAGACTTGGCGAGTAGATGATAGATTTATGACATCTGTCATAAATCTAGCCTTGGAGGAATTTACGCGTGCAAGACCTGGTGGCCACGTGCGTCCATTCGGTCATCGAAAGGTGTTTTGCCAGGTGGGCCAGGCTTGCACGGCTTGCTGAAATAAATATAAAGGTATAAATTTTCTCTCTCGCAACCTCAAGGCCCGCGTTGTCAATTACGCCTCAACAGTGCAATAGTTCTGCATTGAATTGCTCCAATAAGAATTGAATATTTTATACTTCAAGATAAAATTACAAATAGAAAAGGAATTGAATAATGTCGCATGATATTGAATTCTTGGATGTGTTACTTTCCGAAGACCTAAGTTTTTTTCTTTCTACGGTAATTCCCATGAGAGTCATGCGATATTAAAAGGCGAGGGGTTAAGCTACTTTATGCTACTAATTAAGTATTCAATTTCTCAAGTGAAAATTTCCCAAGTGATTACTGCAGGAGATACTTTTTATTTTACGAAATGAAATTAAGGACAGGAATACGATTCAACAGGAATGCAGCGTCATAAATTTTTCAACTTGGCACTTTTTAAAAAAACTTCAACTTCTTCGTTTCATTTTTCCATTACGAATGGAACTTGATATTATAGTGAAAAAGTTTCAATACAAGAGCCTCATTTTGATGTAATTCACAAGCTGTATATTATGATAGTTGCAGGTAAAAACAACAAAACTACAGGATGTGCTAAAGCAAGAGGCCAACATTCTTTCCACAATAAAATGCATTATGCTCGTTTATTTTTGCACGTACCTATACACTGTTTTGAGATTTTCGTTGCAACGATACAGTTAAAAAAATGATAAAAGTTTAAGTTGTAATGTACGTTATTGGCACTAATTGGGGAGAGAAAAGGAGTCTTTAGAACGTATTCTTCAAAGAGCTCCGAGTAATTGATCAAAATGAAGAAGATAAAGATAGCAAAGAAGGCAGAAATTATTGGTTCGATTGTATTGCTCGCCCATTTTTTCCTTAATACTGCTTCCACGTAATCGAAGCGAACAAAGGAGCTTACGGTAATGCGGAAAAACGAATACAGAACCAATTGTTTCTCGATATGTACCCTTAACTCCTTAAAATCCAATTCTACTACTGCGAACGAGCATTGTTTCGGAGGAAACACTTTTCCAGGGAATTAATTTCGTCGAAAAGTTAAGAAACCCAATTCGATAAATTAGTTGCCGCGTTACGGTGGAGCATAAATTCCCTTTTCACTTTGTCTTCGGCTTCGAAGGGAGTAATACAGAAATTTGGTCGATCCACTGTCTCGTTGGTAAATGTTACAAAATGTTTGTAGTTGAAAAAAAAATTAAACTGTAATTGAAGCTATAAAATATACACATAATACAACAGTACTCTCTTGATAATTGAGTTCGTATTTCAAGGGTGATGGAGTGAAAGGGTTAATACCGCGGAACTACCGAGGTGATTAAAATGCCAAGCTTGAAATTTCACATAAAAACCCTTTACACTTATAATGTTATTAATAATCGGAAAATGCTTAAATCGATCAAACTGCTTCCCTCTTTACTACGACTTGAATAAAAACACGTTTTTATCGTTTTAGTACGACCCTCCTCTTCAAACACATTTAACCTAGTAATTATAACAGTGGTCTAAGTCATTTTTTTTTCGAGATATTCAGAACCTTATTTTGCTGTGTAAGCTAAATGCCTTTTAACGCGACAACCGCCTACTTTGTGAACCTGTTCAATTTTTTACCATTCCTACAATGTACTTGCACATATAATATGGGGTTCGCAACTAAGTGATTGCGGATTTTGACGATAGATGGATTTAGCATTTTTTTTGTTTCGTCAATATGCTCAAAGCACCTAATCTATAGTTTTCTTGTTGTTTGGACTTCCATCTTTCATTAGTAAAAAAATTGTATCAATGAGTTATTTAGTTTCGTTTTTATCCCAATTTGAAAATGGAAGAACAAAACGTGCATTTTAGACATATTTTATTGTATTATTTCCGAGAAAGGAACGCATCCCAAGCATACAAGAAGTTATGTGCTGTATATGGGAATGATGCCTTGTAAGATAGGCAGTATCAAAATTGGTTTGGCAAATTTCTTTCGGGTGATTTTTCACTTCAAAATGCGCAACGATCTGCCCGTCCAGTTACAGTTCATGAGAATCATATTAAGGCTATTATCGATTTAGATCATCATTGCACAACACGTGAGATTACAGAGAAGATCAATGTATCGCATACCTGCATTCAAAAAAAAATGAAACAGCTTTACTATGCTAAAAAGCTCGATTTATGGGTCCCTCATCAGCTAAAGGAAATTCCTTCTTATATAAAATCCGCAATCACTTAGTTGCCAACCCAATATTATAGTGTTACTTCCGTCACATTGTAATATAATTACACTGGTGCAACATAAAAAAATTGTTACGTTCAATTTTTCTAATTTCTGACTTAACCCACTCTCATAATCACCGTCATATTCATCCCTGACAATTCCAATACCAAGGGCCATTTCATCTTTTTTCAGATCCAGAGGAAGAACGTAGGAAACGAAGAATTTTTCCGTCAACGAAGATACTTCACGAGCTGGACAAATTTCAGGATAAAATGAGATGATTAAATGCCAGGAGCCGCGTCAAGAGCCGACGACATTTTATCCAGCAAATTCGATTTCCGTTGGTGACACTAATCGAATCCGAGAGGCGGAAAGTTTGTCGTGAACGTAAAACGGGACTGCCGCTCGTACGTAAAAACGGAAATTTCATAGAGGTCGAAGCGATGGACGCAGTCCACGCACGTATTCCATCAAGAGCTCAACCCGGAAGCCCAAGTGCAGAGGTCGAAGGTGGTTCCCCGGGACCATACTTTACAACGGCGTGCCACCGAGGCTAAGATAAATGTACTCCGAATCGAATAAACTCTCATTCGAGTTATCGGTCGAGAGCCGGTGTCATTAAAGGCTGTCTTTATCGTGCACCTCCGTTGTGATTTAGATCGATGTTCCGAGATAGAGCTTCAGGGACCGTCTTACGTATTTCATGGCATAGAAATCGATTCGACGTTCCATCGAAGGGAAGACTAATATTGGAAAACGATACCTATTTCCGTGAAGATAATTCTATTTAAGTGAAGTTATCGGGATTGGTGATACGCGATTGTATAATACGTGAGTCCAAGTGGATAATGATTGTGTAGTGATTCATGGAACATTGGACATGTAAATTGTTGACGACGTGATATGTCATTTTGGCGCTGTGTTATCATCATTTGTGGTAGCCTCCGTCAGTTATTACATGTTACGTTGCCCCATCGAATAGCGCTGTTTCGATTGTATTACATGGAATTTTGAAGAAGAATTTTAAGCTTTTCATTCATTCCGAGTCAAATCCGTCTGGTAAATATGGCAATTTTCTCTGTTATGACGAATAAAAGGATTTAGGCAGAGAAAATGAGAATTCTTGAAAGAAAAGTCGATCTTAAAAGAATTCTTAAAGAGAAATGAATTCTCATCTCTCCCCTCAAGCAGCTTGATAATCGTTTAAATTCAATGGTACTGCTTTTAATTATTAAATAGGTAGATTCTTATAATTTATTATTCTCAAAATAAAATTTACACATTTCTTAGTTTTGCGTTGTCAGACTATGCTTTGTAATAATTACGAAACACGTGACACTACTAATCCACTGAAAAAATATAATTCATTGTCAGTGTATAGTTCTCAAATTTTTATCTAAAAAAGGGGGAAAGGATTCCGTAAGTATTTTACGGTGGTTCGGTGCCCATTTAAAATGGTAGATCCCAGACAAAATGTCCACAGCAATTAAAGTCGAAAAAATACTAGAGAAAAAGAAACACAGAATTTTATGCAATTCGCTCACACGATAATCTCAATGCTCTCTCATCGTTCACGAAGCCACTGTATCTTCTACTTTATCTGCATCAGTGTACACAGACAGATAATAAAGATCCTTAACGCGACTGTAATAGATAAATTTCGATTTTCTTCAGTCCGACAAAGAAACACCGATATTTTGTTGCTCACATTCGCGGGACAAAAATCGGATTTAACGACACGCTGCAAATTACTCTTCACTTTTGCTCGGTGTAAAAACTTTACATAAGAAACCTTCTGGTGAGAGCGATACGATGCTGATCACGATACTCTGTAACCACCTTTCCGTATCGACAGGAACAAATAAAGCATCGGCTCGACCCACTCTCGACCCGAAGAGAGAACTGGCAGCTTCCAATCGACCTTTGACTTTGATCGATCACCGGTAACGGCATTGCTATACGTATTCCAGCTATTAAATCCCCATAATTCTCTTTACCCATCAACAGTGGCACTCTCGACGATCACAACGCGTTCTGGAACAGTACTCATGGCTATTTCGATATTTGACCGAATTGCACTTTAAGAGGGCAATGCAAATCGATGTTTAAGAACGTGAATAGAATGATGTAGGTTATTTGTTGAGAATTTTTTATATTATATATTTTATATTTAAACCGCAGTTCAGTTATTCTTCGATAGAAAGTCGTAAGAGTTCTGAGGTATGTTCCTATTCGATGGGTGAATTTGGGAAATTTTTCGTGCCGGGTAAATATTTAATTGTAAATGGCAATTTATGTACAATTTCGATTAACGAGCAAATTGATTAACACTAGATTCACGGATGTTGATTATATACCTATTTTTACTGAAGTGAACCAATTTGACTCATACAAGAGAATTGAAGCTTTTTGCAATGAAAATAGTTCTAAATCAATTTAAGTGAAAGATTTATTATTAAAAAATTCATTGAAAACATTTTTTCTGAAAATGGATTTCCTGGAATTATATTATTTCACTAGAAATGCTCTTCCAGAATCCATTATGTAACATTAAAAAGTGAGAATTGGGTGTGAAAGATAAATATTACTTTCATTGTATACTGCAGTTAATTTTTCATTCTGTAAATTTCGACTTTGGAGCTTAAAAATGAGTTTGTATCTTCACCAAAATATCACTTCCATCCTAAAACTATTACTATTAACCCCTTGCCTTATAATGACGAGTGACACTCGTGATGAGGTGAATGGGGCAGGAAATTTTCAAGTTTTGCAAAACGGATCAAACTGAAAATATTACTGGGACGCGACGCGATAATAGTATTTCTATACCATTAATATTATGTTAAATTATGCGATATGTCAAGAATCACTGATCAATTTTTATTTTAGCAATTAAATTCTGAATTATAGCGGAGGCAGTCACAAAACAAATCGTAGAGCAGGGGGTTAACGGATAGAAATGAATAACTATCGGCAAAAGAAAACTGGAAAATCGTTCAGACCATAAAGGGTTAAGAATCATCTAATTAAGTAAACGAACCATGACTATTTGTAAGAACGGAAAGAAACCAAGACATTATTTTCTCGCCGTTTTTGACACATTGATGAATTTATACGAACAAGTTGACGTATGACCGATTTAAAAACCTTATAATATTTCTACATTCGCCCTCAGATAGAATATCACATTAACTTTTAACAACGTTGCGCGCTGTCAAGTTAAAAAAATGTAAAATAATGCATACAAGATAACGTCGCATTGAATGGGTTTCGTTATACCGTGTCACGCCATGTCGCGTTGAGCATACTATTTCAAGCGAGCTGGCGTATTATATTATATTTTACCTGAACCGTTAATTTCGATTCGGCGATATTTAATTAGCTGTTATTCATTTAAAACATACATCCAACTTAAAATTGCGAAATTGTTATGCAAGATGCAGAGCTTTATTTAATTTCGTTCCGATTTAGCAATGTAACGTGTTGCACATTACCTTCTTTGAGACAGAAAATACCGATTCTGAACAAAAATAAATAACACCTGCAATTAGACAATCGAATTTGCGGACAAATAATGTTCTCAGGACAAGTAAAAGTGTCGTTTATCATCAAGTTTTGGTTTTTGGTCCTGAGAATGCAATGCAACTAGTTGTAGAAATCAGAAACTGCGACATAGCTTTCGCCTATCAATCTAATTATAAAAATAAGTAAATAACGCTCATCATTAATCCAGTGGTTTCCATACAGCATTTTCATGTTGGCAATCAGAAAATCCTTCCTTCGCAAATGTACAATATTGTACAATACAAAAAATGTACAATATAGACAAATAAAAAATCATAAAATTCAATCAATGATCATGGCGATCGAAAATTCGCTAAAGACATATCTTCAAAAATTAAATTACCTTCATCCGCTCCTGGTTTCCTACTTTACAATAATTCTCAAAATGTACAATTTCATTTCCTAATTTAGAATGCCTATAATTCCTGAGACAGAAACGCCTACTTTCCACCATTTCCAAATTTCAATTATCCGCCTCGTGGACTAGCCATCAATTCCCCAGAAATTCCCATCTCGATCCTTCGACTTGGAAAATCTTTTCCCTTGCAATCTTATTCGCCATTTCATATATTCCTTCTCCAATAACAAATCTCAACGAGAGCCGAAGAATTCTTTGTCTCTTACTCTTGCCAATGGATTAAAGACAATCGACAGTTTCCACTGAAACACAGGCACAATCGTCGTCGAAAAGCATTGTCAGAGAGCGGTTATCGTCTTCCATGATCGAACACGACGAGTCTCCATACATTTTCTTCGTCGGGCCAACAATGTCGCATTCTTCTCGGGGACGTAAGAGAAACTGCTGTTGCAACGGCTGCCCATTTTCCTTATTCATCTGGCAAGAGAACATTTCTCATGTACCGCGGCGTGCGAGCAGGCTGAGCTCCAACGATCGGGAAGTCAATGGAGAACAATACGACCTCGTTTTTCTCGGGATTTTGCAGCGCGATGCTCTCTTTCCCGCCGTACTTCTCGTCACGATTGAAATGTTTTTCTTCCTCCCGGTATTACTCGGAGAGGACAGATTCTCGATGCAGTCCCACGCGACGTTCGAAACGATAACTTAATCAAATTCGTGGCATATCACGCGTAATAGAAGAAATATTTCTGTCTCACGTAAACTTTCCCGAGATATTTTCAATAATCTTTGAGAAGGAATATCATGGACACTGTATGGATGTTGTATGCCTGAATAGTTTCAAAGTGATTCAACACAGCGATGAAAAATGAATTGAGCCTCTCCAAAGATAAGTTGGATGAGGCTACAACTTTTGTCAATTTCTTTATTTTTGTTCAGATCGTCTATTTCCGTACTTTTTTATATTAACCCTTATCGGACGCTAACTTTGTATACATGATTCTCACTAGGTTGCAGTTGTTTTCAGTAAATCTGCAAGAAATTCTCAGTATTGTAAGAACAACGTTTTGGTTAGAAATTATTTCTTTTTTGAAGGAGTATTACAAATGTATACGTTCCAAATACACTTAATTCTGTTTTTACACGATAGATACGTTCCCGAAGAATACGCGTAAAAAAAAAATGCGTGTAAAAAAATATACTGCATCTATGGAAAAATAGAAGATTGGTTTCAGTCATAAGAAATCAGCAAAAATAGAACAATAAACCATGAGTTTTCATGCGAGGATCTTAAAAATATTGTTTCATAAAGATTACACATGTATCAAAACAAAGTAAATTGTCATGTGAAAAGGAGAAAAACATGTCAGTAATTCATGCTCACAAAAATTAGGCAAAATAATATGGGTTACACGTAAAAAGATTTTATTCGTTACCACTTTCTGACAATAAACGCATACGTTTGCGTAAGACTGCAATATTACTGCTATCAGTAGAAATATCTTGGTTATCGTCTTCGTGCTCCAATGGTGAAATTCTATCTGTAATCTCTTCAACAAAATTAGGACTAGCCTCCTGTGGTCCCGATGTTTCAGTGGATTTAAGAACGAATTCGGCAATTAATCGCTGTGTTTGGCTGGGCCACAGTAAAGCAAAATTTCATAGAAATTCTTAGAATTTGGGTCGATCGTGTTAAATCAAAATGCGCCGTGTAAAAAGAGAACTTTTGTTGTCTAATTCGTGTTAAATCAAAATCGTGCAAAAGAAGTTCGTGTAAACACAGAATTGATTGTAATTCATCATCAATATCACTCTCGATTTCAATCTAATCATTATCTGAATTATCAACATTTTCTCCTTCTATATCATTTTCTTCTTCACTTGAATATTATGCAAGGTATAACAACTTTTCTTTTCTCAGAATGTAATAAGAAGTCACTCTTAGTCTCATGACGAGAATGAAAAACAGTTTCAGAGTTGTCTTCAAAGAATTCACTGCCGCTATCACTATCTAAATTCATAAAATTTCCTTTACTCATTTTTTGGGGCCAAAACATTAAAATTTGATCAAAACAGGCACTGTTACATCATTGAACATATTAACCACTCTGTTAATAATGTTCAATTGATAAGACAATTATCCACACGTTCCACAAATGGCGAGTTTAAATTGTCACGTCAGAGGTGGCATAGGACCGTGAAGGGTTAAAAATGGAAAATATTATGAATATTCTCCATTAATTCTTTCGAAAAGTGGATCAGTGTCATCCCACAATACAAAAGTATGTTTTTGGTCAGAGAAACTTCAGATTACTCTATGCAACCGATTTACAATATGGACTATAGTTCTTTCCTAAAAACCAGATATCTCTTTCCTAGCTAAAGGAGTATCCTAACACTTGAAATCGTTACCCTCTCCAAATACAGAACACCATATCCGCAACGTCTACAATTATCATCGACGCTCCTTCCTTCCAAGTCCCTTTTAACGCACAACACCAAGTACTGTTTCGGTATTTTCGTTAATCGTCGAAAACCGAAAACAAAGATTTATTTAGCAATGTCTCTACTAGCGTCATCCACGCTCGTCTGTTTAGGATTGAGATGTTTGTCTTGCATTTGACGTTGCGTCTTACTTGCCGAAGATAGGAAGCCGCTCGAGCTCTCGAGCAGAGGTTTGCCAGGTCTGCGCTGCATGTGACGTCTAACGTAACGCCAATAATTCAGCTAGTGCACAGGGTCTCCGAAGAGAGAACTTGCTCCTTCCTCGGGTGAGCTTGCTGCGGCCCTCAACCTCCCCGGGACCCTCTTTCTCTTCCTCCCATTTTCCCGGCCGTTTCTGCTTTCCTCGCTGCCGTCTCTTCGCCTACCGCCGTCACCTCGAGACTCCTTCGATATAACCCTAGGCACCGTCAAGTTTGCGAAGGGATGAACGAGAAATTACAGGGAGGTTTGGCTAAATTCCTTCTTCGATCTTCTCTTACGGTCTCTCTCTTTCTTCTTCTCGCTCTGCGTCCCAGTCCCTCCTGCTCTCTCTCTTTCACTTTCTGTTTCTCTGTCTTCTATTTACAAGTTTTTCCCACCTCGGTTCATCTTTACCTCCACAGTTGCTTCAGCTTGTTACGCTTTTTTTATTTCTTGTTCTTCTGGTTAGTCTGAATCTTTTTCATCTTTATTTCCTTTCCTTTTTCTTCACCTGATTTCGTTTTTTTCTTTCCTGTTCTCCCGGTATTTCTGCATCTCCTCCTATTTTTGACGTTTTTTGGCAATCTTTAATCCTTGACAGGGCCTCTCTGTTTTCTATCTGTATGTTCTCACTGTTCTCTGATTTCCTGTCTTCTTTCTTGTTTTGCGTAGTTTATTTCGGTTTTCCATTCTTTTCTTCCTTCGCTCTATCGGACTCTCGTTTTATGTTCTACCTTCATATAGGCTTTGCTCTTTGACAGCATTCCTCTATTTCCTCTCTGTCTCTCTTCTCTTCTCACCCTCTATCATCTTCCTCCATCTCTGTTCCATCTCCACCATCCCTTCTCCTACTCTATTCTATCTCTCTGCCTCCTCAATTCCCTCTCTCTCTTCCACCCTTCGTCCAACTCGTCCCCATTACCCCTTTCATCCACACGGCCCTTCCCTCTCAGCCCATCTCTCTCCCAAAGATCGTAGACTTCGTTCCCAACGGGATCGGTAATTACTACCGAACGGCTCCTGACTCCGATCATTAATTTACCTCCAATTCCGAAGGTTATACTTTGCCGCTGAATCTACGGATTCGAACGTATTATCTCGACGAGAACTCGAGGAAAAAAGAAAAGGTGAATTCGAACGAAGGTCGGGCCGTCTCTTTATTGGATTATAGAAGGGACAGTTCTCTCCTGCGACGCTCCGCTCTTTCTCCCGTCGTCAACTTGAGCGTTCGCCGATGCTTTTCTTGATTTCCAAAGAAAATCGAATATGCCGTAATGCGATCGCTTCCGAACGTATGCGGGAATATCGGTGAGACGGATTTTCGATATTTTTCGAATGAGAAAGTCGAGTGACGCAATCGGCCATGGTTTAATTTCAAATCAGTGAATGGACCTCGTTTTGGCGGAATCTTAAGGGGGTACTCCTGTTTTCATGGTCAAAAACATCAACTTTTTTTTTACTGAATGTTATAGATTAACTTTATAGGAATGTCTTTACAAAATTTTAAGTTAAAATTCGCAAAAACTCCAAAGTTATGGACTTTTAAAGCACGGTTATATCTGGCGGCTTCTGATGGAGCTTTAAACACGTTTATCTCGGAAGACTGTTTTTGCAGCTAGTTGACACGATTCAGAAAAAAGTATTAGATCGATCAACTTGAAATTTTGACTGGATGTTAAGAAAGGGCCCCTTTATCGTTCGGCATACAGGCGAGATGATAGATTGTATTATTATTTTTTAATTACCAAACATTCCGAAAAGTTTTGTAGAAAAATGGAACGTTTGGCTTTAGCCTGTTACCATTCCTCGGAAAATTTCTATTTTTTCTTAATTGTAGGTCGAACGGTAACTATATGTGTATAGAGTAAAACCTGACTAGAATTATTTATTTCGGAAGAACTGGAGGGGCGATATCATGTCAACCGTTGCATGCGCACCGTCCTATTTCGCGATCAATTCGCACAGTATTTTTAAGTGTATCCAAATGAAAAAAAATTATGTAACACAAAGACGGTGTAACTAACACGTGTGCAAAATTTCAAATTAATTATTGTTATAGTTTTTTGTATAAAAAATTCTAAAATATGGGTCTCTCTGACAAATTAAAACGGGGGTACCCTCTTAAGTATGTTTTCCTTGTGCAAGTAACGATGAAAGTTTATTTGTAATTCTGTGTGAAATGATCTGAAATTATCTTCTTCAAATTTTTCGTCAACTAGATAATATTAATTTTGTGGCATTTTTGTATCGTTTATTTGTCGTTTCAATTTTATGATAGAAGTGACCATAGATACAGCTACAGAATCATTGTGAGGTTTCATTGACGTTAATTCGCTAAAAAAATAATTGCAATGACAAACTATGTTAAGCATAGCAGGAGATAGAAGTGCAAAAGTAGATTAAAATCAAATCTACTATGGTGATCAAAGTGACCGAATTATTTTGAGGAGTCACAAAATTTCAAGAGTGCTAGTGTATCGATTTTAAAAATTTTGGCAGTTAAATTTAACGCGTTAACGGCACCGGTATCTCTAGTTTCATCATTTTTATTGAAGTGAATCTTTTTCTATTAAAATAACATCTTTACGAAGCAGAAACATAATAAACACAAATAGATATACAGTAATTATTTTTGGATTATTATTTTTGATTATTATTTTCTATTTATTATTTATTTTTAATGTCACTACTTTAATACTGAATGTATTATAAAATTCGTAAATATTACAATTTAAAAGTCACATGATCATTGAATTCAATAACGCCGGGCACCGGAGACCCCCATAGCGTTTAACGTGTTAACAATTTTCTTTTTCTGTTCATTCTATTGCTTGCAAGGTAGTTGTATAGTATATTAAAATATTCCTGATTAATCATCGCCAGCTCTAACATTAAGTTTGAGAATATTTAACCAGTCCATTTTATTCGTAAGACGACAGTTTGATTTATGCAGTTTGCACATCTACTATCAAAGAGTTACACTTTTTTAAATTATTCTTGAACGAAGAGCGACCAAAGGTAACAACCCTTATCTCAGAAATTGAGTTATCGACATAAAAACAAATTATGCATTCACAAAATTCACCAAACATATTATCCTCCCTCAAAGAAAGTTCACACCTTGCCTAACAATTCCATTGCAATACCTTTAACCGTAAAAAATCGACTAAAATGTGTCGCACAGACATTAATTAAAATGTTTAAATCACTGTTAAACATTAATTTCCACTTGAAAGATAAAACCCCGGAATTTTATTTCAGTAAGATCCACAACACGAGAGTACCTTACCTCCTTCAATTTGAGTTCGTCACAGAGACCTAAAACGAGCCACGCGCGTCCTTTCCGTTCAAGGGGTTAAACATCCCCAGACAAGAGCGGTCGCTGAGGGCCAACCCGTTAAGAATCGTCAGGAAACCTCGTAATCATACAAAACACACGAAACGAAGTCGTTGAAGGAAGAAAAGAACAAGCCCCGTTATCCTCTCCCCGGGAAACGTTCTTGAGTGGAAACTTCCAAAAACGGAGGCCCGTCGAACGAGACAAAAAGTCTCCGTTTTCGTCCTTCCTCCTTGAGTGCTCTCTTTAACGAGGTCAAAGAAGTCTTCTTCATTTTCTTTCCCTCCACTCGAGGCTCCTTTTTCTCCTTCCTAACCCACGCTCGCGGGTTCCCCGGGTAATGACCAGTTACTTCGTGTAGTTTTACCGACGAGGAAACTTTCTTTTCTTTTTTCCCCCTCTCTCGTCCCGCCGCGTTGAGCTCACGGTGAAAAATAGAAAAGGAAAAAAGAAAAGATCCCGGCACAGCTAGCGGCGAGGGTACCCCGCCGGCATCGTTGCTTTTCCAGGCTGGCCGAGCGAGAACGCGCGCGCCGCCGGGAGAACCGTATAACTCGTTGGGAAAAAGGAAACATTGAGAAACTCGGACGACTAATGTACCGGAAAATATACATTTAACCGTGAGCAAGCTCAGGAGGGTGTGGTAGAACGCGTCAACGTGGAGGTACGGCAGATCTTGCCGTTTTACTTTGCTAGGTGATTGTGTGTGTTGGTAACTCTGTAGGCTCGCGCGCGGAATTGGTGTACATTTCTCAAATCGATGTGAAAATGTTCTCTCTCTCTCTCTTTATCTCTCTTAGTTTCTATTTTCCACTCTGTTTCTCTCTCATGCAATGAAATTTCTTTGGAAGAGTTTCGACGATACGATCGCATCAGGAATGATACGCAAAGGATCTTTATAACGGTGGAGAAAGAGAAAAGGAAGTAGGTAGAAAATGGCATATGGGAGAATAGAGATGAGTTAGTTCTACTTGAATTTAAAGTTGGTACTAAAATTGAATTGGGCGAGCTATTATAAAGACATTGAGAACAAGTTGGCTTTCCTAAAAGTGGTCTTGTCTAGAGAGCGGCACATCTGCGGTGTAAACTTGAAGCATGGGTCTTCCTCCTGTTCAAGTTTGATGGAATAGCGAATGTCTTCGCATTTCGCATGGGAGTGTTTTGAAGTTGTGTTGCTTGATGATACGTATATCCAGTTTATAACGGGAGCACAGAATAACGTAGTTTGGAATTATGGATATTTAGGTCTACTTGTAATAGTTCTGATTATAGGCGTATTCTGAATAGGTCGATTAAATTGGAGTGTAAAGGGTTTCCCAAAAGTCAAAGTAGCATAGAGAAGAAATCGATTTTTATTCAACCAGTGGTGTGTGTTGTTGAGCAACCACATTTGCTTTGGAATCAGTCAATGGATCAGGAATCAGATTTGGAAATAATCAAATATCTTAGATTTGGAAAATTATTGTCGTTTTATGTACCGGCAACTCTTCATATACGCTACACCACTTTAATATTTATGTATAAGCATTCTTCCATTCATTTGCTGTTATGAATAGAAAAGACTGCAAGTAAACAGAAAAATCGCGGGACTTCCGGTCTTTGACTCTCCGTTTACAAATATTTTTTCGAATTTGAAGTACATCGTCAGTCGAGAAAATTGTTTTATATTCAAAGAAGAACGACTCGTTAGTGTCATTGAAATATTTACATACGTTACTTTACTTTCGAAACAATGGATTTTAGATAAATATTCCGTATGAACATCCGGTATTAAAAGCTCTTGATCGATTTCATCGGCACAGATGTAAATTAGAGTTGATTATAATTGCACATTTTTGAGTATGCAAAATGAAGATATTAATTCAACAAATTATATGAAATAAATTAATACAATATTAACAATAAAGTCAATATAATTCTGAATGTAAATTGAAGCACAACGGGTTCCATTTAAAGCAGAATTTCGGCATTGCTTTCAACCATGTAGATCGTAAGAGGGTTTCAACGCCCAAAGAGACGTCTATGAATAACACGTAAATAATGTTTTCAGCATGCTAATGGGAAGTTAAATCGTTATTGGAAGAGTTAATACCGTTTCCCGAAAATACCGAATATTCTCTGTAGGAAGGTACTTCGTGAGAAAGCACCCGCTAAACGATAGGAAATTATAGCACGGCTGTTTCGATCTTTATAACGTACAAATTGACTCTTTGGGGGACAACAATGACGCTTTAGTTGCTGTTGTTTATCGTCGGTGCTTTATGGCCGGATATTTCAGTAATGACATAACGCCGGAAAATACAAGGGGCTACACAATAAAGGATAATAGGATTGATTTATTGATATAAGTTTTGTACTCCTCTTTGTTGCACATTAATAAGAACATAAATGACTCTCAAAAGATTTTCCTATTTTCTACAAACATCAGCCCATTCTGCCCAGTGTTCAATTAATGAAACAAATCGAGCAATGCGTTTTCATATTAATGCTTGTCAAGTACCATTTTGTAAGATTTTAGTATATTTTATAATAAAAATGAATTTGGAAGAGATGGGTTGAACATTTCTCTATTTTTTTATGTTAAATTTTTCAACTACATTACGTGAAAACTATAAACGATTCTTCTTTGTCTCAAAAAAGAGAGGAGTGGATCCTGAGTATACAGGTGTGAACAGTCATAATATTCCATACTTTTTAATAGTAGTAAATAACTGCCAAATTTTAAAAGCGAGCGAATGCGCGAACTTTCTCCGCATTAACTCTCTTGCATTTTCACGTAGAGTACTATTGCTAGCCCCTCTATAAAAAAATTGTTTTTCCTACCACCACGTTAGTAAAGGGGTTGAGAATGCCACCTCAACGGGATCCATCGACATTCAGGGCCCGTGAAAGTATTATGCATAACTACGGCACTGGCGAGCCGAGTTCGGCGAGCGATGGCGTCGTAGCGGGAAAACGGTCGGCACACGTTGTTGACGGATATTTTCTTAAACTGTGCTAAAACGAAAACAGTTACGACATTTTTCGCCGATAGATTTTTCTTCAGAAATGTCCGCAGAACCTAATAATGTGTAATAAATTTATGCTAGCAATAGTACTCTACATGAAAATGCAAAGTTAACGCGGAGAAAGTTGGTAGTTGCAAGTTTTGCAAAACCTATCAAATTGAAAAAATCATTGAGACGCGGCACGATAACATTACTTCTATAATATTAGCATTACGTTAAATTATACGATATATCAAGAATCATTTATCAATTATTATTTTACCAATTTAATTCTGAATTATTGCGGAGACAGTCGCAAAAGAAATCGCACGGCAAAGGGTTAAACTCGAATTTTTTCGAAAAAGGCTGCGTCCTGTGCATAGAGGAATACAGTACTATTTATGAAAATAATAACACCATGTAAAATTTTCATCCAGAAAAAAAGTGTATCCTAAAAAAGATAGATATACAGCACGGTAAAATCTCGAATGGCGAAATTCATCCGAACATTTTCGTCAGTTTTTGCAAGTGTCCACCGCAGATGCTCGCGTCGCGACTGCCGTAATTATTCGCGTGCAAACATTGAAGCTACGCTCGGGATAGTGGGAAGAGCTTTATTTCATCCACCGGTCGTCGTTGGTATCGAGTTAATCTCATCGCGACTGAAATCGCCCCACATCGCTGAGAGAAAAGGCAGAAGCTGTGGCAATAAAATACGCGAACATGTACGTACCCAGAGACAGGATTAAATCGTACGCACAAGTTATCGACGTAAAGGGGAACTGGCTTCGATTTATAAAATTATTTCCTATTAAACGTAAGCTGCCGAAGTTGGAGAACTGCATTCAAATGACACGTTCGATGCTGAAGAAAGATTTGAACGCGATAAAGGAAGCAGTTTTAATATGAATTATGCAGAGATTTTTTATTGAAGTGTTTTAACAAAATTAACCCTTTTCGACTTGATGTTTTCAAAGTGAATGAGGAAGAATAATTTGTTTCTTCGATGATGGTAAATAGAATATTTGGTAAATGTGAAAATGGTAGAGAAGTTATTATTGAGTTGTTTGAAAGACAGTGATTTACTTCTGTGGTTTGTTTTTATAAATGACATTTTTTCTAAATAAATTAGTAGATAATGGTTATACAATGTTGAACGTGCCAGGGTCGTATATTTTGTGCGATAATGGAGATTATTGAGAGAGATAAGGATTTGGATTTAATACTGATTTTGCAAAGACACTTTTTGTGCTATTGTTACGTTGCTGAAAATAGATATTTAAGAATTTATATTTTCGTTCGCGTGCTAAGAGGATACGCTAATGCATTTTAGATGACTTTTACCATAAACTCTGTGGAGTATAATCATCACAGAAGCGATGGAGTTATTTTTACAAAATTATGTTTACACCGTATTCAAATTACGTATCGCTATTGTTTGTAAAACAGAATTTAGAATTCTCTGTACATTATCCTCTGCAGTAATATATAAGTTGCAGAAGTCATTAACAATTACCTACTAAAACAAAAACCACCTCCAATAAATCTAAAACAGCCACGAATATTATTAATCATTCGATAAAAATGAATATTGACCACGAAATATAATTTTTTGTTGCAAGTTTGCACTTAATACGCAAGAAAAATCTTGAAATAATTTAATAGCGGACCAAAACAACGTATTAAATTCAGACTATGTATCTCTAGAAAATCATTATTGCATAATATCATCTTTGCAATTAGATGTTAACACTAGAACTACCGGCGTTAAATCTATCATATTTCAAAATATTAAATAAGTACCATGAAAAAGAAGGGACCAAGAGGCGGAAAAGATAATCGATTCAGTGATTTCTGTTTTTTAAGATGGACACAGAATATTTATTCTAAGACTCTTCTATAAACTTGGAGAATTTTTAGAAAAAATTGTATACCAGTCATTTTGACTGGTTTGGTAGTTCTAGTGTTAAAAACCGAGAATATAAAAACGATATTTATGTATTATCACATTTATAAAATATAAAGGAAATACTAGCACAGCACGATATTCGGATGTATATTTACAAATGAAAATAATTCCAATTTAATTCGAGGGGAGGGTGAGAAATCTGTAACTCCGGTGCAAAATTGATGCCGCAAGACACGTTGCGGGCACGAACAACTTTCTAACAGGAATACGAAGGACGGACGAGCAAGAGGGTAGAAAAATGGCGGAGGAAGGGGCGAGAGAGCTTAATTCTCCTCGGTTCTTGCCCCGAAGCACCGACCTACTTCCTTCACGGGAGGCATCAAAGATTTTTAAACGACCTTTACGTATTTCTTCGCGCGAGAACGAAGCACAAATTGTTAACTCGTCGTTAAAGTGGAACAGTTTTCTTTCCGAGTTTTTCGCGATTCGTTTTTCACTGTATATCGATTTAAGTTTAATACTCAACGATTCTAAAGCGAGCGTAATAATTTTGTTATTCCTTTGGGAAACTTATAAAAGTTTTCGTATTTTTCCTTATTCTCGGTATTTCCGTTTTCCCGTTGCAATTAATGTACAAAGGTTATTTTAAATTTTAGAGTCTTAAAGGCGAAATATTTGATGGAAATATTTATTTACTTACCGAAGGGGCTATTTAACCCCTTGCCCTACAGTAACGTGTGATATTCGTTACGCGGGGAACGGAATAGGAAATTTTTAAGTTTTCCAAGAACTATTAAATTGAAAATATTAGTCGATCACGAGACGATAAAATTGTTTCCATACTAGTAATACTGCGTTAAATTATACGTTATATCAGAAATCAATGATAATTTTTTATTTCAGCCATTAATTTTGAGTTACTGTACATTCAGTCAGAAAAGAAATCGTAAGGCAAGGTATAAAATTTTTTAAAATATTTGAATTAAAAATTCCATAGACTATCAATGGACGATGCAATTTTATGTACTTAAATATTAAAAATCAGCGCAGAAATAAAATCTGCATCTGATTCTCAAATTTTCCTCACAGTTTACGGTATTGCTTCAATTTGTACACTCTGCATAGCTAAATTGTTAACTACGAAATAAAATTTTAAGTTTGTATATTTTTCCCACAAACTCTTATGATTGTTTCACCTAGGACACACTATTTTACATAAAAATTTCCCAGAGTTGACGAGGAACTTGAGCTCGGGTCCACTAATACGAAATGCGAGCATTTAACCCCTTACTCACCATAGCTCCCATGAAATTGAAATAATTCACCACAATCTCTGTCAATCAAGAACCACCCTAAAATAGTAGAATAGCGCAGAAAATTAAAAAATTCAATTGTATAAATTCTATGATAAATCCAAGAATTTTTTTCAATAACTTCAGTAACATTAGTAGTGGACACATCTGATAAACTCATTTTTTAAGTTAAAATAAGTTCTAATTAGCATTACTGATGCAAGAATTGAAATTATTCACCACAATCTCCATCAATAAAGAACCACCCTAAGATAGGAGAATAGCGTAGAAAATTAAAAAATTCAATTGTATAAATTCTATGATAAATCCAAGAATTTTCTTCAATAACTTCAGTGACATTAGTAGTGGACACATCTAATAAACTTATTCTGTAAGTTAAAATAAGTTCTAATTAGCATTACTGATGCAAGAATTGAAATTATTCACCACAATCTCCATCAATAAAGAACCACCCTAAGATAGGAGAATAGCGTAGAAAATTAAAAAATTCAATGGTATAAATTCTATGATAAATCCAAGAATTTTCTTCAATAACTTCAGTGACATTAGTAGTGGACACATCTGATAAGCTCATTCTTTAAGTTAAAATAAGTTCTAATTAGCATTACTGATGTAAGTATCCTCTTATCTACGCAAACGAAGATATCAAAGAGCGATGTCTTCTGACAGCAGATAACGCAGTCCCGCGTAAGGACGAGGTTCAAGGCCATTTTATCTGACCACGCCTTTCCACTTCCTGGATTGTTTCCTCGTTAGGTTACGGAGCGCTAATCGTTATATCTTTCTTCCCCTCTCTTCTTATCGTACTTAGGACCGGATCGATTCTATGAGTCAGCTAACTACGGGCTGTTAATCGTACAGAGAAAGTGGGAATCTCGAGAGTTGGCTGAACGCCTGTACTAAACTCTCATTAAAGTCCGCTTTCCGAAAGGCTGCCGTACTTTTTAATTTCCAGCAACACTTTCCTTTTATACAAATTAATATTTATGACCCGACGACGATTCTGAATGAAAAATCATCTGCTATTCGCGTGGACTACTTCGAAATTCAAATAATAACGATTAATTAAATATAGATGATGAAAACAAGGGATTACGGATGCTTTTACGACGCGGGGGATAATATGGTTCGGTTCCATTTTGTGATGTTTAATTACTGTAAAAGAGCTGTAAAATTGGATGGGGAAAAAACAAGAACGAATTTATAGAAATTTATTGAAATTCATTGGACGTTGGGGATTGAAATGTAATTAAGGGGAAGGTGCTTCGAAAATAAGAATTTTTATGGAACTGGTACCAAAGTGCACAAAAGATGCAGCCGTATAATTAAGTGTTGCCGCTATGACACCAAAATACAGGAAGAGGTTACTTTAATTACGAAGGCTATTTTAATTTAACCCTCTATGAGCCCTTGTGACTTTGAGGGAACATAAGACACACCTAATCTTATATTTTTCAAAGGCTATTTTTTAACTTTAAAAAATATTCCTATTTAATTCTTAAAAATCATGAAACTCTTTGCAATTCACTGTTTAAGAATCAAGTTAAATATATTATTTATAATTGTATTTTTATCACTTTAAAATGTATTATCGTACAGCGGATCTTCAAATGCGGAAAAAAATTCGGACTATAGACGGTTAAAAGAAAATTTTGAAAATTTTTATTTCTACAGATTTCTTCTTCGTCCATAACTAGAACCCCAAGATGCATTTCTTTTCCACTCATAAGTACCACTTTACCTGCCTGCACTTTTCCTACGTAAGAAACTAGTTGACCGTTTGCTAATTTTCGTAAAACACTTACATTTTTGCAACTAGCTACTTCAAGAACCTCCCTCAAGGTACACACTTTTCCAAGAACGACTTAAAGGAAAAGCAGAGATCTTGAGGAAACTCTTTGAAGAATATTTAGAAGCCTGCAATATCCAGAAAAATTCAGAATGTAGTCTTAGACCTGCAATTATGTAAGAAGTACGTGTAATTCTATGAAAATAATTGAAAATGTGAGAATCAATTTGCAAATTTCGAGAAAGATAAATTCAGAAATTCTGTGAAAGCAATTCTATTTTGCAGTTCTATCGTAACAATAAGAAAAATTAATTTTCTTATCGCAAAAGATGTAATATTGAAAACACGATTTGAGAAATAAAAGGAAGAATTTTTTTCCTTAATTAGCAATTACCAGGGCAAAGATTGCCAGTTATTATGCAACAGAAATGCCCAATGACCCTCGAAATGCTCGCAGGAATTACGCCCACCTGTTACTAATCCTACCGTGTCCCATTTCAAATTCCCTTTCTCATAACATAAATTTCCGGGCTTTCTCAGGTTATGATATAATTCCACATAATCGCCAACTATAAATTACCGCGCTTTGCAATCAAAACAATTTCTTTCGCCATGAAGTTACACATTTCTAATCGGCCCGAAAGGAAAGATTCCGAAGTCGGTAAAATGATCAAAGTAACGCGCATCTTACTTTCGCGATTGATTTGCATCACCGTGGATCAAGGGCTCGAAAAAGTCATATTTTTCGTGGGAAAGCTCTTCGAAGAAAATTCGATTCAACATTGTCTGAATACAGAGATGCTTTCGAACCACTTTAATCATACGCGCCAGCACACAAAGGATTTCATTCTAAGCCCTTTGATCGTGCACACTGAGCCTTTAAATCATCGTGAAACAACATTTAGGGGAGGTGTAAGGGGAAATGTAATGTGTAAGTCTTCCTCTCCAACTTTTGCGCCTCTGTGACTACGAACGAACAGTGAAACCCAATTGGTAACATTAGGAGAATTAATGTTACTAATCCGGGGAGGGAAATATTCCTAACGGCCGTACCCAACTTACTGGGAAAACCGAGTGCTGTGTACCAAGAGACATTTTATTAAAAACCACAGAGAGTCTGTCGAAATGTAACTTTATACCTATGATGGCAAATATTGGATTTAACCAATTGAAATTATTTTAAAAAAATATTGAGAAATTTTTTCCATTAGCACTATGCCGTCCGCGCGATAAATCAAGATTCTTTGGTTTGGCGCCGGCGCTTTCGGAATTTGTCGAGAAATCATAAAACGTCGCGTTTTACTGATCACAATAAGTTATAATTCTGTCCCGCAATTTTCACGAAATTTCGAGGATATGTAGCGTATTCTGTACAGGATACAAGCGATATTTTGCAACAATTTGTGATTGTGAGATAGCCGCGACGCCTTTGCGATATAATAGGCAACTGTTTTAAAATTTTAGCGTGACACCAACGTGGTGTCGCCATGGTGAACGGCATAGAGTTGAAATCTATGCAAAAGTTGATGGAGCTTTTCTCAACCGAGTGCTACGTACTGTAAGATATTATATTTAACATCACAGTGTTTGGCGAACTGTAACTTTATATCTGTGATGACAAATGTTGGAATCATTCTAATCAAGATACTGTTTTGCCTGGCGGAGGAACATTTCGGTTTCGGCATTGCAGAATTCCTCACTTACAGAAATAACTATGCTTTTGCGTTCGAACGTCCGCATCGTTCGAAGGACCATTGGCGTCTTCCGGTTTCAACAAATCCGGTCTCTACGCAACGTGACTAACCGATCGATATCCCGATTCGATCCTCGAATCCAACGGGTTCGAGGGAGCAGTTCGATCGGTACGCTAACTCCATGTCGGCGTAACAATAGTTTAATGAAAAGATTGAGAAAATTTTTCGATAAAAATCGATGAAGAATTTGATCGAATCTTTAATAATTTTTAGACGATATTACGAACATATTTTCTAATTTATTCGACATAAAGTTTTAGTTGGAAAATTAGTAGAATATGTAACTAATTTCGTCCTCAACATTTCTATTCTATAAAAATGGATTTTCATTGGGTAAACTTAAACCTCAAAATGCGTTTTAATTTTCATACTTTATTTAAATAATTTAATTATTTTAACACTCACATAAATATCGTGGAAACGTACTCATTATGATTTGTATTAAATGCATGGAAAGATAAAGTAACAACGTCATATCAAAATGTTATAAGGTATTATATTAGGTGTCCCTTATAAAATATTCATTTATGTTGTATTTAAACAAGATGCCAGTTTGCTATCACACGGTCACATTAATCTTTCTTTGTACAGAATAATTAAAAATAATTCTTTAAGCGTTAAATGTAGACTTTAAATGTAGAATAGTATTGAAGGAAGCATACGGATGTGGGGAAAGTGAAAGTCAATAAGTAAATATAATTCTTATACGTGTATAACTATACACGAAGGGCTGTGTGTATTCATTATACATTATATTTAAAAGGAATCTAAAACTGCTTACTTTGAAAGTTTAACAACGCACGACCTTCGTCTATTGACAAATTTGTTATTCGCACAAAAATCGAAATCAATTCGATGCGCCTGATACACCGTAGGGATTCCAGAATAAACGATTCACCGTCATTGACTTTTATGCGTTACAAACTTTGAACATTTTGTATAAGTGGACCAAATTACGTTTGGCCATCGTAATACAGAAGTTTTGGAATAAGTAGATTACGTTAATTTATTCGTATAAATTAGCAACTCTTGGACATCGGTGTTGATAATTAGAAGCGCGGAATTTACCATTTGCGAATCTGCCGTTGCAAATTAATTCGTTTAGTACAGGAAGCAAAGTGAATTTAACCAATTCAGAAAACTAATTCCGAAAGTTGAAAGAGTAAAATAAAGAACTTATTGTTAGATTAATTTATTTCTATAAGCTAGAAACTGTAGAACTACGAAAATGATAATTAGAAATACAGAACTATCGAGCCTTTTAAAATCCTTCGATAAACAAAAAATGAAAAACAAATGTGAAATATTTTACCACAGTTATAAACATTAAAACCTACTATTAACACGTTCTCTGCGGCAAATTTTTTTAACAATTGTTCCATAATATTTGGCGATGAGACATAAGTAGACTACATATGGGCGTTTCTATTTGTTGGTTATAAACATCACTCAACAAAAGTTCAATTGATGACAGGAAAAATGAAAACATCAACTTCGCAATTACCAAATATTTGAAGAAAAGAAAATCGCACACGTCGCCGATGCGTTACCTCGCAATTTTCAACAAATTTGTAAAAATTCCTAACAGAGCCACATTAAAAGAAAAAGAAAGGCAATACTTCGAAGTGATCACGTTAATCCTCGTATGTCCTTCAGAAAAGAACTCGCCCAACGAAAATCTAATTTTTGCCATAAACGAAAAAAAGCGTCCGTAAGAGTGGATTTATGTCGAGGGCGACAGTCAACGAGTACCCCTGATCGATCTCGCAGATCAAGAAGCTTTACTTCCAATAACAAAATCTATCGCGAGTCAGCCGTACCGGGAATTGGAGCTAAATCGTCCCCAGGATTATGGATAGGGAAGACTTTGATAAAAAATAAGAAAGCGATCCCTATGAGGGTGCAGCTTCCGATCGCCTCGACTCCGATCGCCTCGACTCCGATAGCCTAGAATCGCCGTTTTAATCCCGAGTTATGGCGATTCACGAAGAGAGCCATTCGCTTTTATACCGTGGAAGATCTTAAGGAAACCCGGAAGAAGCCTAAGGTGCCGATCCTGGTATTAACTCTAAGGGCTACACTTGCCCCTACCTATTAAAAGAGATTCCATGGACATAACAATGGGAAAAAGTGAAAGATTAATCTCATCGGTACCAGTAAAAATAAAAATTATCCGACTATCATTGCAGACAATTTCTACGCGTTCGATCGACGGTAATCGTCTTACCGTTGAAATAACGTTCCCTCAAGCGCGTTAAATGCAATTTCCATACCGGTTTAACGTTCGATCACCGCAAGAATTCTTCCGAAAACAAGCTGCAATCGAACGTATAACGGATACTTATCACCATAAAAAATATGAAACGACTTTCAAGGCTCGTACCGTAATCGTGAATTGAAGTTTAGTTTCCCGTTCAAACAAGTGTCTCATGTAACGTGTAGTCTTCCGTATTATCGATACTCCTTCTTTAAACGCGTGAGATTGTACACCAAGTAAGTATCCCCCGATAAAAGAACACACCAGCCCATTACCATGTAAATTCCTCCCCGCAAAATAACCGAGTTCCTACGGAGGAAAACTCGATGGAGTATTCTCGCCACGATAAAAAGCTTAACCGCGAAGCCAAAGTGCGATACTTAAACTACCATCTCAACGAAACATCCACGACGATGTGGCAGTCGCGACAGCGAGCTGGAATAAACGAAGTAATATTTTCGTAACCTCCGAGAACCGAGAGACACCCTCTTCGCCTTCGTATCTCAAGAAACGGGTCAAACGCGAAACGCGATGCATCTGACATTAACGCGCGGTACGGTGGCACATTAAGAAGATTCAGTAAGATTCTCGAAGAGGAATGGAACGAAAGGCAAAGAGGGAGACAAAACTCGGAGGCGATTGGAGATGGCGAGGGCGAAATCGATAAGAATCGGACTTGCCGGCACGAAGGGCTGCTGCGGGGCTGTCGGGACTCGGAGAAACGAGAGGAGAAATAAAACGAGAGAGAAGAGAAGAATACAAAGGGCGAGGTTATTCCTTTGAGTTAACCACAGCGAAATACGATAACATCTTAACTGCCGTAACTCCACGCATTGACTCGTTCAACCCCACCGGTAGGAAGGTCCGGTATGAGAAGTTTCTACATCGTAATTCTTCTCCATCTGTTTGCTGATGTAATAATATAAGTTGGTGGGTAGAAATTTCAGACGATTTGTGTATATACAGGGTGTTCAAAAAAATTCAATATTTATACAGTATATAGGATACACTGTACTGAGTAAAAAAACTTTAGTAAACATAGGTCGAAAGGTCAACCGTTTCTGAGATATAAACCTTTTTGTTTGTTATTATCATAATTGACTTACTACTGAATTGTCGATGTTTATAGAAGTTTTTTCACGTGTCCACCTTCAATCCCGAAAACTCCACATTTCTGTCGAATTGTTTGACGCTGACATTTTCACGATACTTTGTAACTGTGTAATATCTACAGTCGCCGATCCACAACTAACTGATTCTCAATGAAATCCACTGTCGGCACCTGAATAAGAACATTCAGAACGCGGTTTATAAACACTAAAGTAAACATCGCATGCGATGGAAGCAAGTAAGTTAATCATAATATTAGCAAATAAAAATGTTTATATCTCAGAAACGGTTGACCTTTCGACCTATGTTTACTAATGCTTTATTACTCAGTACAGTGTATCCTTTATACCATATAAATATTGAATGGTTCTTTTCGAACACCCTGTATTTGGAGGATTTTGTTCTTGGAGAATATTTTTGTGCTCTTTGCTCTTCGCGATGTTTGTTGGAGTTTAAAAGACACGGTTCATATTCGACTTGAGGGACGAAGGATATAATTTTTGTGATAGAAAAACAGAAAAAATTGTTTTCATCAAATAATATTTCTAGAATAACGTAATCCGTTTTGCGAAAAATAATTGCTAGAAAATTTTTTCCTCCGGCAACAGTGGAGATAAAATTGTCAAAAATTTGTATATTTATACATACCGGGAAAACCACATAATTGGAATCACTTGGATAATTCGGTAAACACACTTTCCATTTGGAATAGTATCGATGATACAAAGCTTTGCGCTTCAACGTTGGATCTTTTGTCACGACTGTTAACGTAAAATATTTCAAGGACACTTTCAGTATTTCCAATGGTATTTCATTTTACGCAACATCGGTTACAGTGAAAGTCAACCTTTTACAGTAACACCGAAGAGCTTCCAATTACACGGCTCACCCTGTATTCTCGTGGAAAATTAATGTGTAAATTCCGCCGAATGATTCGAACGGTAAAATAAAACAGCGAGTACCGTCGGAACATGCAAATTGTAAACAAATTGTTGAAATCATTTTAAAATCAACGCTATGGGCAAATTACCAGGGAATAGCTTTACAGCCAATTACCGTGGCTCACGGTCAGCCAGCGAATTGCACCGTGTGCTCGCCGAAGTAAAAACTCCTCTAACCCTGCACTCTTTTCTCCACGATATTTCCGGCAGCAGTGTATCGCGATATGAGGAAGAAACAAGGAAAGCAGAAAGGGTGGTTTTGTCGAACGAAACGTGTATCGAGACCGTCACGTAGAGTACTGTCACGAAAACCCGTCATCCGGGGGGTTGAAACAAAGAGAAGGATGGCGAGGAGGGTTAAATGGGATGGGGAGAGGAAATTTTGCACGCAACATCTTTTACCGTACTTCGCCATCTGGTGGACTGCCTTTTTCGTTGGGACGAAGGATTTTCGGATACGAGGAAAAGGGTTGGCACGTTCGCTCTCGCGAGAAAGAGTTTACTTTAGGCGTGACTTCCGGTAATAGTTTGAGAAAATAGAAGAGATCCGGTGATCCGTCGAACGAAACGGCAGATGCTGTGGCACGTAACGTCGAGTGTACGAAATCACCTGCTTTACAGGGAGAGAGAAAAATTGATACGTGCTGGTTTGAAACAGAAAATTTGAAAGATTAGTATCAGATTATTAGAATATTATTTTTAGAATTAGAATTATTAGAAGAATTAGTAGGAGATTAATTTTGTGTTGTTCATTGTCATTGTCTTGTAATTCGAATTTAACTGATATGATTAATTTGTTTAGAGCCTGACGGTTGAGATGGGCTCCGAACCACTAACTATGCTTAAGATATGTGCTAGTGATTCTGATAATGGCCTACCTTTTATTTTATTTATTCTTCATTTCTAGATACTTCGATTTTTATTTTGGGCTGCACGTAGCGAGACAACTATCAACATCGTGAAACAATCAAATTTTTTAGTTTCTATGCAAAGTAGTTCTATTATATTGCAATTTACGCTGTTGCAATACAAAATAACTGAAACATACAACTTTTTCGAATTTTAAATAAAATTTTAATAAACTCCCAATAAAAATATAGTGATTTAAAAAAAATCTCATACAAGTCATGGGGTTTCGAAAACAAAATTTGTTAATACTAAATAGTATAACAACGCAAGAAATATTGGCTAGATTGCTTGGCAGAATTCTCTCTAATGCGTATTACTTCGTGAAGCTCCATTACAAGAACGGAAGTCTTTTTTCGGCGTCGAATGCGCCGTTTCGTTACGTTACATTTCCACGAACAATCATCTAATCTGCTTATCGCGATATAATTTATCGCGGCGTTCACACCCGGCCAATCACTGAAATTCGCGGCAACGGCACCCACAGAAGCACGCGTACACAAATATTCGCAACGCGCGCGAGAATTCGCCGAACGTCGTATGATTATCACGCCACTTTGGGGGCCCAATCACCTGCTTCCACAGTAACGGATTCCCATACAGTCTCACACAGCCGCAAGCATTCCAGTAACGTTCACAACGAATTTGAATTCATCCTACAATAGATTTCTTCGCTACACGATCTCGTACTATGGATTTTTAACACTAGATTTACGGATGTTGATTATATACCTACCTATTTTTACTAAAGTGAGCCAATTTGACTCATACAAGAAAATTGAAGTGTTTTGCAATGAAAATAGTTCCAAATCAATTTAAATGAAAGATTTCTTATTAAAAAATTCATTGGAAACAATTTTTCAAAAAATAGATTTTATAAAATTATATTATTTCACTAAAAATGCTCTGTTCACGCGCGATGTATAAACATACATGTATTACATTATCGTGTCACTTTAACCTAATACAGGTTATAATTGAAAACAATGACGGTATTGAAGATAGATGTATAAATGAGACAAACTTGAAAACGTACGGTTTGTATTGAAATTTATTTTAAAATATTAACAAAAGCCGTAACTAAATTGTTGCACCTCTCAAATACAAACATGTCTATTTCCCAAGCACAACCTCTCGGAAGACATTTGCCAGCAAAATAAATAAAAGATTAAAAAGTGCATATAAAGGCTGCTGAACATGAATGAATTTACATAAAAACAATAAACACGATAAAATAGTATCGTAATATATTTTTGAAGAAATGCAATGAAATGAATTTATCGACGTGGACTTGGAGGTATATATTAAAGCGTCTCTCGAAAGAAAGAGGAAAAGGATAATAATGCACAACGCGTGTAACGTCCATCATTGTTTCAGTTTTATCGAAGTATCTCGAGACTGAATTTTTATCTTTTCACAGACAAAGAAGAAGAGCAGGAAAAACGAGACGTTCTTCTTGAAATCCTCCGAGAGAAACATCGAAGTCAAAGCTCTCAGTGTCTTATCGAATATAAAAAGAGTAAACTGAATTGCGAAGAATACGTAACAGCATCGAACGCCAGAAAGGAATACAAATGCATCGCCTAATTGCTTTTCTTCTCGCAGAAGTACGTATAGTATGATGCTTAAACGACATTGTATATTTTTATTTTATTTCACACTGAGAGTATCTACTTGCCATATTTTTCTTCCTATCTTCGTATTATCCTTCTTCCTTCGCCGGGGTAAAATAGAAAATATAAAGGAACGGCCATTTTTCCCCTGAATAAGATTTGTAAAACTAGATTGGGATTTACGTATCTCAAGGAAGAAAGGTAATGTGGACGATCCGTATTCCTCGAATAACCTTTCTTCACCTCGTTCAGAGAAAATGAAGAAATCAAGTGAACGAGTCGAGAAGAAATGAAACTGAATTGCGCGTATCCGTCGAGCGAAGGTAGATGAAATTATGCGAGGATAAAAGAGTCGTTAAAAGCTATAGTTGGCTTGTTCGACATCACAGATCTTATTCGTGCATTGCGAAAATTCGCATTTGAAAGAAACGGCGCGGATAAACTTACGAATGTGGGTAAGAAGACGCTGGTATTTTTTAGGATTTTCGTTTTTATTGAAATACCGTGGAAGTAAAGAAAGAGTAGTTCAAACTTAACGTTGGCGATACCAATCGAGAAGGATCTTAAAAACGCACATTTCGAGTAAGTTTATCAGTTACTGTTTAAAAAAGTAACTTTTATAAGTTTTATATTTGTACATGAAAATTACGTTTTCCGATATCACTGATGTTTTCTTTGCATTATGAAAATTCTCGTTTGGAGTAAATGATATAAATAAGCCAGCGATGCAGATAAACAGACACTATTATTTTTGAGGATTCTTTTCTATGGAAATATTATAAAAAAAAGGAATAATATAAATTTAATGCTGCCATCGTAAAATAATTTTAAAATAGAAAATACGTAAAAAAATTTCTAGCTATTTTTGAGAATTTTAACTCTCATCAGTTTCATATTGTTATTTTATGCAATTTCCTGCTTCGAACAAAGAGTTGAGAATTTGTAAGACGTCAGTAAATAAATGAACAGAGCAAGAGAACCTCGCTGTTATTGAGAATTGTAATTTTTATGGACTTCAAATATTTATTTCGTTCAGTTTCCTACCTCGTATGCAAAGTCCGGAATGAGTAAGACTTACTTGTAAATAAATGAATAGAACGAGATGGCATCGTTATCTTCAAGAATTTTTAAAACCTGTTCATTTTCATTTCATCCGGTTTCTTCTTTCCAGCATTCAAAGCCAGAAAACATTTTTACCATCGAATTTGCACATTCTTGTTGTAATTCTCCATAGCAGTCGACTACACCGTAAGAGCTGGTATTCCAAACGCACAGTATACCTCAATCACCATAATGAGCCACTAGCAATACATTGGTTTTCCGAACAATGCACTTTAGCTGCCTGCATTTCCTGCACCAGGAATTACTCGGCCGTTTGCTAATTTTTCTAAACGTCTATTTGCATCTGGGCCATCGATCTCACAATGATAAATACGCTGCCAAGGAAAATTTCAAAGGAGAAGCAAACATAGAGATGGAGGAGATATTTTGAAATTAAATTAGAAATGAAGATACTACACGTTGGACAGAATTCTTCGTATCTATAATACGTCATCAGTAGACTGTGGATGTTTATGCAAATGTAGGGGTGACGGTTTACGATCCGGTCGCCGCCATTGTATCGGCTTCGGGCGGCCGACTCCGCGCGGAGCCCATTTGCAACTTCCAATTTGCAAACGCAAGTATTTTGGGACCGCGCGGGTCTAGGACCGTCCGAGGTAGACAGGGGCCGGCTCGTGAACCGTCGGTAAAGGGAGTCCATTGTTTAGGTGGGCACGTTGCCTCGGGACGGCCGGGACCTTGAGGGGTGTTCGACAAATATGGCATTTTCCATATCAGAACACCCCCATGGGCGACGGACGTCTCGAGGCGACTTTAACAATATTTCGGACCCACCTAGACAGGGACAGAGAGAGCTCCCTTCCCCTCGTGCAAACCCTCGAAGAACGGAGGTACGGAAATGCACGGGAAGGAGTAGGGATGACCGGGAGTTTAAAAAGGATGACTCTCGGCCCTACAGGGGCTTTTACGTGGATTTCCGGCAAGTGCTTATTTTCTGTAAACTCAGATTTTGTCAGTTTAAATAAAGAACGTCGAATCCTACACAAATTTAAACATTTTTGAGCAAAGTTATGGAAATAGGATCTGGATAAAAAATTTGGTTAATCATCGAAATTTAATAAGAGTCCTATACAGTGGGCTACGGTGGGTAAGGAGTTAAAGCCTCTAAACTGCATATAGCGAGGGACCAGAAACAAGGCACTTGATGGGTAATTTGCTCTGATTCGCCCGACGGATAGGGATATCCCTCTCCCTCATGCATTTTCGATTTTGACGCGCTATTGGCAAGAGAGACCCGCACATTCGTTGCGTCGTCATATGAACGACGAAAGGAGTATTTTATTTTCGGTTGTCATTCGTCGATCTCAGGTTTCCAGCACCGACTTGGCGGGGATAGGCAATATCCCCTTCCGTCCCAAGTGCCTTGTTTCTGGTCCCTCGCTATACCTATTAGTGGGTCCGAGTTCAAATCCCGTGAAATTTTTCCCATATGATGTACATATCAGAGCCTCCATGGTTCGCAACATACAAAAAACTATGTTTCTTAGGCGAAATGACCATAGAAATTAAAGCCAAACAAATTAAACAAATTATTTCGCGTATTTTTCAGCAGTATGTTCCAATTTTCCATAAGTGCATAAAAATACGGAGTTTTGTCATCATATTGCGCGCATACGACTAACTTAGTAATTAAAACACCTTTATCGAAGGGAACTTTGAAAGAAAAAATTTGAAGAAAAAATTGAGTTGTGGATGGAGGAAACATATAAAACTGAAGTGAGAAGCGAAAAAGATAATAAAAATTCAACGCAAATCTTTAGCCGTATCACATATCATCATATTGTGTAAGATAGCTAGGATTAGCCTTAAATTCAAAAGTCACCATCATAACAATAAATATTGGGATGAAGAAAAAGTTTCTTCGTATTTCAGCACGGAAAGAAAACAAGTGTTTTGCCCGCAAATGGCAGAAATTTTGCAGTTACGGTTATGGCATTGCCTCAAAAATAGCAAAACTTGATCGAGCAAAACCGGCACATATATAGTTTGATAAATTTTATTTAGAATATGAAAAAACATTTTTCACTTCTGCGCTAAAATACAAAGAAACTTTTTCTCTCATTTAAAATTTTTTTTCTCGTACCTTTTAAAACTATGAATATTGTTTTGTTTTTGCAATTTCAAGTAAATATATTAAAACTAAATCACTACATTACTAACCGATTCGCGATTTTCGTTGCCAAAACCTACACAATTCCAACATCCTTCTGGAAATCCACAATAAAACACCTCTGCAAAAACGATTGGAACTAAAAATTAACAGTCCACAACTTTCTTACCCGGCGATTTTTCAGAACGCAAAAAGGTAGCCCGACGGATTAAAACTGTCAACTACAACGAAAGCAGAAAGGAGAAAAATCCCAAATGGACAAAAGAAGAATGACGAGGGCAACCATTTCGCAATGTCCGTCAGTCTTACGTTCCTTTTCACGTTGGCTGCGATTATCTATTAATCTATGATTCCTTCCGAAAGATTTACGGCGCGAAGAAGTAACCTCTCAAAGGAAATTCCACGAGGAAGAAGTGGAAGTAGAAGAAGCGTAAAGCTACTCGTGTAAAGCTGCCGAAGGGAAGGGAAAAGAGAGTAGAAACGCAGTCACGTAGGGCGTTGCAGCGGAAACATGCGCTTCCGGCGGATACGGAAAGAGAAGGACGATAGGAAGGAAGTAGGAAGGAAGTGAGGGAAAAAATGACAGAAGAAAGAGGATCGACAACGCATTCCGTACGCAACGCTACTGCCGGCAGTGTAGTCGTTTCTTCTGAAACTTTCATGAGGTTCGCGCCGATCGAGGGAGCTTTTTATTCGCGCGAAACGCTTTGCATTTTTACGACAGGAGTAAGGTTATGCGCCGAGGGCCTTCGCCGAGACCTTTGAGGTCTCCGTGGGTCTACGAAATAAGAAATCGAGTGTCAAGATCTTGAGGGTCTATATCCTATATATTTTTTCCGATTCGCGGGGAAAACGTGTTGCGTTAATGACACCGGAAGTTTCTACTCGAAGGGAGGAGGAGTCTGGATAAAAATTGATTAATTAATAAGACGTACGAAAGGGACAATAATCTGGTTGATTATATTAGGTCGTTATATTTTTTACAATAGCAGTATATTAGGTGGAATCTTCGATCATGTTAAATCAATTTTAACGAAAAGTATGTATATTGTAAACTTTTTTGGTTGCTAAAAGTTTTTTAACTCCGTAAGGCTCGAATTATTATTTCAATTTTCATTCTTCAAAATTATTTTTCCTCGAGAATAACAGAAGCTAGATGTATAGTAAAACATTTTGATTAAATATACAAATCATTATTAAATCCTGCAGTTGAAATTATCTTCATGCAAAATTAACAATGAGAGAAAGTCCGTGATAAAACTGCAAATAAATAATATAAATGTAAAGCTGCAAAGATTGCATAATTATATTTGCATAAATCACATTAATAATTTCTGCCGAAATTTCTGTAAAATCCACCCGATAAAAAAGGTGTTAATTTGATATAAGTTACACGCGTATTAGTACATTGCACATTCAGAAAAGCAAGCAACCGGTAAACTAAAAATCTTTTTCTATTCGGTCAGAATTTAGAAAAAAATGCTATGTTGATTTTTCGCGCGATAATTTCGACGTCGCTTAACGCACCTTTAATTCCGTTAAAACTACCACGAAGAGGATTCGTGTAATTTCCCTAATTTTTCCATTACCAATATGTATATCATGAATCCCGAGGTAGGAGTTTAATGAAATCGCATAATCCCTTTTTGCTATCTCCTCTTAATCTTCCACCTATTCACCGGACCACTATCACAATTGCGGTCTTTCGGTGTCTCGGAAATTCTTTCAATCTCCCCGGAATATTTTACTCCTTTTCAGCATTTCTAACTAACTTTATTTCTCGCCCTTAGCTCCTCATCGACCTTGAGCACTTGAATCTCATTCTTATTCAGGAAATCCGTATTCTATGAAACTCCCTGTTTTCCTCCCAAACTCGTTCGTACTTCCCATTCGTTCCTCGGGTCGTCCATTTTCAACGGGGAAAGAACGACAAAACTTGCGATAAGTCGATCCGTCAGGTGCGACCCGAAAAGAAAGCTTTCAATGGAAACGTCTCGGGCTAAGAACGCAGATTCTCCGACCAGCCGGGATCGAACTTTTCCCGGCACGAAGACTGAGGAATCCCTTTCCGTCTGACTTCATGGAACTCGTTTCCCTTCCTGCAGTCACGCGCAAACACGGAGACTCCGAGAAACCCGAACTTCTTCACCGTCACATTTCTCTTGGGCAAAGAGAGAGCGAGAGAGAAAAAGATAGAGAAAGTAGAGAGGGAGAGGTAGAAATAGAGAAAGGGAGAAAGACGGAAAGAGAGAAAGAGGAAAAGGGAGAAACAAAAGAAGAGAGAAAGAGCGAAAAGGAGAGTAAGGGATCCGGAGAGAGAAAGACGGCCAGACAGAGCAATAAATCCGGAGAGAGAGAGAGAGAGAGAGAGAGAGAGAGAGAGAGAGAGAGAGAGGGAGAGAGAGAGAGAGAGAGAGAGAGAGAGAGAGAGAGAGAGAGAGAGAGAGAGAGAGAGAGAGAGAGAGAGAGAGAGAGAGAGAGAGAGAGAGAGAGAGAGAGAGAGAGAGAGAGAGAGAGAGAGAGAGAGAGAGAGAGAGAGAGAGAGAGAGAGAGAGAGAGAGAGAGAGAGAGAGAGAGAGAGAGAGACGAGAGAGAGAGAGAGAGAGAGAGAGAGAGAGAGAGAGAGAGAGAAAGAGGAGAGAGAGAGAGAGAGAGAGA